>CM060426.1:138514909-139233172 GCA_030545235.1 Helianthus tuberosus | reverse complement strand
ATAGCATTCCATTAAATCATCCAATTCACAAAATCACAAAACGTTTACGTTACATCAAGGTACAAGGATAGGTTCCATTCCATTCCACATAATACATAATATAATACATACACTCACGTAACATATAACACATAACATTCAGTAAAATAGCATTCCTGTGCTACGACTGAGACTGAACCGAAGTGGGACCTTTGCTCGAATTTCCATTCCACATGCGTTTGTTGTTACTGAGAGTAGCAGAAGTAGTAGTAGAAGTACCAACATGCTTAGGCAGCTGTCCTGTTCCATGCCCGGTCGGTGAGACGACGAGCAAAACGAGTAACATCCTGGATAGTAGCAAGGTTAGCAGAAGTCACATGACTTTGGATCTCTGGTACTAAGCCTTTGAGGTACAGCTCAATGCGCTTGATGGGAGATCCACCCTTGTTGGACATAACACCGTCAGTTCGTTGGATCGTTTCGTGTACGCTTCTATCTCTGACCTTGTCATCCTCAGGTTTAAGAACTCCACTTCCAGCTGGTGGATGTCATCTCGACTACGGTATTCACGTTTGGATCAGTTCCTTAAGAATCATTCTATGGGGTGGCATTAGCAGCGCCGCCCCCAGCATCTGAACTTGCGTGTTCCACTAAGTTAGCGCAGTGCCTTCGAGAGTACCAGTGGCGTACTTCACCTATGGGCCTTAGGGCATTCACACGTCTCTAAGACAGACTCGAGCTTTTCAAACCAATTGAGGAGTCCAACAGCTCCTTCAGTGCCACTGAAAGTATTAGGACGACAGTCCATGAACATCTCTAAATGTGCAACAGGCGGCTGAGCGTTCTGACCTCGTTACGCGAGGAGAAAGACCGGGTTAAGCGCGAGAGTTGGGTCATGAGAGTAGGATCTAACATCCTAGGATAGGTTCGTAACAACATGTATATACCTCCTGCCTGAGCGGCCGCGAGTGCTGCCATAACTTGTCCGTTGATAAGAGCCGTCAGCTGGCTTGATTTAGGTTCTCACGTTCCCTCATGATCTTCACATCGAAGGAAAACACAAATAGGAAAGGTGTCGCGAATGTGCGTAAGTGTGTGGTGACAGTAGGGAGCAAGCACAAATGTGTTTTCAACTATAGTTGCTATGTTTACCTAAGCATACCATGAGCAAAAGTTTCTATGCAATCTAGCAAGTAGGCAATATAAAACGTAAACCATCACCTAGAATATCGAGCCTTGCACGTGGAGTGAAGCGTCGTTGTGGATCGTAGAGCACTGTACAGGTTATAGTCTGGTTTTAACAAAAACGTTTTCCTTTATTAAAACCAAGTTCTCTATAACCAATGGCTCTGATACCAATCTGTCACACCCCCAAAATCCACATGCGGAGTATCACCGCTTGGAGACGTGACTGACCAGGATCAAACCAGTAATCATATTGAACAAATAAATAATTAAGTGTAAAAGTCCAACCAACACGATTAGTGTCCAAAGCAAACATAGTTAAGTTATGAGCGGAAGCATAATGTTTCAAAACCAAATCATAAGTTTAGATATTCAAAGGTTTAACATGGCACACAGCTGTCCATGTGCCACAACGACTCTTCCTTGTGCAAGCTCCAGCTAAGTACCTATAGACCTGCAAAGCATGTAGTAACGAGTCAACAACAAGTTGAGTGAGTTCACGTTTGATTGTCCAGTTTATAGTTGTTCCGAAAACACAGTTTGCTCTTTACCAGCTATCCAGCCGTGGGGGTTACCCCATAGTTCGAAAATCGTTTATTAGTTACCCGTTCTTACGTTGGCTATTCCAGCCCGGCTCTATGGCCGTGGGGGCTACCCCATGTTTAATTCACCAGACTCGTTACCATATCGACTACTAACGTTCGTCATGTTTAAGTGCCCTAACGTCTGTGTCTATCATCACTGACGTGCCATAGTCCATTAGTCCACGCCCGTCCTCTGCGGCACGGTGTGAGGTTTGTTAAACCTAATAGCGCTATTTAACTAATGACCCGTTCGCCATTGGCCTCGGCGATTAAGTCGATATAAAAGGAGGGACTTCGTTGATAGAGTTCTAGTCTAGTATAGTTAAATCCGTCTCATACTGGACGAGGAATCTATGTTCCTGATTACGTCTCAACAGGACGAGGAAATCCCTATTCCTTAACCCATTCCCAACCCCTGGGAATCCCATGCTTTGTAACGAAGTGTGAACTCACCTTGGTTTGCTCGGCAGATTACACAGAAAGGTCACGTCTAAATGCTAGTGGTCAACCACGTCCTATCATGGTTATTATACAAGTCAGGTTCACGTTCGAGTTAAGCACATAAGTATCACATAGATAGCAAATAAGAAACACGTACGGGTCATGGCAACATACATCAACACGTTCAACAGTTAATAGCGTATTCAAGATTGGGCTCGCACAAGCTTAAATGGCCTTGTGCGAGTCGTCCATTAAAGCCCAATAAAACCCAGCCCAATGCATATAACTTACGGCCCAAAAACAATAAACAAATCATCTTGTGCGACTCAAGTACTCTTGTGCGGTTGAATTAATCCGGCCCAAACATACCCGGCCCAACAGTTAAACAACAATTCAATTACATTGCACTTGTGCGACTGATCATGACCTTGTGCGACTGGTCATGACTTGTGCGATCAGGTTAACTAATTTCCGTGAATCATGCAATCAGTGATATCTATTCCATAGTTTCCAATTTTTAACAATTATCAATTAACAACTTAACAGTTTCCATCAACCTAAAAATCGATCAAACCAACCATTTGTTATTTAATTAATAAGACTCTAGTGCATAACAACTCATCATCATCCTTATCGAATTAATAGTAATGTTAACACCAAATTCTTAAGTCAACAAGCAACCAATTCTGACAAAATACATTAATCATATAGTCAACAACCAGTCAACAACCAGATCATTCAATCACATGAATAATACGTTTATCATATATTAATTCGAATATGCATTGCAGCCTTTCCAATTTACAAGAATGTATGACAACACATGACATACTATACTGACAATCACATGCTAGTTATGAAACAATGGCTGACAATCATAATGAATCCTTAAAATACAATAAATTAGAGTCACGTGCTCATCATCATACTTACACACTGTTCGAACAAAACAACAATCATTCCACTAGTCCCATCAACACACATTCACATATTAACATGCCATAGCCTAAGTCAATTATAAATAACTTTTTAAAACAATCTGGATCATGCAACTAAATCCGAAAACATGATATGATAGTTGATTAACATCCTCACACACCTCCGATTACTAATCCATATCTCGATCTTATCTTACACATGGGAACCGATTCTCAAGACATCAATATTGATAGTTTACATCACCAACAACCATGTATCAACTAGGACATGTGTATACACATAACATAACATCAACTAGTAATGAAACACTAACCGGTTAAGAAAGGATAACGAGGATGATCCGAATAAGGGAATGATGAATGATCCGAGCAAGAGAATGATCCGAACACTTATGATCTTCGATTTGGAAGTGAGTTGCCGTCAAGTTTGAGAGAAGAGAAAGAGAGAGCTAGGGTTTGTGTTTAGAGTATTTGTCAAACAAATGAGGGGTATGCCCTTACTCTAACTGTTATGCGCAAAAGAGACAGAGTGGGCCGAACCCTCACTTGGGCTGCCCATTGATCCGAATACAAGTTGTGGCCCTAAAGGACTTGTGCGATCGGGTGAGTGTTGTACGTTTACATAATACATAATATAATACATACACTCACGTAACATATAACACATAACATTCAATAAAATAGCATTCCATTAAATCATCCAATTCACAAAATCACAAAACGTTTACGTTACATCAAGGTACAAGGATAGGTTCCATTCCATTCCACATAATACATAATATAATACATACACTCACGTAACATATAACACATAACATTCAGTAAAATAGCATTCCTGTGCTACGACTGAGACTGAACCGAAGTGGGACCTTTGCTCGAATTTCCATTCCACATGCGTTTGTTGTTACTGAGAGTAGCAGAAGTAGTAGTAGAAGTACCAACATGCTTAGGCAGCTTGTCCTGTTCCACTGCCCGGTCGGTGAGACGACGAGCAAAACGAGTAACATCCTGGATAGTAGCAAGGTTAGCAGAAGTCACATGACTTTGGATCTCTGGTACTAAGCCTTTGAGGTACAGCTCAATGCGCTTGATGGGAGGATCCACCCTTGTTGGACATAACACCGTCAGTTCGTTGGATCGTTTCGTGTACGCTTCTATCTCTGACCTTGTCATCCTCAGGTTTAAGAACTCCACTTCCAGCTGGTGGATGTCATCTCGACTACGGTATTCACGTTTGGATCAGTTCCTTAAGAATCATTCTATGGGGTGGCATTAGCAGCCGCCAGCCCCAGCATCTGAACTTGCGTGTTCCACTAAGTTAGCGCAGTGCCTTCGAGAGTACCAGTGGCGTACTTCACCCTATGGGCCTTAGGGCATTCACACGTCTCTAAGACAGACTCGAGCTTTTCAAACCAATGGAGGAGTCCAACAGCTCCTTCAGTGCCACTGAAAGTATTAGGACGACAGTCCATGAACATCTTAAATGTGCATACAGGCGGCTGAGCGTTCTGACCTCGTTACGCGAGGAAGAAAGACCGGGTTAAGCGCGAGAGTTGGGTCATGAGAGTAGGATCTAACATCCTAGGATAGGTTCGTAACAACAGGTTATACCTCCTGCCTGAGCGGCCGCGAGTGCTGCCATAACTTGTCCGTTGATAAGAGCCGTCAGCTGGCTTGATTTAGGTTCTCACGTTCCCTCATGATCTTCACATCGAAGGAAACACAAATAGGAAAGGTGTCGCGAATGTGCGTAAGTGTGTGGTGACAGTAGGGAGCAAGCACAAATGTGTTTTCAACTATAGTTGCTATGTTTACCTAAGCATACCATGAGCAAAAGTTCTATGCAATCTAGCAAGTAGGCAATATAAAACGTAAACCATCACCTAGAATGTCGAGCCTTGCACGTGGAGTGAAGCGTCGTTGTGGATCGTAGAGCACTGTACAGGTTATAGTCTGGTTTTAACAAAAACGTTTTCCTTTATTAAAACCAAGTTCTCTATAACCAATGGCTCTGATACCAATCTGTCACACCCCCAAAATCCACATGCGGAGTATCACCGCTTGGAGACGTGACTGACCAGGATCAAACCAGTAATCATATTGAACAAATAAATAATTAAGTGTAAAAGTCCAACCAACACGATTAGTGTCCAAAGCAAACATAGTTAAGTTATGAGCGGAAGCATAATGTTTCAAAACCAAATCATAAGTTTAGATATTCAAAGGTTTAACATGGCACACAGCTGTCCATGTGCCACAACGACTCTTCCTTGTGCAAGCTCCAGCTAAGTACCTATAGACCTGCAAAGCATGTAGTAACGAGTCAACAACAAGTTGAGTGAGTTCACGTTTGATTGTCCAGTTTATAGTTGTTCCGAAAACACAGTTTGCTCTTTACCAGCTATCCAGCCGTGGGGGTTACCCCATAGTTCGAAAATCGTTTATTAGTTACCCGTTCTTACGTTGGCTATTCCAGCCCGGCTCTATGGCCGTGGGGGCTACCCCATGTTTAATTCACCAGACTCGTTACCATATCGACTACTAACGTTCGTCATGTTTAAGTGCCCTAACGTCTGTGTCTATCATCACTGACGTGCCATAGTCCATTAGTCCACGCCCGTCCTCTGCGGCACGGTGTGAGGTTTGTTAAACCTAATAGCGCTATTTAACTAATGACCCGTTCGCCATTGGCCTCGGCGATTAAGTCGATATAAAAGGAGGGACTTCGTTGATAGAGTTCTAGTCTAGTATAGTTAAATCCGTCTCATACTGGACGAGGAATCTATGTTCCTGATTACGTCTCAACAGGACGAGGAAATCCCTATTCCTTAACCCATTCCCAACCCCTGGGAATCCCATGCTTTGTAACGAAGTGTGAACTCACCTTGGTTTGCTCGGCAGATTACACAGAAAGGTCACGTCTAAATGCTAGTGGTCAACCACGTCCTATCATGGTTATTATACAAGTCAGGTTCACGTTCGAGTTAAGCACATAAGTATCACATAGATAGCAAATAAGAAACACGTACGGGTCATGGCAACATACATCAACACGTTCAACAGTTAATAGCGTATTCAAGATTGGGCTCGCACAAGCTTAAATGGCCTTGTGCGAGTCGTCCATTAAAGCCCAATAAAACCCAGCCCAATGCATATAACTTACGGCCCAAAAACAATAAACAAATCATCTTGTGCGACTCAAGTACTCTTGTGCGGTTGAATTAATCCGGCCCAAACATACCCGGCCCAACAGTTAAACAACAATTCAATTACATTGCACTTGTGCGACTGATCATGACCTTGTGCGACTGGTCATGACTTGTGCGATCAGGTTAACTAATTTCCGTGAATCATGCAATCAGTGATATCTATTCCATAGTTTCCAATTTTTAACAATTATCAATTAACAACTTAACAGTTTCCATCAACCTAAAAATCGATCAAACCAACCATTTGTTATTTAATTAATAAGACTCTAGTGCATAACAACTCATCATCATCCTTATCGAATTAATAGTAATGTTAACACCAAATTCTTAAGTCAACAAGCAACCAATTCTGACAAAATACATTAATCATATAGTCAACAACCAGTCAACAACCAGATCATTCAATCACATGAATAATACGTTTATCATATATTAATTCGAATATGCATTGCAGCCTTTCCAATTTACAAGAATGTATGACAACACATGACATACTATACTGACAATCACATGCTAGTTATGAAACAATGGCTGACAATCATAATGAATCCTTAAAATACAATAAATTAGAGTCACGTGCTCATCATCATACTTACACACTGTTCGAACAAAACAACAATCATTCCACTAGTCCCATCAACACACATTCACATATTAACATGCCATAGCCTAAGTCAATTATAAATAACTTTTTAAAACAATCTGGATCATGCAACTAAATCCGAAAACATGATATGATAGTTGATTAACATCCTCACACACCTCCGATTACTAATCCATATCTCGATCTTATCTTACACATGGGAACCGATTCTCAAGACATCAATATTGATAGTTTACATCACCAACAACCATGTATCAACTAGGACATGTGTATACACATAACATAACATCAACTAGTAATGAAACACTAACCGGTTAAGAAAGGATAACGAGGATGATCCGAATAAGGGAATGATGAATGATCCGAGCAAGAGAATGATCCGAACACTTATGATCTTCGATTTGGAAGTGAGTTGCCGTCAAGTTTGAGAGAAGAGAAAGAGAGAGCTAGGGTTTGTGTTTAGAGTATTTGTCAAACAAATGAGGGGTATGCCCTTACTCTAACTGTTATGCGCAAAAGAGACAGAGTGGGCCGAACCCTCACTTGGGCTGCCCATTGATCCGAATACAAGTTGTGGCCCTAAAGGACTTGTGCGATCGGGTGAGTGTTGTACGTTTACATAATACATAATATAATACATACACTCACGTAACATATAACACATAACATTCAATAAAATAGCATTCCATTAAATCATCCAATTCACAAAATCACAAAACGTTTACGTTACATCAAGGTACAAGGATAGGTTCCATTCCATTCCACATAATACATAATATAATACATACACTCACGTAACATATAACACATAACATTCAGTAAAATAGCATTCCTGTGCTACGACTGAGACTGAACCGAAGTGGGACCTTTGCTCGAATTTCCATTCCACATGCGTTTGTTGTTACTGAGAGTAGCAGAAGTAGTAGTAGAAGTACCAACATGCTTAGGCAGCTTGTCCTGTTCCACTGCCCGGTCGGTGAGACGACGAGCAAAACGAGTAACATCCTGGATAGTAGCAAGGTTAGCAGAAGTCACATGACTTTGGATCTCTGGTACTAAGCCTTTGAGGTACAGCTCAATGCGCTTGATGGGAGGATCCACCCTTGTTGGACATAACACCGTCAGTTCGTTGGATCGTTTCGTGTACGCTTCTATCTCTGACCTTGTCATCCTCAGGTTTAAGAACTCCACTTCCAGCTGGTGGATGTCATCTCGACTACGGTATTCACGTTTGGATCAGTTCCTTAAGAATCATTCTATGGGGTGGCATTAGCAGCCGCCAGCCCCAGCATCTGAACTTGCGTGTTCCACTAAGTTAGCGCAGTGCCTTCGAGAGTACCAGTGGCGTACTTCACCCTATGGGCCTTAGGGCATTCACACGTCTCTAAGACAGACTCGAGCTTTTCAAACCAATGGAGGAGTCCAACAGCTCCTTCAGTGCCACTGAAAGTATTAGGACGACAGTCCATGAACATCTTAAATGTGCATACAGGCGGCTGAGCGTTCTGACCTCGTTACGCGAGGAAGAAAGACCGGGTTAAGCGCGAGAGTTGGGTCATGAGAGTAGGATCTAACATCCTAGGATAGGTTCGTAACAACATGTTATACCTCCTGCCTGAGCGGCCGCGAGTGCTGCCATAACTTGTCCGTTGATAAGAGCCGTCAGCTGGCTTGATTTAGGTTCTCACGTTCCCTCATGATCTTCACATCGAAGGAAACACAAATAGGAAAGGTGTCGCGAATGTGCGTAAGTGTGTGGTGACAGTAGGGAGCAAGCACAAATGTGTTTTCAACTATAGTTGCTATGTTTACCTAAGCATACCATGAGCAAAAGTTCTATGCAATCTAGCAAGTAGGCAATATAAAACGTAAACCATCACCTAGAATATCGAGCCTTGCACGTGGAGTGAAGCGTCGTTGTGGATCGTAGAGCACTGTACAGGTTATAGTCTGGTTTTAACAAAAACGTTTTCCTTTATTAAAACCAAGTTCTCTATAACCAATGGCTCTGATACCAATCTGTCACACCCCCAAAATCCACATGCGGAGTATCACCGCTTGGAGACGTGACTGACCAGGATCAAACCAGTAATCATATTGAACAAATAAATAATTAAGTGTAAAAGTCCAACCAACACGATTAGTGTCCAAAGCAAACATAGTTAAGTTATGAGCGGAAGCATAATGTTTCAAAACCAAATCATAAGTTTAGATATTCAAAGGTTTAACATGGCACACAGCTGTCCATGTGCCACAACGACTCTTCCTTGTGCAAGCTCCAGCTAAGTACCTATAGACCTGCAAAGCATGTAGTAACGAGTCAACAACAAGTTGAGTGAGTTCACGTTTGATTGTCCAGTTTATAGTTGTTCCGAAAACACAGTTTGCTCTTTACCAGCTATCCAGCCGTGGGGGTTACCCCATAGTTCGAAAATCGTTTATTAGTTACCCGTTCTTACGTTGGCTATTCCAGCCCGGCTCTATGGCCGTGGGGGCTACCCCATGTTTAATTCACCAGACTCGTTACCATATCGACTACTAACGTTCGTCATGTTTAAGTGCCCTAACGTCTGTGTCTATCATCACTGACGTGCCATAGTCCATTAGTCCACGCCCGTCCTCTGCGGCACGGTGTGAGGTTTGTTAAACCTAATAGCGCTATTTAACTAATGACCCGTTCGCCATTGGCCTCGGCGATTAAGTCGATATAAAAGGAGGGACTTCGTTGATAGAGTTCTAGTCTAGTATAGTTAAATCCGTCTCATACTGGACGAGGAATCTATGTTCCTGATTACGTCTCAACAGGACGAGGAAATCCCTATTCCTTAACCCATTCCCAACCCCTGGGAATCCCATGCTTTGTAACGAAGTGTGAACTCACCTTGGTTTGCTCGGCAGATTACACAGAAAGGTCACGTCTAAATGCTAGTGGTCAACCACGTCCTATCATGGTTATTATACAAGTCAGGTTCACGTTCGAGTTAAGCACATAAGTATCACATAGATAGCAAATAAGAAACACGTACGGGTCATGGCAACATACATCAACACGTTCAACAGTTAATAGCGTATTCAAGATTGGGCTCGCACAAGCTTAAATGGCCTTGTGCGAGTCGTCCATTAAAGCCCAATAAAACCCAGCCCAATGCATATAACTTACGGCCCAAAAACAATAAACAAATCATCTTGTGCGACTCAAGTACTCTTGTGCGGTTGAATTAATCCGGCCCAAACATACCCGGCCCAACAGTTAAACAACAATTCAATTACATTGCACTTGTGCGACTGATCATGACCTTGTGCGACTGGTCATGACTTGTGCGATCAGGTTAACTAATTTCCGTGAATCATGCAATCAGTGATATCTATTCCATAGTTTCCAATTTTTAACAATTATCAATTAACAACTTAACAGTTTCCATCAACCTAAAAATCGATCAAACCAACCATTTGTTATTTAATTAATAAGACTCTAGTGCATAACAACTCATCATCATCCTTATCGAATTAATAGTAATGTTAACACCAAATTCTTAAGTCAACAAGCAACCAATTCTGACAAAATACATTAATCATATAGTCAACAACCAGTCAACAACCAGATCATTCAATCACATGAATAATACGTTTATCATATATTAATTCGAATATGCATTGCAGCCTTTCCAATTTACAAGAATGTATGACAACACATGACATACTATACTGACAATCACATGCTAGTTATGAAACAATGGCTGACAATCATAATGAATCCTTAAAATACAATAAATTAGAGTCACGTGCTCATCATCATACTTACACACTGTTCGAACAAAACAACAATCATTCCACTAGTCCCATCAACACACATTCACATATTAACATGCCATAGCCTAAGTCAATTATAAATAACTTTTTAAAACAATCTGGATCATGCAACTAAATCCGAAAACATGATATGATAGTTGATTAACATCCTCACACACCTCCGATTACTAATCCATATCTCGATCTTATCTTACACATGGGAACCGATTCTCAAGACATCAATATTGATAGTTTACATCACCAACAACCATGTATCAACTAGGACATGTGTATACACATAACATAACATCAACTAGTAATGAAACACTAACCGGTTAAGAAAGGATAACGAGGATGATCCGAATAAGGGAATGATGAATGATCCGAGCAAGAGAATGATCCGAACACTTATGATCTTCGATTTGGAAGTGAGTTGCCGTCAAGTTTGAGAGAAGAGAAAGAGAGAGCTAGGGTTTGTGTTTAGAGTATTTGTCAAACAAATGAGGGGTATGCCCTTACTCTAACTGTTATGCGCAAAAGAGACAGAGTGGGCCGAACCCTCACTTGGGCTGCCCATTGATCCGAATACAAGTTGTGGCCCTAAAGGACTTGTGCGATCGGGTGAGTGTTGTACGTTTACATAATACATAATATAATACATACACTCACGTAACATATAACACATAACATTCAATAAAATAGCATTCCATTAAATCATCCAATTCACAAAATCACAAAACGTTTACGTTACATCAAGGTACAAGGATAGGTTCCATTCCATTCCACATAATACATAATATAATACATACACTCACGTAACATATAACACATAACATTCAGTAAAATAGCATTCCTGTGCTACGACTGAGACTGAACCGAAGTGGGACCTTTGCTCGAATTTCCATTCCACATGCGTTTGTTGTTACTGAGAGTAGCAGAAGTAGTAGTAGAAGTACCAACATGCTTAGGCAGCTTGTCCTGTTCCACTGCCCGGTCGGTGAGACGACGAGCAAAACGAGTAACATCCTGGATAGTAGCAAGGTTAGCAGAAGTCACATGACTTTGGATCTCTGGTACTAAGCCTTTGAGGTACAGCTCAATGCGCTTGATGGGAGGATCCACCCTTGTTGGACATAACACCGTCAGTTCGTTGGATCGTTTCGTGTACGCTTCTATCTCTGACCTTGTCATCCTCAGGTTTAAGAACTCCACTTCCAGCTGGTGGATGTCATCTCGACTACGGTATTCACGTTTGGATCAGTTCCTTAAGAATCATTCTATGGGGTGGCATTAGCAGCCGCCAGCCCCAGCATCTGAACTTGCGTGTTCCACTAAGTTAGCGCAGTGCCTTCGAGAGTACCAGTGGCGTACTTCACCCTATGGGCCTTAGGGCATTCACACGTCTCTAAGACAGACTCGAGCTTTTCAAACCAATGGAGGAGTCCAACAGCTCCTTCAGTGCCACTGAAAGTATTAGGACGACAGTCCATGAACATCTTAAATGTGCATACAGGCGGCTGAGCGTTCTGACCTCGTTACGCGAGGAAGAAAGACCGGGTTAAGCGCGAGAGTTGGGTCATGAGAGTAGGATCTAACATCCTAGGATAGGTTCGTAACAACAGGTTATACCTCCTGCCTGAGCGGCCGCGAGTGCTGCCATAACTTGTCCGTTGATAAGAGCCGTCAGCTGGCTTGATTTAGGTTCTCACGTTCCCTCATGATCTTCACATCGAAGGAAACACAAATAGGAAAGGTGTCGCGAATGTGCGTAAGTGTGTGGTGACAGTAGGGAGCAAGCACAAATGTGTTTTCAACTATAGTTGCTATGTTTACCTAAGCATACCATGAGCAAAAGTTCTATGCAATCTAGCAAGTAGGCAATATAAAACGTAAACCATCACCTAGAATGTCGAGCCTTGCACGTGGAGTGAAGCGTCGTTGTGGATCGTAGAGCACTGTACAGGTTATAGTCTGGTTTTAACAAAAACGTTTTCCTTTATTAAAACCAAGTTCTCTATAACCAATGGCTCTGATACCAATCTGTCACACCCCCAAAATCCACATGCGGAGTATCACCGCTTGGAGACGTGACTGACCAGGATCAAACCAGTAATCATATTGAACAAATAAATAATTAAGTGTAAAAGTCCAACCAACACGATTAGTGTCCAAAGCAAACATAGTTAAGTTATGAGCGGAAGCATAATGTTTCAAAACCAAATCATAAGTTTAGATATTCAAAGGTTTAACATGGCACACAGCTGTCCATGTGCCACAACGACTCTTCCTTGTGCAAGCTCCAGCTAAGTACCTATAGACCTGCAAAGCATGTAGTAACGAGTCAACAACAAGTTGAGTGAGTTCACGTTTGATTGTCCAGTTTATAGTTGTTCCGAAAACACAGTTTGCTCTTTACCAGCTATCCAGCCGTGGGGGTTACCCCATAGTTCGAAAATCGTTTATTAGTTACCCGTTCTTACGTTGGCTATTCCAGCCCGGCTCTATGGCCGTGGGGGCTACCCCATGTTTAATTCACCAGACTCGTTACCATATCGACTACTAACGTTCGTCATGTTTAAGTGCCCTAACGTCTGTGTCTATCATCACTGACGTGCCATAGTCCATTAGTCCACGCCCGTCCTCTGCGGCACGGTGTGAGGTTTGTTAAACCTAATAGCGCTATTTAACTAATGACTCGTTCGCCATTGGCCTCGGCGATTAAGTCGATATAAAAGGAGGGACTTCGTTGATAGAGTTCTAGTCTAGTATAGTTAAATCCGTCTCATACTGGACGAGGAATCTATGTTCCTGATTACGTCTCAACAGGACGAGGAAATCCCTATTCCTTAACCCATTCCCAACCCCTGGGAATCCCATGCTTTGTAACGAAGTGTGAACTCACCTTGGTTTGCTCGGCAGATTACACAGAAAGGTCACGTCTAAATGCTAGTGGTCAACCACGTCCTATCATGGTTATTATACAAGTCAGGTTCACGTTCGAGTTAAGCACATAAGTATCACATAGATAGCAAATAAGAAACACGTACGGGTCATGGCAACATACATCAACACGTTCAACAGTTAATAGCGTATTCAAGATTGGGCTCGCACAAGCTTAAATGGCCTTGTGCGAGTCGTCCATTAAAGCCCAATAAAACCCAGCCCAATGCATATAACTTACGGCCCAAAAACAATAAACAAATCATCTTGTGCGACTCAAGTACTCTTGTGCGGTTGAATTAATCCGGCCCAAACATACCCGGCCCAACAGTTAAACAACAATTCAATTACATTGCACTTGTGCGACTGATCATGACCTTGTGCGACTGGTCATGACTTGTGCGATCAGGTTAACTAATTTCCGTGAATCATGCAATCAGTGATATCTATTCCATAGTTTCCAATTTTTAACAATTATCAATTAACAACTTAACAGTTTCCATCAACCTAAAAATCGATCAAACCAACCATTTGTTATTTAATTAATAAGACTCTAGTGCATAACAACTCATCATCATCCTTATCGAATTAATAGTAATGTTAACACCAAATTCTTAAGTCAACAAGCAACCAATTCTGACAAAATACATTAATCATATAGTCAACAACCAGTCAACAACCAGATCATTCAATCACATGAATAATACGTTTATCATATATTAATTCGAATATGCATTGCAGCCTTTCCAATTTACAAGAATGTATGACAACACATGACATACTATACTGACAATCACATGCTAGTTATGAAACAATGGCTGACAATCATAATGAATCCTTAAAATACAATAAATTAGAGTCACGTGCTCATCATCATACTTACACACTGTTCGAACAAAACAACAATCATTCCACTAGTCCCATCAACACACATTCACATATTAACATGCCATAGCCTAAGTCAATTATAAATAACTTTTTAAAACAATCTGGATCATGCAACTAAATCCGAAAACATGATATGATAGTTGATTAACATCCTCACACACCTCCGATTACTAATCCATATCTCGATCTTATCTTACACATGGGAACCGATTCTCAAGACATCAATATTGATAGTTTACATCACCAACAACCATGTATCAACTAGGACATGTGTATACACATAACATAACATCAACTAGTAATGAAACACTAACCGGTTAAGAAAGGATAACGAGGATGATCCGAATAAGGGAATGATGAATGATCCGAGCAAGAGAATGATCCGAACACTTATGATCTTCGATTTGGAAGTGAGTTGCCGTCAAGTTTGAGAGAAGAGAAAGAGAGAGCTAGGGTTTGTGTTTAGAGTATTTGTCAAACAAATGAGGGGTATGCCCTTACTCTAACTGTTATGCGCAAAAGAGACAGAGTGGGCCGAACCCTCACTTGGGCTGCCCATTGATCCGAATACAAGTTGTGGCCCTAAAGGACTTGTGCGATCGGGTGAGTGTTGTACGTTTACATAATACATAATATAATACATACACTCACGTAACATATAACACATAACATTCAATAAAATAGCATTCCATTAAATCATCCAATTCACAAAATCACAAAACGTTTACGTTACATCAAGGTACAAGGATAGGTTCGAAATACGAGTTGTCACATTATCCCCAAGTTGAAGAAATTTCGTCCCGAAATTTAGCACGTACTCACTGAGGAAGCTAGTTAAGTTGCATGGTTTTCCTGGTTTTCCTGGGGTGTCACATCCTCCCCCCGTTGATCTGGAATTTCGTCCCGAAATTCCGTAGCTTCAGCCTCAGTAGTGGTTGCACCGGTTGCGAACAATTGGGGATACTTTTGTTTCATTTGATCTTCGCGTTCCCAGGTGAACTCTGGGCCGCGACGTGAGTTCCAACGAACTCGAACGAGAGGTATTCTAGTACGCTTGAGGACCTTAACATCCCGGTCCGTGATTTCAACAGGTTCCTCGACGAATCGCAACTGCTCGTCGATCGTGAGCTCCTTCAAAGGAACTACGTGGGGCTCATCTGATAAACACTTCTTCAGGTTTGACACGTGGAAAACATTGTGAACTGCACTGAGTTCTGCTGGTAAATTCAGTATGTAGGCCACCTTGCCTATTTTCTCAATGACTTCGAAGGGTCCAACGTATCGTGGATTAAGTTTGCCGCGTTTGCCAAAACGAACCACACCCTTCCAGGGTGAAACTTTGAGTAATACACGCTCCCCAACCTGGAGCTCTAGTGGTTTTCTGTCCTTATCGGCGTAGACTTTCTGACGCTCACGAGCTGCCGCCATTCGTTGTCGTATCTGAGCAATTTTTTCTGTTGTGTCAACTACATGTTCTGGACCAATAATCTGACTATCCCCCACCTCTGCCCAACAAAGAGGTGACCGGCATTTACGCCCGTACAATGCCTCAAACGGAGCAGCTTTAATGCTGGTGTGGTAGCTATTGTTGTACGAAAATTCCACAAGTGGCAGATGTTTTTCCCAGCCGTTGCCAAAGTCAATCACACATGCCCTAAGCATGTCTTCGAGGGTCTGGATGGTACGTTCCGACTGCCCATTCATTTGTGGGTGATAAGCTGTGCTCATATCTAGCCTTGAGCCAAAGGACTTGTGCATTGCTTGCCACAGTTCTGATGTAAAACGCGCATCTCGGTCCGAGATAATAGAGGTGGGCACCCCGTGCCTCGAGACAACTTCCTTGAGGTATACTTCTGCTAGGGTGGAGAACTTATCCGTTTCTTTGATAGCCAGAAAGTGAGCAGACTTTGTGAGTCGATCCACGATCACCCAAATAGTATCATTACCACGTTGAGATCTAGGCAGGCCAGTAACAAAATCCATGGAAATTTGCTCCCATTTCCATTGTGGTATCTCTGGTTGTTGAAGTGGGCCTGAGGGTTTCTAATATTCCGCCTTGTCTCTCGCACAAGTCAAGCACTTGCTTACGTAAGTTGCTATGTGGGCCTTCATGCTAGGCCACCAATATGTGGTTTTGGTGTCGTGGTACATTTTATCCGAACCAGGATGTACTGAGTAGCGAGACTTGTGTGCCTCATCCATCACAAGCTCTCGTAGGTTGCCATAAAGTGGGACCCAAATTCGTCCTGTTACGTAGTAAGCACTGTCTTCCTTCTGTTCCAAGTGTTGCCTTGAGCCGCGTAGGGCTTCAGCCCTGACATTCTCTGGTTTCAATGCTTCTACCTGAGCATTTCGTATTTGAGAAGGAAGGTTAGACTGTATAGTGAGTTGTAAAGCTCGTACGCGCTTGGGTGCAGTGTCCTTTCGACTGAGGGCGTCAGCCACAACATTGGCTTTGCCCGGGTGATACCTGATCGAGCATTCGTAATCGTTCAGCATTTCGACCCATCGTCGTTGTCTCATATTGAGTTCCTTCTGTTTAAAGATGTGTTCGAGGCTTCTGTGATCAGTGTAGATAGCACACTTGGTGCCATACAAGTAGTGTCGCCATATCTTAAGTGCAAAAACAACCGCTCCCAGCTCTAGATCGTGTGTAGTGTAGTTCTTCTCATGAACCTTGAGTTGGCGTGAAGCGTATGCTATAACTTTATCCCGCTGCATCAAAACACAACCAAGACCCTGAATAGATGCGTCACAGTAGACCACGAAGTCGTCCGTGCCCTCTGGCAATGAAAGGATAGGTGCACTGCAAAGTCTATCCTTTAAGTGTTGAAACGCTAATTCCTGTGCGTTTCCCCAACGATAAACAACGCCCTTCTGCGTTAGTGAAGTAAGAGGCTGAGCAATCTTAGAAAAATCCTTAATAAATCTTCTGTAGTATCCTGCCAATCCCAAGAATTGGCGAATTTCGGTTGGTGTACGAGGTGCAGGCCAGCTCTTGATTGACTCCACCTTGGATGGATCAACGTGAATCCCATCCTTGTTCACTACATGGCCTAAGAAATGGACTTCACGAAGCCAGAAGTCACATTTTGAAAACTTGGCGTACAACTGTTCCTTTCGAAGGAGTTCCAAAATAAGCCGTAAGTGTTGCTCATGTTCCTCCCGACTCTTCGAATAGATCAGGATGTCATCAATGAAGACAATAACGAATTTGTCTAAGTAGGGCTTGCACACTCTATTCATCATGTCCATGAAGACCGCTGGTGCGTTTGTCATCCCAAAAGGCATGACCAAAAACTCATAGTGGCCATAACGGGTTCTGAAGGCTGTTTTGGAGACGTCCTCTTCTCGGACTCTCAGCTGGTGATACCCCGATCTCAAATCGATCTTTGAATAGTAGCTCGACCCTTGCAGCTGGTCGAACAGGTCGTCAATGCGTGGAAGAGGGTAGCGATTCTTCACAGTCACCTTGTTCAGTTCACGGTAGTCGATGCACATTCTGAACGTACCGTCTTTCTTCTTCACAAATAGCACTGGAGCTCCCCAGGGCGAAGAGCTAGGACGAATAAAACCCTTATCTAAGAGTTATTGTAGTTGCGTAGATAACTCTTTCAACTCTGATGGAGCTAAACGATACGGTGCACGAGCTATGGGTGCCGCTCCAGGAGCTAGCTCGATTTGGAACTCGACCTGACGATGAGGCGGGAGGCCAGGTAGTTCCTCAGGAAATACCTCAGGATAGTCGCGTACAATTGGAAAGTCTTCTATCTTTTTCTCTTTCTTCGAGGTGTCAGTAACAAGAGCCAGAAAAGCAGTGTAGCCCTTACGCAAACACTTTTGAGCCTTAAGGGAAGAAATGATGCTCACAACAGCACCACTCTTGTCGCCACGAATCGTAAGAGGTTCATCACCTGTATGAGAAACACGAACGACCTTCTCATTGCAGAGAACCTCTGCTCGAATATTGAGGTATCCAATCCATACCAATAACGATGTTGAAACCATCACAACGTTGGGGTCATTCCTATCATTACCCTGACCAATCACTAACACTCGACCCCTGGCACCATTGCCGTCGTCATTACTCCCGTTGTTGCCTCCATTATTATTCCCGTTTCCTTGGTTGTGGTTCTGATTCTGGTTCAACTGTGGGCAGTGTCTCTTGAAGTGACCTTAAACATCACCCTGATAGCATCCCTTGTTACCCTGTTATTACTGCTGATTCTGTGGAGCTTGTGGCTGCTGTTGACGGTTTTGGTTTGCAGGACGTGAGATTCTAAAATCTTTGGCTCCATGACCAAGCTTGTTGCATCTCTGTCAACGATCTCTGTTGCATTGCCCGCTGTGGTGCAAATTACATCGATTGCACTTAGGGTGGTTTCCCCTGCATCCACCCTGACTGCTGACTGGGGTTCCTGTGCTACGACTGAGACTGAACCGAAGTGGGACCTTTGCTCGAATTTCCATTCCACATGCGTTTGTTGTTACTGAGAGTAGCAGAAGTAGTAGTAGAAGTACCAACATGCTTAGGCAGCTTGTCCTGTTCCACTGCCCGGTCGGTGAGACGACGAGCAAAACGAGTAACATCCTGGATAGTAGCAAGGTTAGCAGAAGTCACATGACTTTGGATCTCTGGTACTAAGCCTTTGAGGTACAGCTCAATGCGCTTGATGGGAGGATCCACCCTTGTTGGACATAACACCGTCAGTTCGTTGGATCGTTTCGTGTACGCTTCTATCTCTGACCTTGTCATCCTCAGGTTTAAGAACTCCACTTCCAGCTGGTGGATGTCATCTCGACTACGGTATTCACGTTTGGATCAGTTCCTTAAGAATCATTCTATGGGGTGGCATTAGCAGCCGCCAGCCCCAGCATCTGAACTTGCGTGTTCCACTAAGTTAGCGCAGTGCCTTCGAGAGTACCAGTGGCGTACTTCACCCTATGGGCCTTAGGGCATTCACACGTCTCTAAGACAGACTCGAGCTTTTCAAACCAATGGAGGAGTCCAACAGCTCCTTCAGTGCCACTGAAAGTATTAGGACGACAGTCCATGAACATCTTAAATGTGCATACAGGCGGCTGAGCGTTCTGACCTCGTTACGCGAGGAAGAAAGACCGGGTTAAGCGCGAGAGTTGGGTCATGAGAGTAGGATCTAACATCCTAGGATAGGTTCGTAACAACAGGTTATACCTCCTGCCTGAGCGGCCGCGAGTGCTGCCATAACTTGTCCGTTGATAAGAGCCGTCAGCTGGCTTGATTTAGGTTCTCACGTTCCCTCATGATCTTCACATCGAAGGAAACACAAATAGGAAAGGTGTCGCGAATGTGCGTAAGTGTGTGGTGACAGTAGGGAGCAAGCACAAATGTGTTTTCAACTATAGTTGCTATGTTTACCTAAGCATACCATGAGCAAAAGTTCTATGCAATCTAGCAAGTAGGCAATATAAAACGTAAACCATCACCTAGAATGTCGAGCCTTGCACGTGGAGTGAAGCGTCGTTGTGGATCGTAGAGCACTGTACAGGTTATAGTCTGGTTTTAACAAAAACGTTTTCCTTTATTAAAACCAAGTTCTCTATAACCAATGGCTCTGATACCAATCTGTCACACCCCCAAAATCCACATGCGGAGTATCACCGCTTGGAGACGTGACTGACCAGGATCAAACCAGTAATCATATTGAACAAATAAACAATTAAGTGTAAAAGTCCAACCAACACGATTAGTGTCCAAAGCAAACATAGTTAAGTTATGAGCGGAAGCATAATGTTTCAAAACCAAATCATAAGTTTAGATATTCAAAGGTTTAACATGGCACACAGCTGTCCATGTGCCACAACGACTCTTCCTTGTGCAAGCTCCAGCTAAGTACCTATAGACCTGCAAAGCATGTAGTAACGAGTCAACAACAAGTTGAGTGAGTTCACGTTTGATTGTCCAGTTTATAGTTGTTCCGAAAACACAGTTTGCTCTTTACCAGCTATCCAGCCGTGGGGGTTACCCCATAGTTCGAAAATCGTTTATTAGTTACCCGTTCTTACGTTGGCTATTCCAGCCCGGCTCTATGGCCGTGGGGGCTACCCCATGTTTAATTCACCAGACTCGTTACCATATCGACTACTAACGTTCGTCATGTTTAAGTGTCCTAACATCTGTGTCTATCATCACTGACGTGCCATAGTCCATTAGTCCACGCCCGTCCTCTGCGGCACGGTGTGAGGTTTGTTAAACCTAATAGCGCTATTTAACTAATGACCCGTTCGCCATTGGCCTCGGCGATTAAGTCGATATAAAAGGAGGGACTTCGTTGATAGAGTTCTAGTCTAGTATAGTTAAATCCGTCTCATACTGGACGAGGAATCTATGTTCCTGATTACGTCTCAACAGGACGAGGAAATCCCTATTCCTTAACCCATTCCCAACCCCTGGGAATCCCATGCTTTGTAACGAAATGTGAACTCACCTTGGTTTGCTCGGCAGATTACACAGAAAGGTCACGTCTAAATGCTAGTGGTCAACCACGTCCTATCATGGTTATTATACAAGTCAGGTTCACGTTCGAGTTAAGCACATAAGTATCACATAGATAGCAAATAAGAAACACGTACGGGTCATGGCAACATACATCAACACGTTCAACAGTTAATAGCGTATTCAAGATTGGGCTCGCACAAGCTTAAATGGCCTTGTGCGAGTCGTCCATTAAAGCCCAATAAAACCCAGCCCAATGCATATAACTTACGGCCCAAAAACAATAAACAAATCATCTTGTGCGACTCAAGTACTCTTGTGCGGTTGAATTAATCCGGCCCAAACATACCCGGCCCAACAGTTAAACAACAATTCAATTACATTGCACTTGTGCGACTGATCATGACCTTGTGCGACTGGTCATGACTTGTGCGATCAGGTTAACTAATTTCCGTGAATCATGCAATCAGTGATATCTATTCCATAGTTTCCAATTTTTAACAATTATCAATTAACAACTTAACAGTTTCCATCAACCTAAAAATCGATCAAACCAACCATTTGTTATTTAATTAATAAGACTCTAGTGCATAACAACTCATCATCATCCTTATCGAATTAATAGTAATGTTAACACCAAATTCTTAAGTCAACAAGCAACCAATTCTGACAAAATACATTAATCATATAGTCAACAACCAGATCATTCAATCACATGAATAATACGTTTATCATATATTAATTCGAATATGCATTGCAGCCTTTCCAATTTACAAGAATGTATGACAACACATGACATACTATACTGACAATCACATGCTAGTTATGAAACAATGGCTGACAATCATAATGAATCCTTAAAATACAATAAATTAGAGTCACATGCTCATCATCATACTTACACACTGTTCGAACAAAACAACAATCATTCCACTAGTCCCATCAACACACATTCACATATTAACATGCCATAGCCTAAGTCAATTATAAATAACTTTTTAAAACAATCTGGATCATGCAACTAAATCCGAAAACATGATATGATAGTTGATTAACATCCTCACACACCTCCGATTACTAATCCATATCTCGATCTTATCTTACACATGGGAACCGATTCTCAAGACATCAATATTGATAGTTTACATCACCAACAACCATGTATCAACTAGGACATGTGTATACACATAACATAACATCAACTAGTAATGAAACACTAACCGGTTAAGAAAGGATAACGAGGATGATCCGAATAAGGGAATGATGAATGATCCGAGCAAGAGAATGATCCGAACACTTATGATCTTCGATTTGGAAGTGAGTTGCCGTCAAGTTTGAGAGAAGAGAAAGAGAGAGCTAGGGTTTGTGTTTAGAGTATTTGTCAAACAAATGAGGGGTATGCCCTTACTCTAACTGTTATGCGCAAAAGAGACAGAGTGGGCCGAACCCTCACTTGGGCTGCCCATTGATCCGAATACAAGTTGTGGCCCTAAAGGACTTGTGCGATCGGGTGAGTGTTGTGCGTTTACATAATACATAATATAATACATACACTCACGTAACATATAACACATAACATTCAATAAAATAGCATTCCATTAAATCATCCAATTCACAAAATCACAAAACGTTTACGTTACATCAAGGTACAAGGATAGGTTCGAAATACGAGTTGTCACAGGGCCTCGCGCCACGCGAAGGCCCTGGGGGGGGGGGGTTACGCGTGACGCGAGGGGTAGTCTGTTCCGCATGTGTTGGGTTCTTGTCTGCCATAGCTCTTGTAACCGACTTTAATCCGATTTTCCTCATATTGGACGACCCCTAAACAACCCCTAGACATTTAGGGACACTTGTTAGTGATCAAACATCAATGGTAGG
The DNA here is from genome assembly GCA_030545235.1 of Helianthus tuberosus. NCBI lineage: Eukaryota > Viridiplantae > Streptophyta > Magnoliopsida > Asterales > Asteraceae > Helianthus > Helianthus tuberosus. The sequence goes on along the minus strand of CM060426.1, from coordinate 139,210,262 downwards.
CCTTGTTGTCAATAATCTAAGTGCTTTTGAGCACTATATAAAGGGCCAAGGTTGCAACCATTTTTCTCACACCTTCCATCTGCACTTTGGATCATTTCTGGAGCTCAAGACTTCTCTCTAAGCTTCACAAATCGTGCATAGGACTTCAGTAAGTTTGCTTAACCTTTCTTAGTTAAGTTTTTGCTTAGTTTTAGCTTAAAAGTCAAACTGTCGTAATTAACGGTTGACTTAGCGATTAATCACTAATGGTCCAGTGATTAGTCGAATCGAAAGTAGTTATAAGTTGGTAATTATGTGGGCATTAAACCCTTAAAAGGGCACCCTCTGATTCCCACTCTAACTAGGTCTAATGTCGGGTCAAACTTGTTATTAAAAAGTCAACAGAATGTTTATTTTCTAATTTATGCATAATTAGCAATGTAGAACACATACAACCTGTTTGATCATTAATATAACTTGGTAATTAGTGTAAGAACATGTCTAAACATGTTCAAACCGACAATTTCCTGTTTAGACCCGGTTCGGAACCGAAAGTCGCAAAGCTTTGACTTTTGCTTTGACTTTTGCTTTGACTTCAGTTCTGACCCGTTTTGGTATGTTTTAGAAATACCTTAGAGCTTTAATTGGACTAGGTTACATGCTAGTATAACCCTCTGTGATTATACACCTTGGTTCATTAGTTAACCAATTAATATGCATGATTCCGTTAATTGCCTATGTGTTGACCATTATGCCCTTTCCACCTTAAAACATGATTTTTGAAAATGTAAAAGAGTATAAACCTTAATTACTGATATATAAACTTGTAACCAAAATTTGACATCAGTTTGAGGTGTAGATTGAGAGTTATGCTCATTATCGTAATTATAAAGCTTTATGTTAATTAAACGACGTAATTAGCGTATAGCCTATTTAAACCTACTTTTTGATATCAAACTTATTACCCACTGATGTAATATATTATTTTGGGATTTTTGAATATTTTTAATTAATTTTAGGCTGAGCATAACTTATAGTCATAGGCTTAATCCGGTAATTGTCGGTTTTGCCCTTACGGGCTATAAAATGAGTTTTACATATCTAATTGACTCCAAACCTTTTGCTACTGATTTTAAATGATAAATAAATTATTTTAAGCCTTCTGGAATAATAAAAATATCAGCTTTATGTATAGAACCCGAAAATGGCTTCTAATCGCCTTTTTAAGCGTTTTTAACGCATAGTATGTACTAGAATTATTTTAAACATACAAGGGTTGATACCTACTGATATTTTGGGTAAATTATAATATTTTAACAGTAAGCAAAAGTTGTTTAACTCAAACTTCAGTTTTGAGCCTTACGGCTTATGTGAAATTACCAAAATGCCCCTACGGTGCATAGTTTGGTTATAATTGATAAATTTCACATATATACAATACCCTACTGTTATAACTTGGTAAACTAAGTATTTTTGCTGAACATATCAGACCTGTAACTCAGGTTAATACTTAAACTCTTTTATAACCTTATAAATGACCAAATTACCTCTACGGGGCATAGTTTGTGTTTAAATTCGTTTTGGGCATAATGGAAGGTATCCTACTGATATCACAACATATTTAAGGCATATTAACTTAGGAAACCTGTAAATGACTCTCGTGGTCACCCGTTACGCCTCTTGCGCGTTCGGTTCGGCTTATGTAGCTAGTTTACATAAATTAGCCGAAACGGGTCAAACCTTATCGGTTTTACCCCAAAATTCAGAATGTACTTAGATTACCCATAAAAGGCAAGTCTTCAATCTTGTCGGGTCTAAATCACATTCTATCCCGGTCTTCGCTTAATTATGCGTTTGAACCGTATCGGTTTAAGCTTAAGCTTAACTAAAGACCGTTAGGATTCTAATAGGTTATTATAAACCTTTTTTCCAGAATAGGAGGACCAGTAAAAGCTACTTACCTTTGCTTATTGTGATTATTACTTTGCTCAGGTAAATACTTTTAACCTATTTTCCCTATACGGGCTTGGGGTACGGTATATAAAATACCGCTTGGTCGAACATTAAATCTCCACCGTTTGGTGGCTAATTGATATTTGATCGGCCCGTTTAAATTATGTTTTGTTTGCTTAAAGCCTTTGGGAGGTTAATGACCATGTCCCGGATATCCTTGGCATCATTTTACGAAATGGCCACGACCTAAGCACGGGGTGTAGGCGTACACCTGTCAGTTGCCAAATAAACAATGTGGTGTGTCTATTGATCTTTAACCCGGCACGACCCGGGCTACTGAACGCATAAGTGACATGTAATTCTTTTACGAGATTATATATTTAAATAATTATCCCAAGTTATAAAAAGTTTGTGCCACGTGCATTCAAATCAATTTTTAAACTCTTTTCCAAAATGAGTCGGTTGAATGTATTTACCAGTGTAAACTGACGTATTTTCCCAAAAAGATTAAATGCAGGTACTAATCGTAATCGGCTGGATTTCTCCTTAGCATCAATAAAGAGTCTCGCAAGCTTAAGATGCCTAAAGTCTGTTGAACTATTGTTTCCTATTTATTTTTTATCCTTCTGTGGATAAACATTCGACTATTGTGATACTTGATATTACAAATTATTAAAGTTGAATTGTATCTTTCAATTGCTTCCGCTGTGCATATTAAATATTGTGTTGTTTGACTGTAATGTTGCCAACCACGTCACGATACTCCCCCACCGGGCCCACCGGTCAAGCATGTAAATATCGGGGTGTGACAGGTTGGTATCAGAGCCAACGCTGAGTGAATTAAACATTAGCCTTTTGTGTTTAATCTCAGTTACACAATTGCACATTTCAAAATTTTCGAGTCTAGACAAAGAACATAGGAACAATCCCATTTTGTTTCAATTTAGTTTTAACTTTGTCTTTTTATTTTATATATTCTTGTTGTTATCTTATGTTGTATTGACAGGATTAATTATGCCGCCAAGATTCTTTCGACGAAGAGGACGAGGAAAGGGGCCAATCACCGCCCCCAACGACGACGAAGCAGGACCTTCGCACATGAAGTTGAGATTTATTTACGAGATGGAACGGAAAAGAGGGAGGAAACATTTGATGTTTTAGTTTGGTGGAAGGCAAATAAGATTAAGTTCCCTATTCTATCTGAAATTGCGAAGCATGTTTTAGGAATGCCAATCTCAACCGTTGCATCTGAGTCGGCTTTCAGCACCGGTGGTAGGGTGATTGATAGGTATAGGAGCTCTCTTACTCCTAAAACCGCCGAGGGATTGATTTGTGCCCAAGATTGGTTACGGTCTACACCAACGGATTTGCAAGACCTTTACGTGCATGGTGAACAACTAGAGATTTTGGTTGAAGCTTTGGAAAAAATGGAAATTGGTAATACCATTTATAATTTATATGCTCTTGTTTTTTACTTAAATTTTGATATATTTATGTGCGCTTGTGTAGATTGCATACCCGGAAAGAAAACGCCAAAAGACTCAATTGTTGAAGATGACGAAGGCGATGATGAAGATGAAGATTGGGACTAACGTCTAAAAGTAGAACTTTTAGCGTTTTTGGTTTAAAACTTTTTATTTAAAACTCTAGCCACTTTTTGTAATGTTGTGGCTTCACGTGTGGTCCACTTTTTGTAATTTGGTTGGCCAACCAGTTGCTATTTCGCTAATGGTTTCGTTTGTATTTTGTTTACGGTGTAACTATTAATGGAAATCCTTGTTAGTTGTTACTTGCATGTTAGTTTTTAGTTGATGATATAATATACATACTGATCTAGTGATGTCTTGTGTAGTTGGTAAAAACTAGTTAAATTCTAAATCATATGATAGCACCCTGCACATGTTAGTTTTTAGTTGCATGAAAATCCTTGTTAGTTGTTACTTGCATGTTTTTTTTTCTTATAATAATTTTATATTAACTGATAAAAATACTTCTTTTAATTAAAATATTACTTATTTGACCCAAGGATAATTTATATATAAGGTCAAACAAATTACACCAAGATAGCCGGTAAGCGGGCAACAAGCTGCGCCGCTACCCCATTTTGAATAGCGAAACCTAACCTAGTAAAAACGAAACCCCGATCTCTAGGAGACGAAATGTTGCTGTGAACAACCCGTTGGACCCGTTCAAGAAATCTGATGGCTTCTGGGGCTAGCGAGCCAAAGGTATCAAAGGCAAAAGGGATAAAGGAATGTTGATTATCCTCGCAGGCTTTTGCATGTTTGTCCATTTTCTTTGCTGCCGCCCTTGCAATCGCCTGACCAGGGACAAAACCTGTATCCCGAAAGCCTACAAGGGGGGAAACCCCGGTAAGATCAACACAAGCGTGTTTACCTGCATCCCACCCGAAAACTAAACTACTGATGTCTTGTATTTCGCTAATTAGTACACAATCATATAATAGCACACTGCACATCTAGTAATGAAAGAAAAAAAAACGGTTATTTAACCGAAACCGAAAAATAACTGAAAAAAAACGAACCGAAATAACCGAAACCGATCGGTTATAGAAATGTGAAAACCGATTATAGCGGTTACGGTTTCGGCTCAAAACCGAACCGAACCGAACCGAACCGTGCACACCCCTAATAAATGTTTCCGATGGATGCAATAGTTCGCTTGGTAGACAAGCTTAGTACTAGTACAAAGTCATATACAATGGTAAATTAATAGTATTACAAACTTTTACGTCTTCGGGTTAGTTTGAACTTGAAGGTGTATTTGTATCATGTATTAGCTGGTGATATTTATTATATTATATAGGTGTTTTTTTTATTTAGTCTTTATTCAGGAGTAAAGAGTACCAAATAATGGACGAAACTTAGTGGTGGCTTTTACTAATTTTATTGGATCAGTGATGTGCCTTGTTAATTAATTTATTCAACCAAGGTTCGTTTCGTTTCTACACAAACACAAAAGCATCATTGATCTTAAGTTTTTTTTCTTCCTCGGTTTATTCAACTTGGCCGTTTTAACCCGCACTAAAAGTTACCTTTGAACAGGGGAAAGAAACCGGAAGACATTATGGAATGTGTGCCAACATGTATTAGTTCTCAGTTTTGCTTGGTGAAAATAAACACCGGTCAATTGCTGCTTTACCCACCGATGAACAAAGCTAATAAAGCTGATGGTTTTGAGGTTGTTTTCCATATATGTTTTCTCCATTTCAATTGATTTGATCTGAAACGACATGATAGAGCTAATGGTAAACACATCGTGGAAGCTACAGTCCTCATGGCTGATCACCGCCACTTCGTAGCGTGTCACCCCCTCGCAAGACTAACTACATCATGCCACCTCCACATTGTAGACGAGACGAGTTTCCATACACAAACAGGTGTTTTTATTTCTGTTTCTTTTTGAAGTTATATGTATGTCAAATGTGTTAATTTGAGATGCATGTACCGCACGTGTGTATTATATTAACCGTTTTATTAAATTTTAAGTGTTTCAATACAATATAAGTTTATTATTTCGCATTTGAATAGAAGTGCTCTTTGAAAAAGGCCTTGACTTTTTTGGAAACCAGCATTTTAAGACAAAAGCTTCTAAATTAAGGGAGGTCTCCTTTTAGTTTTTTTTATTACAACTTGCGCTTCCCACGTTTAATATAAACTAAAAACCCTTCAAGACTTTTTTTGGGTGCCAGAATGTATATAGAATGAAGCACACATCATTTAACTATCCCATGTAGCCGTTAAAAACTTGCATTGCCATGAAGTGCGGGGGCTTTTACACGCATACACACCTTATATAGTATTTTTTTTTGTAATCGTTTGAAGGCTTGATTTATTTTCCCACCCTTTATTGTCGACCCCGGGGCAACGCGCGGGTTTCCCACTAGTATACATTAAAAGGTGTGAATTAGTATTCACACTTTTTAATTTTCTTTCAACTTTCAATATTGATATTTATACCTCTTTTAATTTTTAAAAATTTTGTATAATGTCATTTAACTATCTTGAGTTTTTAAAGTTTAAAGTTTATTCCCTGTACTTTCATTCTTTAACTTAAAAAAACTATGTTCTTATGTGCTTATTTTTATGTACGTGTATGTATAAATTCAAGTTGGTTTATGTTTCAATATCATTTTTTTAAACGACTAGGGTCAAATATAATACGTTTTCATGCTTATTTTTATGTACATTTTCAGTTGATCTGCGTTTTGACGTAAATTTTGTTCGGAAACAAGTCAGGTCAAATATATACGTTTTTATTCGACGGAATAAATTCGAGTTATTGTATGTTTTGACACCGCCACAACGCGCGGCAGGTACAATTACTAGTTTACCTTAAATCTAAACTCGTTTAACTTATGCCGCGTTATGTAATATTAAAGAACCATATCATATATTATCATCATGTTATCATATATTATGAGCCCTGTAATATTTAAAACTCCAGACCTCCATTAAAATGAATACCCTCAATATGGAAATTAATGCAAAAGTTTAATTGGACATTCAATGTTAAATAAATTTACAAGTATTCTTATTTGAAAAAAATACCAAATTAAAAAATTTCAACAAAGTTGAATATCATAAATACCAAATAAATAAATAACTAGATATGTAAAATGTCACAATTTTTTGTAAGCTAAATAATATCTTTCTGCTTCTCTTATTTCATCCTTCATATTCAATATTTTTATTCAAATTTTTAAAAGTTAACTAAAACAGGCAACACCAATAAAACATAATATATTAAATTATTAGTTATTAATTTATGTGTAATATTTTTTCTTTATTCAACCTATGTAACACGTTAGTGTATTAACAAAACTTCACAAAAGAAACATTACCTTATATATTTTTCTTAAACAACCAAATTCTAAATATCACATTTAAGATAAATAACTATAACAAAGCTGAATATCATAAAGAGTAAAATGCCAAAATCGTTCATAATGTTTAGTCATTTTTTCTTGTTCCATCCAAAACGATTCTTTATGCATTTTAGTCCTTCATGTTTGCATTTTATTTCCATTTTCATCCTTGAATTCGACAATTTGTTGCAACTTCCGTCCTTCGAAAGTTGGCCCACAAGGATGAAAATGAAAAGATTCCAAAGTTTTTTTTTTTTTTTTTTGATGAAAATAGCACTTAGGTACAGGGACGAAAGTCGTAAAAATGATCAAACTTCATGAACAAAAATAACATTTTACTATATCATATATATATATATATATATATATATCATGTAACAACATCATGAAACAAACTTATAACACAAATAATACCATAACAAAACCTCACAAAAAAAACCATTACTTATTTATTACAAACTTATCTTAAACAACAAAATTTCAAACATTACATTCACACATGATACATTCATGTATTAATACTTACACAATAAATACCAAAAACATTAAAAATAAAAAATAAAAAATAAAATAAAATTAATTTAGCCCTTTACACTGTTGCTCCTTGTACCTCAAATCTCTAACTTTCTCTCTCTTCTTCTCTTCTCTGTTTTCTGTATCTATCTCCCCCTTCGCCTCTCTTTCTTAGACCTAAAATCAGCTTCCAACATCGCCATTCAACCCCTTTTTTTCCTCTGCTTTCAGGTTCTTTTATTATTAATCGCATCATTTGATCCATCAATCTTTTTTCTCCTTTTAATACAGATTCTTATCTGGATTTGCTCTTCTTGATTAGGGTTTGTGTTTTCTTTGATGGGTTGCATGTAAAGGATTGATCTTGATTCTTTTGATTTGGGTTTTAATTTGTTTTGTAAGTGAATTGGGAGTTTTCTTGGGATTTGATGAAAAGGGGTTTTGCTAATTTTGTGTAAAGATTATTAATTTGTTCAGTAGGTGTTTTTAGTTGTGGGTTTTGTTTACTTGTGTGTTTAATTTAGTTGTTGTTGTTTGTTTTGACTGTTGGGATTTTTTTAGCAAAAGGGTATTAGGGTTTATTTGAGATTTTAATCATTTCAATCTTTTTGATCATTTTTAATCATTTCATGAGGTTGGGTGTTTTGAAATTGAATTGGGTTGAATTGGTATATGGGGGTTGATGTTTTTTATTAGTGAATTTGATGGTTGTTACTGTGTGTGTGTGTTTTTTTCACTTTTTAGGTGGAATTGGAGAAGTGTTTAGGGAGTTGTGAAGTGGGAAAATGGCGGGGAGTTCGAGTGAGGAGTCTGGGGTTAGCAGATCATTTGACGGATTGTCGAACGGGCAGCAGCGGTCTGGTGAAGCGTTGGCGGAATGGCGGTCGTCTGAGCAGGTGGAGAATGGGATTACGTCGACTTCACCGCCGTATTGGGATACTGATGACGATCGAGATTTTGGTATGCATTTTCTTGGTTTTGTTGTTTACCTTGAATTTAGAGATAAGGTAGAGTTTACACAAGTATAGAATGTTAAGAATCTTTTTCGACATAATATTCGTTAGCGTGTTTGGGAATATAACTTTTACGAGTCACGTTATGTAAGCTACATCGAGAAAAAGTCAACTTTAGACGTGCTTTACTTGCCCACGTTTTGTCTTATATCGTGTTTAAAAGATATATATCTGTATGTCATTCGTTGCAGCAAGCTGAACTTTGAAATCCACTTATGTTCATGTTCGTTATAGCCGTATAGGTAACCTATAAAATTACCTCTATTGAAATGTGGCATAAAATAGTTAAATATAATGTTTAGAAAACAATGTATAAGCAATTGAAATACGTATAGTTCGTATTTTGTAATGAAGTTGGACGAATTATGTATATTCACTCTCGCACGATTTGCTCTTGCAGATTAGATGTATCTGGCGTTACAACACTTTTGTATAATTGCTCTTTTTCATTCTGGTTTTTATTTTCTTTATCAACGCGCAGAAAAGAGACCGTCTGACCTATACGGAAAGTATACATGGAAAATCGACAAATTCTCACAGATTAATAAGCGAGAACTTCGTAGCAATGCGTTTGAGGTTGGTGGCTACAAATGGTATGTTTTATTTGTTAATTTTAATCTGTTTTCATATTCATCATTTGTGTTGTCAGAACACTGACGGTATATTATTAGATTTTCAAGTCACGCGATATTTACACTTGTTTGTATCCCTCTAGGTACATCTTGATCTACCCACAGGGGTGTGATGTCTGCAACTTTTTGTCGTTATTTCTTTGTGTTGCAGAGCATGACAAGCTTCTTCCCGGTACGCTCGATAAACAAAACTGCGTGTTTTACCTTTTTTTATCATCATGCACTTAAAATAGCTTGCGTTGACTTATTTTTACGGATGCAGGATGGAGTCATTTTGCACAATTTACGATAGCTGTGGTGAATAAAGACCCCAAAAAGTCGAAATATTCTGGTTGGTTTTTTTGTTCTTGTGATTATTACTGTCTGTCATCGTTATATATATTAAATGGTTGAATTTATGTTTGTAGATACGTTACATCGCTTCTGGAAGAAAGAGCATGACTGGGGCTGGAAAAAGTTCATGGAATTATCCAAAGTGATGGACGGGTTTGTTGATGCCGACACACTCATAATAAAAGCTCAAGTCCAAGTTATCAGGTTTTTAACTCTTTAATTATCTTATGTAACCTATTTTGGAATGTATCTTATTTTATTGGCATTTATTATAATTGTTACGTGTTCGAGTAATTAATGTATCTTTCCCTATGGAAATAGAACATTAGCTGGTCTAATGACTACTTAAATATCCTATGTAACTTCTTTCGGATTGTGTTTATATTATTCACATTTTTTAAATGGTTCCTTTTCGGGTATCATTCCTTATAGAAATACAATATCAGTTCTAAGGTATCATGTTGATTTGTTGTATCATATGGTATTTTACTTCAAATGTACCTTTCTCGTATCTCAATATCTCGTTGTTGAACCGTTTCTTATTTTTTTTCTCTAATTAATTTTTTTAATCATAAATGTGTATGATAGCAAATGCTAACATGTTCTAAATGGTTTTGAAGGGAGAGAGCAGATCGTCCTTTCCGATGCCTTGACCGTCAATATAGGAGAGAACTCGTAAGGGTATATTTGTCAAATGTAGAACAAATTTGTCGTCGCTTTGTTGAAGAAAAAAGAGGAAGGCTCGGGAAATTGATAGAAGATAAGGCTAGATGGTCCGGGTATGTAATTCTTATTCGAGGATAATACGGGTGGCAAAATGGGTAAATTTATTTTATTTTTATAAATATCTGGTTTTCTAAAATTTTGATTACAATAATTGTATTATTGCAATACTATTTATGTTCATTAAAAATGGATTTAGGAGGTAAAATACACTTTGGGTGACTTTGGACTTGTTCGACCCGTTTGAACCTAGTGCCTAGGGGTGCAAACGAGTCGAGCCGAGCCTGAGCTCGATTAACTTATGAGAGCTCGGCTCGGTTCGAGCTATGTTTTCAAAGCTCAAGCTCGGGCTCGGCTTGTTTATTATCTATTAATTAATATATTAAATAAAAATAATATAAATAATAGACTCGTTTAGGCTTGCAAGCTCGATAAGTGAAGCTCGGGCTCAGACTCGTTTACTAAACAAGCTTATTTTTAGGTTCGGGCTCGGCTTGTAAACAAGTTTAAATAAGCTCGGCTCGGCTCGTTTACTAGACAACTTTAAATAAGGGGTAAATGTTATTAAATATTAATAAAAACTAATGAACCAGACGAGCTTCACATGCCAGGCTCGAGCTAGGGCGCGATAAATAAATGAGCATTATTTAATGCTAGGCTCGGGCTTGATAAGACTTGGCTCATTTCGAGCTTTTTCTCGAGCCGATCTTGAGCAGCTCAGCTCGTTTGCACCCCTACTAGTGCCTTTTAAATTTAGTTTTTATATTTGACCCATTAGTATGCAAACAGGGCTATGTTGCCATCTCTAGAGTTCATGCTATTTCTTTTATTTTTTTGTAACATTATTTTTATATTTTCTTATTTCAGCTTCTGTAATTTCTGGTCGAGAATCGATAAAAACCTCAGGCAACAAATGTCAAGGGAGAAATCCGATTCGATATTGAAAGTTGTCGTGAAGCAATTCTTTATAGAAAAGGAAGTGACGTCAACTTTGGTGATGGACTCGTTATACAGTGGATTAAAGGCCCTTGAAGACCAGTCGAAAAATAAAGGAAAATGTGATGCCGAAGAAGTACCGATAATGCCTGTTGTCCATATGGAAAATGATATGTTTCTTCTGGTTGATGACGTTCTGCTGTTGCTTGAACGGGCCGCCATTGAACCGTTACCCCCGAAAGATGAAAAAGGTCCTCAAAACCGTACTAAGGTTAGTATCATTGTATAGGAACAATTCAAAGTTTTATGACCCGTTTTAACCCTCGTCACTTCTAGCTTGTATGTTTGTCTAGGGAGAGGATAATTTCAGAACACTATTTTTTATTTATTTATTTTTTTTTTGCGAGAACACGCAAAACAAATTTAAACCATTTAGTTTTTTGATGAATGGCTCCTATTTTTAAAAAATTATGCTGCTTACATACACGTGTAGGTTATGTACATAAAAACTATCAAACTAATTTGTTTATTTTTTTTATATATTTTGTAATTTTCACATACACATGTGTAGGTTATATTCTTATTACCTACACATTTGTAAGTTATATACATAAACGAACAATCAAACTGATTTGTCTACTTTTTTTTTATTTCAGAAGAGTTAGAAGAATTATTATGGCATTTATACCCTTATCTTTTATGTTTAAATTTTTGTAAGATTGAGAAAATGAATGGTTTATATGTGTTCCGCGTGTTCTTGCAATATATTTTATATAGCGTTATTAATTGACTCACACACTACACATTAGAACTGCCATCAAACAGAATGAACACAAACAAGACCTTGTTTGTGTTCGTTTGTTAAGGAAGTATGTGTTCACGAACTGTTCATGAACACTTATTGAACCAAAATTTCTGTTCGTGTTCGTTCGTTAATTATAGGCAACGAACGCAAACAAGTGTTCTTGAACACAAACTAATGTTCATTAACACAAACGAACATAAACAAGCGTTCATGAACATAATATATAATACACTAATGCTTATTAAATACTTTATTTGTTGGAATTTTGAAGTATTTAAATAAAATATAGTAATTTAAAACACTAATGAACTATCTAACACAAACGAACATAAACGAACACGTTACCGAACGTTCACGAACATAAATGAACGAACGCAGCCTCTGTTCATGTTCGTTCGTTTAATTTTTTATACGAACGAACACAAATGAACTTCATGCCGAACGGGTTCACGAACTGTTCGCTAAACGTTCGGTTCGTTTGCAGCCCTACTACACATATGTGTGTGTGTTGTGTGTGTGTGTGTATATATATATATCTTGTTATTATTAATGATCTCATGCTCTTTTATTAATTTGGCAGGATGGTGGCTCAGGGGAGGATTTCAGTAAGGATACTATTGAACGAGACGAAAGGCGTCTCACTGAATTGGGACGTAGAACTATTGAAATCTTTGTTCTAGCCCATATATTCAGGTAACAGTCTAATAGATTATTATAGATAATAATCATCTTATTGGTATAACTTAATCAGTTTATACGATGAAAGAAATGAGACTCCTTGTATCCTTTTTAAATTGTGATCTCAAGCAGATAAACTAGCATGCATTTTATTTATAACCTTATTGCGCTTAACTTTTTTTTCTTCAGTAAAATAGAAGTAGCGTACCAGGAGGCTGTTGCGTTAAAGAGACAAGAAGAGCTCATTCGTGAAGAAGAGGAAGCATGGATAGCTGAAAGTGAAAAACGCGCATCCGAAAAAGAAAAAAAATCGAAGAAGAAACAGGTTTCTGATAATAGTAAATCATATTCAACTCTTTAGCTGCATTTTACATTTTTACTCACTGTATGCAACTTTTGTGGTTTTTTTATTATAAAGGCGAAACAGAAAAGAAACAACCGCAAGTTAAAGGATAAAGCACGGGACGAAAAACCCAGTGTTGTAATAGACGAAAAACCTAAAAAACAAAGCCCAATTGAGGACGATGCAGATTTGTCAAAAAAGCCCGGTCTACTTGAACCACTTGAACCGCTTATCCCACTTGAGGATGTTTCAGACGTTTCGGATTCAGTAGACTGTGTGACGGAATCACCTCATCAACCCGATTCAGATGATCGAGATTCGAGCCCGGTCCACTGGGATACTGACACTTCTGAACCGCATCATCCTCCCACGGAAGCATGTAGCAGCGGTGTTACGAGTGAACAAAACGGTGGGAGAAAGAGTCCCTCTGCAATGGATGACAGCTCGTCAACGTGTTCGTCAGATTCCGTCCCGTCAGTTGTGACCGGTGGGCCCCCTTATCGAGGGAGTTTGCATCAGAATCAGAAATCCCAAAGTTCACCTAGCAGGTTGTTTTTTGTATTTCATTTTTTAATTATTTTTATTAGAATGCCATTTTCGTCCCTGAGGTTTGGCCATTTTTACGACTTTCGTCCAAAGGTTTGTTTTCCGCATCTGGATCCAAAAGGTTTAAAATCTTGTCATTTTCATCCGGCTCGTTAACACCATCCATTTTTCTTCGTTAAGTCAGGGTATTTCTGTCTTTTTTTGTTAATTAAAGGGCAATTTGGTCTTTTCACTTATGTACAAGCATTTAGCATAATGTACAAGTATTCAAAAAGACGAGAATACCTTTAAGTTAACAAAAGGACAAAAATACCCCTGCTTTAATGGAGAAAAATGGATGGAGTTAACGAGCCGGATGAAAATGGCAAGATTTCAACCTTTTGGATCCAGATCCTTTGGACGAAAGTCGCAAAACTGGCCAAGCCTCAGGGACGAAAATGGCATTTTACTTTTTTTTTTTTTTTTTTTTTGTAAGTTAGCATATTCAGGTTATGTGTGACACTTTCTGTAATATCATGTAGAGGGAAAGTCAAACAAGGAAAGGGTACTGGTCAACCACATGCAGAAGGTGATGGGGCTGCGGTTTCGTTGCAGGATAAGAAAGTGGAAGAAGTTGTTTCGTTGCAAAAAAAGCTAACCATTAAAGACGACACAGAACCCGAGAGACATTCGAAAGAAAAAATAACCGTCTCCGTTGCACCGTCTTCACCGAAAAGCCCTTCAAAAGCTTCCCCACGAGCCCTTCAAAAATCAGACCTAAGAAAAACTGCCCAAAACACAGATAAACCGGTGGTCTCGTCAAACTTAACCGATGATTCGGTCGTATCCAAACCCTACGCACTAAAACCACCCGAAAGGCCTTCAGCGGTCCAACAACCACTGAACCCGGCTCAGAAACACGTGAATGGCCAAGGGGCGTTAACAGCCGAAAAGCCTGTGGTTCAGGTTCAACAAGTGTTGACTAAGCCGTTGAGCGTTTCATCGGCCAAGTCGGTGCCACCAATGTCGAGGCCTTTGAGCGCACCGTTAGTTGATGGGTCTAGAACTAATGCTAATACCTCGAGTACCGCTACCACCCCTGTTATCTCAATGGTTCAGACCGCACCGTTTCTGTCTCGTTCCGCAAGTGCGGCAGGGTATCTCGGTCCTGACCCGTCGTCCATGGGTCAAAGTTACGGTCCACCGTCATATCGTAATGCTATGATGGGGAGTCAGGTTTCCGCAACTTCGTCTGCTTTTAGTCAAACCCATTCGTATTCACAGCCCATGTTTCTACCGCAAACCCCGGAAAGAATCGACACGAACTCCATCAGACCAAGTTTTTCATTCGGGATGATGAATCACGATGTCGTACTTCAAAACGGGTCCCAGTGGATGGAATCCGTTCAACGGGATAACGGCATTAGCCGATCGCAACCTCAAGGCATGTTAGTGGATGAATTTCCGCATCTAGATATCATCAATGATTTACTCGATGACGAGTATGCTATGCCGATTGCATCAACTCCGGGCCCGTCATTTCTTAACGGGCCTCGCCATCTTTCTCATCAGTTCACTTTCCCAGGGGACGTCGGTGGTTCACTCGACCAGGGTCCGTCAACAAGCTCGTGTAGGTTTGACCGAACTCGGAGTTTTCCCGAAGAGTTTCAACATGGTTACGGTGGCGGGTTTGACTTTTCAAGAGACTTGATTTCACCGCAACCGAACTTGCAGCCTTACGTAAACGGCCAGATTGACGGGTTAGTTCAGAACCAATGGCAGATTGGCGGGTCGGATCTTTCTTACGGGTTGAGAACAATGGACGGTGACGGGTACCCGTATCACATGCCGGCGGAGTATTCGAGTTTGACCATGGGGGTCAACGGTTACACCATGTACCGACCAAACGGGCAGTGAGTAGGCTGCGAAAGAAATTGTTATTCGGTTGTAATAATCTATATGAAGAAGAGGATGATGATTTGAAGTGAGGTTGTAACCCTTTGATAAGAAAACTTTTTTTATTTTACTTTTTATTCTGAAAGAGTGATTCTAGCAATATTTTTCTGTTTGTTTTTTTGATTAAGATTTGAAATCTTACTTTGCTCCCAATGTTTACTAGATTCAGGTTTTTATGTTTGCAACTTGATTGCCGAAACGTTTATTAAACCTGTTTGATCGGGCTCAATCTTGCTATAGGGTCGGGTCTGAAATTGAACTAATAATTTCGGCTACTCTGTCAATAGTTTTTGCTATGGGTGAGATTTTACTAGGTACGGCGTTAGTTGTATTTTAACTGAAATGTTGATCACATGTTTACATTACGATGGTCCCTGGTGCATATGTCAAGCAAACATTGTCGATGGGATTTCGGGTAAAGCACGAACAACATTGTTGGTGGGATTTCGGGTAAGCACGAAAAAAAATTGAGAGATACCCACGGCCGCCATTAATGACGGGGAGTAGATGTTTTCGAATGGCGGCCTTAGGGTGCTGTTTCGTCCATTCATAATGACTCAAGGTTGTAATTGTTGACGACACTGAGTACCATTATTGGACGTTTTCAGAATCATGTGTTACAGATGGTCTAACGAGTAAGGCTTGGTATAGTGGGGCACCAGGGGTCCCAATGGGTCTCATACACTCCCTTTGGGTATGGGCGTGGGGCCCAGATAACAATCTAACCAATCACACACTTCCTCGTTTTTTTTCTTTTATATATAACTAGGTTAAATAGGGTTTTAAATATAATGTCATATGTTAATACAAACAATAATCAAGATTTATCTTTTAAAAATGAACATTGATGTACTATTTACTTATGTTGAATATAAAATATAAAATGTCATATGTTAATACAAACAATAATCAAGATTTATCTTTTAAAAATGAACATTGATGTACTATTTACTTATTATAGATTTATCTTTTAAAAATGAACTTTACTATTTACTTATTATAACATTTTATTTTGTTAAACGTGTATTCTTAACTAATTTTTTGTTTAAAATTATTATTATTATTATTTAATATGATCATAATAAAAATAAACGTTTATATTCTATCTAACTTTTTGTTTAAAATTATTATTATTATTATTTAATATGATCATAATAAAAACAAATGTTTATCCTTATCTAAATATTTATTTTTATCTAATATTTTTGTTTAAAAGTATTATTATTATTATTATTATTATTATTATTATTATTTAATATGAGAGATAAATAGGAAAATAAGGCGAGAAAGCACCAGAAAGTGACACGCGTCAAAAAAGATTTTCATTTATTAGTATTGGAAGATAATGAAAAATGAAAAACAAAATAATATGATTAATATTTTGTGTATTTAATTATTGATAAGCAAAATTTGTAAAACTAAAAAATATTTTCATTAATTTTTTGTGTCATTGGTCACATAATGAATTTAAAGATGTCTGTGTCTATTTGCTATGGTGGGTGAACTTATACAAATTGCATATTTGTGAAGGGTGAGGATTAAATAGTAAGTTTATTTTGGCTAGGAAAGATAGAAAGCAATAGGATTAGGACATGTGACAAAATTTAAAATAAAAAGGAAGGATATTTTAGTCAATCTTATCATTTTCTTCTTCCTTCTTCTTCCCAGTAACATCAAAACCCACCATTTTCAAAACCCACAATCTTCAACAATTTCTTCACTTTCTATCTCAATAATCACTACATTATAGTGCGATTTTCGTCACCAATCAATGATTCAAACACCCGATCAACGTGTTCTTCAGCTTTTTTGAAGAAAACCCAGTTTAATTTTATACAAAATCTCATTTTTTTCCGGTGATTTTGAAGAAAATCACTCGATCCGTTCGATTCTATCGCTGATAAGTGTTTCAATCATTCAAATTTCGTCAATCGTTGAAGAAATCGGCTTCGATCCATGTAAGAAATTCTTTAATTTCATTTTTACGATCTGGGTTTTTGATTTAGTCATTGCGTTTTACGATCTTGGCGGGGGTCCGGGGGCAGCGCCCCTGGTAGCAGGGTCCAAGGGGCGGCAGCCCCTGGCTGGGGTCGAGCTGCATCAGAAAATTTAATTTTCCAGAAATTGGCTCATTTCGAAGACAGTAATTCGTAGACAATTCAGACAAGTTTTTGATTTGCTACTCTCTGGTTCAGACAATTTACAGACAGTTCACATACAGTTTTATGTGTCCATTGCGTTTTAGAAATAAGAGAGTTTTATGTGTTTTCTAGCCATTGCGTTTTAGAAAAAACACATTTTTAACTGTTTTTAGTCATTGCGTTTTAGGTAAAACACATTTTTAAGTGTTTTTAGTCATTGCGTTTTAGGTAAAACACATTTTTAGGTGTTTTCAGTCCATTGCGTTTTAGAGAGAACACTTTCTTTTGTTTTTTAGGCCATTGCATTTTAGAAATGAGACATTTTTAAGTGTTTTCTGGCCATTGTGTTTTATAAATAAGACATTTCTTTGTGTTTTTGGTGCACTGCGTTTTAGGTAAAACACATTTTTATGTGTTTTCAGTCCATTGCGTTTTAGAAAACAGACATTTTAAGTGTTTTCTGGCCATTGCGTTTTAGAAATAAGACATTTCTTTGTGTTTTTGGTGCATTGCGTTTTAGGTAAAACACATTTTTATGTGTTTTCAGTCCACTGCGTTTTAGAAAGTACACTTTCTTTTGTGCTATTGCGTTTTAGAAATAAGACATTTCTTTGTGTTGTCTGACCATTGCGTTTTACAAATAAGACATTTCTTTGTGTTTTTGGTGCATTGCGTTTTAGAAAAATGTCATTGTTTAGGTTTTTTTTTCATTGCGTTTTACGCAACTGGGTTTTAGAATTTTTTTTCGAAAATATAGCAATAGTATACTCGTTTTAAAGATAAAAAAACGCTCGTTTTTTGGTGCAATTTTATAAAAAAAATAATGTCGTATGAAAGAGTTATTAACGTTTAAAAAATGAGGGGAATTGGAAGAGAGAGAAACTATTGCCTTTTTTTTTTTTTGAAAGGAAAACTTCATTGAAACAGCACCCCAAGCCCGAAACCCGAGCGGGGACCCAACAAGAACTTACAACAAAGAGAAATTACACCAATCCAACCATGAGATATGATTGTTTTTCGATCTATGTCTAAACCACAAATAACCCATTGATTTAACTTCACTAAAAACCTTCTCCACTTTGGCCTCGGCCTCCGAAAAAATTACCTTATTCCTGGCTTGCCATAAACTCCAACAAGAGGCGATGATAACCCCTTGGACGACCGACCTCTTCACAGCATTGAAGCGTCCCACTTTATGGATTTCGAGCAGATCTCTGAAAGAAAAAGCATAAATCGGGGGGATCCAGCACCATTGACTAATTTTCTGCCACAAGACCACAGAAAAAAAGCAAGAAGTAAAAATATGTTCCACCGATTCAGGCTCAGTCTTGCACAACGGGCATAACCCGTCCCCAACGACGATCCCCCTTTTCACTAAATTATCCGCTGAGGGAATTCTATCCATTTCGGCTTTCCACGCGAACAAATTACACTTCCCAGGGACCCATTTACACCAATCCAGCACATATCTTTCACTGGCCACCGACGAACCCAACAAGACCTTCTTGACCGCTCCGACTGAAAAAAGGCCTGAGCCTGAGCGATCCCCAATCCACTTCCAGCTGTCCACCGAGGAGCCCAAAGAGACAGAAGACAGCGCTGAAAGGAGAGAGCCAAGTTCCGTTAACTCGATACCCGGCTCCGGGTCATGTCTCCAGAGCCAATCGCCCAACACCCTATCCTTAACCGAACAGGCTTTCACCACCTTAAGCGAATACAGATTCGGATAGAGAAAAGAAAGAGGGGTATCGGACAACCATGGGTCAAGCCAGAACAGAATACGATCACCACGACCCACAACTCCTCGAAAATAATTTGTTAGGCACCGATTTCCGGGGAGAGGTTTACAGAAGATCGAAACGATACTGTGCCAAACCCCCGTAAGCGTCTTTTTTACCGGAAGAAAAGTCCAGTTCGACCCACTGAAATGAATTGCATCCACCGTCCTCACCCACAGACTCTGATGTTCTATCTTGTACCTCCACCCCCATTTGCTTAACAAAGCACGATTTATGATAGCCAATTTACAGATACCCAGGCCTCCAACCTTTTTTGGCGTCGCCACTCTATCCCAAGCTACCCAGTGAATTTTGTTTACCTCACTCGACCCACCCCAAAGAAATTTCTTTATGATTCTTTCCAGATCCGAAATCACCTTAACCGGAGCCTTATAAAGAGAGAAATAATAAGACGGAAGGCTCTCGAGCACCGATCGAATTAGCGTAACTCTCCCTCCCAAAGATAACAAAGAGGACTTCCAAAGAGCAAGTCTCGCCTAAAAAATATCGTAAACCGGCCTCCAACTGCTAATTCGGTTCATATTCGCCCCCACTTTAAGCCCGAGATACTTGAACGGGAGCGAGTCTGAGGAGCAACTAACCACGTCCGCCATGTCCTTCAACTCAGCTTCGTTCACCCCGATGCCCAGAAGATTGGATTTAGACAAATTAATTCTCAACCCAGAACAAGCATAAAAACATCTCAAGATCCTGACAATGTTTAAAGCGTTCTCTTGAGACCACTCCCCAATTATTAACGCGTCGTCCGCAAAAAACAAATGAGAAAGACACGGGCCG
Source organism: Helianthus tuberosus (assembly GCA_030545235.1). NCBI lineage: Eukaryota > Viridiplantae > Streptophyta > Magnoliopsida > Asterales > Asteraceae > Helianthus > Helianthus tuberosus. The sequence goes on along the minus strand of CM060426.1, from coordinate 139,190,268 downwards.
TTATTAGGAAGCTTCACCCCCGTAAATATACCCACCTCCTCGGCTTTGAAAAATAAGCACGATAAGGCCTCCATGACAATGACAAACAGAAATGGAGATATAGGGTCCCCTTGCCTCATACCCTTGGAGCACTTAAACTCAAAAGTAGGGGCTCCATTAACAAGAACCGAGGCACGAGCCGACGATAAAACCCCCATAATCCAGTTGCACCACTTTGGCCCGAACCCCATTTGACGAAGCACATCCACAACGAAGCTCCAATGGATGTTGTCGTAGGTTTTCTCAAAATCGATTTTGAAAAGAAGCGCCTTTTTCTTGCATTTTCTCAACCAGGAACAAACCTCGTTAATAATCAAAGCCCCATCAAGAATAAATCTCCCTCTTAAGAAAGCCGACTGAGAATCAGAGATCACCGATCCCAAAACCTTTTTGAGCCTGTTAGCAAGGACCTTGGAAATAACTTTATTAACCACCCCAACCAAACTAATAGGCCGATAATCACTAAGCCCCACCGGATCTCTTTTCTTGGGAACAAGAGTGATAAAAGACGAGCCACACCCCACATTAATCCTTCCTGACTCCCAAAAGTGGGACATGAGTTTCCCGAAGTCTTCCTTAAACAACTCCCAAAAGAGTTTGAAAAACCGAAAGTTGAAGCCATCGGGACCGGGGGCACGGTCACTCCCACACTCAAAAACAGCAGATTTGACTTCCTCCAACGAGAAACGGGCCTCCAACCATGATGCATCCTCTTCCGAAATCCTCTTTAAGTTTGGACAAACAAGACCCGGCCGATCCTCGTATACCTCCGTTAATTTGTCTCTAAAGAACTTGAAGACCTCCTTCTTAACTAACGACGGCTTGGACACCCATGACCCTTCGATCTTAAGCCCATGAATCGCATTGCTAGCTTTCCTCGAGTTAACTTGGGAATGGAAAATTTTTGAATTTTCATCCCCTTCTCTGGCCCACCTGATCCGAGAACGCTGTTTGAGATCCATGGCTTTGGCCAGCTCCGCCTCATCTAAAATTCTTCTATTTTCAGCTAAGATCCACTCCTCCTCTTCCGATAAATCCCTCAACTCCAATGCTTCTTCAAGCTCTTCGATTTCCTCTAAAGCGGTGTTAACTCTTTCCCCTTCTCTCTTTAACATCATGTCTCTCCATACTTTAACTTTACCACGAATGAACCCGAGTTTCTTGATCAAACACACATCCGGCGGACTCCCCAAATCAACTAACTCAGCACAAGCATCTTCTATGACTTCCTTGAACCCTTCTTTAGACAACCACGAATTGAAAATACGAAAGGGCCGAGCACCAAAATTGACCGATTTCGTAGACAGGATAATAGGGCAGTGGTCCGTCCATCTGCATGGTAGAGCCTTCAAACATGCTTCCGGCCAAGAATTAAAGAATTCCGAGTTAACAAGGAACCGATCAATCTTGCTAGCTTTCTTCCCATTCTCTGAGTGCCAAGTAAAAGCCCTGCCTTTCATTTCGTACTCCAAAAGGCCCGAGTCGAAAATGAACGAATTAAAGTTGCTAGCGCACATCAGTTTAAACGAACAATTTCTCCTTTCATCCCTGAAACGAACAGAATTGAAATCCCCCCCACCACCCAAAAACCGTCATTACTGGTAATAATCTGGTGCAAAACCTCCCATAATTCCTTCTTCTCCTGGGTACCTTGGGGCGCATAAACATTCAGAAAATTCATCACCGAATTACTCCCACTCAGCCTGCCCCTTAAGAAGATGAAATTTCTGTTTTTTGAAGACTCCAAGACCTGAAACAAGCTGTCGTCCCAAAGACAAATCAACCCCCCGGAGAGACCAGAGGAGTCAACCACCTCCATACCAAAAGACCCGTTACCCCAAAACTTACTAACCGTCGAGCGAGTGACGTTACCATGTTTAGTTTCTTGAATAGCCAAGAGGCTAATGCCGTGATCTTTCCTAAGCTTTTGGATCCATCTAGATTTAACATCTCCCCCCAAACCTCTGATATTCACAGATAAGAAATTCATGACTGAACACCATTAATACCTGATTTCACGAGAGAATCCCTGACCAGATTGTCGTAGTTCCTCAGCTCCATACCAAGCTTGGCTCCAACCGCGATTGTACTTTCGACCTCCTTCTCATCCCGCACCCTCTGCTCCTCCGACCCAGGCATCTGAACTGCCGGGCTATCCAGCACGACGACTGACTCCACTGCCCTGTTAACCCCTGTGAGACTCGGCTCAGCACCTAGACTCGGAACGGCAGCCTCGACACCGGATGACACGATCGGGTTAGACACCAGACCACCGTGAATGAGAGATGAGGTGAATCCCACAAACCCGAAACCTGCATCGGAATCCTCAATGTCCCACCTGGATCTTTTCTTAGGTCTTGACTCAACAGGGGAAAGGCCATTAGAGATATGGGCTTTAGACTTCCTAAGATTGGGCCTTTTTTTCTTTTGGGCCCCCTTGTCACCCTTACCCAATAAAAAATTAACTTCCCCAATAGGAGCAGGCTCGACAAAACTAACTTTCTCCAGAGCTGGACCTACGTTGACATCAGCCGACTTTTCCTCTACTACACTCCTAGGAAATTGAACATCATCATAACAGCCGGAAAAACCTCTCTCCTCCTGCATGCACGTATCCGTTGCATGGGTAACAACCCCAATATCCACCGACTTTTGAAAATCCCCCATCTCTTCGACTTCCTCCCTTGGGTCATCCTGACCACCGACAACGGACGCCGGAGTGTTTACGTCCGGTTGAGAATTCATCGACTGAAAACCCTCCGACGAGGGACTGAACGGAACGCCTAGACAGTCCGGGACCCAATCATCTAATTCTTCCTCCACCCAAATTCTGAAAGATCTGATCTTCCATTTCAAGGATACCTCCTCTTTGATTCTATTAGCATCCCCAACAAGTACCCCCACCCTGGCAACGGACAAATTGAGGTCTTTCTCTGAAAATTTCGGAACGTGGAGGATTTTCCCGAACAATTCACCAATCGAAGCTAGAATCTCAGGTTCCAGAAGATGGACGGGTAATCCCATCAACTTGAGCCAGGCCACCCGCTCAAAGCACAGAGTTTGGCCGTTCCACACATCCAGTTTTGAGAACCAAGGACCCCACACTGCCTTCGAATCAGCAAACGAGAGCGCCGCCTCCTTGCAAGAGAACGAAACCAGAATGGAGAGTCCACCCAAAAACTGAATCCTAGAAAAGGCAATATTTGCAATCCTCATGAGCCTGTCGAAGTCGACCAGAGTTTCTATGTCAACAGTTCTCCCAACCACTGCATGGCCATACACCTCCTTGAAGGCACCTGCTGAATCTGGAGCGACAATTGACTTAACCGAGCTACCACTTCCCCCTTCAATAAGACCCTCCTCCCCGCCTCCTACAATGGACTTCCCCACAACATCCCTGTAGCTCCTACAGTCCCTGACGTTGAAGTTCCTAGAAGGATACGATGGTACTCTAGCCTCGGGGACCATCTGCACGGGTGGAGGCTGGACAGGAGGCCCATTATTCTCAACCGCGAACCTCGCAACATTGGCCTTCAGCTTACAATCCCCCATCCTAATCCCCCTGATCTTGTTCACCGTTTCTTTCTTGTCGATGACATCTCTGAAGCTAATGAACCCAAATCTACACCCCGACTTGTCTCTTTTCTTAGCCACGAACGTACCAGCAACATTCCCAACGCCCTCCACACTGCACCTTAATTCCCATGGGGTGCAACCTTCAGGCAAGTTCGACACAAAAACTTCGTAATAGCACCTCTACCCGCCATGGGGGAACACCCACGGAGATTTAAAAGGTTAATCGGATTCGAACTAGTCCAGCAAGATGACAGCGATAACTCGACTAGTATCAGACCGACTAAGCAATCAATGTCCGAGATGAACCACCCACCGACACACCGGAGCAGACAAACGGAAAAAACGGAGGGTGTCCGAAAGGCGAATGGAGTCAGGAACAAACAGATTAGGATGAAAGGTTCAAACCGAGAAAACGGAACGGCGAACCTCGCACACTAATCGGGAATGAACCGTCTTCGTCGAGCACTTCCGGCCACACCCTAGAGAGAAGTTGTGAAACTATTGCCTTGAATTGACTAGAATGCCCCTAAACAAACTCTTGCGCCTCTTTTCTTCCCTTCAATTTCCCTTATTTAATCTTACCCTTGATTAACTAAATGAATGGTAAAGATTACTTCCTAGCCTTCTTAGCCAAATAAACTTCCTATTATATCCTAACCCTATTTGTGAAAACAAAATTGTTTGTAGTGCATTACAAAAATTTGCATTTCTATATTCTATTTAGATTTTGATAACTTATAAAAGTAATCGGGTCATATATCTTGTAAACCCGATACCATAAAAATGTTTTAGCGTTGATAGATTCTAATAACCTAGACGATTATAATTAAATTTTTTTTTTGAATGACTAACGTTACTCTCTCAAACTACTATATTTACAAATAACTCACCCTTGCTTGAGATTGAACCCAAGACCTCCCACTAAGAGGCAAGAGCCTCTACCAAGTGAGCTAGCTCCACTTGACTAGCAATTCGGGTCCATTACCCTTGGCCTTGCCATTGACACGCAAATAGAGGTGCACAAACCGGTTAATTTCCATAACCAGTTCGGTTAATCGGTTATGACGGCTAATTTCACCTTTTCTACTTCAACTGGATATTTTCGGTTAATTAACCGGTTTTTTTTGCCTATTTTCTGAATTTTTCGGTTTTTATCCCGGTTAATAACCAGTTCATATACTAAATATCTATAACTGGTTACTAACCAGCGGTTAAAATTAACCATGAAATGATTAATCTTCTACTGGTTAATAACCTGCCCCGGTTCTGGTTCATAAACTGGTTTTTTTGTCCACCTCTACTACTCTACACGCAAACGCCCCTTCATAGCAACTTAAAAGTGTACCTAAAGTCCCAAATAGTAATTAGCAAGCATTTGCAGGCTTTAAAATGAACTTGGGCCGCTAATTTAAGCTGGTAAAAGTAATACATATAATGTCACATTATGTATTAAACTTAAGTCTTATATTGTGTTGTGTTATATTAGCATATAAATGAGCTGGATTGGGCTAAGTTCAAAGAGTTGTTGATTGGGCTTGGGCTGTAGCAGATTCAAGAAAGCCTGAGCTGGATAACATAAGGTTGTTGCAGTCAGTTATGGAGCCATTTAGTTTCGGCGGCACCTAGTGATGATGGGAGACTAAGCGAGTAGGCGACGATCGCTAGTTCGATCCTTGAAACTTGAATTGAGCAGGTATTACCTCACTGCACTGACGTACCTTCAGGCGAGTGTTCACGGGCTTCAGGCCCTAGGTGAGAGGGCAATGGCAGAACTAGCCCATTAAACCAAGGATATCCAAAAAAAAAACCGTGCAATCATACAATATAAAAAACGGCAATAAAAAAATAAAGTAAAATAAATACCTAACTAACTGAGTCACAATTTCAATCATATTATTATAAATTTGGGCAATTGTGCCACTTTTTCAATCGGGTTCCCTTATTCTTCAAGTTTAGTTGCTTAGGAGTATCCTTGTATTATTTTAGGGACATCCTTGGTAGAAAACCGGAAAAAAATAAAAAAATACACTACGAATACGCACTTGAGCCGTAGCCCATGCTACGACGCTACGGCTGCTAAAATATTGGGTCCGCCCATGTGAGAGGGTTTTCCCTGGTTCAGATGCGAGTGTATTCTGATGCAGTGAATTTCGCCAGTAGCCCATTTAGAGGATTCGTTTGGCCCTTAAAAAAAAGTTACGGACCGGTTCAAGTCTTTTATGTGGATCAGTATATAAATTCAGCATGTGGCTTTTTTTAAATGTTGTTTTTGTTATATTTTTATGAGTTAAATGTCATTTTAGTCCCTGTAGTTTGGGTCATTTTACCAGTTTAGTCCAAAGGTTTCATTTTTCGCATGTGGGTCCAAAAAGGTTTCACAGTTGCCATTTTAGTCCACTGGGTTAACGTCATCCATTTTTTCTGTTAACGAGAAGGGCAATTCGGTCATTTTATATGGCCGAATTACCCTTCTACTTAACAGAATTACAAATAAAATGACCGAATTGCCCTTCTCGTTAATAGAAAAAATGGATGAAATAAACTCAGTGGACTAAAATGACAACGATGAAACCTTTTTGGATCCAGAGGCAAAAAATAAAACCTTGGGACTAAATTGGCAAAATGACTCAAACCACATGGACCAAAATGTCATTTAACTTTTTTTTTTATATTATTCCTGTAATTTTAAATATTACACGAATGCATAATTCAGATAAAACAAAAAGAAAATGGAAGTCATATTCAAGGTCCACCATTTTGGATTTGTATGATATTATTATAATTAAGAAACTTTTTTCAACTACAGCCTTCTTTTTTGGAATTTTCTTATTAAAAGTGACACTAACAAAGGTTGTGCACTAAGTAATTTACAATTAATTGCACCATTGTTATCGAGTAGGCTACTGCTTTAATCACAGTGCGTTAACTCTTTTTATCCTGATTTTTTTTAACAAATGTATTGAAGTGCGGTATATCAACTACTATTATTTAGTGGAGTTTTTAGGTATGAATACATTTGTTAAAAGTGGATATTTTGTCATAAAATTTGAATGAATTTGTTTTCATTTTAATTATATTTAGAGTAAACTGCCGAAATGGTCTCTGAGGTTTAGTCACTTTTGCCACTTTAGTCCAAAACTCAAACCTTTTGAATCTGGGTCCATGTGGTTTTAATTTTATTGCAATTTTCATCCAAAATCAAAATCTAGTCAGATTTTTTAGTTAACATCCAGTCTTTTTTGTCTTTTTTCTCCCTTTTAATGAAGGGCAAAATGGTCTTTTAACGTTTTATTATAACAAATTAAGAAAATCTAACCATTTTGCCCTGAATTAAAAGAGAGGAAAAAGACAAAAAAAACTGGATGTTAACTGAAAAATCTGACCAGATTTTATTTTTGGATGAAAATGGCAACAAAATTGAAACCACAGGGACCCATATTCAAAAAGTTTGAGTTTTGGACTAAAGTGACAAAACCTCATGGACCATTTGGGCAGTTTACTCTTATATTTATTGTTTGATCAAACATGTTACCTACTAGTTTTATGCTCCGAACGGCGCGTTATGGGCCCTAACCGAATATTTCTCACTCTCATAACATGTATGTATGAGTTTCGATTACTTGTACATACTATTCATAACACGATCTCAAAAAAGTTTCATCGAGTCAACCAATTAAAACAAAACACTACTATACTTTTGCTAAAAAAAAAAGCTAAAACGATGGCAATACTATAATTTTAAGCTGTGGGCAAAATCGTAATTTGTCAGGACAAATGAGCAAGTGAAAGGCTACGAATAAAAATTACGAGTAAACCAATTAAAACAAAACACTACAATAGTTTTGCCGGAAAAAAGAAAAACTAAAACGATGGCATGACAATAATTTTAAACTAGGGGCAAAACCGTAATTCGTAAGGGCAAAGAAAAAACAAAACCGATGGCAAAACTGTAAATTTGAACGGGGCAAAAGCATAATTTGTCAAGGCCAAAAATACCAAAAGGAGAGCAAAACTGTAATTTGAACTGCGACAATATCCTTTATAGTTATAGATAATTTATTTGTAGATTTAAATTTTGTGATGTAAGCGTACCCAAAGTGACTAATCACACAGCTTCCATCATAATATGATAAGGTATATAACTTTTTTCATGGCCCATTCAAACAATCAATACTTTAGTCACAACTTTTTGAAATTTTTACTCCAAAGGCTACCCAATCTCCCTTCAAAATCTTTATATAAATGTATGCCCTCAAATCTTGATTTAAAGCATAGAGAAATGAAACCACTAACCATTACTTGTGTATTCTTGATGTTTCTTGTTTTGTTAAATGTAAGCCATAGCAATGGTAGCAAGGTCATGCACGAAAAAGGCTACATGATCGGATCAAAGAAAGGGTACAAGATGGTTTTTCAATCGCTTCCTAAGGGGCTTGTACCACCTATGGGACCATCACATGGAAAAGACAGGGTTACTAAACTCCGTAATACACCACGCCTTCGCAATAAGTAAACTATACTATTCCTTATCGACCAAAGGCTTATAGCCTGGTAATATCAAGGAGTGTTGTAGTAAGGTGTTGCTCCATCATATGGTGTGGGTTCTAATCCCGTACTGAACATTTGTGTGTTTAGGAGTAGATTTAGTGAGTGTGAGTTTGCAGTTTAAAAAAATCATATTCCTTACCGTGTAAAAAGCTAGATCTTAATAAAATGTAAGGTATCTTTACTATTTTGAGGTAATTACCATATTTTGCGGTATACGCATATAGTGTATATATTTGTGGGTCTCGAGGGGCAAAAGTAAAAGTGCACTAATTTTAATGTTTTACTAATTTCGTGAAAATAACGTTAAAAAGCGAGAGACGGTTAATCATGCATCCTGTGGTGACGTTGATAGTTGAAAGACAAGGGGTTACATGCACTAATCGGCTTTTGTCCCAATTGTTAAGTGTTATGTGACTTATGTTCAATGCTTGATGCAAAACTACTATCGAGACGGGAGTTTCACTGGAAGCAGACTGTCTATTCCTACGGGGTAAAGGTAAGGTTGTCTACGTCTTTCTCTCCTAATACCCTACCTTAACTTTGCTATTGATGCGATTTACTGAGTATGATGACGATGATGATCTATATTATCTTTTGAAAAGGGTAATATAGAACTAATGTTGCCAAATACTCTATGTTACGGTCTATTTTGTTAAATATTGGTTGCTTGCTTTAGTGAAATTGGTCCCTATTGGGTTTGATCTATCACTTTGACGTTGTAGGTAGTTATGGCACAAAAGTATATTTTAAAATTAACAATACATGATTTCGTTTAAAAATATTTAATCAATGTTTTTCGTATATTTACTGTCATTTCAGAGTTTTAATGCATATATTGACATAACTAGTTTATAGTCTCGTGTGTTACACGGGTTGAATGATAAGACTGGTTATTTTCGAAGAACATAATAATTACAAAATTTGAATTATTCTTGATATTGCACATGTTAAATATAAATTTTGATATTAACACATCACCCTAACATGAACTATCCATACCAAGTTGAAGAAAATATAACATTACTCATACTATAAATGACGCGTTTAAGCAAATAATTTATATTTATTTGTTATGTTAGTAATAATTATTAGATATACATAAAATATATAGTTATATAATAACTAAGAGGCTGTTTGGTAGTCTCTGAATGGTCATTAAGAGTCTACCTCTTAATGGAACCATTAAGAATTTTATCAATGAGAAGGTAGAAGAATGTGACATGTGATGATTTACCATTCAGAGGTTACCTCTTAACCATTCAGACTTGAGGTTACCTCTTATTCATTCAGAGGTTTTAAACCATTAAAAGGTAGCATCTGAATGGTCATTAAGAGGCTACCAAACAGCCCCTAAATTTATATATTATGTTATGATACGATACGTAAAAATGTGAAGTAAATTCGTAAATCTCATCCTTATCTTAAAGAATGAGACGAAGTAGAAAAAAACTCATGAACACGTAAAGGTTTCTTTAAAATTTTGGGATAATTGAGATGGAGTAGGTGACTGGAAATGTGGCGATGGAGATGGCTTATGGTGGGTATATCATATTCTAATAAAAGAATCAGTTAATGTCATATAGTACTCTCTCTTTCAATTCAATAATAATATTATTTATCATTAATAATATTATTAGTTAATTAAATTTTGTTTGAATTACTAGATAAATTCATCACAAATTATTTAGTTGAAATAATCACTTCACTTCACTATTTCTAATATATAAACTCAAATTCAAGTGTTACTGTTTTACATATTTTTTGTGGTGTTGATATGAAATATTAATGCATGTAAATAAAAAAATAACATTTTTAATAACGTTACACCATGTTTCTTAGATAACAGCAAATATTTTTTTCAAAAGTATTTTTAATAACGTAATACCATGTTTCTTAGACAATTGCAATTATTTTTTTAATGTAAACTTATCATTTAGTTATATTTATACTTGATTTACGTAAAACAGATAAAGTAAATCAAACCATATGCTTATCCATTTTAAGAAGTAAAAAAAATCATAGGTTTTAAAATTATCGATAATTTATATATTTTCTAATCACTGAATAGGAATTGCATATAGTTAATTAATAATATTATTAATGGATTGAAGGAATCAAACCATATGCTTATCCATTTTAAGAAGTAAAAAAATAATAGGTTTTAAAATTATAAATAATTTATATATTTTCTAATCAAAGAATAGGATTAGGAATTGCATATAGTTAATTAATAATATTATTAATGGATTGAAGGAATCAAACCATATGCTTATTTTTTTTTGAGTAAATTGTCATTTTAGTCCCTGAGGTTTGTCCAAATTTACCATTTTAGTCCAAATAGTTTTTTTTCGCCTCTGGGTCCTTGACTTTTCCCTTTTGTTGCCATTTTGATCACATAGCCTAACTCTATCCAAAAACCCCATTTTTAACCAGATGTATTTTGGGAATTTTCAATTTAAATCTTTCCACTTACCATTTTGATCCATTTCTTTTATTTTTATTACAATATATAAACATATATTAATATACACATCTCAGTTTCATCTTCAAACCTAATTCTCTCTCTTCTCTCCCATATCTCTCATCCACCACCACTGTCCCCACCATTCCCCACCGCTGCCACCACCGTGCACCACCGCCATTCACCACTCCAACCACAACCACTCTAAAAGATAAAAATTTAATATTATAAAAAACACACATTATTATACATATTATCAGGTATATCAATTCAAAATTTCCCCAATTAACAGCACATAAAACCTAACAACATTCCAATTTCTAACAATCAAGAACTCAAACACCTCAAAAAGCAACAAAATTTATAAAAATTAGAGCTTTTATAAAACCTGCAAGTGGGAGTGAAGGCACCAGGGACACCAAACATGACAATTTTCTTACCGGCGGCGAGAGTGTGAACAGAAACCTGTTGCAACTCATCATTCTCGTCGAAATAAGCAAGGGTTCCGTCGGGAATTGTGTCACCAACTTTGATCGGAGCCATTTTTAGTGACGAATTGGTGGTGGGTGGTTGACATGACAGCTCTCAAAACACATATAAAGCTCTTACATATACACACATCAGTTGACAACTCTTTCAGATATGGGGGTTCTGAACCCGCTATTGCAACCGATTTGGGTGGTATTTAAACCCACAATTGCGAACTCATACGTGAATCCCTTTTCTGGCGAGTGATGGCGATTTAGACACCAACAGGATCATCATGTGAAGAAAGTGAAAGGGGTGAGGCTATGGTGGTGAGTGGTTGTGGTTGTAGCGGTGAATGGCGGTGGTTGTGGTGGTGCACGGTGGTGGCAGTGGTGGGGAATGGTGGGGATGGTGGTGGTGGAAGAGAGATACGGGAGAGAAGAGAGATAGAAAATTAGGTTTGAAGATGAAACTTATATGTGTATATTAATATATGTTTATATATTGTAATAAAAATAAAAGAAATGGATCAAAATGACAAGTCAAAATATTTAAATTGAAAATTCTCAAACTATCCCTGGTTAAAAATGGGGTTTTTGGATGGAGTTAGGCTATGTGATCAAAATGGCAACAAAAGGGAAAAGTCAGGGACCCAAAGGCGAAAAAAAACTATTTGGACTAAAATGGCAAATTTGGACAAACCTCAGGGACTAAAATGGCAATTTACTCTTTTTTTTTGAACGGCTGATTTTTATTAAGACAAAAACAAGCTAGCAAGAAGGTAGACCAAAGAAAGATTACAAAGATTACAAAACATTGAAGTTACACCAATCTGACCATTCCAACGAGTACATTTTTACCCAAATATACCATATGCTTATTAGAATTGGATATATAATTAATTAATAATATCATTAATGAATTAGAGGAGATAATGTCATTTAACATTATTGGGAATATTTTATTAGAATTAGATTTAAAGAAAACATCAATTTTCATAAGAATGTATGTAGAGCTTGTTAAAATTATATTGTATATAATGTATCCATTTATTGATTTTTAGATAAACAATTTTCTTCAAGAATTAATCTTTAAGCATAATTTACATGATCTTAACCCTAATTTTATATATAAAAATGTGGTATTATTGGGAGTCTTTTATTAAAATTAGATTTAAAGAAAACATCAATTTTCAAATGAACTAGTATTTTGCTATCGCCGCGTTGCGGCGAACGTCTTTTGTTGTTTAGTCCGTGTTTACATGTGTTTTGAAATCACTGTGAGGCGTTGCGTACGGAAACCACTGACAAGAATAAAAAGAAAATATAGAAAAAACACTAAAAGATAACCAAAAGAAAATCAATAAAAAGAGTTGTATGATGATAATGTTGTTCGTATGAAACCTGTGATCAGAGATGAGCAAATGATATTGGGTACCGGTACCGAATTTCCCGAACCGAAAGATCTTAAGTACCAATTCGGTACGACTTTTGGCGTTCCCGGTACCGGTTCGCTACCGTTTTTTACCTTCATATACCGATACCGTAACTGGTATTTTCGGTACCAGTACCAATTCGGTATTGGTTGGCACCGAGCTCATCCCTACCCCTGAAACTAAAAAAAGAAATCATTAAAAGTTGAAGAAAATCAACAAAAAAAGTTGTACGATACCGTTGGTACGACACCCGTGATCAGGGATGAGCAAATGGTACCGGGTAGCAGGACCGAATTTCCCGAACTAAAAGATTTTCAAAATCAATTCGATACCGACTTTTGGTGTTTTCTGTACTAGGCTGGTGTCGGTTTTTACCTTCATGTACCGATAACCGTTCTGGTATTTTCGATACCAATACCGGTTGGCACAAGCTTATCTAACTTAAAAAGTAAAGAAGATAATAAAAATTATATATATATATATATATATATATATATATTATCAAAACATTGGTCTTTTAATATATAACTAGCGGGATTTGCCCGCGCGATGCGGCGGGAAGTCGGTTCGTATCGGTTCGATTCGTTACGCAGAGGATTTGATCAGTAACAATACGGTTTGACACCTAGTGTATAATCATATTTCCAAAAGAATGTACGTCTTTTAGATTAAAAACAAATATCAACAATTCGTCACGGTACTATTTTGAATAAAACTCTTTTTCAAGAAAGCCTATAAATGAACAGTGAGGAAAAAAACTAAAGGCGGTCACATATTTAGTTTTATAAAGACTATAGTGAACGCGAGTTTTCGAAGGAAAATTAAATCAAATAAAAACTAAATGTCTAAGGCGTATATATTTTAAAGTATATACCGATACCAGTTCTCGTAATACCGATATTGATAGCGACGTTATCAATACTTATTTTGTTTGTCACGGCAGCGTTATGACACCGACACTTAGTCAACCCTACGAACCAAAAAAAGATTGTATTTCAAACATAATTTTGTTATTTTGAGCCAACGTAAGCAAGTCATCAAAGAAAAGACAAATTAGTAAAAAAAGGTAAATGGGTTAAAATCAATTAGGAAACAAAGAAGAATCAAGCATTAATAAAAAACAAATATTATTAAAAAAAGTAAGTTTACTATTCATCAGAAATTTAAAATCATATGTATAAAATATAGTAGAATATATGTATTGTGATTCAAGACAATTTTTTGAGTTTGTTAAAATTATATTGTATATAACTAGTAAATTACCCCGCGCTTTGCAGCGGAAATTCGTCGGGCGGATGCTACTTGCGGCGGGAATTCGTCGGGCGGATGCTACGACGAAGACTCGGCCGGTATCGTATTTCGGTGCACTCAATGTAGCAGACGGAAAGGCAAACCTAAAAATTATAGTCATAGCTAAAAGTGAATCGATAAGCAAACCTAAAGAATATGGTCGTAGGTAAAGCGAATCGACATGTTTTTAGTTCTTTTGTTTTTTTAATTGTAGCTAGACAATTATTCTTGACATCTGAGCTAATGGGTTGCATAAAGATGCATTAATCGAATAGTCAGATATGTATCTTACAAACTCTAGTTATTTACAAAGTAAAGATAATAATGATAAAAGGGTGCATGTTGGATTATGAAAGGGAAAATAATTAAAATCCAAGCAGATACAGAACAGCACACACAAAACCAATTGTATAATATCAAAATTTATAGCTAAAATGGAGTTGGTGAAATGGGGCATACATGTTAAAGGTTGCTCATAACCTCCTAAACTCGGCGTTCTCAAATATGATATTTTCAGCAATGAAGTCCTTTTCTTCAACGATAACACATCCAAACGATTCAGTTCCAATCAATCGTGATGGCTGTAAATACATCAATCACATGGACACGTTATACTGATGCAAACTGGGGAATTATGACCAGACCAACAAATGATCTAAAACTATGCAGTATATGGTTAATTACTTATTTGGTTATATATTCAAAAAGCCTTTTGAAGCCAAATACAATATATTTTCTCATTCATCAAGTAAAATGATAAAATCCCCTGTTACTCGTTAGTCATTAATAGCTTTTTCCCCTTTTGAACTGTCGTTACCGAAAGTTGGAATCTGGTATGAAAATGGGATGAATCAAGTAATACTTTACCTGTCATGTTAAGTTTTACACCAGTATAGCCTTCTAGATCTTCACCATTGGTATCAGATCCGAAAATGATGGATCTTCTTTTGAAAAGTTAGTCTAAGCATTCACATCCATTCCACCATATTTTCACTCTAAATTACACTAAAAAAACATTACATTTTCTCTCTCATTTTCAATTAAATAATATTTTTTATACCTTTTCTCTCTCCTTCACTCACAACCACTTTCAAAATATATTAAAAAATTATAGGAGGTGAACAGTGTCCCCCCAAATATACAGATGAACAGTAACATTTTCTCTCTCCTCCACTCACAACCACTTTTTATACTTTTTATATTTTAAAAACATCACACACACAATTTGATTATTTGTGTGTCCATATGGACAAATATCAGGTTAGAAGCAACACGATGTTATACACAACAATACTAAGTCAAAAGCAATAGTATGATCGTCAAAACTATGAAGACCAACAATATCAAAATTTAAATAATCAATCAATAAATACAACAAATGACACATACATTAATAAAAATCAAACTGATAATTTAGAAATAATAAGTAACATTTACCAATTCAAACGCCAATCTCTGACTCATCCTGATTGAGAGTGTAACAAACACCGGTGTCGCTGCTGCCGAAGGCAAGAATCGCTGGAAAAGTGAAGAAATGATTAGCGTGTAGCGACACATTACATAACAGTATGGTGTACTCCAGTTTGTCACCGGCGTCCTTGTATGGTCGCCAGAGATGGTCGGAGAAGCCTTCATGGACATCGTTAAATTGGTATGTTTATTATTTCCTTGTGAATTATAGAATCAGGTTACGTTAAAAGGAACCCTAAATTTACCTTTCGTTCACCAAGAGCAAACAAATTCTCTTCGACCTTGGAATTTTCCATGATTTACATCAAGCAAGATGATTGTTCTTCAACTTCAAATAGCCTGAGATGATGAATGATTAGCATTCAAGATAATTTGCAGTTCTACTTTCTTGTTTATTCAGTTCATCATAAGATCATTTAACCATTAAAAATCAATACATCAGTAAAAAGAATACGTAATTAGTATCAATCCATTTGTGGTAACATCAAGCAAAATGAGAACTTTTGATCAACTACTTACCAGACACAAATACTAAAAACATAACATGAATCTCACATCAATAGAGATGCAGGGCTTTAAACAAAACAATATACAACCACTGAAGTAGTGAATCACTTGGCTTTAACCCAAAAAAAATAGAAATTACTGATAAATATCTAACCAAACCAATCTTACCCCCAAATCTGTGTCCACGGTGGTCTTCCCTAAAACCATCTCTGCAAACCATTCCCCTTTTTCGCGATGAATTTCAAGATTTTCCAAGTCAGGGCTGATGGCTTGATGCATCTGTTGGTAGTTACGGGAACGGAGAGACGATTCACAAATGGTAGCAAATTGATCCGTGTGACAAATTTCGTGTTGCGTGCTCCGATTGAAGGCGATTCCGAAGCCCTAGTGTTCTATTAGGGGGTTTTTCAGGTGGTAATCAATGGTGATTGTGGTGACGACGGAGGTTAGCCGATGTGCGGGACGAAGTCACCTATACGAAGCAAGTGATCAGAGTGGCACAGTATAATGTAAATCATGTATAATAGCATATCACATCATTTGGGCATATACACAAGAAGTCAATCGTCGGTAAAGTCACTTAAAAGAATAAGAAAACCTACTTCCTTAAAATACACCTAAGACCTTACTGCAGTATCCTCTAGAAGTCCTTAACCCTAATCCTACGCCTCCACGAAGTCCTATCTTGGACCATGTCCTCAGAAAGATGCAACTCTAGTAAATCATGCCTAATCTGCTCTTCCCATGTCCGTTTGGGTCTGCCTCTTCGTCTCTTCCCCTCCACAGTAAGAGTTTCCATTACTCTAACTGGTGCTGTCGTTTGTCTCCGCTTCACATGCCCAAACCATCTCAATCTCCCCTCCTTAATCTTATCCGATATACTAACCACTCCTAATCTCTCCCTAAAAACCTCATACAATTTTCAATGTGTTATCCATATAAAAATTACATACAATTTACCTTTCCCTACATATGCAAGAAAACTATGATACACCCTTAACCATGGTTGCAAAAATCGCTAGACGCTCTCTAGTCAGAGTTGAGAGTACTCTAAAAGTACTCAGCTTAGACGGAGAGTACTCAGGAAGCACTCGGCATAGCTGGCGAGTACTCGGGCCTTAACAACCTACCTTGCAGCGAGTACTCAAGGAGTACTCGACCTCCGAGACCTTGTTTTACAACAGTGCCTTTAACAAGAACACCCGGCATATAACCATGAACTCATGGAGATTGGAGACCGTAAACTTTGTATACACTATACACATAAGTACACAATATGAAAAAAGTCTTTGGCCCAATAGGAATTAAAGATAAAATCCACTAGAAAATGTGTATGGACTATGGATTGTTGGTTGATGAAGTCTGAATGGAATTTCTTCACTCATAGAAATTTCACGTGATTTATCTCACGTTCTTTTCATTCATTGAAAGTATTAGTTCCCTGGAATTCTACATATTATATATATATATAGGGCCGCTAAAATAAGAACCACCTCTAGTTGTAAAAACCATGAGAACTGCACCGTACGGGGCGAGTTGGACCAAATTTTTATTTACGGTACCCGTAAACACCAAACTTGTGGTGTAAAAAACTACACACACGACATTTTTTTTTGAATTTTTTTTACATGTGTGTTTGTAATACACACATCTACGTTTATGAAAAAAAATTTGGTCCAACTCGCCCCGGATCAAGAGGTTCTCATGGTTTTTACAACTGGAGGTGGTTCTCATTTTAGCGGTCCCATATATATATATATATATATATATAGGTAGAGAATCCTGTAAAAAAGGCCTAAAGTGTGAGAATGGTAAGAAAGAATCTCAGCCATTAGATCTTTTGATCTAATGGTTGAGATCAATAGGGACAGAATTGTAAAATATTTTCATTAATTTGGACTGATTTGAAATATCTAGGGGCAATATAGTCTTTTAAACCCACTAGAAATTAGGTAATGCACATGTAACTTCCCCCCGTCTTTTTTATACGTCAATAACTTTTTATACGTAACTTTTTTAAAAAAAATAACACTATAATAACGAGCGTTTTTTTAACTTTAATATGAGTACCATATTGTTATATACTTATATAGAGAAAAAAATATGTTTCGATCAGATGTTTAGTCAATGAATGGTGTTATATACTTGCTGAATGGTGTTTACCCTTTTCAATTAATTTAGATCTAATGGCTGAGATTCTTTCTTACCTTTCTTACACTTTTGGTCTTTTTTACAATAATCTTACCCTATATATATATATAGAGTAGGAGTTGGGTGGAAAGTGTGTTTTTCCTAGAAAGTCTAGGAAGCAATAAGAACGCGACATGTGGCATTGAAGGATTTTTTCTAAAAGGGCATTTATGTACTTTCACAATCTATTTTTATTTTAGGAAATTATCTTCAATAACTAACTATACATAAATTTCGGAATTTTTTGTTTTCGATTTCTGATCTCACGTAATATCAATCATTCCTTCGTTTTCTTGCTGGAATCTATCAGCATGTTCTTGGTACTGTGTTTTAACAGTTTGTTCTTGGTGATGTGTTTTAACAGCAAGCATATTCATACAGCTGTGTTTTATTATTCAGATTCATACAGTTGTGTTTTAGCATTCAGATTCAAACAGTTGTGTTTTAACAGCAAGCAGATGCATACAGTTGTGTTTTAGCATTCAGATTCATACAGTTGTGTTTTAACAGCAAGCATATTCATACAGTTGTGTTTTAGCATTCAGATTCATACAGGTGTGTTTTAACAGCAAGCAGATTCATACAAATGTGTTTTAACAGCAAGCAGATTCATACAGTTGTGTTTTAGCATTCAGATTCATACAACTGTGTTTTAACAGCAAGCAGATTCATACAAATGTGTTTTATCATTCAGATTCATACAGCTGTGTTTTAACAGCAATTCAGATTCATACAGCTGTGTTTTAACAGCAATTCAGATTCATACAGCTGTGTTTTAACAGCAAGCAAATTCATACAAATGTGTTTTACATCAGCAGATTTCGCCCCAGCTTTCGATCGGCATCCGGTAACTGTTCCGCTGCTATCTATCCTTTCCAAAGTTTCCTGCTTCTTGAATCTCTTCCCTGCAACCAGCAAAATATCGTCAATTACAAACAAGAATCACCCGTAATTGCTTTGTAAAACACGCAGTACAATGAAAGCTTGATCTTACGTATATGGAACAAGGAAAATCTCTTATCTTCATCCATGATTTTAGGTATTTTTTGTATGATTTTGGGGGTTTCCGAATTTGGGTTTAGAGAGAGAGAGAGGGAAATTGGCGTGTATTAAGGAGATGTGATATCTCTGACGGTTATTTTTTATTGGTTTAAAACACACATAAGGACGAAATTGCCCCTACTCATTTTAAACAATCTATTAAATATAGTTAATTATTACAAGGTTGTCATTGATTTAATCTCAACCCTTAAACACACCAATCGGATGGACAAGATCACTTCCTAGACTTTATAGGAAAAACACACTTTCCGTAGGAACCCTACTCATATATATATATATATATATAGGGTGGGGTTCTAGAGTGAACGCTAGTGTATTTGCGAACTGAGTGAACAAATCCTGACCATTAATCTACACATGTGTATGGCCAGGATCTCATCATCAAATCGTAAAATACACTAGTGTATTTCAACATCAAATCCTGGCCATTGATCTACACACGTGTATGGCCAGGATTAGTTCACTCAGTTCGCAAGCTACACTAGTGTTCACTCTTGAACCTAATCCTATATATATATATATATATATATATATATATATATATATATATATATATATATATTATTTTAGGTTTTGTGCTTTTCAGTTTTTTTTTCTTTTATTTCATTTTAGGTTTTGTTTTTTGTGCTTATTTAAGTTTCAATCGCCACATTCACACTTTAAGTAAGTTGCGTTTGTTAATTATGTTGATTGCTGGCATTGTACATGTAACTAAACGAGCCAGACCGACATTGAGCGAACGTCAATATCGATATTGGTAATCATTTTTGTTGTTTTCAATCAACTGGATATCCTTTTGGTGATATCACGACTTTATATTTTAAGTTTTCTTTTTTTGTTGCTATATCGAGCGTCGGTATCGTAACGATGTCGTAATGATGCTATTAACGTTATTTTTATCACTATTTCTACATTTTCATTTAACATTTGTTAAAAATCAGGTCACCTTGCCAAGAAGCACGGGTGTAACCCACTAGTTGACTTAAAACATTAAATGCTCTTAAATCATTTTTTTGAGTAAATTGCCAAAATCGTCCCTAAAGTTTGGGCGTGTTCGTCATTTTCATCAAAAACAATTTTTTTTTGTATAATATAGTCCTTTACTTTTGATATTTTTTTGCCATTTTTATCAAAACAACTAATTTGCTTTATTTTTTCGATAAAAAATTTGGATGAAAATGGCAAAAATCCCAAATCTCAGGGACGATTTTGGCAAAAAAAAAAAAGTAATTTGGATGAAAGTGGCAAAAAATCCAAAAAATGAAGGACTATATGGTACAAAAAAGTTGTTTTGAATGAAAATGACAAAAATGCCCAAACCTCATGGATGATTTTGGCAATTTACTCTTTTTTTATAGCCTCTACTTTTCCATTCTTTTTTTCCTTTTTATTTTCACTAGTATACGCTTTTCGTCTTACTATTATTTAGCGGTTAACTCGACATCTTGTAACTCTACTCCTAAATTTACACATTTGTTCGATTTGAAACTTTAACCTTCAACTTCATATGAAGAGATGCTTTTTTACTTGAAAACATTTTCTTCTACAAATTAAAGAATTATTCGTTTACATTAAGTGGAGTAGGTTCATTTGAGAAGAATTTTCTTAAAAGAAGAAAAAATGAATTAATCTAGATCCTATATTTTTTTTATCAATGATTGTGAATCTAGATATCATTTTTGTCCACTTTTAATAAATGTTTTAATTACTAAGGGTAGTATAGACATTTTGATGTAAAATATTAATAAATATTTTAAGGAGTTACCCAAGTCTTATTAATGCAACCGTAAATTACTCCTTCACCATCATTAATGTATTGACTCCTACACAAATTTTATTAGAAGTGACAAAATTATTTAAAAATTTTGTGTCCTACACATTCTGTATCCTACACAAAAATATTGTTTTAATGGTGTAGGAAACGTTAAAAATGTAAGATCATGTGCAAGATTGTTTTTAGGGTAAATTACTTTTTGAGTCCCTGTGTTTTATAGGTTTTAACCATTTGAGTCCAAAAGCAAAAAGTTTAACGACCTGGGTCCCTATAAGCATTTTCTTTAACCATTTGAGTCCAAATTTCTAACTCCATCCACCAAGCCTATTAACTATGAGGGTAATTTGGTCATTTACACACAAAGTACAAGTATTATATGCACATTAGTACAAGTCTCTTCTCTCTCTAATCTCCACCGCACAGCCACCATCCCCACCACTGCCCCACCATCATCTCCACCACTGCAACCACCATCGCACTACCGCCACCTCCAAACACCCACAACCATCGTCTCACCCCCACCATTGATGTCGTCAAACTCTCCACAAACATCAACCTCTCCGTCCCCTGCGTCGCCTCTCCGTCTCACCCCACCGATGTCGTCAAAGCTAACACCTGTTGTAAAACAGGATGATATGAAACAAAGAGAACCAAAACCAAACCAAAGTGTTGATTTTGCTACATTATTCCACATTATCATATCATTAACAACCAATCCGATTCGATCATGATCACACCCATAAACATCATTATTTCCTTCTGCAAGTGCAAACCACCACACCATAAACATTAATAAAGGTTACCGAAAAAGAATTAAAAACCGAACGAAAACCGCAACAGATTAGATGAATTCTTACTTGGGGATGGAACATAAAATTTATAGAGAGTGCCCCACCATCATCCCCACCACTGCAACTATCACCGCCGGCATCTCCGCTCCGATCTCCTCGTCTCCAGCATCCTTGTGCCGAAAAATCCTCCGGTAAGTTTCCGTTCGCGTTACTAACCGTTCAATTGCTCAACGGATCGAGTGGATCGTTCTATCTGTTCTGTTACGTCGCCACCGTGACGGAGTCCTCCATCACCATCATCTTCACCACCAATCATCTAGAAAGGTTCATCTTCACCACCGATCATCCTCTCCGATCATCTATCTGTTCCGACTCTCACTCTAATCTCTCTCTAAACTGTTTCTCGCTCTAGATTTGTGAAAGTGTGTGTGGGAGTTTTGTATAAAAGGAAAGAGAGATAACAGTAACACTATGTTCCCGAGTCAGGTGAGGGGAGGGGAAGGAAAACTTTCTCTCCTAATCTCTCCAATTTGGGAGGATGAATATATGGTCATATTTGGTCATATTTTCTTCCCTTTTCCCTCCTCCCCTGTTAAATGAAACTCGAGAACATGGTTTTTAATATTTTCATCTCTTTTCCCTCCCCTCCCCCTGTTAAATGAGTCTCGGAAACAGAGTGTAAGGGTGAAGAAAGAGAAAGAGTGTTTTTTTATTTTTTAAATATATGGGTATTTTGATCATTTAATAATATTTAACCAAAAAATTCTAACAGTTTTAGAAATTTGGACTCAAATATTTAAAGAAAATGCTTATGGGGACTCAGATCGTTAAACTTTTTACTTTTGTACTCAAGTGGTTAAAATTCATATAACACAGGGACTCAAAAAGTAATTTACCCTTGTTTTTATTGTGTAAGGTGCACAACTATTTTATAAGATAGGCTTATTAAATGATTAGAGTTCATTAATTTAAATAGCAAAAAAAAAAAAAATAATAATAATAGACTCATTTAATGATTTGTTCAAATTACATTTATATCATTTATTCTTTTTTTTCTTAATTTTTAATTCTTCCCATTTGAACTATTCACTAGATTAAGTATAGAATTAATGATGCACAATATGTGATATTATATATAAAATGATTATCTTCCAATATATGTGTGGGGTATTATTATCTGTCCTAAAACTAAATGTCGGTTATATTTACTAAATTAGTCTTTCTCATTGTCTTTTAATTAACCTTTTCATTATTTCTTTTTTGCACATTTGGTCCTCCTAAAATAGATGAAAACATGATGTATTTTCTTTCTTTCTTTTTTTAAACGGCCACAAACTCAATTCCGAGCACTCTCAGAGCACCCACTGGACAAACGAAGTACTCCGAAAGTAACCCGAGTCCACCACCAATTCCGGGGAAAACCCGATAACCCATCCGCCCGTAGGCACCACGGTGAAATTACCGGTAAAACCCGTTTGGCTCAAGGATCCAACCCAGATTTCCATGTGTCTCCTATCATTGTCCACCAGTGCCTCACTCTGTACCAACTGGACCGATCTATTTTCTTTTTGGTCTCCAGAAATATCTTTCCAATTATTATTATTATTATTATTATTATACTACATCTTAAAGCACAAAGTCGGTGCATATACTACTGAAATTACAATTTTGTCCTTCTGTCAGAAATTACAGTTTTGCCCTTTGTTTCAGTTTTATTTTCCTTTTACGTTTAGGGTGCAAGGAAGCAGCACATGGATGAGCCAACCTCGGCGGCATGATTAGAGTTCCGTCGTGAGCCCTTACAGCAGCAACCGCGATGATTGTTCTAGAAGCTTGAAGGGCGTTGGCGACCAGAGTATTAGTAACAATGACGGACAAACCCAAGTGCTGATCGGAGACAAACTGTTGACCGGTGGAACACAGATCCGTACTTTGTGAATAAAACTGGTCCGATGAGAACTTTGGCAGCAATTAAAGCTGCATGAAACTCTTCCATTGGATTGTATCAACATTCATATGTTTCCACGACTTCTGAGAGTGCACATGTGGTTGTGGCGGAGAGATGGTCTTTATGGGCGGCCACGCCGTCGACGGTTGCGGCGAGTTCATGCCGTCGCCGACCTCCTCCCCCACCTACCCCACCTTACTAAAATGCACCGCTTGTGGTTGCCACCGGAATTTCCACCGTCGTGGGCCGGAAGAGTCACTTTTCTCCTCCCCCACCACCACCACCCCCCCACAACCCACCCCTCCAACACGTCATCGAGTACCAACCCCACCACCGCCACCAATGGTCTTCGCCGGTTGCATATATAACTTTTTTGAAAAGCAGGCGAGGAATGTTTACGGCGTATATGGTTGTGAAAAATATAGATGAAGAGAATGAGTCTGTGTTTTGGTTTGGTTTTGGGTAAAAAAAAAGTTGAGGGAGGTTGTCACTTGTCACAATTTCTATAAATTGGAATTTAATCCATTTTGAAGTCCACCTCCAAACGTGGATGAATGTTGACCACATATTGTTTAAGGTTTTATTCAGTAAAAAAATATAAAACATTGATTATTTTCAGAAATAAAATCAAGGTTATCATCACTAATTCACTACATATTTTTAATATTCTTTGATGATTAATTCAAAATAGGGTAAATTACTTTTTGAGTCCCTGTGTTTTTTGGGTTTTAACTAGTTGAGTCCAAAAGCAAAAAGTTTAACGACCTGAGTCCCCATAAGCATTTTCTTTAACCATTTGAGTCCAAATTTCTAACTCCATCCACCAAGCCTGTTAACTACAAGGATAATTTGGTCATTTACACATAAAGTACAAGTCTTATATGCACAAGAGTATAAGGAACAAGTGTTTAATGCATGGTTTTAATATTATATAAAATTAAATTTTATATATATAATACCACCTGCAACCTGCTCACACACACACTCTCTCTCTTCTCTCTCTCACTCCACCATCTTACCACCACCACACCATCACCACTCTCCCCAGTCCCCACAACACATCCACCACCCTCTCCAACTCAAGAAAGTTCAGCGAAACTTGTTGGGTATTGCAAATCCAGACGGCGGCGATTGTCGGGATGGGTATTGCAGATCCAGGGGCAGCTATCGGTGCTGGGTATTGAAGATCCGGCCAAATAAAACCACCAAAAAGAAACCCCGTCACCGGAAACCCAAAAAAACCACTTTGTTTTCGTCTCGTTCGTTCCGCTCTGAATCATCGGGTTCTTTTCATAAAAACAGAGCATACCGAGTTACGAATTAGGGACATCCTGAAACTAGCAATTAGGGACTATGAGAGTCGTTTGGCTCAAGAAGACATTCTGAAGTTAAAGACCGAGTTACAAAAGAAATATGAGGCAAGACTCGATGAATTAAGTGGTAAGTTCTTCATTTACAACTGATTTGTTTACTCGGTCTTTAACATTCATATTTGGGTGTCCACCAAACATGAAGTTAGTGTGTGGCTATATTCTGTTCGCTTTAACGAAACTACCTTATTTCTTGGTTTCTTGAATTACTTCCTTATAGGTATTATGCAATTTGTGATGTCTGCAAATGCTAAAGCGAAAAATGGATCAGATGTTTAGCAAAGCAGGGAGACAGCAATCTCTGAATTGGGTCCTTTAAAGGCAAAATTAATGATTTGGTTTTGGTTTGAATAATTTATGGGTTTTTTTGTGAAATTGTTTTGTTTGCTGGTGTTTTTGAGATTATTCGATTGGGTGACCAAAATAAGAGGTATGGTGGGGTTGATGTTGGGGATGGTGGTGGTGCAGTGGCGGTGGTGGTGCGGTGTGGTGGGGATAGTCTGATATGAGAGAGAGAGAGAGAAAGATAAGAAAGAGAAAGAGATATTAGGTAGGGGTAATTTGGTCATTTAACAAATTTTAACAAAATAATTCTAACAGTGTTAAAAAATTGGACTCAAATGGTTAAAGAAAATGCTTACGGGGACTCAAGTCGTTAAACGTTTTGGTTTTGGACTCAACTAGTTAAAACCCATAAAACACAGGGACTCAAAAAGTAATTTACCCTTCAAAATATTATTGATTATTTTCGTATTATATCGACAGTTAAATTCAACCTCTAGATAACGTTATAACCTTAAATTTTGATGTAATATTAAATGCATTAACAATAACATTAATAACTTGATACTTTCTTTTGTTTAGATTACTCGATTTTACACGGTAACGTGCGACAAATTATTATATTTTTTTATCTATACCTAACTACGTTTTTGCGACTTTACACCGTAACGTGCGACACATTATTATATTTTTTTTATCATGCCCAACCACGTTAGTGTCTACATTAGTTTTACGACTTCACACCACTATCTAAATTACTTTTAGGACTTTAAACCACAACGTTCGAGACATACTTTTTTTATCTATGTCTAACGATGTTAATGTCATGAACGTAACGTGTGTAACAAAGTAAAAACACATTAACATGCACGCACCACACGTTAATGTCACCATCGTTACGCGTGTAATGATATTCATAAACGTGACGTTGCCGCCGCAACGCGCGGCATGGCAAATTACTAGTTATTATCTATCCTAAAACTAAATGTCGGTCATAATTACTAACTTAGTCTTTCTCATTACCTTTTAACTAACCTTTTCAGTATTTCTTTTTTGCACATTTTCTTTTTGGTCTCCAGAAATATCTTTCCAATTATTCTTTTTTCATGTATTTTCTTTTTGATATCCACAACTGGACCGATCTATTTTCTTTTTGGTCTCCAGAAATATCTTTCCAATATTTCAAAACTAAGAATTTCTTTTAATTTTAAATTCTAAGCATTAATACAATATTTATATTCTTTATTAACTATATAGAAAAAGATATGATACTTTAACTATAATATTTTTTTTCAACTTTATTTTCCATGACAAAAAAATCATTTTCGTATAACTATAACTACTGTTAACTATAACACGTTCTCTCAATATCTTTAAATACTCTCAATATCTTTAAATACGCGTGGACGTTACATAAAAGACAAGCGATAACCCATCCGTTTGATATTTACAAGGATCCTGAACATTGAAGTTATGAGCTTTAATTAATTTGTTTGCGTTTTACTTAGAATCTCCATTTGAATTTTGCTAAGGGTGAGAGGGGCACTCCTTTCTTAGGGGAGTCCCCTCTCTTACACACACCCAATCAGCACGTGCCACGTCAACTCCTCTCTTAAGTCCTCATTTTGCACTCAAACGTTGGCATCACTCCACTCACACAATTATTTTTTTATAAAAAAAGAAAAAAATATGATTGGTGGAAAAAGAGTGGACCCACATTAACAACCAATCACCACCTTTCTCTCTCTCCTCTCTCTCATGCGGTAACCTCTCACCGATCCCCACCCCGCTTCCCCTCCCCGAGTTGATGGCGGCGGTGTACCCGCACGGCAACTTGGGTCACCGCATGTGCCCCGTGCACCCTAAGTAACTGCACCGCAACTCGCGCTGGCAAAATTACTAGTGTGATTCTATTTAATATGATGTGTGGGGTATGTGATTCTATTTAATATGAAATGATTATCTTCCAATGTATGTGTGGCTTATGTGATTATAGGGAGTTTACTTCGGATATAAAGGGTAGGAAATTATAATAAGAGGATACGTGGCAAATAACAAAAAACATAAGGATGAACATTTTAGTTAATCTCCTTTCTTCTATTATATTTATCCTACTCTGCATATTCAAAACCGACTATCTTCGATCTTTCCTTCACTTTCTCTCTCTATCATTACTATATCATAGTTCGATTTTCTTTATCAATGAATGATTTAAACACTCAATCAACGTGTTATTCAATTTCTTTGAAGAAACCTAGTTTATTTTTATGCAATTTCTCATTTCTTTCAATTTAACATAATGCAATGGAATTTGAGAAATCGATTGAAACAGGTACTTCTCTTCTCAAATGTCTATGATTGTAACCTTCTCTTGATGTACTCTTGCGTTTGAGCAACATTATTTGTTCCAATTTATTAAGAAATTAGTGGTAAAAAGTTGCACACCATGTGCTTGACAAAATGTCTGAAGAAAATTACAAAACAGTTTTCAGTTTAAACTTTCATTTAAAATTGTGTTTTACAAAATAATGAAAAAAAAAACATATTTTTGTGTGTTTTTTGTTCATTGCGTTTTACAAAAAAAAATGAAAAAACAACGCTTTTTTCTATTTTGTTTTCAAAAGAATGAAAAAACACATTTTTTTTGTTTTTTGTACATTGCGTTTTACAAAATAATGAAAAAAAAAACAGTTTTTTGTCTATTGCGTTTTACAAAAGAATGAAAAAATACATTTTTGTGAGCTTTTTGTCCATTACGTTTTAGAAAAAAAAAACACTTTCTTTTGTGTTTTTTGTCAATTGCGTCTAAGAATAAACACTTTATTTTGTGTTTTTAGCCAATTGCGTTTTAGAAAGAACACTTTCTTTTATGTTTTTAGTTAATTGCGTTTTAGAAAAGACATTTTCTTTTGTATTTTTAGTCTATTGCGTTTTAAAAAGAACACTTTGTTTTGTGTTTTTGATCTATTGCATTTTAGAAAAGACACTTTTTTTTTTGTTTTTTGTTCATTGTGTTTTAGAAAAAACATTTTTTTGTGTTTTTAGTTCATTGCATTTTAGAATTTTTTTTGTGTTTTTTGTCCATTGCGTTTTACGCATCTAGGTTTTCGATTTTTTTTCAAAAGAATAGCAATAGTGTGCTCGTTTTAAAGATAAAAAAACGCTCGTTTTTATAGTGCAATTTTTATATAAAAAAATAATGTTGTATGAAAAATTTATTAATATTTAAAAAACGAGTGGGAAATGGAGGAGATAGAAACTATAAACTTGGATCGACTAGAATATCCTTAGAATATAACGCGCCTCATAGTTTTTGTTCAATACTATCCATTTAATTGAAGCCCTTGATTACTCAATTAATGGTTAAGATTACTTTCTATCATTTCTATCCAAATAAATTTCTTAGTATATCCTAACCCTGTGATTCTATTTATTTTTCACACTTGCCTTAATCTATCAAGTTGGGTTTGACATGAAAACATAAATTAGTGATATTATAAATATATTTGTGGTTTATTAGAAAGTTCTCTTTTGACATTGAATAGATTAAGATACACGATATATAAATTGCAACTTAATATATTAAGTCATGTGTGACATGAAAATGATATAAGAGTGTTGGAAATAAAACTTTGACAACTTGATATTTTATTAAATTGTAATGAAAAACATTTGTAACTGGATATGGATGTTTAAACTTCTATGTAAAAAAATAAGCTACTTGAAGTAGGGGAATGTTCATTGTGGAACACTAAAAAGTGGGGAACAGCGGGGAACCGACTCAAACAAACTCCGATTGGACTCATTCCAGCGGCGTTGGAACCGGCTCGTCGAACCCTAACTAAGATCTCTTAACCCTAAATCCCAACTCCTAAACTCTAAACCCTAAAGCTAAAAAATAAGGTTAAAACGTAAGCCAAACCGTAAAATATAAACTATAAACCCTAAAAGCTAAACCCTAAAGCCTAAACCTAAAGCTAAACCCTAAAGCTAAACCCTAAATCTAAACCCTAAAGCTAAACACCAAAAACTAAACCCTAATATATTTAGGGTTTAGGGGTTATGATTTAGGGTTTAGGGTTAAAAGATCCTAGTTAGGGTTCGACGAACCGGTTCCAACGCCGCTGGAATGAGTCCAATCGGAGTTCGTTTGATTCGGTTCCCCACTTTTTTAGTGTTCCCCAATAAACCTCACACACTTGAAGTAATCTTAAAAATCTTCGTTCAAAAAATAGTTATCTTTATAGTAAATTTGGTTCTTTTTATAACAAAATCAAATGTTTATGTAAATGTACTTTTTTGAGATAACCCGAAACTTCAACTTCAGCTCACAACTTCAATTCACAGCTGACAGCTGGAACTAATTTTTATAAAAAAGTGTTGAGAAAACTGGTATTTAAACGTGACTTGTGTATCTATAAACGATTGCTAAAGTGCTCACACAACCAAGACAACACGAATATAAATTGCAAGAGAAAAATGGACATAAAAAAGATAACACGATTCGTGTTTAAATGCTAATACGTAATAACCAACCTTGTTAATACAAACTATTATTTTTAAGGAATATTAGATTTTAGTAATCCCAATTATTAGTTGTTGGTTGAAGACTCAAAGACCAGTTGGTACGACCTGGTCAGAGTTAAGCTTCAGATGACCTAGCAAGGAACCTGCAAGATCACAAGAGAACAAGCACACCGTTAGCCTCGTCACAGGGAGGGGGGCCTCTCTGTGACCAAGCTCGGGCGTGAGAATAAGTATTTGTGAGGAGGAAATAGGTCAAGGAGAGAGAGGGGAGAGAAAGTAGCGATTACCCCTTTTTGGAGTTCCAAGTGTGGTATTTATAGTCTTTGGTTATGCTGACGTGGCAAGTTAGTTAGAGCCGGACCAGTCGCTATCATGGCAGTTATGAGGGTGGGACCCAGTTTGTTACGTCGCACCGTTCCATCTGTGGTGTGAGGAGCGGTCCGGTCTTAACGTGCCATAAATTTGGTTCGGCTCGTGCCGGTGATTCGGTCCGGTTAGGGACGTATCCTCATCAAGTCCCCCTAGTTCGTGGCGTTTCTTGGATAAATGCTTCGAACTATATATCGGCGTAATTTTGGCGGCTTTAACTCCTGATTTGTCGTTTTGTTAAAATTTTTGAATTTTAAATTTCTGGGCGGTGACCTTGGTTAAGTAACCGTCAGTCACTTTAAACTTCCCGCCAGATGTGACGGTTGACATGCGTCAGCTGTCGTGACGTGTCACCATTTGATTGGCTGGTTTAGGTCGGTTACCGTATTTCTATATAAAAAGGAGAAAAAGTAATTTTTTACTCACTTTTCGTTTTTATCTTTACCTTCCTTGCTTCGTTTCTCTGAGACAGGCGTTCTTCAAGAAACAGGTTAGTTTCCTCCTTGTACAATGGCGAAGGACAATTTATCCGCTTGTTTTAACGTGTTGACTAAAAATGGTTTAGCTTGGTATGTTGAAAGATATGCGATACCTGCATCTCTGCACCCCGTTCTCCCCGAAAAGGATACACCTATTTATCCATTTCCTCCGGGGAAGATAGGGGTTTATACCCGTTTATTTGATTACTGTAACTATCGTCTTCCTTTGACGAGATTTTTAATCGAAGTACTTTTGTTCCACGAAGTTCACATTTCTTAAATGAACCCCTTCGGCCTTGCCAAGGTGTGTCATTTTGAATTGGCTTGTCGTAGCTTGGGGTCCGAGCCGGACTTGGATGTGTTCCGGGCTTTTTATAAATTGAACCGATCCGGTAACTGGTATACCTTCGAGGTTAGAGACAAGAACTCCTGCTGTTATACGTGGATTACCACTAGCATAAAAGACTGGAAAGAACGCTTTTTCTATGTTGATGACCGATGCATTCCGGAGTTTATGGTATGGAGGATCAAAAAGAAGAAACTCCCAGCTCCTCTTCCTGAAGGTTTTGAATATGATAAAGAGTTATACGCAAACCTGATTAGAGAAGCGGGCCGCATACAAAGTTATCCGGAACACATTCTTGTCATGGGCCGGATCAGCACGATTTGGTCCGAGCCGGAGTGGTATCCTACCCTTAAGTGGAGCGGACAGGGTTAGTCATGCCTTTACTTTTGATACGGTGCTCGTTGTACCGCGTATATAACCATATCATTATTTCATTCACGTTTCATTTTATATATATATATATATATATATACTGGGCTTCGGATGTTACTTGCTTGCCCTTTTTTCCTTTTGTAGTTATGGGTTTGAGAGAAGCATTAAGGCTGAAGTCTTTTGATTCCAAGGAGTTGGAAATTCGAGCCACTAGGACACCGAAAAGTGATCCTCCGTACCTCTCAGTTGTGCAGGAGAATCTTTATCCGATTCGTGAACCCGAGGTTCCGGAAGTTCATGGAGGTTCAGCTGGGCAAGGAGGTTCGGGTTTGGCTCCTGCAGCGCAGACAGCAGATGTTGCTCCGGTCCATGCTGAGATGGCGATCGGTAGTGATAAGGGTAAGGGTAAAGAGATTGGTTCGACCGGATCCAAGGGGTCTGGTTCAAAGTTTGTGATTGAAGATGAAGGCGTTCACCTATCTGTGGGAGTTGAAGAAGATCGTGCTGAGAACTTGGAGGGTGGTGATGAGGATGAGGAAGAGGCGGACGAAGAGGAGCAGCCTCAGATTAACTTGAAAAGGAAAAGGGCTCCGTCTAAGTCTGGTCCGAAATCTAGGCAAAAGAAGACGAAGACGGATCTTAAAACTATCACTCTAGATGACGATGATGTCCAGGTTACTGAGTTTTCTGCTGCCGGAGGTGTACTGGCCAACTTAGATGCCCATCTTCATGGGGGTCGGACCCCAAGGGATCGTCCGGTGAACATTCCATTAAGCCCACTATCCTTCGGAGGAGGGGCTACTAAGGTTATTGCTGATGTTCACACATCCGATCCTAAGAAGATTGAACCTTCTCCTTCGGGTAAGTTCACCACGGGGGTTGCATCTAATGTTTCAAGGCCGAGCCCCAAACCTGTTGATGGTGGGGACAGTGCCTCTTCGTCCCCTTTGTGGTTTAATACTGAAGCTGTTTTCTTATCACGGGAGTTAGGTTCGGGCGGCATTGAAGACATGGATTCAGCTCGAGCACTGGAAAAATATGTTCCTGATTGGTCATTGACGAACAAAGACCGGATAGTGGATGCTCTTTCGGCGAAGATGTCATTATTTCATTTGGGAACTCCTGCTGAGCATTCTTATTATCGGAAGATGAGCGGCCCGGAGCTTGGGAATGCCCTCATGATAAATCAAGCTCAATCTAACTCATTGGTGGTGGAGTCGTACAAACGTTGGATCGAGTCAGAGTCAACTTGTAACAAGCTCCGACGCGAAATTGCTAATTTGAAGAACGAGGAGAATGTCCGATCGAAGACAAAACAAGAGCTATCTTCCCTCCGGTCTCAAGTTGAACGCTTGAAGGAGCAAAACTTGGAAGCGAAGGAAGTTAATAAATCCACCCAAGCTTCGGCCGCGGCCGCTTATGAGGCTCGAGACAAGGCTCTTCAAGATTTAGAAATTTTTAAGTCAAAAGTTACTGTCCTGGAGAAAAAATTGTCTGATGCGGAGAAGCACCATGCGGCCGAGCTGAAGGAGATGCATACGTCTCATGATCAACTTCTGGCCGATTATCATCGCCTAACTGATGGTATGTTCATAACCTTTTACCTTTTATTGCTTCCCCTTCTTGCTTATTGAAACTTATTTCTCTATAGCTAAGGACGAGCTGGAGAGAGCCCGTGACAGAGAGTTCGAGGCGCATAAAACAACCATTGATGAGGCGAGAGGGATGTTAATGTGATGCGAGCGTGATATGATCGAGTCGTATGCCCAATTGTCGGAGCTTAAACTTACCAAACAATGGTTCTTGACAGATGGGATCGCATGGGCCGTCAAGTTGGTGCATCAAAGCCCGGAACTGGAGAAAGTTGTTGCAGATTTGGTGAACAGCGTTAATGTGGTTGGAGCGAATGAAGGCATTAAGTATGGTTTTGAAGCTGCAAAGGGCTCCGCTCAATCCTTTGAGGAAGTTCCGGGGTATGACGCGGATGCTCAAGATAAATTAGATGCTGCGGTGAAGGCTTTTGAAGAGTTCAACATCTCCGTTCTTGATAAGGTTGCTGATTTGGTAGACGAACCTTTGTCCGTTATCAAGCAGCAGAGCGAACTTCCCATAGTGAGAGAAGAATTCGAAGCTTGAAACTTGTTCATATGACTTTTGGCTCTTATTTGCTATCATAGCCGCACGACTTTTAACGTCTATTTTTTTTGGCATGTAACTAGTACAATTTTTGTTTGCAAGTATTTAACTACCATGTTTTGTATGGAATCGGACCTTATCATTGGTTATTCAATCCTGGCCACTTAGCTTTCAGTTTGCGTCCAAACTTACTTGCTCGACCAGGACTTGGTTCGGTTATCTCTGGTGACCGGAACATAACTTAGAAATTTTTCTTTTTCATAATCGAATTGTTTGTAGTCGGAACGTCTTAAACACGGTCCGCTTTGCTTAATAGATTTATTTACTTTCTTAACTATTTAAGCCTTCTCGATCGGCGCGAGGCATGGGTCGAGGCCCGTTTGTGCACATTTATGAAGTTGTTCGAACTTATACGCATGCTATTCTTTATACTTTATAAAAGTACAGATCGCTTTATTGATTTGCTAATCATGGATCCGGGGAAAACCCTCCCGGTTACAAATGGAAATGGAAAGTGTCGGGGCATTACCCTCCCGAATTACATACGGAATTTGGAAACAAAAAACAAAAGATAGCGATCTTTTTCAGCCGTAACAGCTGTTCACATAAAACATTTCTTTAAATGCACCCCGTTCCACGTCCGAGGTACAGGAGTTCCGTCAATCTTCTCTAACACATACGAGCCCTTATCGCTCGCCTCTTTGACCCGATACGGTCCCTCCCACTTTGGGGTTAGCTTGCCGGGAGCTTCGATACGGCTCGCATCATTGTTCCGGAGCACGTAATCTCCGACCTTGAACTTGTATAGTTTGGCCCGGGCGTTATAATATTTTTCAATCTTCTTCTTGTATCGGGATTCCTTGATCGCCGCGATGTTCCGGCGTTCTTCTAACAAGTCAAGGTTGGACCGGAGCTCAAATTCATTTTCTTCCCAATTCTTGCACCTCTGATTCGGGAGTCCGATCTCGGCGGGAATTACTGCCTCGGTACCGTAAGTTAAACTAAACGGTGTTTCTCCGTTGCTAGTTTTGTGCAGTGTTCGGTGCGCCCACAAGACGTTCGGCAACTCATCCGCCCAGCCTTTTCCTTCATAACCAAGCCTCCTTTTGATCCCATCAACGATTCGCCGATTAATCTGCTCCACTTGCCCGTTACCCTGAGGGTGGGCTACCGAAGAAAAGACTTGGTTAATTTTTAGATTTTCACACCAGCGCTTGAATGGGTTTTCAGCGAATTGCTTTGCATTATCGCTTATGATGTAGAGCGGAAGACCGAATCGGCATACTATTTGTTCCCAAAAGAACCGCGTTACATTGTAGCCGGAGATGATTGTAAACGGCCGGGCTTCCACCCATTTCGTGAAATAGTCCACCGCGACTAACAGGTATTGCGCACTTCCGCTTGACCTTGGAAAAGGTCCAACAATATCCACGCCCCACTTTTGGAAGGGCCATGCTGCAGTTACCGGTATCATTTCATTCTTGGCTCGGAGACTGATTGGTGCGTGCTTTTGGCACTCATCGCACTGTTGAAGCTCTTTTACGGCACTTTCATGCATCCCGGGCCAGTAATACCCTGCATTTTTGACCTTTGTCACGATCATCTTTGGTCCGGCATGGATGCCGCAGATACCATAGTGTATCTCCCTGATGATATAACTGGCTTGCTCCGGGTCCAGACATTTTAACAGGGGGCCCAGAAAGGTCTTTCGGTATAAACCGCCTTCTTGCATCTGGTATTGAAGAGAATTGATTTGGACTTTTCTTGCTTCCGCTTTATCGGTCGGCAGAACGTCATGCACCAAGTAGTTAACTATAGGTGTCATCCATGTTTGCGATGGTGCTTCGACCTGCATAACCTGCGGAGTTGCAATTGATGGTGCAGTCAAAACTTCCACTCTTACTTCTTTGGCTAGATGGCTGAATGACACCGACGCCAACTTGCTCAAGGCATCAGCCTTCTTGTTCTTGCTACGGGGGATATGCTCGACCTTGCACGCTTCAAAAGATGCCATAGTTTGCTTTACTTGTTCGAGATACTCGATCATACTTGCTTCCCTTGCCTCATACTCCCCATTTACTTGATTTGCCACGAGCAATGAATCTACATGGGCTACAACATTTTTTGCTCCGACTTTTAACGCTAGACGCAAACCAGCCAAGAGAGCCTCGTATTCTGCTTCATTGTTCGAGCTTTTAAACTCCAGCCGGAGCGCATATGTAATATCCGTTCCCTCTGGATCGGTGAGGATTAGGCCTGCCCCTGCTCCTTCGGAACTAGAGGCTCCGTCGGTATACAAGGACCAAGGTTTCTCTGGAGCATCTTCAACGTCTTCCCGTCCTTTATCTTCCGGAATTTCAACTAGGAAGTCGGCTATCACTTGCCCCTTCAATGGTCCTTTGGTTCGAAAAGTGATATTGAACGCGCCCAACTCTATCGCCCATTTAGCCATTCGACCTGAAACTTCTGGTCGGCGGAGAACGTGCTGGATTCTCTGATCCGTTCGCACTTCGATTGGGTGGGCTTGGAAGTACCGGCGAAGTCTTCTCGAAGCATGTACTAGTGCCAAGGCCAATTTCTCCAAGTTTGAGTACCTTGTTTCATAGTCTTTTAACGTTCGGCTTACGTAATAGATGGGGATCTGCTTCCCGGTGCGGTGAGCAACTAGCACCGCACTAATAGCTCCGAGCGACGCGGCTAAGTATACTGTTAGCACCTCATCTTCTTCTGGTACGGTGAGAGTTGGCAGAGTACCCAAACAGGCTTTAAGCTCTTCAAAAGCTCGCGCAGCTTCTTCCGTCCATTTAAACTCCGATCGGAAACTTTTTCTGAGAACATCCATGAATGGGAGCGACCTATCTGCTGCTTTTGATAAGAACCGATGGAGAGCAGCTAACCGTCCGTTTAAGGACTGAATTTCCTTAACCGTCGTCGGAGGTTTCATTGTAAGGACAGCATCAACCTTGTCTGGGTTGGCTCGCAAACCTTTTGATCCAACCATGACCCCCAGAAACTTACCTTCTTCTACCCCGAACGTACATTTTTTGGGGTTTAGCTTCATGTTGATGCTTCGGAGACGGGTGAACGTTTCCAGTATATCTTTTAACATGGTGGCCTCATCATGACTTTTGATCACGATGTCATCAACGTACACTTCTACGTTTCGCTCGATCTGATCTTTGAAAGCTTTGCTCATCAGACGCTGGTACGTAGCACCGGCGTTTTTCAAACCGAACGGCATCTTAGTAAAACAATACACTCCTTCATTGGTGACAAAGGCTGTCTTATCCTCGTCTTCGACTGCCATTTGTATCTGATGGTACCCTTTGTAAGCATCCAAAAAACATTTCAACCTGAACGTGGCGACTGAATCAATCTTCTCATCGATCTCTGGTAGGGGAAAACAATCTTTTGGGCACGCATCGTTTAAATCGGTGAAATCGATGCACATTCTCCATGAATTATCTTTCTTCCGCACCAGAACGGGATTTGACACCCATGTTTGATACCGAACCTCTCGAATGATTCCTGCGTCTAGGAGACTTTTAACATCTTTTGCAATGGCTTTGGCTCGATCCTGCGCCATGTGCCTTTTTCGTTGTGCAATTGGTTTTATCGATTCTTTCACGTTCAGGTGATGCTGTGCCATAGATCTGGGGACTCCTTGCATATCGGAGTGCTTCCATGCAAAGACGTCTATCGAATTGCTTAACAATTCCCACAGGAGCTTCTTTGTTCGCTTCGGGAGCTGAGCACCAATAGCTACTTGTTGTTCGGGAAAATCTGGGTTGATTGTCCAAAGTTCCGTAGGTACCTCGGACTTTTTGGAGCTCGTTTCTGCTGCATATCTTACTTCGGCGACAAACGAGCTTGATTCTGAGAAGATAGTGGCGACTCCAGCCTCAGTAGGGAATTTAATAGCTCCATGTATTGTCGAACTGATCGCCCCAAGAGCTCTTAACCCAGGTCGCCCGAGTATTATGTTGTGTGATGAATGAGTGCCAACAACCAGGTAGGTTAGTTGGACTGTCCGACTTTTGTCACCTTCTTTGAATGTGGTCGGAAGGGTGAGCTGTCCTATTGGACGGACCACCTCTCCGGAGAAACTGATCAAAGGAGTGGAGACTTCAATTAGCCTCTTCTTCACTTGGGGGTTCAGCTGCTGGAAACACTGTAGATACATGATCTCAAAGGCGCTTCCTCCGTCCACGTAAATTCGTCGGACCATATGTCCGGCGATGACGGCCGAAATTGTAATTGGTCCGTCTCGAGCATCTTCTGGATCGATCGGAGGGAAGTACGTTGGTTGGTGCATCCATGCTGCCATATGCTGGTTCGATCGTTTTACCCCTCTTGGCTCGGCTGACCGGATCATGTTGATTTCGGGTTCGGTGTTCGGATTATCAATTGCCGCTGTTGTCTTTTTCCCATCTTTCACTTCTTTCACAAGGTGCGAGAGTTTACCGGACCGTACGGCCTTTTCGATTTCCTGCTTCAGAGCCCAACATTCATCAGTTGTATGACCCTTGTCTCGGTGGTATTCACAATACTTCTTGGAATGCCTGTCCGAGGTGGGTCGCTGCTTAGACGGCGTGGGAAAACGAGTAGTCTCCGTGGTGAGGATCTCACTTGGTGATTTGGTGAGCTCGGAAAAAGTGTTGAAACGCACGTTTCCTGTTCGGAAACTGCCTCGATCCGACTTCTGATACGGGCCACGGTTTCTGTTCCAACTGTTGTTTCTATCTTTTGGGGGCGACGCATTGCGTTTCCATGAAGTGGTTCGAGCCTTGGCATTTCTTGCCGAAGCTTCGCTCGGTTGACCG
The DNA here is from genome assembly GCA_030545235.1 of Helianthus tuberosus. Taxonomy (NCBI): domain Eukaryota; kingdom Viridiplantae; phylum Streptophyta; class Magnoliopsida; order Asterales; family Asteraceae; genus Helianthus; species Helianthus tuberosus. The sequence continues at coordinate 139,152,005 of CM060426.1, read as the reverse complement.
CAGGCACTTTTTCCCCGAACAAAAGCTCGAGCCCTCTCCATGAGCGTCTCCATAGTTTTTGGGAGATCTTCATGGAGCTTCTCCACAAGTTGATTGTTCCGAACCCCGTGACAGAACCAACTATTAACATATTGGTCTCCAATGGATACTGAACTAACAGAACTCTAACGTCGTTAGTCTCCGGTCGCCGGAAAAACATTTTTGGCAGAAAACTCCTTTTTGGTCGGGAAACTCAACATTTTTGTCCTAAACCTCTTTGTAACCTTATTACGGACTTTTAGGAACCTTTTTTCTAGTTAAAAGCCCTAATTATTGAGGTCGCCGGATAACTCATTTTTGCCGGAAAACTTCTTTTTGCCCTGAAAACTCAACTTTTTGGCCGGAAACCTCAACATTTTTTCTCAGACCTCTTTGTAACCTTAGATCAGGCCTTTAGAAACTTTTTTTCAGGTAAAAAACGCTTTTCTGATGACCGGAGACTAACGACATTAGGGTTTTGTTAGTCAGAGTCCATTGGAGGCCAATATGTTAATAGTTGGGACTGTTGGCGGCTAACAACGAATAGTTAGAATCATTAAAATCCAATATTCCTGTTTTTAACGATCACTATGATGATGATAAAGATTTATGTAGAGTAAATTACAAAACTCGTCCTTTATGTTAACACCAAATTGCAAAGTGCGTCATTTGTCTTCAAGAAGTACAAAAAACATACTCGATATTTGCAAACCCTTGCACGTCCTAACTCAGTTATTTTTTCATGCTTAAATCTGACCAGTAGACCCCACATAAGGATATTTTGATCATTTTACCCTAAATACTAAAATAATTAATTATAAAAAGTAAAACAATTTTAAGCACATAATCTCCCACTCTATCTCAACGCTCTCTCACTCTCTCTAACATCATGACCAGCACCACCTACCCTCACCGGCCATCACCACCACCCGATGACCACTACCACCAAATAATTTTGAGGTGTTTTAAGTTGTGATGGGGCACACTTACATTGCTTAATCGGTGAATTGATTGTAGGAATCCGTTCGTGCAAAATTAAATAAAATTCTTTATTAACTTGAATTACAAACAATAACAGAATGATACTGAAAAATAAATTACAATTACAACTGAAAAGAAGAAAATAAGAACATAATTAAAACAAGAAAAACTGTTATTGGCTGAGGATCGTGTTAGACACGGGTCCCTTAAAACAAATTCCGTGTCTCCCAGGAGAACACGTTTGTTTCCAGGATACAACAGCCCAAAGCAGTTGCACTGCCGGTCTTGACTCCAACCCGAAGGTGTACCTCAAACACTTGAAGAAGAATATGAAGATTCAGAGAAGATTGTATATTTGCTGTGTAATTCGGTGCGTTTAATTCTGAGCTGGAACCTCCTATTTATACTGCAGGTCCAAGTCGAAACTGAAAACGAATTTAATAAGAGAATTAAACTGCATTAAACGTCTTCAATGCACTTTAATTCGCCATTTAATTCTCAGTCAAACGCATTGACTCGTCAGTTTCAACTGCTGAAATGTAACTGCACTGGCATTAACTGCTACTGGAAGCTTCTGCGCGCGCACGCGCCCTTGTGCGTGCAAGTCTGCACGCGCATGCGCCATTTTGGCTCACTGCCATGCGCTCGTGCGTGCGCCACGTCACCTGTAAGCCTCTACGAGCACGCCACACAGTCGCACCGTTTTGGCTCACTTTGGTGCGCCGCGCACGTCACCTCAGTGCCCATGCTCCATGCGCGCCATGTGTACTCGCGCGCGTACGCGCATGGCTGCCACGTCATGCGCCACTGCGCACAAAGTGCAAAGTGCGCCATCAAAGTGCCTCATCGTCCACGCCACACGCGTGTGCGAGTGCCGCACCCTTCGCGAATACAATTAGTGAGTGCTTCCATGAAACAATAAGGATTGAGAGTTTCCACATAAATACCCCTTTAAGTTTCATCTCTCCTCCTATGTGGGACAATGTGCCACTTTCCCACTTTTTCCAGCATTCAAGTTTTAAACACCAAACTTTGAGCATCGATAGCTCATTCATCTTAGCTCCGTTTTGGGCGTGGTTTAGTTCGTTGCGAAGCTCTTCCAACATAGAACACAAACTCACAAATAAATATATAAAACCTGCTCATTTTATTATATTTATTTTTAGTCCAAAATAGGAAAAAATCATTTTCCTATATTTGTGAAAAGTGATATTTCCACAAATTTCCAACATTGATCTCTTAACAAGCAAAGAAACAACAACAAATATGGTTTTACTAGGTGATCTCTCAGAGACATTTAATCGAACAAGATGTGTGCGCACAGTAAAGACCCACTTTTCCTGGAGTTGAGTAGTAAAAAAAAACTACTGGTGAAGTAATACAAGATTTGCATCGCTTTTGTATTTGTATTAAGGGCATGTTTGGCTAAGCTTTTTAAAACAATTTATTGACTTATTGGCTTTTTGAAAAGTTATAAGATTCAAAATAATGTTTGGCAATGAGGGTGTATGTGAGGGGAAAAAGCCAATAACTCACTCCATACTAATTTTTTCAAAAAGCCAATAAGTCAATAAGTTGTTTCAAAAAGCTTAGCCAAACATGCCCCAAGATTGTTCGTTAAGTTTCAAATGAATCTTTACTGGTTTCCATCCAACTCTCTGTTTTCACTCAGAAATAATGAAAAAAAAAAAAAAATACACTCTGTAATAAAGAACTATGCAAAGTACACTTCGGGATGAACAATTAATAAATACAAATTGGAACATTTCTTTCTGAATCCTCAAACAGATCTTTGTGAAGGTGTGGTGGCCTAGGGGCGGTGGAGACGGTGGTTTAGGGTGTAGGGAGTGGTTAGACAGTTGAAAGTGGTAAACTTCCAAATCAACCAATGAGGGTGTGTCATGTCATTCAACCTTAAGAGTTTAAACTATGCTGAAAAGTGTTGGCAATGGTTAGACACTTCATGAATTGGTAAACTATTTTTTATATTTTATATTTTTTTTAATTTAAGATAAAATGAATAAATTTCAAACTTTTATAAACAAAAAAAACATTACATTAAAATCTAAGTTCAAAAAAACTAAAAATTACAAGGCCAACCATATTTTTTTGCGATCTCACATTTTCTAGCGAGTGTGATTTCCAATATCGAAGGGTGAACATTGTCGTGAGGCCGGTTAAACGTCTCCAAGTCCTTGTCGAACATAGTTTGTCGCAACGCCTTTCATTGCCAATCTGCCAACGTCATGTATTTTTCTTCTCGTAAACATTTAATATTCATCAACTCTTTCTTGCCTTCGAACCGGACCCTACATTTTTTTTCTTGCCTTCACCTTTGTTTGAGTCTTCCATTTGTTTGAAAAGATTTCAAAAAGGGAAAATGTCACAGAATAGAATAGTAACGCAGTTTTAAAAGTGTTCTAATTAGATCACTCGTATCGTTTTTGTCCAAATTAGATAACTTAACATTCAAATCAAGTCATGTTTTTTTTTCTACGTGTCAAGAAAAAAATGAAGCATAAGATGTTGGGGTCGGATTATTTTAGAAGATAAAATTATATTTATTAAAAATAAAAACACTTTAATTACATTAAAAATTTAAAAAACAAGTTACAATCCACGTAATCACCCGAAGTTAGCATCAAATAAAAGGGAAAAATGAAAAAAAAAATCCACATCACCATGGTTACTTATGAAATGGATGAAAAAACCATTAATTTTAATGAAAAATGAATGTTGAATGACCTGATTGAAACACTTTTGAAACTTGATTGACCTAATTAGAACACTTTTAAAACTTGGTTACTATTCTACAAAGTTACCTCTTTGAAAAATCGAGTGAAAATTGCAGTGAATATGGAGGTTGGGTTTGTTTGGTGAAAATGAAAGTGAATTTGTTTTTATTTATAAAGTTGATTTTTTTGGCTATAAAGTCGTTGAAGATGCACAAACATCGAGCGCAAAGCTTCACCGTTCATCAAACTTCACCGCGCGGCAAAGGGGGTTGGCGGCGGTGTTCCCAAGCGGCAAACCAAGTTTACCTCACCCCGTTGCCGCCCACACCGTACACCCTTAATTAGCTGAGATGGTTTTTTTTTCTTCAGAAATTTATGCATTCGAGTGGTCGACGAAAAGAACAGAAATTAGGTTAAGATTAGCGACTCAACGAAATGGAAGAACTAGTGTGACTCTGATTGAAGGATCCGTTGAGATATTTCAAGAAATTGGATTGGGGGTTTTCTTTCACTTTTTTGTCCATTGTATATGAAGATTTGAATTGCGTTTGTGGTTTTGGTTTTCTACCATTTGCAAACCTATGGCCAAACTAAGGTCAAGAACATAACCTTGAAAAGTTGTCTTCGTTGTTTCACTCGTGACGAACCCAAGTGATGGAATCAAGTTTGGGGTTTGTTTGAATCCGGATTCGGGTTTGTTTGGCAGCGTGGAATCAAGTGGGTGGTGGTGGTGGTAGGGGCAGGTGGTGGTGATGGGCGATGAGGGTAGTGGTGTTGGTCATGATGTTATAGAGAGAGAGAAAGTTGAGATGGATAGGGGGATTATTTAAGAGAAAATTACCAATCTAGCAAAGAAAAAAGTCAAATTACCAATCTAGCATGCTCATGCGTCTTTGGAAGGGCACTCATGTATGGGATGAGTCTTTCAAGCATGGGATGAGTCCTTGGGGAGAAACCCAATAAAAAAAAGACAAGTGGCGGGGATGAGTCTGCGGACGCATGGGATGAGTCGGCAGGACGCATGGCTTGTGGGTCCGCGGACGCATGGGATGAGTCCGCGGACGCATGGGATGAGTCTTTCATGTGTGTGATGTGATTTGTGGGTCCGCGGACGCATGGGATGAGTCCGCGGACGCATGGGATGAGTCTTTTCATGTGTGTGATGTGATGTGATTTGTGGGTCCGCGGACGCATGGGATGAGTCGGCAGGACGCATGGCTTGTGGGTCCGCGGACGCATGGGATGAGTCCGCGGACGCATGGGATGAGTCTTTCATGTGTGTGATGTGATTTGTGGGTCCGCGGACGCACGGGATGAGTCCGCGGACGCATGGGATGAGTCTTTTCATGTGTGTGATGTGATGTGATTTGTGGGTCCGCGGACGCATGGGATGAGTCCGCGGATGCATGGGATGAGTCTTTCATGTGTTTGATGTGATGAGTCTTTCCACGTGTCAATTGGGGATTGGCGGACGCAACACTTGGCCTGGCAGACGCATTAGAAGACTTGGGATCTGTGAGTGGCCTTCCAAAGACGCATGAGCATGCTAGATTGGTAATTTGACTTTTTTCTTTGCTAGATTGGTAATTTTCTCATTATTTAATTTACTCTATCATTAATAACTATTTATTTTAGTATTTATGATAAAATGACCAAAATACCCTTATGTAGTGTCTATTGGGTCAGATTTAACCATGAAAAATAACTGAGTTAGGGTTAAATGACATAATGTGCAAGAGTTTGCAAACATTGAGTACCCTTTTTGAAGACAAATGACACATTTTCCAATCTGATATTAACATAAAGGACGAGTTTTGTAATTTACTCATTTATGTATATACAACCGATTTAAATTATTTAATTATACAATTTACAAAACAATAAAATCATCGATGACAATGAAGCTTCCTTGCATGAGAACAACTCCTAACTAATGTTTAATACCAATTAATATTCTACATTAAGCGAAAGAAGACTATAAACCGTACCAAACATGTGATGTGCAATATGTTTTACATTATATAATATATAATATTTACGTGTGGTTCAAATAACCTTGGCTAAAACAAGTTGATCCAAATTAAACAATTAAAAAGTCATATAAAAATTGTCTTCTTATAGTCAAATACTATATACTATACACACATATGTTTAAAAACAATTCTTTAAGTCAAAAGTCAAATCCTTGAAACGGTTTACACTAAGCAACCACCTAACACCACTTTGGAAATCATTATATAAACCCTCAAGCTCACACATATGTTGATTACTTGATTTACATGCTAAAGAGATGAAGCCATTAAGCATTCTATGTGTGTTCTTAGCAGTGTTTATTCTGGTGTACGCTAACTCCATTGAAGCTAGTCGAGTTTTGCATGTAAAGTATGGACGTCTGGTCGACCTAAAGAGTGTAAACAAGCTTGTTTTACAGGCACTTCCTAAGGGACAAGTTTCGCCATCAGGACCATCCGGATGCACTTATATACCCGGAAGTGGTGGACCGCCTTGTCCGTAATGAAGGTGATGTCTAGGTTACTATTTGAACTTATATACCGGAAGTGGTGGACCGCCTTGTCCGTAATGAAGGTGATGCCTAGGTTACTATTTTTGTGTCATGGGAAAAGATTTGATGATACCTCAAATTATGTTATTCATTATTCTAGTTGTTTATTCTTTTATTGAACCAACTATATTTTGTTGGTATTTGATGGAGAAGTTACATATGTACAAATATTTTTATGTCTTTTGTCATGGATCCAATCCCCATCCATGACATATATATACTTGTAATAAGACTTTGTTTATTAATTATATGATTTATGTTTTTTTAATTATTTGTTGGTATTTGGTGGAAGCAAATGTATGCATGTGTATATTCCATTCCATTCAAAAGTCAAAACTAGATGGAAGTGTGAGATTGTTAAAATGCGATATTTTACAAGTTAAATCCTAAAAAAAACATAATATTATTCGTTTTCTTGTTGATTATTTTAAAAAGTTAAAATAATCACGAATGGTCATATATTGTCAAACATAGTAATACTTGGTTAGACACAAATCGTTAAGAAATAATGCGATATATTAAAGATCATCATGGCCCATTAAGAGACAAAACTCTCAAAACCAAATATGTATATTTAGGCCATTCATGCTCCATTAAAGATCTATAATCACTCTTAAAGCTAACTTGATTCATTAAGACATGTATTATCCTTTATGGCTCGTAAAACCCTAACATGACCTATTATACCTCAACATAATCCATTAAGACATAATATGTCCTACCAAAGGCTATCATGGCCCATTATAGAGCTATCATGACATGACTATTGAAACTAAGTATCACTCAATAAGACATGCATGACCTATTGTTACTCATCAAATAAGTATAACCCATAATATGAGTAATTACAGTCCAATCTAACCACTTAAGGTCTAATATTGCTCACTATAACCTTATATGATGTGTGATGATCCACTATGACCTATTAAGGCTCTCGTACCCCATTAAAAGTCCCAATATACGCCACCATATTAGCTTTGGTTAAATCTTAGACCCATTATGGTTTGTTAAGAAATATGTGTATTATTAAGGCTTATTACACATCGTAAAAACACGGAACTAATCTGAAGATTAATTTGGGATTGTGCGTTGACAAATAAGGTTAATCTTCTTTATCTCGTCCAAGTTGTGATGGTGGTTTTCCTTCAAAACACTAAACACCTCATTAAGCTCGTTAAGAGGAGGGGAATAGGGGGGTTCTCTTCTTAACCACTCTCCTATGTGAGAATAAGTATGTGTATTGAGGATTAAGTATGTAATTAGGAGTAAGAGAGTAAGGAAGTGGATCCTTAAACTTGTAGATGAAGGTTCCTATTTATAGACGGAGTGGTGTGGAAGGAGATGGGCTGATGGGTCTTGGGCCTTGTCGTCGGCAACAAGGAATATCCGTTTTGTCCCCTCTGCCACGACCGTTGGTGCTTCTGGGCGAGAGGAGAGCTGATGCGCGTTGGTTGGATCCACGTGGCCTGACCGTTGTCCTTGTTGTCTGCTCTGTCATCAGCGGTCAAGTGGAGATCATGGTGCAGTTGTCGGCGCACGCTGATTGGTGGCACGTAAGAGTCCTTGTGTACCTTCATGTCTCCTGTACGATTGTAAATCTGGAGCATGGTCGGATATAACTTGTTGGACGCTCATTGGTCCATTGTTCTGCCACTTGTACCTTTAATACTTGTCCTTGGATCACATGCGGTTCTGTTTCTCGCGCGACCATCTGGAGTGTCCGATGTGGCCAGCGCAAGGTCCAGGAAGTGAGGGTTTCTATCCAAGGAGCTAAGTGTGAAATTTGGGCTTGTGTTCGCCTTGACCCCGCGCACAACCTAGGTTGCCACTGTTCGGCCGGCGCGAGGTTGAGACAGCTACCAAATTAGTATGTTAAGGGTATGCTCTCACGCGCGACCCGGTTGGTCTGCGCGGATTTGAGACCATACCCCTTCGGAGATACTAAGGCCCACCATTCCCCATTAGCTAATCAAAGCCACTTTCGGTCAATAGTGTTCAATTTGTTTGTAATCCATTGCTAATAAATTCATCGTTGATCGGTTACTGAAAGATCTGTTAGTTAAACTTTTAGACACGCCATGGAAAAAGTGTAACGTACAATTAGGCTTATCGTACAGTCGTACGATATTGTGAAATCGCATGTTATAAAAAAACATGTTGGAAATCGCATGTTGGTATTTTTGATAAAATCGCATGTTGGTTTTTTTTTTAGAAATTCCGCATGTTGGTAAATATGATGAAATCGCATGTTCAAGAGTGAATTCGCACCAGATCGTACGACTGAGATGATCACGTACATATTGTACGATAAGAGTCATTGTACGTTAACCTAACCCTATATATATAAGTTAGGATCGTGTGAGAAACACTAGACTAATTGAGAAACTTTCTGGACCACACATTAGCTTTTCGTAATATATACATATGTATTGTTTAAAATTGACTATATACATATGTGTATATTACGAAAAGCTAAGAGAAATGTATGATCCAGAATGCTTCTCAAGTTTCTTATATATATATATTAAAAAGAGAATCATTTGCGCTCTCATCAATTTATTCTTACTTCAGTATTTTTTTAGCTTATAGAAGATAGTAAGCTAACCTTTAAAACAAGTTGATGTCACATTTGAGTAAATGCAATTCCGTCCATTCACACACATATATTACTGACTCGTTGATATCATACAATCGGCTTGCAAACTTAAGTTAAATCTCTTGCAAAACTAAACTTATCCTTGAGCTATGACATTTAGAAGGAGGTTGCTTAAGGTCCACGGAACCATCATCCATGTACATGCCTTGAAGCTTCATTATCATGAATTCCTACCAATTTTCTTCATGTATAGTAAAGTTTGGCAATTACATAATCCAAGTAAGACCAAAACTCCTCAAAGAAGTCAAGAGCCCAAATCCATTGCTGACATTGCACTTGTTTTTACTTGTGTAACGGAACAAAATACCAAAACAATGATTCAAAAAACCACCCCATATAGAAAATTCATATACCATTATGCATTTTTATGTGAGTCGGTTATACATATTATAAAAAGTGGGTTTGGATGAAGGAGAGAGAATATTATCTGTATATTTAGGGGGACAATGTTCACCCCTATTAATTTTTAATATTTTTTTTTTTGAAAGTGGTTGTGAGTGGAGGAGATAGAAAAGATAACCATAAAGGTATAAAAAATATTATTTAATTAATAAAAAAGAGAACATATAATGATTTTTAGCGTAATTACAAAGAATGGTTGTGAATGCTCACACATGTAAAAGTAGTTCTCTGTGAGGTATTGTTATTTCTTTTAACCAAGAGATCGCGTTATAAAAAAACTCACAAAACCTGTCAATGCCTTGCTAACAAACGATATCATATATTGTGTTATTGTGAGGACATATATTATAAAGTGAGTAAATCTATGAAGACGATCAAACAAATTTTTTATATTATTTTATTTTTATCATTTTGAAACATAGAAAGTGATTATACGACGAGAAAAGTATGTTATGCCATTATATTCATCAAATAACATTAGAATAAGTTTAGTGATCAACTAGCATCATATTATATTAATTTGCATGGCATGATTCGTGTGAGTTTTCTTATCTCAATCCTTCGTAGTTTCTTTATTTACCTTATGCAAGTTACTTACCTATTTTGACCTTTTTTTGGTCAAAGTAGATAATGTTTGACATTCTAATGACTCAAGTAGGGTAATAATATAAATATTATATGACACGTGTAAATTCTCAAGCTTTAAACAAGATTTAGTGTGTATATAGGGGCGCAAACGAGCCAAGCTAAGCCCGAGCTTTACTAGGTTTGAGCTCGAACTCGTTCAACTTATGAAAGCTCGAGCTCGGCTCGATTCGAGCTTTGTTCCTAAAGCTCGAACTTGACTCAAAGGTAGTTTTTCAAGCTTAAGCTTAGCTTAGGTTCAGCTCGTTTAATATTGATTAATAAATTTATATAAACTAGGGTTAAGACCCGCTCTCTTTGCGACGCGGGTATATCGTAAACATTGAGTGAATTAGTCCAAACGTTATATGATTCATTAACCATATGAAAACACACATTTCGACGTATCCAGTTGAACTTAGTGTAACCTGTATAAGCATTGTGATTGGATCAAATGTAAAGTAAATGGAATTCATATCGAACAATCATAACGTATTATATGTGACCCAACTTATACAAAGAAAACGTAACGGGTATGAAGGAAAATATGCACATGTAATCGAAAGAGATTAATTAGAGCTTTCGAAAAAAGGGGAGAAAAAGAAACCATAGTTTGACTCCACTCGGTTCGAAACAAACTTTACGAAACATACATAAAATAAACACGAAAACATATTATATTTGACCTGAATCATTTCCCAAAAAAGTTTACGTCGAAACGTAGAACAACTTGAATTTATACGAAAACGTACATAGAAATATGCACGTAAAAATGGTTTCTTTAAACGAAAACGTATTATATTTGACCTGACTCGTCTATAAAAAAGGTTTACGTCGGAATGTAGAAGAAATCATACTTACACATACCCGTACATAAAATATGCACGTAAAAAATAGTTTTTAAGTAAAAAAAAAAGTATAGGGGTAAACTGAAACAAAAAATTAGTAAAAAATTTAATAGGTTAAAAACGTTCGTAAAACAGTGCCAAGTAGCACCAATGCCACAACCACATCGACTCTCAACATCGTAAAAATAAAATAGATAAAATGATAAAAATTACACTGACAAAAGAAGACAAAAATCGTTGAACCACGCACACCCGTTAGAGTGTCTTACTGCGAAGAAATTAACCAGAAACGTAAAACGTAGAAAATAATAACTTAGTCGATCTACCACCCGCCCGTTGTAGCGAACTTTTCAAAAGGAAAAAAATGGGAGCGTTGCGACGAGTCTGTCAAATAAGAAAAAATATAGCAAAAACGTTGAACCTCACATGCACGCTACGACATGTTAACTCGCAAAATTTAGAACAAAACGTAAAACGAAAAACTTGCGAAAGATAAAAAGTACGGAGTACGAAAGTTGTAAATAATAAAGTGTTGTGTTAAATTATAAAAGATGGAAAACTTTGGGGTAAAACCGTAAAAGTAAAAAAAAATGAAAAGGGGTTAAAATGTAAAATATGAAATGTTTGGGCTAAATGTGAAAAACCTAGTTTTTTTTTTGAAACACTCCCAAAACACAAGGTACAAGTCATGATGCACATATAAGTTGCTTATTTATATATTGAATAATTATAATAATTGTTTTATCTATAACTTAGTTTTTTTTCATAATTTTATAAATGGTAAATATTATTAACTAGTTTTAAGTCCCCGCGTTGCGGGGCGGGGGCGTAAAATTGTGTTACCAGCGTTGCAGGGTGGGGGCATAAAACCGTGCTATCAGCGTTGTGAGGCTGGGTGTAAAACCGTACTAGGTAGCAACCAAACAACGATCAAAAGTTGGGAAAAACTTAAAACAAAAACATGAATTTATAATACGAAGTGACTCATGTGACGTAAAAAGTAGACAAAGTCATAAGAGGGTAAAAAAACCTGATGGACTAAATGAGACCCTTAAACATTGTACTAATTAGCTTCCGAACGACGACGATGACATTTAGTAAAAAGCTAAAATTAAACCAATAAAAAAACTAAACTTATTAAAAGAAAACTCTAAAGTTAACTATGAAATTACTATTCATTAGCATGATCAAAATTAATACATATATAGAGAATTAAATATATGTTTAGTATTGTTTTGGTCAAAAATTACCGAGGCAATTAAGTGATCAAATTAGTAAAGTGAGGTAGTGTGCTAAAAAGTGTGTTGAAAATATGCCGGTTAAGTTATTTGGAAAATCAGTATTCAGGATACGGCTCAGGATTTTGAGTTGTATCTATGATCAAACTATGAGCAAAAAGTAAAGTAAATGACACGAGATGTACGAGGAAAGCCCTTGATCAATCTAGATCGCCGGCATAAAACCTCGGGAGCTGACAATCGCAGCTGGCTTGTTCTTCTTATTGCTTTAAACTTCAGGATACAGTGCAGGATATAGACCAGATCGCTAAGTGTTACAATGCTTTTGTATGAAAGTGGAAATTGCTAGAGAGCGAGTGTTAGAGTGTATCGAGTGAAAATGTGATGTCCTATTTGATCTGGTATACCTACCTATTTATAGTTACAAAATAGAAACTAAAATTCCTATAAATATGGGATACTCCCGAATATTCCATAAATAGCCGTTTGGAACCAAATAAAGCGGGCTTAACGTCTTTCATTGAACAACTTGGACCGAGTCTTCCGCGGAATGAGTCTTCGTGAACGTTGATAGCTTCTAACCCACGTACCTGCACATAATCCGTTAGTAATCCTGAGGATACCATTCAGGATGTTACCAATATCCTGAACCAGCATCCCGGATGTAAACAAATACTATATAACCAAGCTATAAACCAAGATATTTTTCCAGGATATGGGCTCAGAATTTCACCCATAACAATTGTCCCCAAAAATGTTACCGTTTGCTATCCTGCACTAACGGTTACATTTTTTACGAAGACCGAGGTAATTAATAGATAAGACCAATGATGTGACCGTTTTCAACTACCCGGCCTATATTTACTCATCATACCCTATATCTTCTCATCCTCATCTCTTTTTTAATCATAATCGACAAGGAAAGGGTAACATTCTCTCTCTCATCTTCATATTCATCTTTATTCTCCGGTGAAAAACTCAGGTGACCAAATGCCAAGGCAAACAAGATCTAGTTCAGGCGACTCGGCTCCCACATTTATCCAACAGAACCTTCTCCAAGAACCGGAGAAGGAGATATGCACCTTTGACAGTGCCCACCTGTCGGCCTTAAAATCCTCCTGTATCTTCCCGGAAGGAACCGTATTTAGACCGTTTGACTGGGAAATCCGGTCGGATATGGTCTCCAGCGAGTGGATATGCTTCAGTGCTTTCCCTTTTACCCTAGGGCTACAATTCCTCTTTCCGGACTTCATCACCGAATTCTTTAATATCACAAAAATCTCTTTCAGCCAAACCATGCCAATGCTCTGGCGTGTTTTGTCTGTTCTTGACCAAATCAAGAGAAACCACATTCCTGATCTTTCCGTCCATGATCTCCCCTTAGCTTACAAACTTAGATGCCACGGATCATGTAGATTTCTATTTTATTCTACTTCCGGTGACCCATTGATACTTCGTGCCACCAGAAACGAGGATGGTTGGCAATCCAAGTTTTTCTTTGTAAAAAGGGACTCTATCCCTGGTGGAACGGATTATCCGATGAAATGGCTGAAGAAGGGTAGGATTTAGGGTTTAAAGATGATCCTACTTCTTATCCTGCTTTCTACCCTGAACTGACCAATTTTATTTTCTCTGTTGTGCATGCAGCTGATTTCAGGAAGATTGCACCTCCTCTTGCTGATTCTCAAAAAAGAATAGACGCCATCAGACTCCTTCCAGAAGCTGAAAGAAGTTTCAATCCATCCCCACCAACTCCAAGTCCTCTTTCAAGTGCAAACATGTCTGGTAAGGATCCTGCAAAATATCCTGTACATATATGTTTTCATTTGATATCCTTAGGAGAGATTTAGAATTTTACTCCCTGTGTGCAGACTCCAGCAAAGTTCCAGTCTATCTAGACCTCGACGAACTCGACAGCTACCCAACTCCAGCCACAGTCAAGAAAGAGACTCCTGCTGCTACCAGCTCCAAGCCACTCCCGGCTCCCAAGGCCAATCCAAGGACTCGTGCTTCCACAGCAAAAAAGAGGAAAGGTATTGAAGTCAGTGCTCCAGGTTCAGAAGGGTTCTCCTATGACGAACTTAGTTTCTCTGATTCCTTAGAGCCAATGACATCATTCCTTAACAAGGTAATATCCTGACGCATATCCTGCACATATATCCTGCACGTATATCCTAATAGGATATCCTGACAGGATATCCTGGTCAATATATTCTAACTCATACCTGAAATTGATGTGCAGGGCCTCCAGCATTTGCTCCACTTGTATAATGATGCCTGTGGTACTGCTGCACTCAATGAAGCCAGGATCAAACAGCTTGAAAGCACCGTTGCTGACCAAGGTGCCATTGCCGAAGCGAAGACCCGGCACTACGAGGGCATGCTGAAGAATGTCACCCAAGACGCTGAGCTCAAACTTGCCACCGTTCAAATGGATCATGAACAAGCCATGGTCTCTTTCCGGGAGGGAATCAAGGCTTCCGCTATCGTCTCCCTGCTACAAGCACGCATCAAGATGGCCTACGAGGCCAAGGAGACGGGCCTTGTTTGTCCATCTTGGCCAGTTGAATCCTGGGTGGCCAAGCTAAAAGAGCTCAGATGCAAAGCTGTGCCACTTCCTGCTGAAGCTGGTGAGTCTTCTAAGTCAGCAGAGGTGGTGATCCAGGCTGGAGACAAGAAGGATGCTGGAGCGGATGCTGGGATGGATACTGGTGAGGATGCTGCTCAGGATGCTGGTGCTGAGAAGTCTGAGAAGGTTGGAGAAGATGCCGCTGTGTGAGGGCATTTAGGTGGGCGATGACGGATATACGTGCCAAGGCCAGAGCCCACCTTTTTAAATTTGAATGTTGGTCTGTAATCCCTTAAACAATTTACTTTTCTGCACTTTACTTTCCTGCACCTGAACAATTTATATTTCCTGCATGCTTTTTGAACAATACAACAGTTGGAGGTGGATGGGTCTCGGTTTGAGATGAAACCTTCAACTGTTGGGTAAATATGGTAAGGAACTATTAGTGCTCTTAGTGGATGGGCCTTGTTTTGAGGTGAAACTAAGAGCACATCTTTTGGTATGTTAATAATATAACCTCTCTTTTGACTTTATTATTGTTGTCATTGATATACAAATTTTACTCGTGAAAACTGTTTTGTTTGAACATTTTTAGGAATATATTATAAACGTATCCTAGAAGATATCCTGAAAGATATCTTGATCAGAATATTGAAATACAACCTATAAATTATCCAAATAAAAAGGAGAGATCATACCAGAGATTCTTAGAGAATCAATTTCAATCCTCCATTATAAGTTTGTCCCCAGTGCATACTTATAAACTTGGATCCATCCTTTGAATAGTATAATGTATGTCCCCTGTGTTCGACACAGAAACGCAAATGTATTCATACTTTGACTTGAACAAATTCCGAATACCCCAGGGCAAAACCCCTGATATCCTAAAATGAATCCTTAGCATACTTGGGATAAACCCTTAATATCTTGGGGATAAACCCTGATATCTGGGGATAAACCCTAAATTTCATGCGCTACAGGCGAGAGTGTATAAACTCCAATTCTTAGAAAGGTGAAAACCTTTAAACCTTAGAGAGTATGAAAATACCCTTTCGTGAGAGAGGGTGATCAATCCTCATATACCTTCAGGATCCAGGATATAGCCAACAGTAACGAAATTGTCAGCCACTTTTACATGAACTGGTCCCGCTACCTTGAACTATACCTAGATAACTTGCGCTCCAGGCGAGGTGTTTAAACCCAATTCGAAAGAAAGGTGAATACCTTTAAACCTTTGAAGGGACCAGGATCCCTTAAACGTGAGAGAGGGGGCCAATCCTCTAATCTTTCGAGTTATCCTGAGTACATATCCTGGAGCTATATCCTGAAACATATCCTGCAAAACAATTGTAAACTAAGGTGGGTGTTAGCTTGGCTAACACCCCTCCGATGCTTAAGTCAGTATTGGGTTCAAGATAATAAACAAATATATTTAAAATAGAATACATACCATTCCGAGATAGAAAATAAATTCTACTCTTACTTGAAATAGAGTTTTAAATGTATTGCATTCCAGGATCTTGGTAGCATATCCCCTTCCATATTCTTGAGTCGATATGCTCCTTTCCCTGCTTCTGACTCGACTTCATATGGTCCTTCCCATTTCGGAGCTAGCTTGCCATCGGCAGGATTAGTTGTATTTTGAAAAGCCTTTCTTAGCACCCAATCACCAACTCGAAATCTTCTAGTCCTTATGTTCTTATTATATGCTCTGGATATTCTTTGTTGATATGCTGCTATCCTTAGTCTTGCTGCGTCTCTTCTTTCATCTATAGTATCCAAATCTTGACATAAGACTTCAGGATTCTGTTCAGGATCCTGTAGGATAGATCTCGCAGTAGGTATCGTCATTTCTGTTGGAATCACTGCTTCTGCTCCAAATACCAAGGAAAACGGGGTTTGGCCAGTTGCATTCTTTACCGTTGTCCTATCAGCCCACAAAACAAAGGGTAACTCTTCCGCCCATCTTCCTTTTTTGGCCCCAAGCCTCTTTTTTAAGTTATTGACTATTATCTTGTTTGAGGATTCAGCTTGTCCATTCGCTTGAGGATGTACCGGAGTAGATGTGATCATTTTGATTCCCCAACTCTTGCAAAAGTCAGTAGTCCTTTTGCTTATAAACTGGGACCCATTATCGCAAATGATCTCCGCTGGTACCCCAAACCTAGTCAGGATATTCCTCTTTACGAAGGATACTACTTCTTGGTCTCTAACTTGAACAAATGCTTCAGCCTCAACCCACTTAGAGAAATAATCCGTCATTGCTAACATAAAGACTTTTCCTCCCGGAGCTTTTGGTAACTTCCCTACTATATCCATCCCCCATTTCATGAATGGCCAAGGGGAAACTACAGGATATAATGGTTCAGCTGGTTGATGTAGTATGTTACTATGTCTTTGACATGCATCACATCTTCGAGCATATTCTGCAGCATCTTTCCTCATCGTTGGCCAATAATATCCTGTCCTTAATACTTTCGAGAACAATGATCTGCCCCCAGTGTGATTACCACAATCCCCTTCATGTATATCTTGAAGTACTTCCTTGGCTTCAGGATCCTCCAAGCACCTCAAATATGGTCCTGCAAGAGATTTCTTGTATAATACATCATTTATAATAGTAAATCGTGATACCTTCATCCTAAATGCCTTAGGATTTTCCTCCCCGGGAATGTGTCCTTCCTTGAGATATCTCATGATTGGAGCCGTCCATGATTTGGGATATTTTTCAGGATACTCTGCATCAGGATCCTGAATACCCGCTACTTCTTTATCCTGAGGATTCGTTGCAGGATACAAGATATGTAATATCGGTATTTGGGTCCCTTCTGGTATCCTAATCGACGATCCCAGATTTGCTAAGGCATCTGCTTCAGCATTATCCTCCCTTGGTACCTGTTCAAGTGTAAAAACATCGAAATATCCTGCTAATTTTTTAAGAATATCGAGGTATTCGATTAATTTCTCACCCTTAACTGCATAGGATCCATTAAAATGGTTAGTAATTAACAAAGAGTCAACATATACTTGTAAATTTTTGATACTCATGCTCTTAGCCAACTCTAATCCGGCAATTAAAGCCTCATACTCTGCTTCATTATTAGTAGCAGGAAATTCACATCTAATAGCCTGGGGTATTATGTCCCCCTGTGGCGATTTTAGTAGTATTCCCAATCCTACTCCTCTTATATTAGATGCACCATCAGTATATAATGTCCAGGATCCTGAGGATTCTCCTAACTGTTGAACTTCTAGGTCCACCTCATCCTGAATGTCACAACTAAAATCAGCCACAAAGTCAGCTAAAGCCTGAGACTTTATGGCATTTCTAGGTTCATATACTAAATCATAAGCACTCAACTTTACTGACCACTTAGCCATCCTGCCTGACATTTCTGGTTTCCTGAGCACATTTTTAACAGGATAATTTGTTTTAACATGAATCCTATGTGTCTCAAAGTAATGTCTAAGTTTCGTTGATGCCATAACTAATGCTAGTATCAATTTTTCTAAATGAGAATATCTAGTTTCAGCATTTAACAAGCTTTTACTAACATAATAAACAAGATATTGCTGACCTTCATGGTCCTTTACAAGGACGGCACTTACAGCATTCCCTGATACTGCGAGGTATAGGGATAATGGTTCACCATTCTCAGGCTTCATCAGTAGAGGTGCGGTTGAAAGATATTGCTTTAAATCCTGTAGGGCCGCTTCATGCTTCTCACCCCATTCGAATTTCTTGTTCTTTTTTAGGATATCATAAAAATCTTTGAATTTTTCTGAGGATCTTGAGATAAATCTGTTTAATGCTGCCACTCGCCCTGTTAATCGTTGAACATCCTTCATATTTGAGGGCGATTTAATATCCAAGATGGCTTTAATCTGCTCCGGGCACGCCTCTATTACTCTTTTGGTCACCATATATCCTAGAAATTTTCCTGCCCCCACTCCAAAATGGCACTTAGCAGGATTTAGCTTCATGTTATACTGATCCAGGATATCAAATGCTCCTTTAATATCCTGGAGGTGATCCTGAGCTTTCTTTGATTTTACCACCATATCGTCAATGTACACCTCCATGGTGTCCCCCAGTTTGTCTTTGAACATCATGTTTACCAATCTTTGGTATGTTGCACCTGCATTTTTCAAACCAAAAGGCATAGCGGTATAACAATAAATACCTGTTGGTGTCATGAAGGCAGTATCCTCCTGGTCAGAAGGCTCCATTTGGATCTGCTGAAATCCTGAGGATGCGTCCATGAAGGTCAGCATTTCATGCCCGGCAGTGGCATCTACCATTGCATCAATGTGGGGAAGAGGAAATGGGTCTTTAGGACAAGCCTTGTTCAAGTCTGTGTAGTCCACACAAACTCTCCATTTCCCATTTTTCTTCTGTACCACAACCACGTTTGCTAGCCACCTTGGGAACTTAACCTCTCTGATCATCCTTGTTAGGGGAGGATTTTTTAACAATTAGTGATCCTTATTCATTATCCTAACTAGTGATCCTTACTTCTGGGACAGGTGGTGATCCTCAGAAGGGCTTTAGGATCAGGATCATGGATCACTTCAAGGATCCTCATACTGACGATTGTTTACTTATGCTTTATAACATTTCGCAGGTATAACAAGCTTGACCAAGTCTTAGCGACATTCTTGGAGAATATTCCCGAAGTATTCTGCACGTGCTAGATCAAAACTAGACGTTATGGAGAACGTGGAGGCTTGGCCCGAAAGTCGGAGAGTTTGTTAGCTAGATATTTTCTTATTTTAAAGGGAGTAACGAGCTAAGTTAGAAGGTGAGTGACACTTAGTCATTTTGGCAGTTACACACACACTCGCAAACACGCTCATACAAGCTCTCGTTCAAACACTTAGCGATTTCATACACTTTTTACACACTTCACTGTAGTGATCCTTGTACCTAGCTCGTTACTATCCGAAGTTGTAAACATTTAACCATTTATTTTAGCTTGGTGATCGGTAGTTTCCATCACCCGGGGTTTTTTGTGCCGGAGATCAACTCTTGATCAAGGGCTTTTTCCCCGTATAAATCCTTGTGTTGTTTGTGCATTCTACATTGAAGTGATCCTCATTGTTGTTACACATTTTAAGCATCATTCCCCTAAACAAAGAGTTTGGTTGCAATATCATCATCAGATTTTCTGACCAGAACAGTTTGGCGCCCACCGTGGGGCAATTGGTGCTTCGTCCTTAAGAAAATACGCATTTCTGTGCTTAATTCGGCTCACTACAACCAAGCAGATGGCTTCCTCATCGAAGAATGCTTCAAACTTGATGCCCTCATTCACTTCCTCACAAGGCGTTCCTCCTTTGCCTCCACCACCTTCTGGATCCCAGAAGAATACAGAAAATGCTGCGAAGAAACCGACTCCCATTTTCTCAAAACCACCTACTTCTTCTGTTTCAACTAATCCTACTACTAATGATCTCTATACCTTGATTTTGCAGATGAGGAATCATGCACAAGAGCAGGATAAGACCAACGAAAGGATCCTCCGGGAGATTGATGAAATTAAGAAACAGAAGAAAACGGCAGAGGATCATTCCCCACTGATGCCTAGATCTTTGAATTTTGACACTCCGGTGGTTACTTCTCAGCCGTCAGTGGTTCCAAACATTCAATATGCGGGTGGACCAAAGGGAGTGCACTACGGAACAACAGCTATGACCCAGGCACTAGGTTCATATTTCCAGCCAGCAGGATCCTATCCCCAGCATATGGGATCCCTCACGAGTACAGGAGGATATTCAGGAATGCACCAAGTTCAAGGATCCTCCTTCGTTCCAGGATCATCCCAGGTTCAAGGATCCTCCTTCGTTCCAGGATCATCCCAGGTTCAAGGATCCTCCTTCGTTCCAGGATCATCCCAGGTTCAAGGATCCTCCTTCGTTCCAGGATCATCCCAGGTTCAAGGATCCTCCTTTGTTCCAGGATCATCCCAGTTTCAGGGATCCTTCCAGATGCCAGGATCCTTGAGGAGTTTGCAAACAGGAAGTTCAGATGTCCATCAAGGAGATTTTATTCCAATGCAGACCAATGCCTCTGCTGGCCCCTCGATCATTCCAGAATCTCAACAATATGGATTAACCTCCATATTTCCTAACTTGAATCCAATGGGAGGTAACACTTTTAATAATTCTCATACTATTAACCATGGTTTTATGCAGGATCCAGGTATCAATCATGCCATGGCCAGAGAATTGCAAAAGCTAAAGGATATGATCTCGAGTGTTCCGGGAGTAGTCAAACCTATTCCAGAGATTGCAGATGGGAGCCACAAGATATCTCGCTTTGCACCACCAATCTGTGATGCTGAGATACCCAAGAGATTCCATGTGCCTACAATGAAACTGTATGATGGTTCGACGGACCCTGAAGAACACATAGCACAATACAGGGAGAGGATGGAGATCAATCCAATCCCAGAAAAGTTAAAGGAAGCATGCCTATGCAAAGGATTCGGATCCACTCTTACTGGATCAGCTCTCAAATGGCTGCTAAGTCTTCCTCCATATTCTATTACCTCATTTGCAAACCTAGTTAACTTGTTTAATACTCAGTTTTCCTGTAGTAGAAAATTTGAACGACTAACTAGTGATTTATATAGGATAACCCAGGGTCATAATGAATCATTAAGGGATTACATTACCAAATTTAGTAAAGAATCCTTAGACATTCCCAACTTAGATATAGCCACGGCTGTTGAAGCCTTCAAAATGGGATTACTTAGGGATTCCTTATTTTATGATGATCTTGTTATGACACCATGCAGGAACCTAGATGAGGTAAGAACCCGGGCCCTCAGGTTCATCCGGCTAGAGGATGATAAGAGGATTCAGGAGAGGATAACAGGATCCTCAAAGCAGGATAAGCAAGGATCCTCATTAAGAAACAACAAGTTCAGATCCTACAACAAATCTGATAATCAGAACGTGCATTCTATTGATCAAGAAGAGGATTACACTCTTATCAAAAGTTTTGTGTTATTGACTGTTTATCTTGTTGTAATGTTATCCTTGGCAGGCCCTGGATACACGATATGAAAGCAGTCCCATCTACTTATCATCAATGTGTGAAGCTCCCTAGTCCTTGGGGAATAGTAAAGATTGATAGCGATCAGCAGGAAGCTAAGGATTGCTACACTTCATCGATGAAACCAACTTCGAAGTCAAGGGAGCAATAGCAATCAAGGTATCCTCCAAGGAGTGTCTTGGAGGCCAGAGAGCAGGATGTGGTAGAAATCCTCATGGATCCTGATGATCCTGAATCCAAAATCTATATCGGGTCAGGGATCCTTGGCGAAATGAAAGAAGACCTCATATCCTTCCTCAAAAGGAGAAAGACTACCTTTGCATGGAAACACGAAGACATGACTGGCATATCCAAGGATGTTATCACTCATAAGCTCGGCATCGACAGATCTTTCAAACCAATCCATCAAAGGAGAAGGAAGTTTGCACCAGAAAGGAATGCCATTATCCAGGAAGAGGTAGAGAAATTGCTCCGGGCAGGTATTGTTTTGGTCAGAAAATCTGTTGAGAATATTGCAACCAAACTCTAGATTACGGGGTATGATGCTCAAAAAGTTTAACAACAATGAGGATCACTTCAATGTGGAATGCACAAACAACACAAGGATTTATACGGGGAAAAAGCCCTTGATCAAGAGTTGATCTCCGACACAAAAAACCCCGGGTGATGGAAACTACCGATCACCAAGTTCAAATAAATGAATAAACGTTTACAACTTCGGATAGTAACGAGCTAGGTACAAGGATCACTACGGTGAAATGTGTAAAAAGTGTAAGTAATTGCTAAGTGTTTGAACGAGAGCTTGTATGAGAGTGTTTGCGAGTGTGTGAAACTGCCAAAAATGACTAAGTGTCACTAACTAGCTCGTTACCCCTTTAAAATAAGAAAAATATCTAGTTAACAAACTCTCCGACTTTCGGGCCAAGCCTCCACGTTCTCCATAACGTCTAGTTTCGATCTAGCACGTGCAGAATACTTCGGGAATATTCTCCAAGAATGCCGCTAAGACCTGGTCAAGCTTGTTACACCTGCGATATGTTATAAAACATAAGTAAACAATCGTCAGTATGAGGATCCTTGAAGTGATCCATGATCCTGATCCTAAAGCCCTTCTGAGGATCACCACCTGTCACAGAAGTAAGGATCACTAGTTAGGATAACAAATAAGGATCACTAATTGTTAGAAAATCCTCCCCTAACAATTGCCCCCAAAATATAAGGAGTGAAATTGTAAAATTAGCGAATTATGTTTTCTCGATCTTATCCGTAACAAACTAACGGATATATAGCCGTTAATTTTGAACTAGCCGTTGCGATGATGATGTCACGGAAGTGACAATCCTGCAGAATCATAATTATAAATAGAGATATAGATAGGATCATTATGCATTTAAATTCGAAAGAAACTCCCTTTATAATCTCAGTTGAAGATCGATCAGGTATCTCTTTCTCCTCTCTCTTCCTTTCTTACTCTGTTCTTCTTTCTTTACCTTAATCACTTCAAGAATGTTGCTCCGAAGTTCTCCGGCTAAGGATCACAAAAAGGATATCCCTCTGAAGAGTCAGAAGATCGTCAAGGACTCGGTGAACGAGAGGTGTTGCTTTACCGACGCACAGATTGATAGCATCCGTCACCGTTTTCCGGCGAATGTCTTTTTCAAACCCTTCGATTCAACTGTTCTGGGCGACTACGTTTCTGATACATGGGTCGCCTTCCCAGTCACTCCATTTACTATAGGGTACACCTATCCTTTCCCGGAGTTCACACAATCCTTCTTTTCCCTTACCGGCATATCTTACATTCAAGCCATGCCGATGATCTGGAGGGTTTTATACACCCTGGAGAGGATCATCGAGCAGGAGAGTCTTGATTTAGGAATGTCAGAACTAGCGGAGTTGTATGATCTTACTACCTTCGGATCCCACCGTTACTTGTTTAAACGGAAACCCGGTGCAGATCACCCTCTTCTCAAAGTCACCAAAAACGACAAAGATTGGAAGCGTCGCTTCTTCTTTGTAAGGAGGGATACCATTTCAGATGGAGAGCACTTACCAAGAACATGGTCCACCCATGGTAGGCTGGAGGATCCTGGGAAGGATCACCAGATGGTCATGTTTTTGTAATAGGATCACTAACCCCTTCTTTGTCTTGTGTCATGCAGCCATCTCCTTTTCACGTCTCATCACAACACCCGCAACCAGGGAAAGACTTGCTACTTTCTGGGGACTGGACCCTGAAACTAGAACTTTTAAGACAACAACCCAAGACTCACAGGAGGTATCCTCAGGCTCTGTCACAATGTCGAGTAAGTATCCTTGTTTATAATTTAAATAAATAATTAAATGTATATTAAGAAAAGATACTTATCTTATTTTGGTTGTGTAGGCGCTGGAAAATCTGCCAAATCCGCTTCAAGGTTCAGTGTCACCGATCTCACCACTGTTAAATCCTCCAAAAGAAAGGTTCCTACTAGCCCGACTGTCTCAATCCCCAAGGCACCCCTCAAAGGAAAGGGAATCAAGAAGAGAAAGACTTCCGAGGCTGAGGATTTGCAGGGCCTGCCCTTAATTCGCCACCAGTTCCTCGAGTACTTCAATGATGTAAGGATCACTATCTCTGCTTGCATATCCTGCTGATCTAAGGATCACTTGCTCTTGAACCGCTTTATCCTTTTCTTTTGCAGAAATTTGCTGAGATCGAGGATTACGTCGGTCATGTTGAGGATCAAGATCAGAAGATTGCCGATCTCCAGCAGGTTGCTGTGCTCAAGGATCTTGCAATTGCTGATCTTCAGAAGGAACTCAAGGATACCAAGCAGAAGATGGCCAAGGTGCTGGTTAACTTTGATTATGAAAGGCAGGAGATCATGGATGATGCTAAAGTTTCTGCCGCCATAGCAATGTACAAAACCAAACTCCAAATGGCCTTGGAAGCTCAGGATCCTGCCTTCGACAAAGGCAACTGGGAGATTGAAGAATGGAAGGCAAGGCTGGCTGAATTGGGTGATGAAGAGGAGGCTGAGGAGATTCTGGTAATTGAGGCTAGTGGCAGCGGGTTGAAGGATAAAGCTGAGGATGCAGCGGCTGGTGATGATGATACAGTGAAGGTGTAGGCCGCACAATTGGGCGATGATGGATATATGTGCTAAGGCCGGAGCCCAATTTTTAGTTTGGTGGTTGTTTTTGTGGTTGTGATGTTTAAGACAATTTCATGGGTTGTACTTTGAACAATAGGTTTTTAGGATTAAGGATCATGTATGATCCTTTGGACAATAGGCAGGATTGCAATTGGTGGAGGGATCCTCTGTTTGGGGGATGAAGCCATTGTGATCCTGCTGCCTTTATATTCCTGCACTACTTTTGAACTCATTATCATGGACACCCTTTACCTACCCCAGCGGACGGGCCACGTTTTGCTGGTAGATGCTCGGGTAGGTAATTTTGACAACCTTTAAAGGGTTAGCCTTTTGTTAATAAATAAAAACTTAACCTTTTGTCGCTTATCTTGTGTTGTTACCCTTTTTAGTATGTTACTTTTCAACTGTTATAATGTTCATCCTGTTTATATTTATCAAACCTCAGAAAATTAGAAAATATATCCATAAAGTTTAGGATATAATCAAGGATCACATATCCCATAACCGATAAGTTCTAAAAAGTGATATAGTTTATGAAACACAGGTTCAGTTGTCAAGTATAAGGGTTCATCAAAAGAATAACGAATAAAATCAAAAGAGTTAAGGATCATACCTGAGGATCCAAGTTAGAATCCTAACCATAATAAGGATAACTATAAGATAAACCTTAGAGTGAAATAAGGATCAAGGATCCCTAGCTGCCTACCTTCAAGGACCTGAAATAGAGCATAACTTGGGACTAAGCCAATATAAGAAAAGAGTTAGCAACTGGGGACAAGCCCAAGGATAACTGGGGACAAGCCCAAGGATAACTGGGGACAAGCCCAAGGATAACTGGGGACAAGCCCAAGGATCGTGTGTAAACTGGAGTATGGCCCTAACTGGCGACTATCCAAACTTAGTGACATGAAGATGTCAAAACCTTAGCTAACGTGAAAACGTTAGAAACCTTAGCTAACGTGAAAACGTTAGAAACCTTATGAACGGATGTATGGTACGTCTACCATTATACGTAGGATCCTAAGCATAGCCAGAACAATGGAATTATCAGCCCCTATAATGAGTACTGGTCCCAAAGCCTTGAACTATACCAGGATCATCGTGCGCTGCAGGCGGAATCTGGGGACAAGCCCAAATAACTGGGGTTAAACCCAAAAGACGGATTGCTTCTGTGGATAACCAACGTTGTGCTAAAGATACCTGAACTTTCAAAACTTGAACTCACGTGAGAGATGGATAAAGGATACATGATCCTTATCCTTATATGAGAAAATAAAGAAATGAAATAGTTCAAGATTAGGATATTACCTGAGTAAGGATCACCGATATTTTGAGGATCCTATAAGGATATCCCTATCGTGAGGATCGCTTATGCCATAAGGATCCTGTTTACATGAAATACTTCTTCAGGTGGACAGCATTCCAAGCTCTTGGTAGCAAATCACCTTCCATGGTTAGCAATCTATATGCCCCCTTTCCTGCTTCAGCTTCAATCAAATAAGGGCCTTCCCATTTTGGAGCCAATTTTCCATCAGCAGGATTGGTGGTATTCTGAAATGCTTTCCTTAACACCATATCTCCAACTTGAAACCTCCTGATCCTGACATTTTTATTGTAAGCACCAGCCATTCTTTGTTGATAACTGGCCATCCTGATCCTAGCCATATCCCTGATTTCTTCAATAGTATCCAGGTCTTGAGCCAAGTTTTCATCATTTTCCTCAGGATCACGGGTACTTGTTCTAGCAGTAGGAACCACCATTTCTGTTGGGATCACTGATTCTGCCCCAAACACCAAAGAGAATGGTGTTTGACCAGTAGCATTCTTAGGGGTTGTCCTGTCAGCCCAGAGCACATAGGGTAGCTCTTCTGCCCATTTTCCTTTCTTGGATCCAAGCTTCTTCTTCAAGTTGTTGATGATGATCTTGTTGGATGATTCTGCTTGACCATTAGCTTGTGGGTGGACTGGTGTTGATGTTATCATCTTAATCCCCCAGCTGTCACAAAAGTTAGTGGTTCTGCCCCCAATAAATTGGGAACCATTATCACATATAATCTCGGAAGGAATTCCAAATCTAGTTATAATATTTCTTTTAATGAAGGATATAACTTCCTTTTCTCTAACTTGGGCAAAAGCTTCAGCCTCTATCCACTTGGAGAAGTAATCAGTCATAGCTAGCATGAATACTTTTCCACCAGGTGCCTTAGGGAGCTTGCCAACTATATCCATACCCCATCTCATAAATGGCCAAGAGGAGGATATAGGATGCAATACTTCGGCTGGCTGATGAAGGATGTTGCTGTGTCTCTGGCAAGGATCACATCTTCTGGCATACTCCACAGCATCTTTCTTCATGGTTGGCCAATAATATCCTGTCCTCAGGATCCTTGAAAATAAAGCCCTGCCCCCAGTGTGATTTCCACAATCTCCTTCATGGAAGTCTTTTAAAACTTCTTGAACTTCAGGATCCTCAATGCATCTCAAGTATGGTCCTGCAAGAGATCGCCTATACAACATATTATTCATAATTGTGAATTGAGATACCTTAGATTTGAAAGCCCTAGGGTTTTCTCCTGTAGGAATCTCTCCATGTTGTAAGTATCTCATAATTGGTGAGATCCATGATCCGGATCCTGAATAGGATTGAGTATCCTCACTAGGGATCATTGCAGAATTATTCCCTATCTCCATAGCCACATGATCCTCAATAGCTGGGGTCAGGATATGGATAATAGGGATCTTGATATCCTCTGGGATCTTCAAAGATGATCCTAAGTTAGCCAATGCATCAGCTTCTGTATTTTCTTCCCTTGGTACCTGTGACAAACTAAAAGAGACAAAAGAGAGTGCCAAACTCTTGACTATCTCCAAATATTTGGTTAGCTTTTCACCTTGAACAGCGTATGATCCATTAAAGTGATTTGTAATTAACAAAGAATCTACGTGTACCTCAAGATACCTGATCCCCATATGCTTTGCGATTTGCAAACCAGCAATTAAGGCTTCATATTCAGCCTCATTATTAGTGGTTTGGAACTCACAAGCTATAGAATGGGGTATTATGTCCCCCTGTGGCGATTTTAGTAGTATTCCAAGCCCTGTGCCTTTGACATTTGAGGATCCATCAGTGTGAAGTATCCAAGGATCCTTGGTCTCCTCTAGCTGCTGGACTTCTAACTCAGCTTCTTCTTGTAAATCACTACTGAAATCAGCCACAAAGTCAGCTAATGCTTGGGATTTGATAGCTGTCCTAGGCTCATATCTTATATCATATGCACTCAATTTCACTGCCCACTTAGCCATCCTTCCTGACATCTCTGGTTTCCTGAGGACATTCTTAATTGGAAAATTAGTTTTAACAATGATAACATGAGTTTCAAAATAATGTCTTAACTTAGTAGATGCCATTATTAATGCAAGGATAAGCTTTTCAAGGTGTGAGTACCTGGATTCGGCATCAAGTAAACTTTTACTTACATAATAGACAGGATGTTGTGTACCTTGATGATCCTTAACAAGGACCGCACTTACTGCTTTTGAGGATACTGCAAGATATAAGGATAACACATCACCTTTTTCTGGTTTCATCAAAGCCGGGGCCGAGGATAGGTAATCTTTGAGGGCTTTTAAAGCGTTTTCATGCTTCTCCGTCCACTCAAATTTCTTGTTCTTCCTTAGGATATCATAGAATTCTTTACACTTCTCGGAGGACTTGGATATGAATCTGTTCAAGGCTGCTATCCTTCCTGTTAGCCTTTGAACATCCTTAGCATTGGCCGGAGATTTGATGTTCACTATTGCTTTGATTTGTTCCGGGCTAGCTTCGATGCCCCTCTTAGTCACCATGTATCCTAAGAATTTACCTGCTTTAACACCAAAATGACATTTTGAAGGATTAAGCTTCATGTTATATTTGTCAAGAATATCGAACGCTTCCTCCAAGTCTCTTAGGTGATCCTCAGCTTTTAAGGATTTTACCACCATATCATCTATGTAAACCTCCATAGTTTGTCCAATCTGATCCTTGAACATCATATTCACCAGCCTTTGGTATGTTGCACCTGCATTTCTCAATCCAAACGGCATAGCAATATAGCAATATATACCAGTTGGAGTCATGAAGGCTGTATCCTCTTGGTCGGATGGTTCCATTTGGATTTGTTGAAATCCAGATGAAGCATCCATAAAAGTTAACAGTTCATGACCCGCAGTTGCATCCACCATGGAGTCAATGTGGGGTAAAGGGAAAGGATCCTTGGGACATGCCTTATTTAAATCGGTAAAATCGACACATACCCTCCACTTTCCGTTTTTCTTTTGAACAATAACCACATTGGCCAACCATCTTGGATACTTGACCTCTCTAATCATACCTGCCCGGAGCAATTTTTCTACCTCTTCCTGGATAATGGCATTCCTTTCTGGTGCAAACTTCCTTCTTCTCTGATGTATTGGTTTGAAGGATCTGTCGATGCCGAGTTTATGGGTGATAACATCTTTGGATATACCAGTCATGTCTTCATGTTTCCATGCAAAGGTAGTCTTTCTCCTTTTGAGGAAGGATATGAGGTCTTCTTTCATTTCGCCAAGGATCCCTGATCCGATATAGATTTTGGATTCAGGATCATCAGGATCCATGAGGATTTCTACCACATCCTGTTCTCTGGCCTCCAAGACATTTCTTGGAGGATACCTTGATTGCTATTGCTCCCTTGACTTCGAAGCTGGTTTCATCGATGAAGTGTAGCAATTCTTAGCTTCCTGCTGATCACTATCGATCTTTACTATTCCCCAAGGACTAGGAAGCTTCACACATTGATGGTAAGTAGACGGGACTGCTTTCATATCGTGTATCCAGGGCCTGCCAAGGATAACATTACAACAAGATAAACAGTCAATAACACAAAATTTTTGATAAGAGTGTAAGCCATCAATATATATTGGGAGTTTAATGTCCCCCAGGGTGTTCTTAGTTTCGCCACTAAATCCCACGAGCACGGAGGATCTTGGTATGATCTCTGATTCAGGAATACCCATCTTCTTTAGAACGTCAAGCTGGATAATGTTCACTGAACTTCCTCCGTCTATTAGGATCCTGCGGACAAAACAGTTAGATATAAAAAGAGTAATAACTAAACCATCGTGATGAGGATCCTGGATATCAGTACGATCCTCTTCATCAAAGGTTATGACTTTTCCTTCGGAGACACTCGATGTTCGAACTGGCCTTTCTCCGTTATCCATTTTAGCTTCCTTCGCATGCCTCTTAGCTGCTGAGAAGGATGTGCCACAAATGTCGGATCCCCCAGAGATAAAGTTTATCACTTGTGCGTCTGCTGGAGGGGCTGGAGCCTTCTCAGGGATCCTTTCAGGATCCTGAGTCCTTGACTTTTTCCTACCCAACAACTCTTTTAGATGCCCTTTGCTCAACAAGTACCCAATCTCCTTTCTTAATGCAATGCATTCTTCTGTGAGGTGCCCAAAATCTTCATGATATGCACACCACTTTGATTTATCCTTTGTTGCAGCTGGCCTTTCATTCTTTCTTGGCCATCTAGCTTTATCACCTAGGTTCTGCAAGGCAAGGATTAGTTCATTGTTATCAACACTAAAGCAATATTCAGAGATTGGAGGATAATCCTCATCATCCTCTTCTTGATCAATAGAATGCACGTTCTGATTATCAGATTTGTTGTAGGATCTGAACTTGTTGTTTCTGAATGAGGATCCTTGTTTATCCTGCTTTGAGGATCCTGTTATCCTCTCCTGAATCCTCTTGTCATCCTCTAGCCGGATGAACCTGAGGGCCCGGGTTCTTACCTCATCTAGGTTCCTGCACGGTGTCATAACAAGATCATCATAAAATAAGGAATCCCTAAGTAATCCCATTTTGAAGGCCTCAACAGCTGTGGCTATATCTAAGTTGGGAATGTCTAAGGATTCTTTACTAAATTTGGTAATGTAATCCCTTAATGATTCATTATGACCCTGGGTTATCCTATATAAATCACTAGTTAGTCGTTCAAATTTTCTACTACAGGAAAACTGAGTATTAAACAAGTTAACTAGGTTTGCAAATGAGGTAATAGAATAGGGAGGAAGACTTAGCAGCCATTTGAGAGCTGATCCAGTAAGAGTGGATCCGAATCCTTTGCATAGGCATGCTTCCTTTAACTTTTCTGGGATTGGATTGATCTCCATCCTCTCCCTGTATTGTGCTATGTGTTCTTCAGGGTCCGTCGAACCATCATACAGTTTCATTGTAGGCACATGGAACCTCTTGGGTATCTCAGCATCACAGATTGGTGGTGCAAAGCGAGATATCTTGTGGCTCCCATCTGCAATCTCTGGAATAGGTTTGACTACTCCCGGAACACTCGAGATCATATCCTTTAGCTTTTGCAATTCTCTGGCCATGGCATGATTGATACCTGGATCCTGCATAAAACCATGGTTAATAGTATGAGAATTATTAAAAGTGTTACCTCCCATTGGATTCAAGTTTGGAAATATGGAGGTTAATCCATATTGTTGAGATTCTGGAATGATCGAGGGGCCAGCAGAGGCATTGGTCTGCATTGGAATAAAATCTCCTTGATGGACATCTGAACTTCCTGTTTGCAAACTCCTCAAGGATCCTGGCATCTGGAAGGATCCCTGAAACTGGGATGATCCTGCTGCATTCCTGAATATCCTCCTGTACTCGTGAGGGATCCCATATGCTGAGGATAGGATCCTGCTGGCTGGAAATATGAACCTAGTGCCTGGGTCATAGCTGTTGTTCCGTAGTGCACTCCCTTTGGTCCACCCGCATATTGAATGTTTGGAACCACTGACGGCTGAGAAGTAACCACCGGAGTGTCAAAATTCAAAGATCTGGGCATCAGTGGAGAATGATCCTCTGCCGTTTTCTTCTGTTTCTTAATTTCATCAATCTCCCGGAGGATCCTTTCGTTGGTCTTATCCTGCTCTTGTGCATGATTCCTCATCTGCAAAATCAAGGTATAGAGATCATTAGTAGTAGGATTAGTTGAAACAGAAGAAGTAGGTGGTTTTGAGAAAATGGGAGTCGGTTTCTTCGCAGCATTTTCTGTATTCTTCTGGGATCCAGAAGGTGGTGGAGGCAAAGGAGGAACGCCTTGTGATGAAGTGAATGAGGGCATCAAGTTTGAAGCATTCTTCGCTGAGGAGGCCATTTGCTTGATGGTAATGAACCGGAATGAGCACAGAAATGCGAATTCTTCTAAGGACAAAGCACCAATTGCCCCACGGTGGGCGCCAAACTGTTTTGGTCAGAAAATCTGTTGAGAATATTGCAACCAAACTCTAGATTACGGGGTATGATGCTCAAAAAGTTTAACAACAATGAGGATCACTTCAATGTGGAATGCACAAACAACACAAGGATTTATACGGGGAAAAAGCCCTTGATCAAGAGTTGATCTCCGGCACAAAAAACCCCGGGTGATGGAAACTACCGATCACCAAGTTCAAATAAATGAATAAACGTTTACAACTTCGGATAGTAACGAGCTAGGTACAAGGATCACTACGGTGAAATGTGTAAAAAGTGTAAGTAATTGCTAAGTGTTTGAACGAGAGCTTGTATGAGAGTGTTTGCGAGTGTGTGAAACTGCCAAAAATGACTAAGTGTCACTAACTAGCTCGTTACCCCTTTAAAATAAGAAAAATATCTAGTTAACAAACTCTCCGACTTTCGGGCCAAGCCTCCACGTTCTCCATAACGTCTAGTTTCGATCTAGCACGTGCAGAATACTTCGGGAATATTCTCCAAGAATGCCGCTAAGACCTGGTGGATGCAACTGCGGGTCATGAACTGTTCAAAAGAAAAACGGAAAGTGGAGGGTATGTGTCGATTTTACCGATTTAAATAAGGCATGTCCCAAGGATCCTTTCCCTTTACCCCACATTGACTCCATGGTGGATGCAACTGCGGGTCATGAACTGTTAACTTTTATGGATGCTTCATCTGGATTCCAACAAATCCAAATGGAACCATCCGACCAAGAGGATACGGCCTTCATGACTCCAACTGGTATATATTGCTATATTGCTATGCCGTTCGGATTGAGAAATGCAGGTGCAACGTACCAAAGGTTGGTGAATATGATGTTCAAGGATCAGATTGGACAAACTATGGAGGTTTACATAGATGATATGGTGGTAAAATCCTTAAAAGCTGAGGATCACCTAAGAGACTTGGAGGAAGCATTCGATATCCTTGACAAATATAACATGAAGCTTAATCCTTCAAAATGTCATTTTGGTGTTAAAGCAGGTAAATTCTTAGGATACATGGTGACTAAGAGAGGCATCGAAGCTAGCCCGGAACAAATCAAAGCAATAGTGAACATCAAATCTCCGGCCAATGCTAAGGATGTTCAAAGGCTAACAGGAAGGATAGCAGCCTTGAACAGATTCATATCCAAGTCCTCCGAGAAGTGTAAAGAATTCTATGATATCCTAAGGAAGAACAAGAAATTTGCGTGGACGGAGAAGCATGAAAATGCTTTAAAAGCCCTCAAAGATTACCTATCCTCGGCCCCGGCTTTGATGAAACCAGAAAAAGGTGATGTGTTATCCTTGTATCTTGCAGTATCCTCAAAAGCAGTAAGTGCGGTCCTTGTTAAGGATCATCAAGGTACACAACATCCTGTCTATTATGTAAGTAAAAGTTTACTTGATGCCGAATCCAGGTACTCACACCTTGAAAAGCTTATCCTTGCATTAATAATGGCATCTACCAAGTTAAGACATTATTTTGAAACTCATGTTATCATTGTTAAAACTAATTTTCCAATTAAGAATGTCCTCAGGAAACCAGAGATGTCAGGAAGGATGGCTAAGTGGGCAGTGAAATTGAGTGCATATGATATAAGATATGAGCCTAGGACAGCTATCAAATCCCAAGCATTAGCTGACTTTGTGGCTGATTTCAGTAGTGATTTACAAGAAGAAGCTGAGTTAGAAGTCCAGCAGCTAGAGGAGACCAAGGATCCTTGGATACTTCACACTGATGGATCCTCAAATGTCAAAGGCACATGGCTTGGAATACTACTAAAATCGCCACAGGGGGACATAATACCCCATTCTATAGCTTGTGAGTTCCAAACCACTAATAATGAGGCTGAATATGAAGCCTTAATTGCTGGTTTGCAAATCGCAAAGCATATGGGGATCAGGTATCTTGAGGTACACGTAGATTCTTTGTTAATTACAAATCACTTTAATGGATCATACGCTGTTCAAGGTGAAAAGCTAACCAAATATTTGGAGATAGTCAAGAGTTTGGCACTCTCTTTTGTCTCTTTTAGTTTGTCACAGGTACCAAGGGAAGAAAATACAGAAGCTGATGCATTGGCTAACTTAGGATCATCTTTGAAGATCCCAGAGGATATCAAGATCCCTATTATCCATATCCTGACCCCAGCTATTGAGGATCATGTGGCTATGGAGATAGGGAATAATTCTGCAATGATCCCTAGTGAGGATACTCAATCCTATTCAGGATCCGGATCATGGATCTCACCAATTATGAGATACTTACAACATGGAGAGATTCCTACAGGAGAAAACCCTAGGGCTTTCAAATCTAAGGTATCTCAATTCACAATTATGAATAATATGTTGTATAGGCGATCTCTTGCAGGACCATACTTGAGATGCATTGAGGATCCTGAAGTTCAAGAAGTTTTAAAAGACTTCCATGAAGGAGATTGTGGAAATCACACTGGGGGCAGGGCTTTATTCTCAAGGATCCTGAGGACAGGATACTACTGGCCAACCATGAAGAAAGATGTTGTGGAGTATGCCAGAAGATGTGATCCTTGCCAGAGACACAGCAATATCCTTCATCAACCAGCCGAACTATTGCATCCTATATCCTCCTCAAAGTATCGGTGATCCTTACTCAGGTAATATCCTAATCTTGAACTATTTCATTTCTTAATTTTTTCATCTAAGGATAAGGATCATGTATCCTTTATCCATCTCTCACGTGAGTTCAAGTTTTGAAAGCTCAGGTATCTTCAGCACAACATTGGTTATCCACAGAAGCAATCCGTCCTTTGGGTTTAACCCCAGTTATTTGGGCTTGTCCCCAGATTCCGCCTACAGCGCACGATGATCCTGGTATAGTTCAAGGCTTTGGGACCAGTACTCATTATAGGGGCTGATAATTCCATTGTTCTGGCTATGCTTAGGATCCTACGTATAATGGTAGACGTACCATACATCCGTTCATAAGGTTTCTAACGTTTTCACGTTAGCTAAGGTTTCTAACGTTTTCACGTTAGCTAAGGTTTTGGCATCTTCATGTCACTAAGTTTGGATAGTCGCCAGTTAGGGCCATACTCCAGTTTACATACGATCCTTGGGCTTGTCCCCAGTTATCCTTGGGCTTGTCCCCAGTTATCCTTGGGCTTGTCCCCAGTTATCCTTGGGCTTGTCCCCAGTTATCCTTGGGCTTGTCCCCAGTTGCTAACTCTTTTCTTATATCGGCTTAGTCCCAAGTTATGCTCTATTTCAGGTCCTTGAAGATAGGCAGCTAGGGATCCTTGATCCTTATTTCACTCTAAGGTTTATCTTATAGTTATCCTTATTATGGTTAGGATTCTAACTTGGATCCTCAGGTATGATCCTTAACTTTTTTGGTTTTATTCATTATTCATTTGAATAACCCCTATGCTTGACAACTGAACTTGTGTTTCTTAAACTATACCATTTTTAAAACTTATCGGTTATGAGATATGTGATCCTTGTTCATATCTTAAACTTTTTGGATATCTTTTCTAATTTTTCAAGGCTTGATAAGTATAAACAAATTGAACATTATAACAGTTGGAAAATAACATACTAAAAAGGATAACAACACAAGATAAGCGACAAAAGGTTAAGTTTTTATTTATTAACATAAGACTAACCCTTTAAAGGTTGTCAAAATTACCTACCCGAGCTTCTACCAGCAAAACGTGGCCCGTCCGCTGGGGTAGGTAAAGGGTGTCCATGATAATGAGTTCAAAAGTAGTGCAGGAATATAAAGGCAGCAGGATCACAATGGCTTCATCCCCCAAACAGAGGATCCCTCCACCAATTGCAATCCTGCCTATTGTCCAAAGGATCATACATGATCCTTAATCCTAAAAACCTATTGTTCAAAGTACAACCCATGAAATTGTCTTAAACATCACAACCACAAAAAACAACCACCAAACTAAAAAATTGGGCTCCGGCCTTAGCACATATATCCATCATCGCCCAATTGTGCAGCCTACATCTTTGCTGCATCCTCTTCTCCTCCAGCTGCGGTATCCTTCACCTGATCCTTCCCACTGCCACTTGCTTCAATCGCCAAGACTTCAGTAGCCTCCTCTTCCTCATCCTCAAGCTCAGCCAACCTTTCCTTCCAACCCTCAATATCCCAGCTGTTCTTATCAAAGCTAGGATCTTGAGCTTCTTGGGCCATCTTCAACTTAGTCTGATACATTGTGATGGCAGCAGAGAGCTTGGCATTTTCGATGAGGTCATGCTTTTCATAATCAAAGTTAACCAACACCTTGGCCATTGCCTGCTTGGTATCCTGGAGTTCCTTCCGAGCATCAGCAAGTGCAAGATCTTTGAGCACGGCAACCTGTTGAAGATCAGCTATTTTCTTGTCCAGCTCCTCAATATTACCCACGTAGTCCTCGATCTCAGCAAATTTCTGCAAAAAGAAGATAAGGCAGTTCAAGGTCAAGTGATCCTCATAAGAGCTGGATACCTAGGCAAAGTTAAGGATCCTTACTTCATTGAAGTACTCAAGGAATTGGTGGCGGATCAGTGGCAGCCCTTGAAGATCCTCAGCATCAGAAATTTTCCTCTTCTTGACACCCTTTCCTTTAGTGGGTGCCTTTGGAATGGAAATGCTGGGACTGTTGGTGGATCTCTTCCTCCTGGGTCGTATGAGATCAAGGTCAGCTGTGTTGAATTGGGAAACAGGCTTGACAGATTTTCCAGCACCTACACAATTAAAACAAGATAAGTATCTTTTCCTAGTTCATATTTCATTATATATTTAATTTTAAACAAGGATACTTACTTGACATTGTGACAGAGCCTGAGGATACCTCCTGTGAATCTTGGGTTGTTGTCTTGAAAGTTCTTATCTCAGGGTCAAGTTTCTTGAAGGCAAGGAGCCTCTCCTTAGCAGCAGGGGACAGTTTGAGGTGTGAGACGGTGATAGCTGCAAAACAAGAAAGCAAAAATATAAGTTATCCTTATATCAAAAGAAAGTTCCTGGTGATCCTTATCAGGATCCTCCATCCTACCATGGGTAGCCCAATTTTTAGGAAGATCCTTTCCATCCTGGATAGAATCTCTCTTGACAAAAAAGAAACGTCGCTTCCAATTAGTGTCATTCTTGGTGGCTTTGAAGATCGGGTGTTCCTCACCAGGTTTACGTTTGAACAAGTAACGATGAGATCCAAAGGTGGTAAGATCATATAGCTCTCCCAGCTCTGCCATTCCTAGATCTATTCTCTCCTCATCAATGATCCTTTCAAGGGTGTGCAAAACCCTCCAGATCATCGGCATGGCTTGGATATAAGAGATGCCGGTTAGGGAGAAGAAAGATTGGGTGAAGGCTGGAAAAGGATAAGAATAACCTATGGTGAACGGAGTGACGGGGAAAGCAACCCACTTATCGGATATATGATCGCTCAAGGCATTGGGGTCAAAAGGCCTGAATTCGGTGTTCGCCGGAAAGCAGTGGCGGATCCTATCTATCTGAGCATCGTTGAATAGACAACGTTCTTTAATGGAGTCTTCGATAATCCCCTGGCTTTTCGGAGGACTGTTCTTTGGGTGATCCTTGGCTGGTGAACTTCGAAGTAACATTTTCGTACTGACGAAGATAAAGGTAGAAGAACAGAGCAAGAGAAGGAAAAGGATAGAGAGAGAGAATACCTGAACGTCTTCGGAATGTGGATTATAAAGGGAGTTTCTCTGAAAATTTAAATGCATTTGATCCTATCTATATCTCTATTTATAATCATGATCTTGCAGGTTGTCACTTCCGTGACATCATCATCGCAACGGCTAGTTCAAAATTAACGGCTATATATCCGTTAGTTTGTTACGGATAAGATCAAGAAAACATAACTCGCTAATTTTACAATTTCACTCCTTATATTTTGGGGGCAATTGTTAGGGGAGGATTTTTTAACAATTAGTGATCCTTATTCATTATCCTAACTAGTGATCCTTACTTCTGGGACAGGTGGTTATCCTCAGAAGGGCTTTAGGATCAGGATCATGGATCACTTCAAGGATCCTCATACTGACGATTGTTTACTTATGCTTTATAACATTTCGCAGGTATAACAAGCTTGACCAAGTCTTAGCGACATTCTTGGAGAATATTCCCGAAGTATTCTGCACGTGCTAGATCAAAACTAGACGTTATGGAGAACGTGGAGGCTTGGCCCGAAAGTCGGAGAGTTTGTTAGCTAGATATTTTCTTATTTTAAAGGGAGTAACGAGCTAAGTTAGAAGGTGAGTGACACTTAGTCATTTTGGCAGTTACACACACACTCGCAAACACGCTCATACAAGCTCTCGTTCAAACACTTAGCGATTTCATACACTTTTTACACACTTCACTGTAGTGATCCTTGTACCTAGCTCGTTACTATCCGAAGTTGTAAACATTTAACCATTTATTTTAGCTTGGTGATCGGTAGTTTCCATCACCCGGGGTTTTTTGTGCCGGAGATCAACTCTTGATCAAGGGCTTTTTCCCCGTATAAATCCTTGTGTTGTTTGTGCATTCTACATTGAAGTGATCCTCATTGTTGTTACACATTTTAAGCATCATTCCCCTAAACAAAGAGTTTGGTTGCAATATCATCATCAGATTTTCTGACCAGAACAATCCTAGACTTCAATAATCTCTCAACTTCCTCTTGGATAATCATATTCCGCTCAGGGGCAAACTTCCTTCTTTTTTGCTGAACAGGCTTGAATGATTTATCAATTCCAAGCTTGTGAGTGATAATGTCTTTGGATATGCCTGTCATATCCTCATGCTTCCATGCAAACGTTGACATCATGCATTTCAAAAAGTTAATTAAATGTTCTTCAATATCCTGAGGGATATTGGTTCCTACGAGCACCGAAATATCGGGATTATCCTGGTCCAGGATAATTTTCTTCACATCCTGCTCCGGATCCTCCACGATATCCTGGGCCCGCGTCTTTAATTGCTATGCTGCACTAGGCTTGGTTGAGGATTTCATCGAGGATGGGTAGCATTCTTTCGCCTCCTGCTGATCACTTTCGACCTTGACCACTCCCCAAGGGGTAGGGATCTTGATGCATTGGTGATACGTCGATGGCACAGCCTTCATATCGTGAATCCATGGTCTTCCTAGTATGATATTATAGCAGGATAGGGAATCCATCACACAGAAACGTTGTATTGAGTTGACTCCTTCAACATATACTGGAAAGTTTATCTCTCCTACTGTGTTTCTAGCCTCTCCACTGAATCCAACAAGCACTGTAGATTTCGAAGTGATATCCATTGGAGATACATTCATTCTTTTCAGAGTCTCTAGTTGGATTATGTTGACGGAGCTGCCATTATCAACCAATATCCTGCGTACAAAATGGTTAGCCACATATAATGTTATTACCAGAGCATCATGATGAGGATCCTGGATAGTATCCCTGTCATCAGCATCAAATGTGATCACTTTGTCAGTTGTAAGCGTAGTCATCCTGACAGGTCTGTCTCCCCTTTCGGCCTTAGCTTCTTTTGCATGTCTCTTTGCCGCTGAATACGAAGTCCCACAAATGTCGGATCCTCCCGAAATGAAGTTAATTATCTTGGCATCCGCGGGAGGTGATGCTGCTCGCTCAGGATCCTTCTCAGTATCCTGACCCTTATTCTTCTTTCTTCCTAAGAGATCTTTCAGATATCCCTTGCTTAGAAGATAGCTTATTTCTTTCCTTAGAGCAATGCAATCCTCGATTACATGTCCGAAATCTTCGTGGAAAGCACACCATTTTGATTTATCTTTCCAATCGGCCTTTTGTTGATTCTTTCGAGGCCACCTAGCCTTGTCTCCTAAACCCTGCATGGCATACATTAATTCAGGAATGTTAATAGAAAAGCAATATTCAGATAGTTCAGGATATTCTTCAGGATCCTCGTCTTCAATAGCATTCACTTTCTTGTTTTCATTTCTACCATACGGCTTAGAGCGATATGGCTTAAATGAGGATTCTGACTTCTTGTTAGTTGACTCATAAGTGTTAGATGAGTTCATCCTCTCTTGCATCTTTCTGTCATCCTCCAATCGAATATATCGCAAGGCCCTATTCCGAGCTTCATCCAAGTTTCTACATGGGTTCATTACAAGGTCTTGGTAAAATTGAGAATCCTTTTGCAGCCCCATCTTGAAAGCTTGCACAGCTGTTGCAACATCTAGATGCGGAATGTCTAAGGATTCCCGGCTAAACTTGTTCACATAATCCCTTAGGGATTCTTGATGCCCTTGTGTTATCCTGTAAAGGTCACTTGTTAGTTTCTCAAAGCTTCTACTACAAGAAAACTGACTATTAAATAAATTTACAAAGTGAGCAAAAGATGTAATCGAATGTGGAGGAACATTCAAGAGCCATTTCAAGGCTGATCCTGTTAAGGTAGAACCAAAAACCTTGCACAAGCATGCTTCCTTGAGATCCGGAGGGATAGGGTTAATCTCCATTCTTTCCCTATACTGAGCAATATGCTCCTCAGGATCCGTAGTTCCGTCGTAAAGCTTCATGTTGGGGGTTTGAAATCTCTTTAGGATCTCAGCATCACAGATAGGATATGCAAAACGAGATATCTTGTGGCTGTCTTGGGACACTTCCGGGATCGGCTGGACCACTCCAGGTACACTAGATATCATGTCCTTCAACTTCTGAAGCTCCCTAGTAAGTGCTGATGTTACACCTGTATCCTGCAAAGATCCACTATTGTTAGTAGCATGAGTATTATTATTATTCGACACGTTACCCGTCGGAGGATTTTGCCCATATCCTGAAGCATATCCTTAGCTCCTCATGGTTGACATCCTGACCGAGGAGGGTATTTCAGAAGTGTGATTCTGAGGAAGGCTGGGGACAATATTCCCCCTGTTATCCTCAGTATACACAGCTGAACTGAAGTTCAAAGTTCTGGGTTGTAATGGAGTGACAATATCCTCAGCAGATCTGCTCGAACCAGACTTCAAGAGTTGTATTTCCCTCAACAGCATTTGGTTTGTTTCCTGTTGCTGCCTCATTTGTTCCTGCACACTTCCAAATAAGGTTAGAATTTCATCATTAGAAGCTAAAACGGGAGCAGATTCCTGAACACTGCGAGTAGGGATAATATCCTGAGGTCGTGAAGAGGCTGGCATCCTTGGAGGAGGTGGTGGACGCACCGAACCGGTAGTAGCAGAAGTCATAGCAGACACAGTGGAGGAACTCATGTTTGATCTTGAGGCCATTGTAAACAATGCGGTGAAAAGTTTTGAAAATAGAAAACCGATTAACGATTTCACAAAGATTTTTAATAAAGAGAGCACCACTTGCCCCACGGTGGGCGCCAAATTGTTTTGGTCAAAAATTACCGAGGCAATTAAGTGATCAAATTAGTAAAGTGAGGTAGTGTGCTAAAAAGTGTGTTGAAAATATGCCGGTTAAGTTATTTGGAAAATCAGTATTCAGGATACGGCTCAGGATTTTGAGTTGTATCTATGATCAAACTATGAGCAAAAAGTAAAGTAAATGACACGAGATGTACGAGGAAAGCCCTTGATCAATCTAGATCGCCGGCATAAAACCTCGGGAGCTGACAATCGCAGCTGGCTTGTTCTTCTTATTGCTTCAAACTTCAGGATACAGTGCAGGATATAGACCAGATCGCTAAGTGTTACAATGCTTTTGTATGAAAGTGGAAATTGCTAGAGAGCGAGTGTTAGAGTGTATCGAGTGAAAATGTGATGTCCTATTTGATCTGGTATACCTACCTATTTATAGTTACAAAATAGAAACTAAAATTCCTATAAATATGGGATACTCCCGAATATTCCATAAATAGCCGTTTGGAACCAAATAAAGCGGGCTTAACGTCTTTCATTGAACAACTTGGACCGAGTCTTCCGCGGACCGAGTCTTCGTGAACGTTGATAGCTTCTAACCCACGTACCTGCACATAATCCGTTAGTAATCCTGAGGATACCATTCAGGATGTTACCAATATCCTGAACCAGCATCCCGGATGTAAACAGATACTATATAACCAAGCTATAAACCAAGATATTTTCCAGGATATTGGCTCAGAATTTCACCCATAACAAGTATAATAGTTAAAATTTATATAAACAGTGGGCTCATTTAGGCTCGTGACCTGCCTCGAGCTAGATAAGCACAGCTCAGGCTCATTTACTAAGTGGGCTTGTTTTTAGGCTCGAGCTCGAGCTTTTTCCTGAGACGAGCTAGAGTAGCTCGGCTCGTTTGCACTTTGATCAAAAAACTTGTTTGTTTACGTAATCAGTTGTTGGGTTAAACTGTTAAGTTCAAGTTGAGGTATCCGATCCCAATAGGGGTGTAAACGAGCCGAGCCAGCCTAGGCTCGAGCTCGGGCATAAGAATATAAAATAAAAATTGCCAAAAGGGTCAGCTTGAACTTATATAAATTTTAACTGAGGGGGGGGGGGGGGGCTTCCTTTTCTTTTAGGTTAATGGGTGTGGAGGAGGGTAGTCCTTAAATGATGACCCGCCACATAGGCATCCACGTCAGCCGGTGTGGGGATGAACCTCAAATACATATATATATATATATATATATATATATATATATATATATATATATATATATAGGGTGGGGTTCTAGAGTGAACACTAGTGTATTTGTGAACTGAGTGAACAAATCCTGACCATTGATTTACATCATCAAATCGTAAAATTGTACGCTTTGCATTTATGTACTTCTCTTATTTAGACAGTATTGTTGTAATTCTATTTTTGGAAACTTGTAATTGTATTGTACCATATTTCTTTTCAACTTTGTAATATGAGACTATTGATTGTAATGAAATTCGAATATTTTATTCACATTTATGTTACACATTTTAGACTTGTTTACATGTTCATGCTCAAAATCAATAATTTAAACACCATTATACATGTTTTATACTTGTAGATTACATGATTATGCTCGTTACACCTAAAACCGGCTAAAAT
Organism: Helianthus tuberosus; assembly: GCA_030545235.1. Classification (NCBI taxonomy): domain Eukaryota; kingdom Viridiplantae; phylum Streptophyta; class Magnoliopsida; order Asterales; family Asteraceae; genus Helianthus; species Helianthus tuberosus. The sequence goes on along the minus strand of CM060426.1, from coordinate 139,108,898 downwards.
GCGCAAAATAACCAAACTTGAACCTTCGTGAGAAGGAAGAAGCCCTTTCGCACGAAGATACCTTTCTCTTCGTGCGAAGAGCCCAATCGCTCCAAAACCCAGTCGTCTGAAGCCCCTTCGCACGAAAGGCTCAGTCGTCCCAAGCATTCCTTAACCCTATAAATACGTGCCTAACCCCATTCATTTCACTTTCCCAGTCGCTCAGACACTCTCAGACGCTCTGAAACTTTCATTTTCGAGCAAAAGCATCGTAGTAACTATTTCTTTCATTTTCTTTTCTTTTCTTTACTTGCATTTCATTTCATTTCTTTAACTTTTCTTCAAATTTGCTCGTTTGACACACTTCTTGGATGGTTTTCACGAGTTTGCATTGGCAAACTGATGGTGAAACCTCACCATTTTGGAGGTGCAAACAAAGATTTAAAAACTTTAATTTTAATCTTGTTCTTGTACTTTAAATTATGTTTTTATTTCGAAACTTGGTGGAATCTGGTACCCATCAGGCTCACAACTCAGTTCATAGTTGTGGGTTTGCGTTAGGGTTAATTTCCATCAAGAAATTGACTATTTTGGATGAATCAAAACAGTCATTTTGAACAAATCACACCCACTCACACAAAGGAAGACACCCACTCGCACGAGTTAACGAGTGGGCAATCCCCTTCGCACGAAGGGACTGTGTTAAGTGTTTACGTTTTTTATTTCTTTCCTGTTTGATGCAAGTTCATTAGTACTTCAAATGTTGAAGTCAACTCAAATTCACCATCTTCAATATGGATGAATCTGAGTTGTGACAGAAGTGTGAACTGTGGGAGCCTCGGCTTTCCAACCTAGTTCCACCACCCCATTTGCGTACCATACGAATGAACACCAAACACATTGTTAGAAACAAAGTAAGCTAACCCCGCCTCGCCTCCAACATTTGCCATGTTGGGTATGACACGCCTGGGTTGTTCTTATTTGACTGTTTGGATATTTTATTTACTGTTTTTACTTTCTATGACAACTACTATTACTGTACAACGTTAAAACAGTTTATAATTAAAGTTTTACGCACGAATCCTCGCACAACAGGTCCAGTCGCATGAGTGGGTATCCCACTCGCGCGAATAGACTTCTGTTCGCACGAAGGGTCCTGTAACTTGAATTATTTTATATATTTTTTTTCGTATTTTAAGTCTGATCCGAACCCTTTATCACATCAGAACACTCATACCTTCGTTTACCCGTTGTAGGGTAACCTCGGTGTACCAACCCTCATCCTTTCGGCTCTCGGTTTAGTGGAAAACTACGCAAATCGTGAGTATACTCGATCCCACTTTCAATTTTATACACTTTGGGTGCAATATGTACACTTATACAAAATCACGCAATCACAATTAAACGTGTTACAAATCACACTCTATCCACTTTAACATGAGACTTGTTTATTCTTATTAATCTCACATGCTATGTATACTTGTGTCTATATGCTTATTAACTTTGCAAGCCTACCTTAACAATAATAGCGCTACAGGACTAACGCCCCGCCCGTATTCTAGTGGTATTGTTAAGTAAATTATGTTACACCATTGTCGTTTCGACGATATTTGGTAATCACGATTGCCTTAAACACTGGTTTGACATATAACTTACACTTGTTTAGTATGTTAGTAACAGTATATACATTTATCATGTTGGATATGAGCAAACTCTATTCACTATTATGCTATGTTATCAAACTTGTATACTCGCCAACTTTTTGTTGATCATTGTTTTAATACATGTTGCATATAACAACCCTCCTGAATTTTTTTCTAACGCCCTAAAATATATTTAAAATATCCCAATATGTCCTAAAATACACCCCGTATGCGAAAACCGAGCCCAAAATACATTATATCATTAAAAATTAAATAAAAACAAAGTTTTTGTATCGCTCGCGGGCCGCGTAAGACCACACCTGGGTCTACGCGCGGCGCGACAGCCCTGCAACGAGGCGTGTCCCTGAGCCGACACGTGCCAGCTCCGTGTCAACCCTAGTTCGACGAATCAGCAACCCTAGCAGCTATACCCCTATTACGCTGGCCGTGAGAGACTCGATTTACAGCCCTATATAAAGAGGGCATCGGCCTTCAGTCGAAATCGCTCACGAACTCTTTCTCTCTCAAATTTCTGAAGATTTAATATAATTCTCGGGTATAATACCCCTCTAAATAACGAAGTTCTGCTCCATTGTAAGTATCATAACCCCTGGATACGTATTAGATACGCTGCCCGATTGATCTAGGGTTCCGTAACGGCTGTCGTGGTTCTGCCCGACGTAGTCCTTGGAATGTCGTCTCGGGGAGGGTATTTCTAATGTTAAAATGAGTTATTATACTAACGAGTGTGCATTTGTGTAATTTATATACTGTCACCAGGAAACCCTTACAGAAAACCTCAGACAGCAATGTGAATATATCTCCTTTTTGTAAACTGTTTTTTCAAAACCTCACACGATTAATTATATATTAAACAGTTATTGAGTATTTGTAAGGATACAATTATTGTCAGTATGTTGGGGTTTTATATACAAAATTTGTTACTACCTTGCGAGGAGTAACATGACCACAAGTCGGGTTGACAGTACCGTGGGTGGTAATTGATATGACTTGGAAACAAATGTGATTGCGTGAACGCCCTCAATACTGTACAATGGTTTTTACTTAAACTTGATTAAACTGGGATTCACTCACCAGTATTTCCCACTGACAAAATATTTTTAAACGCGTTTCAGGTAGCAAAATGTGAAATCCAAATAGAAGCCAGCTGGACAGCACTGAAGGCTTGGAAAAGTGGCAATAAAGTTACCTAAAATAAATAGATGTTTTATTAAATAAAATAGGGTTTATCCCTATGGAAACGTGTGTATTTAAACTTGGGATTTTTTTCCATATGTTTAATATTATAAAAGCGTGGTATTTTACTCTGATAAAATATTTCCTAACTACGGTCATGATGTAAATTCCGCTGCCAAAACTGACAAACACCAGATATCACCGGAACTGGCCGCGGCCGCCCGTTCCCGGGACAGTTAGGGGACGAGGGTTGCGACAGAAGGTGGTATCAGAGCTAAGCCACTAATTCAGCCACAAAAGTGTTCTGCTGACACCAAAATTTATCTAAAGTGTTCGGAAATAAATTACGGAAATACGTGCATAGTTGTATTTTATTGTTGTGTGTTATTTGACTATTTGTTAGTTTACAGTATGAGCGACCAAGGACCATCCGACGCGTATCGTCAGTTGTCTGGTTCGCCTAGAAGCGAAGGCGCCTCTTCACAGCCTGCCCTCTCAGGGTACTCTGCTGATAATGAAGAAGGAATATTCGTGTTTAAGGCTCAGTCTGAAGAGCCATTCCCTTAGAAAAAGAGAGGATGGTTCAGTCGGGGAGCACATGAGCGTAGGAAACGAATGAAAAAGTTGCAAGAACGAGTGCTAGCAGCAGCTAAAAGAGAAACCGATGCCCATGCCCATGATATGTTAAATAGGAGTTTAGCCAATTTCCATATCCTAGCAACCACTGCAGCCGACCCTAACCTGGAGCAACTGATAGCACCACAACCACAACCACTATTTCCCGCTCAGCCAATGGAAATAGAAAACCCAGAAAATCAAGTAGAAATGCATGACTTTAACCCGGAGGAGATACCTAGGGTACCAGCACCTAATCCCTTAGACCCAGATTATGACCCGTGGTGGGATGACAATAGGGACTATGTGCAACGTTACCCCATACAAGAAGATATGCCCATGCCGAATCTTGGAGCATACCCAGGTTTGGACCCTCTAGATCCCTATTATGATAACAATGATTTCATTAGGGAGATTTTAGAGAATCCTTACCTGTACCAGGCACCCACACCCCCATACCCTGAACCCATGCCCCAGATTCCAAACCCGGTCCTAGAATCTGCACCCCCAATGAGTGCAGAAAATGTACAAGAACTCAGGACATTTGGTGAGGAAATTTAGAAAGTAGTGAGAGAATGAGACAGGTAGGAGAGCGACTCGTCTGGAAGTACGACGAGCGCAATATGGATTTCTGGATGAATCCATATCCGTGAATGTGATGGTAGAGATGGTGATAATAATAATAATAATAATAATAATAATAATAATATAATATATATTTGTGTATGAAAAAAAACTACAGATTCCTACTACTAGTAGCGTAATTTTAATTTCAGTTGTATTGTAATTGTAATTTTAATTTCTAGTTCTGGCTTGTAGTAGATGCATATATATATATATATATATATATAAAGAGTAAGTCGCAATGATCGACGCTTTTGACCAAAATGCGTGTCATGTGATTGGCTATATTAAATATTATTTTGTGATATTAATACGTGGAAAATGTTTAAAATTCAGATGGACAACGAAGTGAACCAGGAAAACCAGAATGATAACCACCCGAATAGCGATAATCTGAATAATGAGAATCCGAACAACAATAACAATGGAAACCAAGTAGATAATAGTGCCATCCAACACATAGTGGCACAAGGAATCATAGATGCAATGCCATTTATTATCCAAATGGTTAAGGAAGCGGATAATAAAAGTAAACATAGTAGTAAGCGACCAACTGAACCTGAACACAGTGTAAACAATGGACCCATACTTCAAGCACCCATTCCCAAAAGAAGAAGAACCATGCCTTATGGTTGTTCTTACAAAGAATTCTGGTCCTGCAAAGCAATATAATTCTCGGGCAATGAAGGACCCATTGCAGCTCTACGCTGGATAGAAAAGACTGAGGCAGTCTTAAAAATAAGCAAATGTGCGGAAGAGGATAAGATAATGTTTGCTTCCAACCTGTTTAAGAACTCAACCTTAGAATGGTGGAACACAATCCTCCAGTCTAGGGGAAGTGATAGGATTTACAATATGGAGTGGGAAGAATTTAAAAACATGGTGGAAAGGAAATTCTGCCCTCCCAATGAAAAGGAACAGATAGCAAATAAATTACTGAACCTTAGAATGACCGGGGTAGATAGTAAGGGTTATACTACTACATTCTTTGAATATGCTAGAATAGTACCAACCCTTGCATCACCAAAACCAGTGTTAATCTCCTGATACATCTGGGGATTAATCAGGGAGATTAGGCATGTAGTCAAGGCAGCTAGACCCCAAACCATAGAAGAAGCTGTAGAACTAGCCAATACCTTGACCGATGAATTAGTCTGTACGCGAGAAGAAGACCAGAGGAGAAACCTAGCTCAAAGGCTTACTCAGAAATTTCGTTATGGAAATTCCAACCGTATGAATATAGGTTCTACCTCTGCACCCTACTGCAAAGCTTGTAAGAATAAGCATTCGGGAAAATGCTCCACTTACTGCAATTTCTGCAATATGCCAGGGCATAAGGAAGAAGACTGCAGGAGGAAATCCAGTAATGGACTGTGCTTCAACTGTGGAGAAAAAGGCCACATCAAGCCCAACTGCCCGAAACTAGCTCCAGCTCCGAACAACAAGAACACTAAAAATGCTAGAGCATTTATTCTGACGGCAGATGAAGCCAAGATGATTCCAGACGTGATAGCATGTACGTTTTTAGTTAATGATGTTTTTGCTAAAGTATTATTTGACTCTGGTGCAAACCAAAGTTTTATGTAACACCCCGAAAATTTACGTCCTATAATGTCTTGACACGTGTCATAACCTTTGAACGTGTGAAAGAATGTTCTTGAAGGACTAAAGTTGACAAACAAAGAAACTATGTGAATTTGAGGGTTCAAAGTGTCAACAATGAATAATTATACTTCACAATAAACCTACATGATTTTTATAACCTTAAACGAATGGATCATGGATCATACGAAGCGAATTGTGAAAGAAAGTGAGAGATTACAAACTACAGGGGTTAAATGTGCCAACATGTTTAAGTTATACCTCTGAGTGACCTTTTGACAAACCCGAAGCTTTGTAACGATTAATTATGCTCACTAGAATGTACCACAAAAATTTCATGAAGTTTCGTTATCGTATGAGCAAGTTGTGATAAAATTCGTGTGCAAGGGTTAGAACCGTCAACATTGAAATTTAGGGCTTTTCGGGTGATCACAAAGTTACCCGAGGACTTGACAAAGTGGGTATAAGTATTAAAGCCCCTATATATAAATATCAAAGCCTTAAAATGCAAGAAACTATGTGAAAATGACATTTCGGGGGACCAGGGGCCAAATATGCAATAAAAGGAAACTTGTTACCTGATCAGAAGGGGGATGCGGCCCGCTTTGGATATCTTAAAACATGATGCGGGCCGCCTGAGACCTGCAGAAGCAGAAAATCATGGCAGGTGGCTGTTAGTGCCATCTAACCGACTTAAATCCTAGTTTTTCGAATCTATGGGCTTGCTAAAGTGGTTTTTAGCTACTAGAGGGCATGTGGACTGATCTTAAATCATGCTAGACCTTGTTGGCATCAAATTAGAAAGATCAAAAGTTCATAAATATCACCAAGTTGCAACATTCATGCACAATACAACTTCTGGACATTTTCAAGAACTCAAGACCTGATACAAGCATTCCATATCATCCATTAGACAAGTGTAAGTACCCTTGATCTTTCCTAATTCATTCATACTTAGTTTATGGCCTAGAAATCAAACCGTCGTAACTACGGTTTGACTTTTCGATAATAAATAAATGGTCCAGAGATTTGTCGAATCAAAGGTTGTTATAAGTTGGTATTTATATGGTTAATAAACCCCTAAAAGGGCACTCACTAATTCGAATCCTAACTAAGTCGTTTATCGAGTCAAAGGTTATCCGAAAAAGTCAACAGAAACCTTAATCGCATATTTAATGATACGGAAGGCGTGTAACCTGTTTTATTAGTCATATAACTTGAAAATAAGTATAATAACTTGTCTACACTTGTTTGATTCGACAACTTTATGTTTAGAACCGAGTCGGAGCCGAGATACGCAAAGGTTTGACTTTTGCTTTGACCTCAGTTCTGACCCGATTCTTATAGGTTTAGACATGCCTTAAAGTTCCATTAGGACCTAGTTACATGTGTGTATAAGCCTCTGCGTTTATACCACTCGAATCCCTAATCGTCCGATGTTTCCGTTAAACGCCTAAATATTGACCGTAATGCCCTTATGACCATAAAACGAGATTTTAGAAAATGTAAAAGTGCAAAAGTCTTTAATACTGACTATTGAACATGTCTGCAAAATTTCACGCCAATCGGGAGTCTAGATTAGGAGTTATGCTTAATGGCGTATTTATAAACATGTTTATTAATTAAACGGCGCCATTAGCGTAAAACCTATCTAAACTCAGTTTTGACACCAAATCTTTTACCCACTGATGTTAAATAATATTCTAGGATTTTTAAAGATTTTTAATTATTTTTAGACTGATCATAAGCTTGGATTAGCGCCTTAATTCGGTAAATACCGAATATACCTTTTTAGGCCATAAAATGAGTTTTACAAATCCTTTTAACGCCAATCCAATTGCTACTGATTTTAAATAATAAATTTAGTGTTTTGAACTTTATAAACTGACCTAGAAACTCAGAATACTATTTTAACCCGTAAATCGCTTAAAACGACGTTATATGCGTATTAAGCGCATAGTAAGGGTTTAAAACCATTTTGCCACATAGGACTTAACACCAACTGATATACCAAGTTAAAATAAACTATTTTACTGAATTATTCAAACCCGGATCACAGAAGCTTAAATGATCCCTTTTATACTCTTTAAAAATGACCAAAATACCCCTACGGGGCTTAATATAAGATTTAACTCGTTTTGGGCATTATGGAAGGTATCCTACTGATATCACAACATATTTAGGGCATGATAACTTAGGAAACCTGTTTAGGACTCTTATGGTTACCCGTTACGCGTCATATGCATTCGGTTCGGTTTATGTAACTAGTTTACATAAATTGGCCGAAACGGGTCAAGACTTATCAGTTTTGTCTCAAAATCCAGAATGTGTATGAAATACCCATATTAAGCAAGTCTTCAAACTTGTCGGGTCTAAATCACATTCTATCCGGTCTTCGCTTAATCAAGCGTACGAACCGTATCTCCCTCTTGAAAACTAACCGGTCTAAGTCAAGGCTTAATTAAAGACCCGTTAGGATTCTAATAGGTTATTAAAAACCTTCGTTCCAGATTTAGGAGCTCAGTAAAAGCTATCTGTACTTGCTGATTTGATACGGCTGGGATTGAATTTATATTTAAGCTCAGGTAAATACTTTTAACTTATTTCCCTATACGGGCTTGGGGTACGGTATATAAAATACCGCTTGGTCGGGACGTTGAATCTTTGATTGAATGAATGATAATGAAAGTATTGAGACGTCTCGTTTAATATTGTTTTGTTTACTTAAAGCCTTTGGGGGGTTAATGACCGTTGTCCCGGATATCCCTGGCATCATTCTACGAATGGCCACGACCTCAGCACCCGGCGTAGGCGTACGCCGTTGGTGTCTCATAATTATAGTGGTGTGTCGATTAATCTTTAACCCGGCTCGATCCGGGCTACTGAACGCATAAGGAACATGTAAATCTCTACAAGTATTATATATTTAAATAATTATTCCAAGTTATAAAATATTATTTGTGCCATGTGCATTCAAAACAATCATTTTCTTAAACCCTTTTTAAAATGAGTCAGTTGATTGTATTTACCAGTGTAAACTGACGTATTTTCCCAAAAAGGCTAAGTGCAGGTACTAATTGGAATTGGCTGGCTACTCCTAGCATCAATAAAGAGTCTCGCAAGCTTAGATGCCTAAAGTCTGTTGAACCATGTTATTTTAATTGCTATCCGCCTGTGGATCCTTTACTTCCGTTGTAATACTTTGATGTTACACTATTACGGATTTTAATATATTTATCCTTTTGCTTCCGCTGTGCATTTATATATTGTGTTGTTTGACTATGATGTTGCCAACCACGTCACGTACTCCCCTACCGGGCCCACCGGTAACACGTGGAAATTTGGGGTGTGACATTTTATTAATACTTCGTTTTGCAAACTTCTTAATCAATCATTAACTAAACTTCCATAAGAATTTCTAGTAGAGACAGCAAATGGGGAAACCGTTATGATTTCTGAAATCTTGCAGGGAGCAAGAATAGAATTTTTAAATCAAAAGTTTATTGCAAACCTTTACCCAATGAATCTGGCAGGATTCGATGTCGTTTTAGGAATGGATTTGCTAATAGCCAATAAAGCCAGTATTTTATGTGATCAAAAGCTAATTCAAGTAAATTCATCAAGGGGTGAAAAGATCACAATTACAGGAGACAAACCATCTAAGTCTACAAAATTCATCTCTGTGATGAAAACAACAAGTTATATAAGGAAAGGATCATTAGTGTATTTGATTTCCATAATCACTAACACTAAAGGAAAAGAATTAAAGGATATTCCAGTAGTATCCCAATTTTCAGATATATTTCCAGAAGAGCTACCAGGACAACCTCCAGACAGAGAAGTTGAATTTAGAATCCACTTAATACCAGGAACCGCACCAATTGCCAAAGCACCTTACCGTTTGGCACCCGCAGAAATGCAGGAACTGAAGAAACAGTTAGACGAATTGTTGGAGAAAGGATTCATACAGCCAAGCTTATCGCCATGGGGAGCACCGATTTTGTTCGTTAAAAATAAAGACGGATCGATGTGTATGTGCATTGATAACCGTGAATTAAACAAAGTCACGATTAAGAATCAGTACCCATTACTGAGAATCGATGGTCTGTTCGATCAGTTGCAAGGAGCTCGATTTTTCTCTAAAATCGATTTAAGATTAGGATATCATCAACTGAAGGTACAGGAAGAGGACATTCCTAAGACCGCGTTCAGAACAAGGTATGGCCATTATGAATTTACTGTCATGCCATTTGGTTTAACCAATGCCCCAGCCGCATTTATGGACATGATGAACCGAATATGTAAGCCATATTTGGATAAATTCATAATTTTCTTTATAGATGATATTCTCATTTACTCTAAGAGTAAAGAGGATCATGCACAGCATTTGCACGCACTTCTAAGTTTATTAAGGAAAGAAAAGCTTTATGCTAAGTTTTCAAAGTGTGAGTTTTGGTTAGAACAGGTACAGTTTCTTGGACACTTAGTCAATCATAAAGGAATCCATGTGGATCCCATTAAGATCGAGGCGATTACCAAATGGAAATCCCCTGAGTCACCAACCTAGGTTTGAAGTTTCTTAGGATTGGCTGGTTATTATAGAAGATTTATTCGAGATTTTTCTAGAATAGCCATTCCCTTAACTAAGTTAACCTGTAAATCTGTTAAGTTTGAATGGGGACCAAAACAGGAAGAATCCTTTAGAATTCTTAAGCAAAGATTAACCCATGCACCCATACTAGCGTTACCAGAAGGAACTGAGGATTTTGTAGTCTATTGTGACGCTTCTAAGTTAGGTTATGGATGTGTATTGATGCAACGTCAAAAGGTTAAAGCTTACGCATCTAAACAACTTAAGAATCATGAAGAGAACTATTCAACCCATGATTTGGAATTTGGAGCCATAATTTTTGCCCTTAAGATTTGGAGACATTACCTTTATGGTAGTAAGTTTACCATTTTTACCGTCCATAAGAGTTTAAGGTTTGTTTTTGGGCAAAAGGAACTGAATATGAGACAAAGGCACTGGATGGAAATTCTTAGTGATTATGATTGTAATATCCAATATCATGCAGGAAAGGCAAATGTAGTGGCTGATGCTTTAAGCCGAAAGTATCATGAAAAGCCAAAAAGGGTACGTTCTCTTAAGTTAAATCTACAAGTAGATTTAAATGAACAGATTAGACAAGCACAAGAATCAGTAATCAAGGATGATACTGAAAAATTAAAAGGAATGATTAAAGAATTAAAACAAGGAACTGATGGAATTTGGAGATTCCATAAGAAAAGAATGTGGATACCTAAATTAGGAAACCTACGTCATCATATATTAGAAGAAGCCCATAAGTCTAAGTATACGATGCATCCTGGAAATGATAAAATGTATCAGGATTTAAGAAAGAATTTTTGGTGGATAGGAATGAAGAAAGATATAGCAGCTTATGTTTCTAAGTGTTTAACTTGTTTACAAGTTAAAGCTTAACATCAGAAACCTTTAGGTTTGCTGCAGCAATTAGAAATGCCAGTGTGGAAATGGGAATTGATAACAATGGATTTTGTTACCAAATTACCCAAAACAAGGAAAGATAATGATACAATCTGGGTGATTGTAGACAGGCTAACTAAGTCAGCTCATTTCCTACCAATGAAGGAAACTTTCAGTATGGAACAGTTAGCTAAGTTATATGTAAATGAAATAGTTTCATTACATGGAATTCCTTTATCAATTGTTTCTGACAGAGATAGCCGTTTCACCTCTCATTTTTGGACAAGTTTCCAAAAAGCCATGGGAACCAAGTTGAATCTAAGCACAACCTATCATTCTCAAACAGACAGACAAAGCGAAAGGACAATTCAGACAATGGAAGATATGATTAGAGCTTGTGTAATTGATTTCGGAGGTAATTGGGATGATCACTTACCATTAATAGAATTTTCTTATAATAACAGTTACCACACAAGTATCAACGCTGCACCATCCGAAGCACTTTATGGATGAAAAGAACCCCATTCTGTTGGGCAAAAATCGGGGAAAAGCAACTGTCTGGACCTGAGATAGTGCAGGAAACAACCGACAAGATCATTCAAGTCAAGGAACGACTGAAAGCAGTACGTGATCGACAAAAGAGCTATGCTGATAACAGACGCAAGCCGTTAGAATTTCAGGTAGGTGACAAGGTATTATTGAAAGTCTCTCCTTGGAAAGGAGTTGTACGATTCATCAAGAGGGGAAAGCTAAGTCCTAGGTATGTTGGACCTTTTGAGATTATTAGAAAAATAGGACCTGTAGCCTATCAGCTACAACTGCTAGAAGAGATGGCAGGAATACATGATGTATTTCATGTATCTAATCTCAAGAAATGCTTAGCTGAGGAATCACTGGTGGTACCTCTAAAGGATATAGAGGTAAATGAACAACTTAAGTTTGTAGAGAGACCTCTACAGATTGAAGACAGGAAAATTAAGAACCTCAGGCACAAGAGATTAGTTCTGGTTAAAGTAAAATGGGACTCCAAAAGAGGACCAGAGTACACTTGGGAACTTGAATCAGAAATGCAAAGAAAATATCCACACTTGTTCCAATAGATCTCGAGGACGAGCTCTAAAACAAGGTGGGGGGAATATAACAACCCTCCTGAATTTTTTTTCTAATGCCCTAAAATATATTTAAAATATCCCAATATGTCCTAAAATACACCCCGTATGCGAAAACCGAGCCCAAAATACATTATATCATTAAAAAACAAAGTTTTTGTATCCCTCGCGTGCCGCGTAAGACCACACCTGGGTCTACGCGGGGCGCGACAGCCCTGCAACGAGGCGTGTCCCTGAGCCAACACGTGTCAGCTCCGTGTCAACCCTAGTTTGACGAATCAGCAACCCTAGCAGCTATACCCCTATTACGCGGGACGCGTAAGCCTTAGCTTACACTTACGCGGGCCGCGAGAGACTCGAATTACAGCCCTATATAAAGAGGGCATCGGCCTTCAGTCGAAAATCGCTCACGAACTCTTTCTCTCTCAAATTTCTGAAGATTTAATATAATTCTCCGGTATAATACCCCCCTAAATAACGAAGTTCTGCTCCGTTGTAAGTATCATAACCCCTGGATACGTATTAGATACGCTGCCCGATTGATCTAGGGTTCTGTAACGGCTGTCGTGGTTTAGCCCAGCGTAGTCGTTGGAATGCCGTCTCGGGGAAGGTATTACTAATGTTAAAATGGGTTATTATACTAACGCGTGTGCATTTGTGTAATTTATAGATTGTCACCAGGAAACCCTTACAGAAAACCTAAGACAGCAATGTGAGTAATCTCCTTTTTGTAAATTGTTTTTACAAAACCTCACACGATTAATTATATATTAAATAGTTATTGAGTATTTGTAAGGATACAATTATCGTCGGTATGTTGGGGTTTTGTATACAAAATTTGTTACTACCTTGCGAGGAGTAACATGACCACAAGTCGGGTTGACAGTACCGTGGCTGGTAATTGATATGACTTGGAAACAAATGTAATTGTGTGAACGCCCTCAATACTGTACAATGGTTTTTACTTAAACTTGATTAAACTGGGATTCACTCACCAGTATTTCCCACTGACAAAATATTTTTAAACGCGTTTCAGGTAACAAAATGTGAAAGCCAAATAGAAGCCAGCTGGACAGCACTGAAGGCTTGGAAAAGTGGCAATAAAGTTACCTAAAATAAATATATGTTTTATTAAATAAAATAGGGTTTAACCCTATGGAAACGTGTGTATTTAAACTTGGGATTTTTTTCCATTTGTTTAATATTATAAAAGCGTGGTATTTTACTCTGATAAAATATTTCCTAACTACGGTCCTGATGTAAATTCCGCTGCCAAAACTGACAAACACCAGATACCACCGGAACTGGCCGCGGCCGCCCGTTCCCGGGACAGTTAGGAGACGGGGGTTGCGACATTGCAGGTCGCTAGTTGATGATACGAAGAAACTTACTTAGGGTGGATTTAGATACACATCTTAAAGCTGAACTTATATTTATGTTTCATGTATTTGATTTTTGTTTGCAACTTGATGTATTTCCTTTTGAACAATGTATTTCAATCTAGTATTTATGCAATTTGAATGATTTAAATATTGTCACATTTAGTTTTATAATGTCTCGAGCAATCTTGTTTTCGTCTCACTTCAATGTTTTCGCCATCGGTTGGGGTGCGACAAAAATACACTAGTGTATTTTCATAATCAAATCCTGGCCATTGATTTACACTTGTGTATTGATAATCAAGGGCTAGGATTAGTTTACTAGTGTTCACAATCAAGAGGGTTGTTCACTAATGAACGTAGTGGAGGGTTCAAATGAGAATGATTTTTTTGTAAGAAGAAAAAAGAAGAAGTTTCAAGAATACTCCATTTTACTTTATTTAATATTTGCATTTAGTTTTAATGTAAGGGTATATTTGTAAACTTACATAGATCATTCATTTCTAGTATTTCTCTTTAATAGCTAATTACATTAAATTTGTAACTTATTTTCAAAATATATATTTTTTCAAAAATAATAATAATAATTTAGAGTGTAAGACAGATTACTAGATGTGTAGGATAAATTATGAGTTGTGTAAGATAAATTTCAAAATGTGTAGGCAAAAAAAATTAGTGTTGAGAATGATAGTCTTTATGAGTAATTAATTACTTAAAGATAATAATGAATGAGATGAAAAAAAACTACTTAATATTTTACAATTGTACCTTTTGTTTTTTTTATTCTCAATTAAATTTTCTTCTCAAATGAACCTCCCACAATGAACGTAACCTTATATATATATATATACACACACACATACATATATGTGTGTGTTGGGGAGGGGGGTCGAGAGCGTCTGTAGGTGGACGATGAGGACGACGACGGGCCTGATGGGGTGGGTAGGTGGTCCGGCGCCGGGGGTCAACAGGTAGGGGACGTCCTCATACCTGATAGTCTTATAGCTAATCCAACATTTTCATATATTAATTCAAGGCCGATGTAGGACTTCTTTTTAAGCTAATCCTTAACAAAACCGGCATATTAATTTGTGGGACATCCATGGATATGCAATGTTGAACTTTCTTATGTTTGGCTAAATGCAAGCTAAGATTTGTAAGTACCAATTTTTTCATTTAACTTATTCTTAAACCTTGTAAAAATTTTGGCCACAGATTAGGGTATCCATAGCCATACAACTTCGTCTTAAACTTTGCTATTAAATAATTGCCAATAGCATATCAACCACGCAACCAATGCTAGAAAAAGCTATAAATGTGAAAAAAATATCGTCGATGAGTGGGTGAAGCCGTGAAGGTTACTACAAAATAAACGGTAATTAAATAAAGAAATCACAACTTCAAATTTGATTCTACTTTCTAATGTTACATATTAGTATTTGTTCACTGATCAGTTTGGTTTTCACTACAAAGATAACTTGAATTATAACGAGCCGAATGAGCGACCCAACGAGCCACCTAGCGAGCGAGCCACGAATCGAACTTACCTTGGCTCGGGCTCAGCTCGTTTACAAAACTAGTCGAGCCGAGCCGGCTCATTTACAATCGAGCCAATTTCAAACCTAACTTTTTTTCGAGCGAGCTGCGAGCTTTTTAAACACCCCTAGATCCCAATAATTATGTTATTAGAAGACGCAAAAGAACCACATGAAATATAGTTTCAAGTTGAATTATTAACTACACTAATTGCTTATGATCATCAAACCCTAATTTGAATAAAAGGAACAATTAAAACGTGTTATATTATATCATAAAAGTTACACTCATTTCCTTCAAGAAACCACTATGGTATTTTAGTCAATACAAGAGCACTAAACTTGCGTAATCTTAAACGTATTAAAGACCTAATCTTTGTCTCTTGTCCTTACTCTAGCTATTTTGATATCTAAACTAGATTTTGCCCCGCCC
Source organism: Helianthus tuberosus (assembly GCA_030545235.1). Lineage (NCBI taxonomy): Eukaryota > Viridiplantae > Streptophyta > Magnoliopsida > Asterales > Asteraceae > Helianthus > Helianthus tuberosus. The sequence continues at coordinate 139,093,297 of CM060426.1, read as the reverse complement.
GCGTTGCGGGGCACTAAGCCGAATATTTCTCTCTCTTAAATATACTACTCATAACACGATCTCAAAAAAATTATACTGAGTCAACCAATTAAATTAAAACATTATCATACTTTTGCTTAAGAAAAACAAAAACGATAGAAAAACAATAATTTAAACTGGGGGCAAAATTGTAATTTTTCATGATAAATGAGCATGCGTCAGACAGCCGCCTGACACAAATAAAAATAACACCGAGTTAAACAATTAAAACAAAGCACTACTATAGTTTTGTCAAAAAAAAAAACTAAAACGATGGCATGATTGTAATTTTACACTGGGGGCAAAATCGTAATTTGAGTGGGAAAGCAAAATAAAACGATGGCAAAATTTTAAATTTAGATTGAGGGCAAAATTGTAATTTGGCTCGGTGGGGACAAAACAAAACTAATGGCAACTCTGTAAATTTAAACGGGTCAAAATCGTAATTTTGAATCGAGGGCAAAATGGTAATTTTTAGTTGGAGAGCAAAAGCTTAATTTTATTTTGAATTTGGGGTAAAAACATAAATTTGAACTGATGGTAAAATCGTAACTTTAAAGCGGGGATAAAGTCGCAAATTTGTTGGGCCAATGGGGGAGTGCCAGGCAGCTTCCTCGCACTATTCCCCCATCTTGTGTCTGTAGTTATACATTGGGGGCAAAATCATAATTTTATTGAGAAAACAAACAAAAGCGATGACAAAAATGTAAATTTAAATTGAAGGCAAAATCGAATTTAGCTGGGGGGAACAAAACAAAACTAATGGCGAACTGTAAATTTAAACGGGACAAAATCGTAATTTTGAACTGAGGACAAAATTGTAATTTTTAACTGGGGCAAAATCATAATTTTATTTTGAAACTGATTGCAAAATCGTAATTTTAAAGCAGCGACAAAATCGTAATTTGATTTGGCCAAAGCAAGTGAACAACTGTTCACCAAATTTCATAAATGTTATAAAATTAATATATATATATATATATAGGATTAGGTTCAAACGTGAACATTTTCTCCAGCGTGAACTGCGTGAACTGATCTGGGCCCTTGATTTTTATGATCTTGAGATTTTAAGTCAATGGCATGATGGTAATTATTTGATTAATTGTTACTATTTAATTAAATCAATAAGGGTAAATGTGTAATTTCCTTTTTAAACTAATTCCATAAATCTCGTTCTCTCTCCTATTCAATCTTTCTTTATCATCAAACTCTCTCTCACCTTCATTGACCAGATCTAAGAAAATACATTCAATCTTTCTCTCATCTTCATCGCTCAGATCCAAATTTCTCTCTCACGTTCATCGCCCAGATAGAAAAGTATCGCCGGATGGTTTTTCAGATCCGAATCAAAGGAAAACGGGACATCGTCGTTTCATCGCCAACATTGATCTTCGCCGGATCGTTTTTCAGATCCGAACCGAAGAAAAACGATTCATCGCATCTGTTTCATCGCCGGATCGTATTATTCAGATAAGGTAATTCTAATCCGATTATTGTTATTTATACGTAATTGTATTATATAGCTTTTTAGTTTTATTCAGATGGATTTTATTAATTTTGGAACATTGCTGTCGTTTAAGTTGTTTCTCAAAAAAAAAAGAAGTTGTTTTTCTTTGTTTGATTTAAGCTTGTCTAGATGATAAAGTTGTTTTTCTTTGTTTTTAATTTTGGAACATTGCTGTCATTTAAGTTGTTTCTCTAAAAAAAAAAAGAGGCACAACAACAGGAAAAAGTAAGGAGGCACACCAACAGTTCGATGAAATGTTCCTGTGAATAATTTAACTTTTTGTGTTGAACTTGCTTAGGTTTTTATGGGTTGTTTGTTGTTTGATAATGGGTCAATTTCTTTACAAGAAAGTTGTTTGATTTCACTTCTTTTCTTGTTTTCTAAATCTTGGTTGCTGTCAGTAATAAAAAGGACTTTTTTTATAAAAATGTGATTAAAACTTAACAATTGTATAAATTACGGTGAAAATTTTGTGGGCATTTAATGAATAAAAAACTTTAGTTTAACTCTGTTTCTGTGAATAAATTTAGCATTTTGTTTTAATGTGATGTACACATGTGTATTTTGATTTTGCTCTGGTTTTACTGCGATGTACACTTGTGTATTCTGGTTTTGCTCTGTTTTTAATGCGATGTACACATGTGTATTCTGATCTTAACGCGATGTACACATGTGTATTGCGTCTGTTTTTGTTATATCTCAGTTTTTTTTTTTGTATTGAATGTGTAAGGTTGTTGATGTACACTTGTGAATTATGCAAAGTATTAGTTGCTGAGTTTTTTTGTGCTATTATAGGAGATGTCGTTAACGAGAAAAGTGGAGATGGAAGGTCGATAAGGATGATTCACGTATGAGGTCGATAAGGATGATTCACATATGTTTTTTTGCTTGGTCGACAAGGATGATTCAGCATACAACGTTGCGAATAGTTGTAAAAGATTATGTTTTTTGTTTTTTCGATTATGTTGGGTTTAATGTTTTTACGAAACTGGAACTTGTAATTATATGTTTTTTTGTTTGGTTTGGAAAACATTATGGAACTTGTAATTTGTTAAATATAAAATAGTTTTACAGGTATTGTTTCTATGTACGTATTATGTAGCTAATTACACATATGTACGATGCTGAGTACACATGTGTACTGTTCTATTTACATCCAAGTACACATGTGTATACCGTTGAAATATGAAGGTTACGTGGATCTTAAAAATCAAAATTTGAATTCTGGTGATGAAATCTTAAATAAAAATTAAAATTGAAATAAAACATTATGTGGATAATGAATTTAAAAAAGGAAAGATGTAACTTAATTCAATATTTAAATAATGATTTAAATCTAATTTTTTATACAATTACAATCCTACCCTTAACAACTAAAAAGGAAATCAAGGGTCCAGATCTGTTCACGCAGTTCACTCTTGGGAGGTTGTTCACGCTTGAACCCTACCCTATATATATATATAGGGAGCCGCTAGAATGAGAACCACCACGAGTTGTAAGAACCACGAGAACCGCGCCCCGCGGGTGGCCGTTGACCACGAAATTTTTTTTACACCTAGATCCGTATATTTTAACACCGGGGGTAAATTTTGGGTTCAAACGGCGCGCCCGAGGGGGTAGTTTTTTACGCCCAAAGTTTGGGTTTTTTTAATTTTTTTAATTTTTCTTTTTTTTTTTAACCAAACTTTGGGCGTAAAAAACTACCTCCTCGGGCGCGCCGTTTGAACCCAAAATTTACCCCCGGTGTTAAAATATACGGATCTAGGTGTAAAAAAAATTTCGTGGTCAACGGCCACCCGCGGGGCGCGGTTCTCGTGGTTCTTACAACTTGTGGTGGTTCTCATTCTAGCGATCCCCTATATATATATATATATCAAATAACGATTTAAGTGTATATAATAATAATTATAATATTGAAATCAATTAAGTTATAAAATAATGAAATAATAGAAAGTATAAATAATATTATAAAAATATTTGTATGAACTTACTGTTCATGCAAAGTTTGTTTTAATATGTATAATAATTATAAATCGTTTTATTTCACTAGTACATGTTACGAGATACATCATATATGCATATAATATAACTTGTAAAAGAAAACGAGTTCTATTATTGAACATGATACACAACAAACAAATTTTTTTTTGGGGGTTAAATTTTCATTCAATCAACAGGGCAAGTTACACAAGAATAGCAGGTAGACGGGCAACAAACAAATAGAATCCAGTTTTTAGGTAAAACAAAATGATGTTCGTGTGACTTGTTTGCTCTCCGCTAATAATAAAAGATAATCTAAACACGATGAATTAAAAACTCTCAGAACACTAACCTTGCGGTCTTAACAGGGCATGATGCTTGTTACTTAGGATTAGTGCTGCCAAATCGTGTCTTAGCGGGTTTAACAACTCTGTGACGACGTAAACAACACAAGTTCTAAACATGAATACGACTCGTTTAACTACTTTATATCTAATATTTATAAAACAGTTGTATGTTTTATATACCAAAAGAAGAAATGATGGATCATAACATTCTAATTTTAATTATTTTAAAAAAAAGTGAAATATCACATGATGTACTTTTTAGTAAATAGATCTAATCGTGTGTTATACAGGTTACCTATTGCCTGCCTTAGCTTGAATGAATCTTATATTTGTAAATTGTATTCAAACACCGTAATTCTTTCTAACGATTGATTAAAAAGGGGGTATAACTAAAATTCGTATAATCAATAGTCAAAATACATGCATTAGTACATGTTCATGTTATTTCAGTGTTGATTTAGGTATTACTTGTGTGTTATTTCGGCGCTTGAGATAGTTAGCTGTTAGATGAAAAAAGTTAAAGAACAAAATTATCGGCACTTGAGATAGTTAGTTGTTAGATGAAAAAAGTTAAAGAACAAAATTATGATAGGGTTAATTAATTTTTGAATTTCTGATAGTTAATATTTTTTTGTATATATATATAAACACACCATATAATGATGGATCGTATCCTACCGAGGCATGATTCGATCCGGAGGGCAACCCGGTTTTACCCAGCTATTACCCCAGCGAGGTTCTCGTGTGGGGGCAGTATGGTTTCCGGGCGAAGATCAGTCTGCGAGGCGGCCGGGCCCGATAAAACATCGCGTCCGAGAGGCGGGGCTGACGGGGGATTGTCTTTGACAAGATCCCGGTGACCTAGGTCCTGTACATAGAAAGTCACCCTTCAAAAATTAAAGGGGTTGGTTCCGGTACAAACCTATTTATCCTACAAACCGTAAGAACAGATCATAGCACTTAAAAAAAAGTTAAATTAGCACATACTAAAACAATACATACATAAAAGTAACACTTTTAAATTATATTAGCACATGAAAATTAATCAAGATAATTGATTTTAGCACATATGTGAAATAATATCAGCACTTTTTCTTTATCAGCACATTGAAAACAAAAGAAAGATCCAAATAAAGAATTAATTGTTTGTTAGCATAATTATAAAGAATTCAAGATAATCGATATTATTTAGGTTATCATTTTACCGTTTTTCTATAATTGGTTGGATGCTACATGTCACTTTTTAAATAGTTCTTACAGTTTGTATACGAAATGCGGTTTGTATTTGATGCTACTCCGTAAATTAAATGAGGAACACTATTGAAAGGTTGGTAATCTTCCTATACTAATAAATGAATTTTTTTTGACACGTGTCAATCTCTCGTGCCTCCTCATCTTATTTTTCAATTTCTTTTTCCTATTAAACAATAATAATATAAACATTAGTTTAACTAAATATAATTTAGGTAAGGATAGTATTTTTTTTATCAAATTCTGAATTATATAATTTAGATAAGGATAATAATATAAACAATAATTTAACTAAATATAATTTAGGTAAGATTAATAGTATTTTTTTTAATCAAACTTTGAATTATATAATTTAGAAAAGGATAATAATTTTTTATCAAATTTTAAATTAATAATAATATATAATTTGTATTTTCTCTTTCTCCGTAGAAGATGGAAGAAGTTTTTTTTTCTTTGTAGAACCAAGAAAATATATAAATTTTTATTCTCATTTAAATTAGATTTAGTTAAATTATTTTTTTAATATTAATATTATTAAATATTTAATAAGATAAAAAATAATATTGAATCACAAACTTCACGGATCTCTCTTATTTACTTATTATTTCTTTTATTGTATATTATTATATTAAAACAAAACAAAACGTAATACATGGGAATCATAAATTCATAAACACCTTAACTTGCATTTTTAGGCTCCTCTTATTCTCACACCCCCCAAAATTTTATTCTAACATCATTTTCACTCTATCTATCTATATATATATAGGTACAGGATCAGGAGAAAACGCCATAAAGTGTGAGAACGGTAAGAACGAATCCTGACCTAACACGTGGCACGCGACATAGTGGATGGCGGAGGGGCTTTTTTGTCCTTTCATATTCTTTTTTTTAAACGCGTCTCACACCATCTCTTCATTTTTTGGCGTTTAACAAATACACGGCGTTTTTATTGTTTTTTAGATCAGGAGCATAGTAAATATTTTGGCGTTTTAACTAAGTATGGCTTTGATTGTTTTGACTTTCACACTTCTTCTGTCAGAGAACTTAATGACGAAACGTCCTCTGACCTCTCAAACCTCCATGCAATAACATGTATCAATTTTTTTAGATATATGCGTTTTGACAAGATGTGGCGTTTTTAGTGAATGTGTGGAGTGTGAAGCTTTTGTTTAGTTGTTGTACTTTTATAATGAGTTTTTTTTTTTGGGCCAGGTAGATATTTGTTTTTGGCGGTAAAAAACATCAGCAATTTTCTTGATGTGTATTTTTTTTAATCAATTGTTGTGCCATGTAGGATACAGTCCTATAATGTGACAGACAATTATGGCGTTTTGAAAAGATAAATAAATTCAATTTCCCATTTACTGGCTTTTGGTATAATAAATGTTTAGCAATAATTTTCCCGTCTCTTCATTTTTACTGTTTGCAGTTACTGTTTCGTTCAGTTTCATCTGTCAATTAGTGATGTTTTCAAATAATATATTGTTTTGCATTTTTTGGCGTTTTATATAGCAACAACGTGCTTTGCTAGCATCCGTTCTCACAGTTTTCATACTATCAGACGTTTTGGTGTTTGTAGTTTTTGGCGTTTTATACTCATTTTTTTTATTAGTAGAGAATGAGATAATAAACAACAGAGAATTAGATAACAAACAATAGAAAATAAAAAAAATAAAAATTCTAATCTAATTTCTCATCCAAATCTTCACTGTCATCAGCCTCTTCTTCTTTAACCTTTTTGGCGTTTTAAACCTTTTTGAATACCATACCTGTCACACCCTGACTTTTGCGGAAGCGTAATTTGGTGTGACTTGCTTAATATCATTGCATTCAACCATAACAAACAACTATATGATAATACCAAGATGTTCATCCAAATATAGTTTTCAAAATAATACAACCGTCATTGTTTAACATCAAACTAAGACTTCAAATTTAGATCTCAAGATAACCAAAGTTTAAAGTTCCATATTGGACTTCACAAAAGACACTAATAAAAGCGGCTTCGGAACCATGTATTCTATCAAGGATAAATCACATGACTCAAACCCTTCAGTACTGGATGACATCTTTTAGTAAAAGTACAACTTGAAATCTTGAACGCCCGCCAGATCCATAACCACTTTCCTGAAATACATGTAGTTTGAAAACATCAACAAGAGTTGAGCGAGTTCATGTGTGTGTTTGTGAATAAACCTTTGAACATTTGTAAGTATGTTTGTATGTACTTGAAATCCCGGTATGAAAGCAACAAGGAAACAGATCAATTAATGTGTAGCTAATACATTAATATACGTGACATGGTGCAGGAATGCTCAAACCTAGCAAATTTGTCAATAAGACATAGTCACCACATGGTCCACTCGGCGGACTCATGGGTGGGGCTCGCTACACCCAAATAGATCTATCACTCATGTCCCTCGGTCCTACTACGAGGATTAATGGTCTTAAGAGTGTGCCTACCCATTCACATGATCTAACAGTATTTTTCCTTAGCTAACCATACCATTTGTAATTGTTTGTAAACAGTTTGTAACATGTACTTCACCCTCGAAGTTATAAAACTGAAAACAGTTAAAAGAAAAAGGGGGACATGAACTCACAGTTTTGCGTTCCTTGTATCCAATGTAACTCAAAGCTTCTTCTAGAACGCACGACTACCTACATGCGTACTACGGTCCATTAGACGATCGGGTCGTGCCTTGATTTAGTATTAGTTAGTGTTTTTGAGTTACGTTCTTTGTATCTTCAACATTATCCCATGTTATATAATTATTTGTTAAAATAATAAATATTTTAACTTGAATTATATTTATTAAATTTTGGGATAATAGTTAAAACAATATATTAACTTGACACTTTCCACGTAATTGTACATGTATTTCCTTCCCAAGGATGGGTGTATTCGTATTCTTGTATTTGTATATTTTTTTCATGTATTGGGGTCGTATTCCGGTGTGTATTTATACGTATGAGAATACGTATTTTATTGTATTCATTAAGTATTCTTATACTTAATTTCGTATTAATTTTTACGGAATATTATTTTTAATAAAAGTCCACCAATATATATTTACAAAATATATATTGTAATAAATATTACTTAGAAAAATTATTTATAATATTTCTTTTGGCAAAAATATTTGTATTTTCTTATAAGTTTCAAAAATAATATATTTTCATATCTAACTTGGAAAATATATATAAACTCATTTTTCTCCAGAAATGATATACTTCGTATTTATTCGGGAAAATATATCTTTCACCGCAAAAATATTGTATTTCGTGTTTGTGTAAGAAAATATATATTTCTTAAAAATAATATATCTTCTAATAATTTCAAGAAAAATATATATTTTTCTTGCCTAAAGATAATATATTTCCTTCTTGTCAAAAGTTATGAAATATTTTGTAGTAATCATGAAATCCCATTTTCATTCCCTTGATGTCCAAAATATTATTTACCAAAATATACACATGAATAATATTTCCGTGTTATGGGTCATTTTATGAGCATACATATCTTGACCAATATCCTGCTTTTTATTGTTTATTTGTGACCAGGATGCTGGACGAGGATATTGCTAACATCTTGGGCGATATCCTGAGGTTGATCGAATTAATCACGTGCAGGTTAAAGACTGGGACTTGCCAACGGTCAAATGGACTTCGTCTCCTCAAGACTCGGACGTATTTGTTATGGGAGAGACGTTGAACCCGAAAGACCAGGTCTACAACGTTCGTGTGAGGAATATTCGTTGGATCCCGGTTATTTAGGATAGTTTGTTATATTTGTTTTACTATAAATAGATGGGGGCGGATCAGATTAAGGCACTCAACTTTCACATTTTCAAACACTTTCTCTCTAGCTCACTGCAAACACTACACACAACACTTGTATTCGAATTACATTGTAACACATAGTTGATCCGCACCACATCCTGCACTGTATCCTGATATTTGAAGCAATAGAAGAACAAGGCAGCTGCGATTGTCAGCTCCCGAGGTTTTATGCCGGCGATCTAGATTGATCAAGGGCTTTCCTCGTACATCACGTGTCAACCTTTACTTTTCTGCTCATTGTTTGATCATAGATATAGCTCTATATCTTGAGCCGTATCCTGAAACTGTTTTTATAACTAACTTGGTTAACATATTTTCACACATAATTTTAGCACACTACCTCACTTAACTAATTTGATCACTAAATTGCTTCGGTAATTTTTGACCAAAACAATTTGGCGCCCACCGTGGGGCAAGTGGTGCTCTCTTTACTAAAAATCTTTGTGAAATCAGTAATCGGTTTTCTGTTTTCGAAACTTTTTGCTACATTGTTTACAATGGCCTCAAGATCAAACATGAGCTCCTCCACTATGTCTGCTGCAACCTCCGCTACTACCGGTTCGGTGCTTCCACCACTTCCTCCAAGGATGCCATTTTCTTCACAACCTCAAGATGTTATCCCTACTCGGAGTGTTCAGGGATCTGCTCCCGTTTTAGCCTCTAATGATGAAATTCTAACTTTATTTGGAAGTGTGCAGGAACAAATGAGGCAGCAACAGGAAACTAACCAAATGCTGTTAAGAGAAATACAACTCTTAAAAGCTAGCTCGAGTAGACCTGCTGAAGAAACTGTCACTCCTATACAGCCCAGGGCTTTGAACTTCAGTTCCGCAGTTTACACTGAGGATAACAGGGGGAATATCGTCCCAAGCCATTCTCAGAATCATACCCCTGAGATACCCTCTTCGGTCAGGATGTCCACTGTGAGGAGTTCAGGATATGCTTCAGGATATGGCCAAAATCCTCAGACCGGTAATGTGTCAAATAATAATGTTCTTGCTACTAACAACAATGGCTCTTTGCAGGATGCAGGTATGACGTCAACATTTACCAGGGAGCTCCAGAAATTGAAGGACATGATATCCAGTGTACCTGGAGTGGTCCAGCCAATTCCAGAAGTATCCCAAGACAGCCACAGGATATCCCGCTTTGCATATCCTATCTGTGATGCTGAAATCCCAAAAAGATTTCAGACTCCCAACATGAAGCTGTATGATGGGACTACGGATCCTGAAGAGCATATTGCCCAGTATAGGGAAAGAATGGAGATCAACCCTATCCCTCCGGAGCTCAAGGAAGCATGCTTGTGCAAGGGTTTGGATCTACCCTGACAGGATCAGCCTTAAAATGGCTATTAAATGTTCCTCCTCAGTCAATTACTTCGTTTGCTCATTTGGTTAATTTATTTAATAGTCAGTTTTCTTGCAGCCGGAGTTTTGAGAAACTAACCAGTGATCTTTACAGGATAACTCAAGGGCCTCAGGAATCCTTGAGGGATTATGTGAACAAATTCAGTCGAGAATCCTTGGATATCCCACATCTTGATGTTGCAACAGTTGTGCAAGCTTTTAAGATGGGGTTACAAAAGGATTCTCAGTTTTATCAAGATCTTGTAATGAATCCCTGCAGGAATCTCGACGAAGCTCGTAACAGGGCTTTGAGATATATCCGTTTGGAAGATGACAAGAAGATGCAGGAGAGGATGAATTCTACCTCAACCTATGAATCAACTAACAGGAAATCAGAATCCTCATATAAGCCATATCGCTCCAAGCCATATGGCAGAAATGATAACAAGAAAGTGAATGCTGTTGAAGACGAGGATCCTGAAGAATATCCTGACTTATCTGAATACTGCTTTTCTGTTAATATACCTGAGTTAATGTTTGCTATGCAGGGTTTAGGGGACAAAGCTAGGTGGCCTCGAAAGAACCAGCAGAAAGCTGATTGGAAGGATAAATCCAAATGGTGTGCCTTCCATGAGGACTTCGGACATATGACCGAGGATTGCATTGCTTTAAGGAAAGAAATAAGTTACCTGTTAAGCAAAGGGTATCTGAAGGACTTGCTGGGAAGAAAGAAGAATAAAGGGCAGGATCCCGAGAAGGATCCTGAACGAGCAGCATCACCCCCAGCAGATGCCAAGATAATTAACTTTATTTCAGGAGGATCCGACATTTGTCGGACTTCGTATTCGGCGGCTAAGAGAGATGCAAAGGAAGCTAAGAATGAAAGGGGAGACAAACCAGTCAGGATGACTACCCTCACAACTGATAAAGTGATCACTTTCGATAGTGATGACAGGGATACTGTTCAGGATCCTCACCATGATACTTTGGTAATAACATTATATGTGGCTAACCATTTTGTACGCATGATATTGGTGGACAACGGTAGTTCTGTCAATATAATTCAGCTTGAAACATTGAATATGATGAATGTATCTCCGATGGACATTACTTCGAAGTCCACTGTGCTTGTTGGTTTCAGTGGAGAAGCTAGAAATACTATAGGAGAGATAAAGTTACCAGTATACGTTGAAGGGGTCAACTCGATACAACGCTTCTGTGTGATGGACTCCTTATCCTGCTATAACATCATACTAGGCAGGCCATGGATCCATGACATGAAGGCTGTGCCTTCGACTTATCACCAATGCATCAAGATTCCAACCCCTTGGGGGGTCGTCAAAGTTGATAGTGATCAGCAGGAGGCGAAGGAATGCTACACATCCTCAATGAAATCCTCGACCAAGCCTAATCCAGCATAGCAATTAAAGATGCGGGCCCGGGATACCTTGGAAGCTTCGGAGCAGGATGTGAAGAAAGTTATCCTGGATCAGGATAATCCTGATATCTCGGTGCTCGTAGGAACCAATATCCCTCGGGATATTGAAAAACAATTAACTGACTTTTTGAAGTGCAGGATGTCAACGTTTGCATGGAGGCATGAGGATATGACAGGTATATCCAAAGACATTATTACTTACAAGCTTGGAATTGACAGGTCATTCAAGCCTATTCAGCAAAAAAGAAGGAAGTTTGCTCCTGAGCGGAATATAATCATCCAAGAGGAAGTTGAAAGATTGTTAAAGTCCAAAATGATCAGAGAAGTCAAGTTCCCAAGATGGTTGGCGAATGTGGTCGTAGTACAGAAGAAAAATGGGAAATGGAGAATCTGTGTAGATTACACAGACTTGAATAAGGCTTGTCCTAAAGACCCATTCCCCCTTCCTCATATCGATGCAATGGTGGATGCAACTGCTGGGCATGAAATGTTAACGTTCATGGACGCATCATCAGGATTTCAGCAGATTCAAATGGAGCCTTCGGACCAGGAGGATACTGCTTTCATGACACCAACAGGTATATATTGCTATACTGCTATGCCTTTCGGTTTGAAAAATGCAGGTGCAACATACCAGAGATTAGTGGACATGATGTTCAAAGATAAGCTGGGGGACACCATGGAGGTATATATTGACGATATGGTGGTGAAATCTAAAAAGGCTGAGGATCACCTCCAGGATATCAAGGGAGCATTTGATATCCTGGATCAATACAACATGAAGCTAAATCCTGCTAAGTGCCATTTCGGAGTGGGGGCAGGAAAGTTTTTAGGATATATGGTGACCAAAAGAGGAATAGAGGCAAGCCCGGAGCAGATTAAAGCCATCCTGGATATCAAATCACCTTCAAATATGAAGGATGTTCAACGACTAACAGGCCGAGTAGCAGCGTTGAACAGATTTATTTCAAGATCCTCGGAAAAGTGCAAGGAATTTTATGATATCCTCAAAAAGAACAAGAAGTTCGAATGGGGAGCAAAGCATGAAGCAGCCTCGCAGGATTTGAAGCGATATCTCTCAACTGCACCTCTATTGATGAAGCCTGAAAATGGTGAACCACTATCCCTATACCTCGCTGTATCAGGGAATGCTGTAAGTGCCGTTCTTATAAAGGACCATGAAGGTCAGCAATATCCTGTTTATTATGTTAGTAAAAGTTTGTTAGATGCTGAAACTAGGTATTCTCATTTAGAAAAAATTGATATTAGCTCTAGTTATGGCATCGACAAAGCTTAGACATTATTTTGAGACACATAGGATCCATGTTAAAACAAATTATCCTGTAAAAAATGTGCTTAGAAAACCAGAAATGTCAGGCAGGATGGCCAAGTGGTCAGTAAAGTTAAGTGCTTACGATTTAGTATATGAACCTAGAAATGCCATAAAGTCTCAGGCTTTAGCTGACTTTGTGGCTGATTTCAGTAGTGACATTCAGGATGAGGTAGACCTAAAAGTTCAACAGTTAGGAGAATCTTCAGGATCCTGGACGTTATATATTGATGGTGCATCTAATGTAAGAGGAGTAGGATTGGGAATACTACTAAAATCGCCACAAGGGGACATATTACCCCAGGCTATTAGGTGTGAATTCCCTGCTACTAATAATGAAGCAGAATATGAAGCTTTAATTGCAGGATTAGAGTTGGCTAAGAATATGAGTATCAAGAATTTGCAAGTATATGTTGACTCCTTGTTAATTACTAACCATTTTAATGGATCCTATGCAGTTAAGGGTGAGAAATTATTCGAATATCTCGATATTCTCAAAAAATTAGCAGGGTATTTCGATGTTTTTACACTTGAACAGGTACCAAGGGAGGATAATGCTGAAGCAGATGCCTTAGCAAATTTGGGATCATCGATCAGGATACCAGAAGGGACCCAAATACCAATATTACATGTCTTATATCCTGCAACAAATCCTCAGGATAAAGAAGTAGCGGCTATTCAGGATCCTGGAGCAGAGTACCCTGAAAAGGATCCTAAATCCTGGACGGCTCCAATCGTGAGATATCTCAAGGAATGACACATCCCCGAAAATGAAAATCCTAAGGCATTTAGGATGAAGGTATCACGATTCACTATTATAAATAATGTTTTATACAAGAAATCTCTCGCAGGACCGTATTTGAGGTGTTTGGAGGATCCTGAAGCCAAAGAAGTACTTCAGGATATACATGAAGGGGATTGTGGTAACCATACTGGAGGCAGGTCGTTATTCTCAAAAGTATTAAGGACATAATATTATTGGCCGACAATGAGAAAAGATGCCGCATAATATGCTCGAAGATGTGATGCATGTCAAAGACATAGTAACATATTACATCAGCCTGCTGAACCGCTGTATCCTATTGTTTCCCCTTGGCCATTTATGAAGTGTGGTATGGATATAGTGGGAAAGCTTCCAAAGGCTCCAGGAGGGAACGTTTTATGTTGGCAATGACAGATTATTTCTCTAAATGGGTTGAAGCCGAGGCATTTGTCCAAGTCAGGGATCAAGAAGTAGTATCCTTCATAAAGAGAAATATCCTGACCAGATTCGGAGTACCAGCCGAGATAATCTGTGACAATGGTTCTCAGTTTATAAGCAAGAGAACTACTGACTTTTGCAAGAGTTGGGGAATCAAAATGATAACATCTACTCCGGTACATCCTCAAGCAAATGGACAAGCAGAATCCTCAAACAAGATAATTGTCAATAACTTAAAGAAGAGACTTGGAGCCAAAAAAGGAAGATGGGCAGAAGAATTACCCTTTGTTTTGTGGGCTGATAGGACAACGGTAAAGAATGCAACAGGCCAAACCCCGTTTTCCTTGGTATTTGGAGCAGAAGCAATGATTCCAACGGAAATGGCGATACCTACTGCAAGATCTATCCTACGGGATCCTGAACAGAATCCTGAAGCCTTATGTCAGGATTTGGATACTATAGATGAAAAAAGGGATGCAGCAAGGTTAAGGATGGCAGCATATCAACAAAGAATATCCAGAGCATATAACAAGAATATAAGGACTAGGAGATTTCGAGTTGGTGATTGGGTGCTAAGAAAGGCTTTTCAAAATACCACTAATCCTGCCGATGGCAAGCTAGCTCCAAAATGGGAAGGACCATATGAAGTTGAGTCAGAAGCGGGGAAAGGAGCATATAGACTCAAGAATATGGAAGGGGATATGCTACCAAGATCCTGGAATGCAATACACTTAAAGCTCTATTTCAAGTAAGAATAGAATTTAATTTCTATCTCAGAATGGTATGTATTCTATCTCTTTTAAATATATTTGTTTATTATCTTGAACCCAGTACTGACTTAAGCATCAGAGGGGTGTTAGCCAAGCTAACACCCACCTTAGTTTAAGGATGTTTTGCAGTATATGCTCCAGGATATAGCTCCAGGGTGCTCACTCAGGATACTTCGGAAGATTAGAGGATCGGCCCCCTCTCTCACGTATAAGGGATCCCGATCCCTTCACAGGTTTAAAGGTATTCACCTTCTTCCGAATTGGGTTTAAACACCCCGCCTAGAGCGCAAGTTATTCGGGAATAGTTCAAGGTGGCGGGACCAGTCCATGTAAAAGTGGCTGACAATTTCGTCACTATTGGCTATATCCTGAATCCTAAAGGTATATGAGGATTGATCACCCTCTCTCACGAAAGGGTATTTTCATACTCTCTAAGGTTTAAAGGTTTTCACCTTTCTAAGTCTTGGTGTTTATACACTCCCGCCTGTAGCGCACGAAAATTTGGGATTTTCCCCAGGATACAAGGGATTCGTCCCCAATACATTTTTTGGGTTTTACCCTGTAACATGAAGAATTGTCTACACAATGGGAACTGATATCCAAAGGATTTCTAAGTATTTGAAGGCATTATACACAGGGGACATTCCTACTGAAGCAATGGTGTAAAGCTCAAAGGATAAGACTCGGAACTAATGCACTAAGTGTCTCAGACAGGGGACATCTTCATTGGAAAAGTTGCAAAGGGATTGAGGTTTGATAATAGGGTTATACCCTATTCCTGGTATAATCTTTCCTTTGTAAACATCGTTTAATTTTTTGACAATACTATATTTGATTAAGATATATGAAACTGGTACTAGTTTGAAACTTTAATTAAGTTAGTATCGTCATAACATGTTTTAAAATGAACTATCTTTTAATTTTCTCTAAAGGTGATTGAATTAATAAAAGTTTTGGTAATATATCACTGACTATATTTTGCAAAACTAAGGTCTATAATAAGAAAGACAGAAAGTGATAGCAAGAAAAATGAAAGATGAAATTACTGGAAATAAACGGTACTAGCTGATAACCAAAGGCTTCATCCTGAAACCCAGGACCCATCCGCCTTCGGTTATCAAATTGATTTAATGCAGAAAATAAAAATTGTTCATTAGACATAAAATTGCTCAAACAAAAGGAAATAAGTTTTAGGGGGCAGTGCTATCTTCGTTTGCGATAATTTCAGCAGCATCCGTCTCAGGATCCACCTCAGCATCCCTCTCAGCATCGTTAGCTTTTTCAGCTACTTTGGAGGATCCTTCGGCAGCTGGTGTGGTAGAAATGCCGCCAAGATTCTTTAGTCTCGTTTCCCAGGCACCAACGTCCCAAGAAGGGCATTCAAAACCTAGTGTTTTGGCTTCATGGGCCATCTTCAGCCTGGCCTGGAGAAGAGAAATGACGACGGAACTCTTAAGGCTATCCTGGTAAGTGACCATATCCCGTTCATGTTGCACATGGGCAGCTTCAAGATCGGCTTGGGCTTGAAGAGTAGCTTTGTTGAGAGCAGTCTGGTGTTCTTGAATCATAGCTTTGAACTTCTCCTCGTAATGACGAGATTTGGCGGCTGCAATCATGCCTTGATCGGATATCGTGACTTCTGCTTCCTTTAACTTGGATTCAAGCGTCTTGTTAAGCCCGTAGGATTCTTGATATAGATGAACCAGATGCTCAAGACCCTGCGAAAGTAAGAGGACATGTATTAATATTGATAAATCTTTGTAAATGATGTAAGCTGCATGATGTGGTTTGAGAATACTAACCTGGTTAAGAAAGGAAGTCATAAACCCGCTAGCTTCAATGAACCCGTGCTTCTCATAGGGAAAAGTGTCAGAAATGACGGGGGAATCGGGCTCTTTCCTTTTACGAGAGCTGGAGCTCCGGGGCTTGGTAGTTGGCAAGGGTTTGCTGATGACAATGGCTTTGGAACCACTGGGTTTGGATGAGGTTGTGGCCCTGGGACTAGGTTCCTTCTTGACCTGAACCTGATCAGAATAACTGTCCAACTCGTCGAGGTCAAAGACTTCAGGGATCTTGGCTGGTGCTGCATAAAGGAAAAAGTTTTGCATTATTATTACTTTTCATTCTATTATGCTATACTAACTATTTTAAAAGTAATCCTTACCAGACATTTCAGATGACGAGTATTGACTGGAACTCGGGACGTGTGTGGTGAAACTCCTGTCTATTGCAGGTAATTGGTAAACAGTTTTGATTCTTTCCTCTGATTCAGCGGTAGGGGGAGCTACTTCCTTGAAATTCACTGCATAAGAATAAAAAAGAAGGATATTAGTAAAAGATAAAAATCTAAAGGTACATGAGAACATTTATGACCCTACGGGTGGTTAACCACTCCACCGGAAGGCTGGCACCCTCAGCAATGGAGTCTCGTTTGAAAAAGAAAAATTTGCGTTGCCATCCATCTTCGTTTTTGGTGGCTTTAAGAATAAGGGGTTTGCTAGAGGTCGAAAAAAGCAAGAACCGGCTAGAGCAGTGGGATCGGAGGCGATAAGCAATAGGCAGATCCTCGATGCAGAGGTCGGGGCAATGAAGGTTTTTGATTTGGTTAAGTACGATTAATACTCTCCAAACCATGGGCATGGTTTGAGCAAAAGAGATGCCGGTGGTTCGGAAGAATTGCATCATGAATTCAGGAAAGGGGTATCGAAGACCCAGCGAAAAAGGGTATGCTGGAAAGCAGACCCAATCTGTGGAAGAAACATCCGATCGAATTGACCGATCAAACGATCTAAAGACTGTGTTATCAGGGAAAGCACCGGAAGCTCTCAAAGCCGCGATGTCTGCGTTGTCGAAAGCGCAGACCTCCTTTTCAGGATTTTTGAGGAGATTCTGCTGGGTGAAGGTCTCGGCAGCCATTACGAATAAGGCAAGAAAAATTGACAGAAAGTGAATGAGAAATGGGGAATTACCTGGAGACTCTGTTGGAGATATCTGCTTTTCAAACAAGAAGAGAGAAGATATAGGGGCATTGTGGATCTCCATTGAGCTAAAAGCGCGTTGGAGGTTATGATGTGATCTTGACCGTCGCTTTGTTTTAAATGCCTTGAATTATGGGATAAAACTTTTAAAATATATCCGTTGGATTGGTATACCAACCGATATATTTGGGGACAATTGTTATGTGTCATTTTATGAGCATACATATCTTGACCAATATCCTGCTTTTTATTGTTTATTTGTGACCAGGATGCTGGACGAGGATATTGCTAACATCTTGGGCGATATCCTGAGGTTGATCGAATTAATCACGTGCAGGTTAAAGACTGGGACTTGCCAATGGTCAAATGGACTTCGTCTCCTCAAGACTCGGACGTATTTGTTGGGAGAGACGTTGAACCCGAAAGACCAGGTCTACAACGTTCGAGTGAGGAATATTCGTTGGATCCCGGTTATTTAGGATAGTTTGTTATATTTGTTTTACTATAAATAGATGGGGGCGGATCAGATTAAGGCACTCAACTTTCACATTTTCAAACACTTTCTCTCTAGCTCACTGCAAACACTACACACAACACTTGTATTCGAATTACATTGTAACACATAGTTGATCCGCACCACATCCTGCACTGTATCCTGATATTTGAAGCAATAGAAGAACAAGGCAGCTGCGATTGTCAGCTCCCGAGGTTTTATGCCGGCGATCTAGATTGATCAAGGGCTTTCCTCGTACATCACGTGTCAACCTTTACTTTTCTGCTCATTGTTTGATCATAGATACAGCTCTATATCTTGAGTCGTATCCTGAAACTATTTTTATAACTAACTTGGTTAACATATTTTTCACACATAATTTTAGCACACTACCTCACTTAACTAATTTGATCACTAAATTGCTTCGGTAATTTTTGACCAAAACATTCCGGAATATTTTTGTGAGTTATATTCCTTCGTTCGGTTTCACCAACATTTTGTGTATTCTTTGTATATTTATTCCTTGGGATTTTGGTAATATTTTGGATTGTAATTTCTTGGTATTATGATGAGTTATATTATTTTAAGTCCTAAAATAATATAACTAATACACATAATATACAAACAATCACACACATGGTGTCTTCTAAATATATATTTCCCTAAATACATACTTAGTCACTTTTATTTATGAAACCCAACCTCCAATATTTATATTTTTGTAACAAAATTTATGGCAAACTTTATGTGAAAGATTCCTGGTTTAAAATACAATTGTAAATATTTGTTTAGAAATATTTTTCTAAGTGTTTATATTTTTAGAAAATTTTGCCATAGTTTCCCATAAAAATGGAGGTTTCCATGCTTTCAAGCATATCATTTTCTTTTGTAAAAATCAACACAATCAATCCACACTCAACAACAAACAACTTTTACTTATCAACTTTGTCAAAAACAAGTAATAATCTACTACTTCATGAACTTGAATCTTTGTAAAAATTTGTAGGAACTTACTAGTGTTCTTAGTAAGCCTTGTTACCTTCTAAAGTGTGATTAGTTCTTTAAAAACTTCATTTTTAGAGAATTTAGATCTTTACAACTTACAATTTCATTTTCTAAAAATGTTTCTTTATGAAATCTTCTTGTTACACAAGTGTTTCTACACTTGATTAACCACCAAAAACAAGGTTTGTTTATGTAAGAACCAAGATCTAGTAAAACTTGTATTTTGTAACACCCTAAATTTTTTTATCCTTAAATATATACAAAATATAGTTTAAGTACATGACTTTCATTAATGAGGATCATAAGTAACCAAGACCTTAGTCAACTAATGACTAAGTTAAAACGTTTCAAAAATTGTTTAACATGTATTTACAACCCATACACAAAAACTACATAGATCTAAAACATTGCGGAAGCTTCAAAACGGAGTGTTCGGTTCTTCGTCTAATTGCTTGATCGTCACCTGTAAGATCTACCAAATTTACCTATGATCAAAACCAATAAAACATTAGTTTTGACGTTGTTATATAATATGACTTCAAAGTTTAACAACACATTTGAATTAACAAACATATAATAGCTTTTCTGGGTTCACCGTAAATTACGGTATCACCGTAATTTACGGTGAGACTTGGGATTGTCTGGTCACTGTAAATCAGTAGAGAAATACCGTAAAACTCATGACTCCTACCGTAAATTACGGTATTACCGTAATTTACGGTGAATGCTGGAAATTCATGTTCTTGTTTGGTTTGTTCATTTTACTCAAACCAAATTCACGGATTTCGCTTTTCTAAAGAAAAACAATACATCAAATTTTCTTATTTCTAATATATATATATATACATTAATCAATATCAAAGAATAATCCGACATATTTCAAGGTATTAACCATGCTTCACTTGATTATTCGACCCGTTCGGCTTGTCTATGAAATTTCTTCCTTTTTGACAACTACCAACGAGTTAAATCCATCTTTCGACCAAATATTCAATATAGCAATATCATAGCTTTAATTCATAACAACTTGCATTTTATAATTCGACCTAACCAAATACAATGATCTAATTTTTACTTAATGTAACGGGTCAAGTTACATACCTTCAAAGTTTGCCCTTTAAACGTGGTTCACCACCCGTTTGTCCGCTTGACGTTCCTGCGTCCGTTCCTATAGAGTCCATTTATGATGCGTTTTAGAACTCTCTTTAAATCATAATTCGCATAATACATCAAAACATCATGATTATGCGTTTAAGCTCAGAATTTCAGTTTTAAAGCCTTCATAGAGGCATTTCAACAAACACTTCATAAGCAGATTTTTACATGATTAACATCACATCTTTAGTTTATTCATTTAACCCTATTTTCATATAAAACAACCAATTTACATGAATGTTAGCTTCTATTTGCTGAAATCACTTCCAGATTGCTAATTTATACAAAATCAACAATCTATTTCCTAGTGTTCATTCAAGTACACATAATTCACAAATCACCTACAATGGTGTTCTTAGGTTTCACAAAATTTCTTATGTTTTCAACTTATTTTGATCTAGGGTTTGTCCCTAAACACTATAGTTGTTCCATGATCAACATAACACATACATGCAAGCTCAATTTCAGATTATTCCCAATTCATGAGAATTTCTAGTTGCGAGAAATCCTTAAATTTTACATACCTTGTAATCCTCTTGTGATGAGGATCACGATTCTATGCTCGGATTTTCGTTTGGACCAGATTTGCTCCTTCAATTGTGGATTTTAGTAGAATTCTAGGGTTGATTTAAGGTGGGTGTCGCCCCTGATGTCTCTGGTCGACCAGGGATTTGAAGTGGAGGTTAATTTTTGTGTTTTATTTGTTTATTAAAACTAAAGTTTCAATTTTAACAACTTAAACCCCTCCACTTTGATCAACATTGATATTTAAAATTTTTAACTCTACTTTATGGTTATTTCTAGACTTTTAACTAATTAGGTTAAAATTCCTAGTTAGTAAATTCTCATTTATTTAAACCTTACTAATTCCAGTTTAAGGTTTTACATTTTTCGGGGTGTTACAAGTCCACCCCCCTTAAAAAGGGTTTCGTCCTCGAAACCGTAATACGTACCAAATAAAGTAGGGTGAAGACGTCGCATCTCCTCTTCGGACTCCCATGTAGTGTCCGAACCCTTTCTATGCTCCCATTTGACTTTGACTTGGTCAATTTGTTTATTTCGTAAACGTTTGACCTTTCTGTCTAAAATTTCAACCGGTCTTACCGCATAATTTAGACTATTATCCACTTCGATATCATCGTAATGGATATAGGTCGTTTCGTCTGCTAGGCATTTTCTTAATTGCGATACGTGAAACGTGCCATGGATCCCGCTTAGCTCTTCCGGTAATTCAAGACGGTAAGCTACCTTGCCAACTCTCCCGATAATTTTAAATGGCCCGATAAACCTTGGGCTTAACTTCCCCCTTTTTCTGAATCTAATAACACCTTTCCATGGGGAAACTTTTAGCATAACCCTGTCACCAACTTGGAATTCAATTGGCCTTTTCCTTTTATCAACATACGCCTTTTGCCTGTCTTGAGCCGCTTTCAAGTGTGCCCGAACTTTATCGATCTTTTCATTTGTGGCTCGTACTATATCTTGGTGGGCGAGTTCACGTGGACCCACTTCACCCCAACAAACCGGGGTCCGACACTTCCTACCGTAAAGCAGTTCGTATGGTGCCATTTTAATACTAGATTGGTAACTGTTGTTATATGAAAACTCAACTAACGGTAGGTGAACATCCCAACTGCCTCCAAAGTCGATTATACACGCCCGTAGCATGTCTCCCAATATTTGTATCGTTCTTTCACTTTGTCCATCCGTTTGAGGATGGTACGCAGTGCTAATGAACAATTTGGTCCCCATTTGTTCTTGGAAATCACGCCAGAAATTCGAAGTAAACCGGGTATCCCTATCCGACACGATGGACACCGGCACTCCATGACGTGCTATGATTTCATTGGTATAGACTTCTGACATCTTTTCTGACGTATAAGTCTCACGAATCGGAATGAAGTGAGCACTTTTCGTCAATCTATCCACCACTACCCATATGGCATCAAAACCACGATTCGTCTTAGGCAGCTTGGTTAACAGGTCCATTGTAATATGTTCCCATTTCCAAACCGGAATTTCTAACGGTTGGAGTTTACCGTATGGTTTCTGGTGCTCCGCCTTGACTTGTAAACATGTCAAGCATTTTTCCACATATTTCGCCACGTCCCTCTTCATTCCGGGCCACCAATAATTTTGTTTCAAATCATTGTACATCTTGGTCGCACCCGGATGAATTGAATAACGGGATTTATGAGCTTCATCAAGTAGAAGCGCCTTTACTCCACAGGTATGTGGGACCCATATCCTTCCGGATCGAGTCGTGATTCCCATCCGACAAGTCTTTCAACTGACCAATTATTCTTTCCTTCTTCCAATTCTCTTCTTTTACTGCTTCTAATTGCGCCTCTCGAATACGTTCAAGTATACCCGAGGTTACCACGAGTTGCATCGATCGTACTCGTATCGGGACATAATCCGCTTTTCTGCTCAGAGCGTCCGCTACCACATTTGCCTTTCCGAGGTGATAATGTATCTCACAATCATAGTCTTTCACCGTTTCCAGCCATCGCCTTTGTCGCATATTTAACTCCTTCTGATCGAAGAAGTATTTCAAACTCTTGTGGTCGGTGAATATGGTGCATTTTACCCCGTACAAGTAATGCCTCCATATTTTTAATGCAAATACCACCGCTGCCAACTCGAGATCGTGCGTGGGGTATTTCTTCTCGTGTAACTTCAATTGTCTCGAGGCATAGGCTATTACCTTGCCCCGTTGCATCAACACGCAACCGAGCCCCGATAATGAAGCATCCGAATAAACCACCATGTCTTCGACTCCGTCCGGCAATGTCAGTACCGGAGCTTGAGTTAGCCTTTCTTTTAGCGTCCGAAACGCTTTTTCTTGATCGACTCCCCAAACAAACTTTGCTTTCTTTTGGGTTAGCTTTGTTAGCGGCGATGTAATCTTGGAGAAATCTTGAATGAATCTCCTATAATATCCAGCAAGCCCCAAAAAGCTTCTAATTTCCGAAGGGTTCTTCGGGGGATTCCATTTTGACACCGCCTCTATCTTTAACGGATCCACCAAAACTCCGTCGGCATTTATGACATGGCCGAGAAATTGTACCTCTCGTAACCAAAAGGCACATTTAGAGAATTTTGCATATAACTTCTCTCGTCTAAGTGTCTCTAACACTTCTTGTAAATGGTGTGCGTGTTCAGCTTCATTTTTCGAGTACACCAAGATATCATCGATAAACACGATGACCGACTTATCCAACATTGGCTTGCAAACCCGGTTCATGAGGTCCATGAAGGCCGCGGGCGCATTTGTTAGCCCAAATGACATCACGAGAAATTCGTAATGTCCGTATCTTGTGCGAAAAGCCGTCTTCGGCACATCTTCTTCTTTGACCTTTAGTTGGTGATACCCCGACCTAAGGTCAATTTTTGAAAACCAACTCGCGCCTTGTAGTTGGTCAAATAAGTCATCTATCCTCGGGAGCGGGTATCGGTTCTTTACCGTGAGTTTGTTTAACTCCCGATAATCGATACACATGCGCATGCTCCCGTCCTTCTTTCTCACAAACAACACCGGTGCGCCCCAAGGAGACACACTCGGCCTTATGAATCCCTTGTCAAGCAAATCTTGAATTTGGGACATCAGCTCTTGTAATTCCGACGGTGCAAGTCGGTACGGGGCTTTTGCTACAGGTTTCGCGCCCGGAATTAATTCAATCCCGAACTCTACTTCCCGTTCAGGCGGTATCCCCGGTAAATCTTCCGGAAAAACATCTTCATAATCTCGTACTACCGGTACATCTCCAATCTTTCGTGATTCTTTCTCGGTCTCATTTGCATAAATTATGAATGCCTTGCATCCTCGCTTCATGAGCTTGTGAGCTTTCAACATCGAACATACTATGGGGTTGCCTCGTTTTTCGCCATAAATGGTGACATGTTTTCCGCTCGGAGATGTTAGTTTTATCTCTTTGCGAAAACACACGACCTTTGCATGGTATTGAGATAGCCAATCCATCCCCACGACTACTTGGAATTCTCCCATCGACATCGGGATTAGATTTATCAAATATTCTTCATCATCGATGCTCAGTTTACAATTTTCACATACATCACAAACAATAAAGCTTTTGTTATTACCTATCTCTACTTCTAAAGGCACAGGTAATTTTGTTAGAATAAATGAAGGATGTCGAATAAGTCCATATGAAACAAAGGATTTATTCGCACCCGTATCAAATAACACGTGTGCAGGAATTGAATTTACAGCAAATATACCTGAGACCACGTCAGGTTCAACCTTCGCTTCTGCGGCGGTTAATTGAAAAGATCTTGCCTTTGCTTTTGGGGCTTCACCTTTCGGTTCATGCCCATCTTTCTTTCCAACCAGTTCCGGGCATTCCGACTTTTTGTGACCCGTTCGATAGCAATTGTAACAAACCGTCACTTTCTCCGGGCACGACATAGCCATATGTCCCGTTTTCTTGCATATGGGACAAGGCTTATCCTTGTAACGACATTCGCCTTTATGATTTTTCCCACAAATTTTGCAACCTGATGTACTACCTTTAGCATCTGATTTCTTTGCTGATTCATTCGTTCTTGCTTTCTTGGCAGGGCTTGGATTCACATCTTGTGCCCTTCGTTCACCCCGTTCTATACTCTTCTTCAATTCGATCTCCCTTTCCCGAGCAGCATTGACAATCTCGGTAAGGGTCTCGTACTTTGAAGGGGTTATGAACTCTCTATACTCCGCGCTTAGCATGTTATGATAATAATAGACCTTTTGCTCTTCATTCGTTATCAAATCATCACAGAACTTCATCTTGTCCATAAACATCCCCGTGATCTTGTCTATGGATTCACCTTTGTGTCTGAGCTGCATGAATTCTTCCTTGATTTTATTTATGACCGCCTTGGGACTATGGTGTTTAAGAAACGGCGTCTTAAACTCCTCCCAAGTCATGGCCTTAGCCGCTTCACTTCCAATCTCCTTCTTTTTGTTATCCCACCAATCTTTCGCTTGACTCCTTAGTTGACCCGTACCATAGGCTACGTAGTCTTCTTCGTCACAATGGGTTCTCTCGAATACCCCTTCGATGTCACTTAGCCATCGTTGGCACACTATTGGATCAACCTCCCCATTATATATTGGTGGTTTACAAGCCATGAATTCCTTGTATGAACAAGGCTTTCGTCCTCCACGCTTTTCCTTTGCTACATTTGAATCATCTTCCAGTTTCTTGATTCTATCTTCTACTATTGATAAAACCGTGTTTTGGATTTTATCAATAAAGCCCGACAAACTGTTTTCGATCGCCTTTCCAACCTCTTCGGCAATCACTTCCCTCACTTGTTCGGTGACTCGTGGCACCGCATTATCATTGCCTCCATCAGCCATCTCGATTTCTGAAATGTTTACATAGATTGTTAAACATTCCATTTATAACACATGCTTTACTTGTTTTGATTTTATCAAGTTCATAACTTGATTTACTCATTCTTTTTTCAATTCAATCAAGTTCGTAACTTGATTTAATAATTCTTGTTTCTATTCAATCAAGTCCATGACTTGATTTAATCATTCTTGTTTCATGCATTTCTTGTTTTTGAGTGAGCTTACACACTCTTTTCATGCATATTTGTTCGTTTCTCATTTTATACATAGTACATAATTTATTAACAAAACAAGTTAATTCTTACCGGACGATCGATCAAGCTTGAACCGAACACTTATTGACAACCTTGAGCTCTGATTACCAACTTGTAACACCCTAAATTTTTTTATCCTTAAATATATACAAAATATAGTTTAAGTACATGACTTTCATTAATGAGGATCATAAGTAACCAAGACCTTAGTCAACTAATGACTAAGTTAAAACGTTTCAAAAATTGTTTAACATGTATTTACAACCCATACACAAAAACTACATAGATCTAAAACATTGCGGAAGCTTCAAAACGGAGTGTTCGGTTCTTCGTCTAATTGCTTGATCGTCACCTGTAAGATCTACCAAATTTACCTATGATCAAAACCAATAAAACATTAGTTTTGACGTTGTTATATAATATGACTTCAAAGTTTAACAACACATTTGAATTAACAAACATATAATAGCTTTTCTGGGTTCACCGTAAATTACGGTATCACCGTAATTTACGGTGAGACTTGGGATTGTCTGGTCACCGTAAATCAGTAGAGAAATACCGTAAAACTCATGACTCCTACCGTAAATTACGGTATTACCGTAATTTACGGTGAATGCTGGAAATTCATGTTCTTGTTTGGTTTGTTCATTTTACTCAAACCAAATTCACGGATTTCGCTTTTCTAAAGAAAAACAATACATCAAATTTTCTTATTTCTAATATATATATATATATATACATTAATCAATATCAAAGAATAATCCGACATATTTCAAGGTATTAACCATGCTTCACTTGATTATTCGACCCGTTCGGCTTGTCTATGAAATTTCTTCCTTTTTGACAACTACCAACGAGTTAAATCCATCTTTCGACCAAATATTCAATATAGCAATATCATAGCTTTAATTCATAACAACTTGCATTTTATAATTCGACCTAACCAAATACAATGATCTAATTTTTACTTAATGTAACGGGTCAAGTTACATACCTTCAAAGTTTGCCCTTTAAACGTGGTTCACCACCCGTTTGTCCGCTTGACGTTCCTGCGTCCGTTCCTATAGAGTCCATTTATGATGCGTTTTAGAACTCTCTTTAAATCATAATTCGCATAATACATCAAAACATCATGATTATGCGTTTAAGCTCAGAATTTCAGTTTTAAAGCCTTCATAGAGGCATTTCAACAAACACTTCATAAGCAGATTTTTACATGATTAACATCACATCTTTAGTTTATTCATTTAACCCTATTTTCATATAAAACAACCAATTTACATGAATGTTAGCTTCTATTTGCTGAAATCACTTCCAGATTGCTAATTTATACAAAATCAACAATCTATTTCCTAATGTTCATTCAAGTACACATAATTCACAAATCACCTACAATGGTGTTCTTAGGTTTCACAAAATTTCTTATGTTTTCAACTTATTTTGATCTAGGGTTTGTCCCTAAACACTATAGTTGTTCCATGATCAACATAACACATACATGCAAGCTCAATTTCAGATTATTCCCAATTCATGAGAATTTCTAGTTGCGAGAAATCCTTAAATTTTACATACCTTGTAATCCTCTTGTGATGAGGATCACGATTCTATGCTCGGATTTTCGTTTGGACCAGATTTGCTCCTTCAATTGTGGATTTTAGTAGAATTCTAGGGTTGATTTAAGGTGGGTGTCGCCCCTGATGTCTCTGGTCGACCAGGGATTTGAAGTGGAGGTTAATTTTTGTGTTTTATTTGTTTATTAAAACTAAAGTTTCAATTTTAACAACTTAAACCCCTCCACTTTGATCAACATTGATATTTAAAATTTTAACTCTACTTTATGGTTATTTCTAGACTTTTAACTAATTAGGTTAAAATTCCTAGTTAGTAAATTCTCATTTATTTAAACCTTACTAATTCCAGTTTAAGGTTTTACATTTTTCGGGGTGTTACATATTTTTAACTTGGTTTCTTGAGAAATCACCCATGACATTTTAGATCCACATGATTAACAACTTATTTTGATCATTATTTTACAAGAAATCAATGTATTCTTTCAAGTTCATGCTTCTCATGAGGATGATCCATTAACTTTCATCAAGTTCATCCTCTCACCTTGCTAGATTATGTTTTTAATCATGATCTAGCAAGATCATATGATGATCTACATTATTTTCATAAGCAAACATCAGTCAACAAGTAAATCAACACATAAACACATGATTCCTTCATGATTTCTTATAACTTTAAGCTTATGTTCATGTTTCATCTTCTTGCTTCTTAGTGTTCTTTATGATAATCATCTTGTATCATCTTTTAACCACTTAAAATAGATGTAAAATGGAAAGATCATGGTTCTTACCACTAGCACAAGGCTAGGGATGATCAAGAGGAGAAAACAAGTGGATAAAAGCAAACAGTTAAGGTCCTTGAACTTCCAAAATCTCTTAGCTTCTTTATGCACCTTCTAACACCTTTGAGTGTATGTGGAATTGTATGAAGATGAAAGAATGAAGGTGATGTATGGTGTGGTGATCTCGGCCTTGGGTGAAGGGAGGAGAAGAAGAAGATCTCAAGTGTTGGTTTGTTGTGAATGGAATGGTTATGGCCTCATGGTTATCTTATAAGCACTAACACCACAAAAATCTAGTGAATAATGTGTCCAAAAAGTGGAGACATGATCTAATTGATTAATCAAATAAAAGCAAAGTAGGACCCACATCATGGGTCGTGAACTAGGTAGGGGAGGGGAGGTAGTAGGCTAGGTTCCAACCATTAGTTAGTTATTTTGGTTAAAATCCAAGTATTAGTTAGGGATTTAGTTACTAGATATTTTTATGATGTGTTATGATGTTCGGGGACCATAGCTAGCTTGGTAATGCTAAAACAGTGCTTCTAGTGTAAATTTGGTGTTTCGGGTAGTGTCCGGTTGTTCGGTTGGTTACCGGTTCGTTAAGGTGCTAAACTATGCGGTTTAGTGTGCTTTGTGTACCCTTTTGTGACAGTTTTGATTCCCGACACTTAGGAAAGCATTCAGGACCATTTAATCACATTTCTGCATGATATTAGTTTGTTTAAAAGCTGATTTTCTGCAGAATTCTGCAGTTTATGTAAATTTTAGGCACTTTCCGGCACTTAAGCTATCACTAGGAAGGCAGTTTTGTGATCCCTACTTTCCTACACACTATACTAGTATAATACTTGGTTTCTGGCTCATTCTGTATCTCCATACATTGTCTGTCTATTTACTGAATTCTGTCAGTATGTTTCTGATTTGTCTGATAACTGTGCTAACTGTGTTTCGTGCATCATTTCAATCAACAAGGTTTGCATGCAATAATGTTATGTCATTTGCAATATATGATGCACATGTATGTATAGTAACAATATTCAAAAGGCAATTCAAATCATAAATTGTAAATTAGCACAGTCATTAATCATTAATTATTGTCTAATTAATTGTACGGATGCATGCAAATTTGACAGTTGTCACATTACCTAGATGCTAATTTTCCTACATAATGCCCGTCTTTAGAAGAAGATTATTTTTATTGCCATCCTGTATTTTGGTTTGATATATTCTTGTTTGATGACATGTTGAAGATCAACGCCTGCTCGAATGCTATTATAATAATGGAATCCAAAATAGCATTTTTTTACACTGGTATTGATCCCTTCATGCCATCAATATATCCATCAAGAACAAGTGGCATAATGACATATCAGTGTCATCAGTCTCTTTTTCTTGAATATTTATCCATCTCATTCAGCAAAAGCTTATAGAGACACCCACCTCAGAGAAGAATCCATTCAGTGAAACTTCATTCAGAACAATACTCAATATAAAAGAAACGAGGCTTCCCATCTGTGGTTTTTAAACTATTTTTTTGGCATTTTTAAAGTGAGTGGTTTCTAGGAAACATGGCATATGTTTTTTTGGGTGTGATCAATTGATTGTGCAGAGACGTCTCTCTTATAGGATGTTTTTGACGCGTAGTTTAGGCAGGATTTTATTATAGTAAATGATATTAATAAAGTAACCGTCTTTTCAGTTAGTGTGTGTATTTTTACTGTTTTTGTTCAGGGTTTTTATGAGTTTAGGGTGATAGACGTCCCATCTTCCAAGTTTGGCGTTTTTTATTTAATTTTTAATAATACTTGTCCAAAGTAATTTTATTATAGTTTGTGAGTTTTTGGCATTTTATGGCATGATGGCGTTTCACAAGCATTTTGTCTGTGTGGCGTTTTTGTTAAAATAATGTATTTTGTTCTTAGCTGAAAAATACATAACAAACAACTGAAAAAGAAAATTAAAAAAATAGAAATAGTTGATCATCCAAATCTTCACTATCAGCAGTCTCTTTCTTCTTTGAAACATGTTCACCGGCGGTTTGACTTTGGTATGCTTCATTTTGTTTTCTTGTTGTTGAAGTAGCTTTTTTGTGGCCGTTTGGAAGGACAAAATGACGTGAGTTTTTTGTTTGAAGTTCATCTTTATCTCCATCTTTATCTTCAAACCACTCATCAGTGTCATTCCTCTCTTCATGCCATTCAAAAATTCATCAACAACAAAGCACAAAAAATGACATAAGTCTGACACCAACATTTTTTTCTTGAAGATTTGTCCATCTCATGCAGCAAAATGTTATTGAGTTACACCCCTCAGCTAAGAATGCATTCTGCGAAACTTCGCGTAGAACAATACTGAATATACAGGAAACGATGTTTGCCATTTTTGGCGTTTTACTGAGAAAATAGTGTATCTAAAAGAAACGTCGATTGAAATATTTGATGTTTGAGTTTTTTGGCGTTTTCTAAGATGATTGGTATATAGTAAAATATGACGTTTTTTGAGTTTGGTGTGTTTGATGTTTTGGGTTTTTTGGCGTTTCTAAGATGAATGGTATATAGCAGTAAATATGGCGTTTACGGTTCGGGGTGTGTTTAATGAATGTCTCAGATGTTTTGTTTATATAGGATGTGTTTTGGCCCGTAATGGCGTTTTATTCATGAGTTTGGCGTTTTTGGTAGAGGAGTTTAAAGACCCTTTTACCCTTAATAAAACACGTCCACTTAATAGAATTTGTGTTATTTACGAAAACGCCAACGCGCCAATCTAGTCCATAGATTTTTTTGATCGGACGATCCATAACCGTTCTCACTGTTCTCATATTTTTCATCGTTTTCTCTAAATCCTGACCCTATATATATGTGTGTGTGTGTATGTGTGTGTGTGTGTGTGTGTGTGTATAGAGAGAGATAAAGGGGAGGGATGCGTGAATATTAACACTTTTTTTTTAATTTAACAAACCATTCATTTAATATTTTAAAATGCAATGAAAACAATAATTATGTTTATTGTAATAACAAATTTATCCTAAAATTACAACCATCCCTTTACAATTCAACTCACATCCAGAAATTTAAATTTTAAAGTTATCTAATTTGATAATTATCAAAAAATTATACATGTCTGTTTAATTTAAATATTATTTTGTAGCTATAACTTTATCTAATTGCTACATACGTAATATTGATAGTTCAACAATTTTTTATTAGAACTAATAAAATAGGACCATTATTATTTAAATAAAATTTGAGTTATTACACATATGTTTCTAAAGCTATTGAACCGTATGAGAAATTGACACAGTTTCTCTGATGGATGATTCAAATGCTTTTATTTAAAAGTTTGGCAAACATCACATGTTTTGATCATACATGACATAAATTGTTCAGACGTCTGAAAAACGTCTCAAAAATATCGTTTTATAATTGTTAAATCTTCCTTATTAAAGATTTGGTTTTTTTATTTATTCAACCCGTGTAATACACAAGGTTATAACCTAGTATGTTATTATCAAAAAATAAACTGTAACGTTCAAAGTGGGAGTATATACGGCGTGTACAAAAGTTATCATCAAGAAATTATATTAATATACTTTTAGATTCTAATTTCAAAATTTAATATCCCGACTCAATCTCTTGATACCTCATAGTCTTATACCATGCAAACTCGAGTCGAGCCAAAACAAAGCCCATCTGTAGGGGGAAAGGTTTAAGACTGTAAAAAATAGGTTCTTTCTTTATATTGGGTTCGGTTGGATAAAGTCTAAAGAAACAAACACTTGAATGGGTCCACAAGCGGGTACTTGGCGTTAAGTGATTCTCCTTGGAGTATCCTTGGCTCTAAGTACTTTACGAATTCTAGATCCCTTACGTTTGCAAAATAGACATCGTCAATCTCGTAACAGGTCACTTGTATTTGCAAAATAGACACAACCAGTCTCATCATTGGAATTGATGTTTTCTATGACCAACATCCAGCATGGGAATATGTATCAACCGAGTGAATAAAGATGTAAGAGAAATAGAGAATAAGTATAGGGGTTGTGACAGAGAATAGGAATGCCTTTACCTTTACCAAGGATTATTCATAGATAAGGAAAATTAGGGTTTTCATCTTTCTCGTAATAACTAACTTTATTAATAAATGTAACCCGAGTAAAAAGAGTCGAGCCAAATCTAATCCGGGTCATACATCTTCAAAGTACAAGTGATTTTTGAATATTTCTATTGAATTCATACGGGTAAAAAGAATCGTGCAAAATCTGAACCAGTATACACTCAAGGTTGACATGTTTAAAAAGACGACATGAGACTTAAGCAGTAAGATCCCTGGCCCAAAAAACAATTAAAAAAAAGTTAGGCCCGTCAGATTTTTTGATTTAAAGTAACACTTTTCGTTCACATGATAGGTATGATTTTCTTTCTCTTTAACACCTGATGAATTTCAATCGGTAGCGGAGGTTGAACGAAAACTCAGTGGGAGCAGGGCTCTTAAAAATCCAATATTTTGCACTAAAAACTATATTATTCGAAAATTTTCCATAAAATTTAACACTACGAGCAAAAACCGGCGATGGCAGGGGCACCCCCGGCCCCAAAGAAGCTCTTCCAATGATTTCAATAACACAAGCTGTCAAGCTGCAATCTGGCAAGACACTAGAGTGCGGCAAATAACACGCATATGTGAGTAGAAGGACAGAAGTAGTGATCCATTCACGTTAAAACTTGAAATGAGTTGAGATTACACGAGTTTAAGAACAAACTCAAGGCCTAACTGGAGGCTATTTCATTAACATGTTCGAATCTTAGCTTCACATAACCAATACGATATTTAGTTTATGTTATTACTCATTTCAGTTTCGGTATTTACCAGTTTCGATCTTGTCCTTATCTTAAACGACTTTTACACTTGGTTTAATAGGGAACTTCAACGTATTATAATCTTCAACTACTCGAAGACAATGAAGAGTAGTTATTTAATTTGAGTATAGCTTTGCTATAGTTTTATATTTAAAAAAATTAACATAATAAGTGATTACCAGTATTTGTGTTTTTCAACACTTAAATTACACAAAACCGCCTTTGTCGGGGCTCGAATCCTTGACTTCAAGGGAAACTACACCTTAACTCCAATGACTTTGCCAATTAGACCCAACCCCTTGCCACCTAATCACACATTAGGCGTGAGCATAAAACCAAATTAACCAAAACCGAAACTAAACTAACTGAACTGAAGCAATAACTGATGGTTCGGTTATTGTTTTTTGAATAACCAAACTTTCGGTTAATCATATATCTAAAACCGAAAATAATCAAACCGAACCGATTAGCCAAACATATATATATACGAAACTCTCTTAAAGTAATATTATTTATAAGTTCACAACCCACTATCTTTTTTAATCTTTTAGTCCAATTGAGGGTCTATTAGTGTTTCTTTTATTATATTCATAGGGCCCATTACCAAGATGCATGTGGTATCTATATAATTTTGCTAGTTTTATAATCATGAGTTTATATTTTACAAGTTCTGTATACATTAGATAATTAAACAAAACCGATCCATAACCTGTTGGAAATTTGGTGAATGGATATTTAATATATTTATAACTTAATGAAATTATAAATATTAATTAGAATATTC
This sequence comes from Helianthus tuberosus, assembly GCA_030545235.1. NCBI lineage: Eukaryota > Viridiplantae > Streptophyta > Magnoliopsida > Asterales > Asteraceae > Helianthus > Helianthus tuberosus. The sequence goes on along the minus strand of CM060426.1, from coordinate 139,059,023 downwards.
ATGTGGTGAATAAAAGAGAAACTCTTGAGTAGAGTTTGTTGATGACATTTAATTAGTTTTATTAGAGTTTTTAAGTTTCTAATTAAGTGACTAATTAAGTGAAACCTTTCATTAATCCATAACTCTTGTACAATTAGTAGGCTATGTGCTTCTTATTGTTATAAAAAAAAAAGTAATGTATTGCTTGATACATGTATAATACTAGAAGGAGGATAAACATTGAAGACTAACTAGAGAGAGGAGTACTCTCTACTTGTTTTCCACCACCATCACATCCTTATTTGTTCAATAAGTTCAAACACTACAATTACCCGGTGTAACCTCGGGCGCGTGAGCCATCTTCGGCAGTACATACTGCTTCGGCAGTTGTACCCTGAGAAACAGTCGCGTAGTCTTTAGTAGAGGCGCGAAATCTGTTTTAAGGGAAGCGTGTTGAACACGTGCCTCAACCAAAATCGTCAACGTTTTAGTGTGCTCTTTGTTGTAGTCAATGAGTAATTTTCAAGACTCGAGATGATGAATACTCGTCTAGGATGCTATCAAATGCTCGTGAAGGACCCACCAGGGATGCGACTTGAATCAAGATTGGTATATAAATTTATATTTTATATTCTTTTTATTTAGTTATTGCAACCGGTATTGTACTATGATATATCCTACGAAGACGAGAGTCTCGTTATCATATATTTTGTAATTATATTTTTATAAAAAGTGAACCTAGTTCCTACATAACCAATGGTTAACTGAACCCTCAACCGACTTTGCACAACCCTATCATACATACAGAATGATTATAAATAGATCACATATCTTCTCATTTAGAAAATAAAATCCTCCAACACACTCCACTCTTTCCTAGTGATAAGCAATTAGTATCGGATACTTAATGACATCAAATTTCTCATACCACTACCTAGGGATGACAATCGGACCCGAACCCGATGGGTAAACCCGAAACCCGAATCATTTAGCACGGGTTTGGGTCTAGTAATCGGGTATGGGATTAGTTTTATTTTTTTCGTGGGTTTGGGATTTGATGATATACCCGTTAACCCGACCCGATTACCCGATAAAGTATACCCGACCCATTTACCCGATAAATATACCCATTTACCCCATATTCTTTCTATATTTTTTATATATAAATTTATATATATTCTTCTTTATAATTATGGAAACTCAAAAGTCAACCCTATTACCCTAAAATCTCAATTTCCCAATCCCCAATGTAAATCTTTTTATTTTTTTTATTTCTAATAAGACTTTTAAGTTTACAAATACTTGGTGTCATGCCTTAGCCTGTAGAGTAACAACAAAAAAATCATACTGAACCGCCATTGGTATATCAACACATTCACACTCACCTCATACGTCACACACACCATTTGTCATCTATGAATTTGAATTTTTTTGTGTACATTGAGGTATTTTATTTTATATACTTTGCCATCAATTGATATATTTTCATAATGATAATGCTTTAGTAGTTACCCGATGGATTTGGGTCATGTATACCCAACGGGTAACTTTTTAGATTAATGGGTTTACCCAAAACCCGTGGGTATACCCGATACCCGATGGATATTTACCCGATAGAAACCCGACGGATTTGGGATAGATTTATCTAATCGGGTTTGGGATTACCTAAACCCGTCCCAAATCCGACCTATTGCCATCTCTACACTTCTTGGAAAGTATTGTTACTAGTTTAATACCAACTTTTACCTACGGGTACCATACCATTGTCAATACCGTACCGAGTATTTTCGGTATCAATATCAATACCCAGCTTTGACGATTTTCGATACTGGTATTTTCGATACTGACCACGCTGATCCCACAGTTTTTCCTAGAGATTTACATCCACCGTGTTATACTGCTTACACGCGTATGCTACGTGTTCACCAACAAATTTAACACCTACACATATCACACTAACGAAATCTTCGCAGAAATCCAACGCTACAATCTATCAAACCCTTCAACTTCAACTTCTGCAACATCGTCTTCGTTGAAATCAATGGCAACTCTCGGAGGTTTACACAACTCATCGTCTTCAAACAGCGTCAATATCGACAGTCTCGCTCGTTTTGCCGTCGAAGAACACAACAAAAAGGAGGTCTTAATCGGTTTATAATTCTATTACTTTCATGTTATGAATTCGTGCTTCTTTTTATTAAATTGTTGAATTACTTTGCTTGAAATTGTGATTTAGGGCTAACTGGATAGTCTGGATCGGAAACCTAGGGTTTTGACGGAAGTATGATCATGAAATAATTTTTTTTCAGAATTTATTTTTGGCCAAAATTGAAATAGATTGATAAAAAAAGGTGTGTGTGTGTGTGTGTTGATGGTTGCTTTAATTTTGTTGATTAAATATTTTTAGTGTGGAAATGATGGTGACTTATGAATTGGGACTAACACTGTGTTCTTGAATCTCATTTAACATGGCCGGTGGTGTTTGGCAGAGTAGCTGGAGCTTTTAATAAAATGTATAAAATGACCAAAATGGACATAACTAAAAATTTAAAAAGTTTGTGTATCAAAAAGTTCATTAGCTTTAGAGGTTAAAATAGTCATTTTTTCACTAAAAGCTTATACCTCCCTCTAAACGCTACTAGTAGGAGCGTTCAACCAAAAGTTTCAAGCTCCTAACATAAAAGCTTCAAGCTCCTTCAACCATGGTTTTAAAAAACGGTTGAGGCGTGCGCCTCGAGGCGCACCTCAAGGCGAAACGGCCAAAAAACGATTCTGAGGCGCGCCTCAGGGGGGTTATATTGCATGTGCGCCTCAGAGGGGCTGAGGCGCTAAAAAGGCTGCGCCTCAGGTGCGCCTCAGGGGTTTTTGATATTTGTTTTTGATGTTTTTGAGTTTTTGTGTCAATTTCAAGCAATTTATGTCTTTTTTATGTGTGTTTTTGATTATTTTGATGAATTTGACGATGAATTTAGTTACTATTACTATTTTTATAAGATATATAATATTTCTATTTATTTTTTAACTCCGCCTCGGGCTTACGCCTCGGTTCGCCTCGAGGCTTACGCCTCGTGAGGCGATGGGAAAACGCCTCGAAACTCGTTTCCGTTTTTTTAAACCTTGCCCTCAACCAAACAAAGCTTTTTGCTTTTTCTTGAAAGCTTAAAGCTAGAAACTCCTATAGGGAAAAACTAGGGTTTTAGGAAGGGTCTATGGTGATGAAGGTATTTGTTTTGAGTGTTTTAGGAGATAACTGGATTGCTTGCAATATTACCTGTGCATTTGTTTCGAGTATTTAGGCTGTGCGGTAAAATATCGGATATCAGTCAAGGACCGATATTTGAGATATAGGTTATCTCGGTGAGATATCGATAATTTTAATATAGAATTTATATATATAGCACTTTAACACTAATAATTCAGTGATATATAGGTTATATCGCTCAAATATCAGTTATATATCGGTCAATATCGCGATAATATCGGTACCGATATTCTGACCAATATTTGATACCGATATTTTACTAGGGGATCGGTATAACCGATATATCACCGATATTAACTGCATAGTATTTAGGTGATGGAAGCACATAGTTGTCGAAGGCGCAAAGGGTGAGCCTTGGGCCTTGATGCAAGGCGCTTAAACCCGAGGGATATCAGATGTTTTAGGCTTCTTTAGGGCCAGTTTACGTCGTTTTAGAGTTTAGGTTGATTCCAGACTTGTTTAGGGTTGGTATTAAAGTTGACAGACCTGTTCAGACAATTTTTGGCCGGAATGTTATCGGAACTTAGCCTGAAAAAGGCGTCTGAGGGCCTGAAAGTGGGGCTTTTGAAGCAAAAGAGAGATGGCTGCGCTTGGGCCTGAAAAGTGGGCCTAGTAGGGAGTCTCTTCTAAGCATGTTTATGGTACCCGTTCGGTACCGGTACCGAAAAACACCGGTACCGAAAAACGGAGAAAAGTGGTACCGGTACTGAATACACCGGTTCGGTACCGGTACCCGGTACCGAATGCTCATCCCTATTATTTTACCCATGTCAACTTGCATAGGCCAATTGCCATAGCCCTGTACTCGACTTAAGCTGTAAACCAACCACCAATCCTTTCTAAATGACTCAACGCTATGAATCAAATATGTATGTTCTATGACTCGCGAGGATTTATGAGTTGGTGTTTTCTTGAGGAAGGTTGTAAGATATTTAGAATTAGGACAAACAACAATTGCAAAACTAAGGTTTGAGAGATTGTTAGGTAGGGTAATTCTAGATGAAAACTGTAAAATTTAACCAAAAGTTATTGTTATTTTTATTGTTTACTTATTACTATTTCAGTTGAAATACGACTCTGGACTGCAAAAATAATCTTAATAAAATAATCTTTTTTTTTCAGAATGCACTTCTGAAGTTAGCGAGGGTGATAAAAGCGCAAGAACAAGTGGTTGCTGGCACTTTGCATCATCTTACATTGGAGATCGATGATGCCGGTAACAAGAAAATATACCATGCCAAAGTGTGGGTAAAGCCATGGATGAACTTCAAGGAATTACAAGAATTCACACATATTAATGAACCAGTGACCTACACGCCTTCTGCTGATCATGTTCAAAAAGGTCGCTATTAATTTTTAAATAATTCTGAAAGATTCCGACAAAAAAGAATAAAATTTTCTGATTATTATCTTTCCTTTGAAACTAGATGGTGATGGCTCAGGATATCAATCAGTGCCTGTTCATGATCCTGCGGTCCAGGATGCTGCAAATCATATCCTCAAGACAATGCAAATGAGATCCAACTCGTTATATCCTTATGAATTGCAAGAAGTTGTTCATGCTAAAGCAGAGGTATGCAAGTCTTTTGTAGTTTTGTATGTTTTCATATTCTGATTTACCCAAGTGTATGTTCAAAATACTGCTTGAAACGGGTTGGGTTGACCCTAAACACTCTTGTTAAGAAACGTTGATATTAAAAATTATGTCACAGAATGTGGAAGGCGTTGCGAAGTATGATATCTTAGTGAAGCTCAAAAGGAATGACAAAGAAGAGAAGTTCAAGGCTAATGTGCATAAGGACGACAAAGGGGTTTTTCATCTTAACAACATTGTTCAGGACCATTCCTAATTAAACTGTGTTTTATGTGTAATAATAATACCCAAATGCTACACCTTTGCTTGTAAAATGTGGGCCCGGACGATGCTTGTTTGATTTGTGTTTTATGTATGATTAAGAGTTCAACTTGACCCGTTATGTTTGGGTTATGTTTGTTCGCATAATGGGTCAAACAGGAAAAAACGCTCGGATCAACTAAACAGACCCGACTCGTTTCAACTTATAATGAAATTACCCTTTTTGACCTTCAAATTTTGCAGCTATTGTGTTAATCCAGGACTCCAGGTAAATGCTGTTGACAAAATATTCATAAAACCGATGCATGTAAGTACTTATTTCGACTATATATGCCTGGGAATTTTGGGGTGGTCCGGTTTTGTCACTTCTGATGTGAACTTTTAGACGAACTGTTAACTACCCTCGAATTAAGATGAGTTTATGCTTGGCTCGGCTCGGCTCATTTTCATTCCTATATGTTTTGTAAGCGAGAACATAAAATATAACTTTTGGTACTTACCGATCAGAATACAATACGATACATGACGAGTCCAACTTTAGAAACTAGAAACTATGCTTTGGGTTCGGTAGGATCCGAGTCCAGTTTCAGAGTCTGAGAGTCAGGAAGGGAAGTTCATAGCTAAGTTTAATGAAGGGTTTAGCTTTAGAAACCAAGTTCGAATTCCACCAAGAAGCTTCGGCTTTAAAAGCGTTGCAGCGAGGTTTCACCACCAAGAGGCTTCGGCTTTAATAGCGTTGCAGAGGTTTCAGTTTGTAAGCAAAGTTTATAAAAGCCAGTCACAGATTTCAGCTTTCAAAGCGTTTCAGAGGTTTCCATTTAGAAGCTATGGTTCTATTGAACAATGACGAGCTGTTGCAACTGTTGTCATAAATGAAATGGTTGGGTTTCGTTTCGTTGCTACCTGATATTAAAAACCGATAGCAGTTTCTTTTCGAATAGCGTTTTTTAATTGTCTATTTCGTATATCGTATATCGCGTGTAATATATACGAAATAGACAATAAATTTATTGCGTCGCTCTTATAAACATGTAGCGTGTGAAACTAATATTCGAATTCTCGAACTATATAAATAAGATACAAAATGTGAACCGTGGAACTAATTAAGTTTCTTTGAATTATCTTACAGTCATTACAATCTTTTGAGACGAAGTAGCGCCTAACAAAAGTCAATTATTTGGTTTTTATGTGTTTAAGAACTAAATTCTAGTACCTAACAAAAGTCAATTATTTGGTTTTTATGTGTTTAAGAACTAAATTCTAGTATAAAAAGATTCTAGTATAAAAAGTGCTCTTTAACAACTGTTGTAAAAAAAACACAAATTAGAGTTCATAATGCTAGTCTATAACTCGCACATACACATATATATACATTGATACACATATAGCTTTTTTTTACCATCAAATATACTTGTTCCGCTTTCTTAATTTTCATTAAAACAGAGACGATTACAGACTAATGGAAGGTAGACGGGCAACAAGCTGCGCCGCTACCCCCTTCTGAATGGCAAACCCTACCTTGCTAAACACAAAATTCTGCCCCTTAACATGCGCAGTGTTACTGTTTGCCACCTGCTGAACCCGCTGAGGAACCGCACAGCGTCAGAGGCGAGAGCGCCAAAGGTATCGAAAGCGAACGGGACGAACACGTGCTGATTCTCGATGCAAGCTTTTAGGATTGGCTATGATATTCAGTGGCGGATCTAAGAACTTTTTTCACTGGGTTCCTTTTAGTAGATTCTTACTATTTTTTTTTCCAAATCATACGGGATTCTCACTAATTTTTTTTCCATTTTTTCTAAACCGAATGGGTTCCTGGGAACCCATAAAAGTGACCTAGATCCGCCCATGATGAGATTTTTCCTAAAAATATAAAAAAGTTACTCAGCTCAGAATATGATGTCTTGGATTAACAATATGGTTTCTTAATTTTTTAGGTATGGTGTTAGCGTTACACACTCACATCATGTGAAAAAAAGGACTTGACGTCCTGACACCATGTTAAAAAAAAGCACTTACGCCAAGCCTAAAAAAATAAATTAAGACATCATATGTTAGTTTATTTTTTTACACTTTTTTAGATAAAATCATTTTATTAGCATAACTCGATCCTACACGTATAATTATAACGAGTAGGACTCCCTCACGCTATGCGGTGGAAATTCAGTCACTATCGGCTTGATTTGTAACGCTACTGACACTTGCTATAGCAACCGAAAGAAGAAAGCAACAAAATAAAGTTGTGATATGCTCAAAAGGACATCGACACGTGTTTCACATTGATACCAAAGAAACATTCTATTTTGAATGCAACTCCGTTGTTAACAAAATATACATCAGAACGTTGAAAAAAATGCACACCCATACAAAACAAGAGGTGTATACTTAGATTAAAGAATTGAGCCAAATTTAATTGACAAGTTTGGTTTGGTTTGGTTTTACATATTACCATTCAATTTTGGAATGCAAAATTTCCAAATCTTCTTGTTTGGTACGGTTTGGTTTGTGAATTTTGTGTATTCTTTACTTTATTTATTTATTTATTTATTTATTTTATAATTTCTGCTCTTCAAATCCTCAAAGTTGGGTACTTTTTTTAAAAATTGGTATAAGTGTATATATTTCTTATGTTTTCTAAAAGTGTTAGAAGTTTACAACTATTTACTTTCTTGCAAATATGAGAACAATTGAAGACAAATGATCAATAAGAAGATTCAGAGACTAAAAAGAAAACTATATATATATTGTTTAAATACATGTTATACAATAACTTTATTATATAAAAGTATGACACAATCTTCAAACACAAATACTCCAACAACATTCATTTTTATTTAGTTTTATATTAGCAAACATAATAAACATGCAAACTTCAGCAATTTGCAATATATTACCCAATCGTAGGGGTTTGTATGGTAATTCCCTTATCATTGACCCATATAAGAACCCTATCGCAGATATAAATGAGAGGGATATCGGTTCCTTCTAAGATGATTTGTGTGTTAACCAGCGGGTTTTCATTCTTTATAGTCGTCGCTGCACTTTCTCCGGTCTCCCCAACGAGCTCTGGCCATGATGTTTTGCCTACAAAGACACATGAATTATGATACAACTATATCTAATCTATACATACACAAATGTTATAAATATGATAACTGACTCAACCATACTAAAAGATTAATACATGGAAAAACACAAGAATTGTCATGTAACCAAATCAAATTAACATCATGACCATTAGCTTTTATTTATTTTTGGGAATATGTCACAGAATAGTAACCAAGTTTTAAAAGTGTTCTAATTAGGTCACTCGTATCGTTTTTGTCTCAATTAGATAACTTAACATTCGAATCGAGTCATGTCCTTTTTTCTATGTGTCAAGAAAAAAATGAAGAATAAGATGTTGGGGTCGGATTATTTTAATATATGAAATTATATTTATTAAAAATAAAAACACTTTAATTACATTAAAAATAAAAAAAAACAAGTTACAATCCACGTCATCACTCGAAGTTAGCATCAAATAAAAGAGAAAAAAGAAACAAAAATATACATCACCATGGTTACTTATAAAATGGATGAAAAAACCCTTAATTTTAATGAAAAATGAATGTTGAGTGACCTGATTGGAACACTTTTGAAACTTGAGTGACCTAATTGGAACACTTTTAAAACTTGGTTACTATTCTACAAAGTTACCCCTTTATTTTTTACATTTTTCTTCACTCTGAAACTTGTAGTCGTGTCAGCGCAGGACCTTGAGAATTTAAGAAAAAATTATTGATTTTTATTTTATTATTACTTTTAAAAACCAATATGTTTTAAAAAAAAATATATATTATTTTTAATATTTGAATTCTTAAAAAATATATATAAAAACTTTAAATCATTTAAAAATATTAAATAATCAAAATATATAATATCAAAACCTCAACTACATGGCTTGCGCTAAGTAAGCGGCTTAGCGCAAGAGACCAATCTTGCATAAGCGCAAAGTTATATGGTGAATTACAAATATAGTAAAGATAAAGTCAAAACTCATTCGTTTAGTTAAAAGAGGAGTTTTTATGACACATATGAACGATGCATATATAATGTCCACTGGCGTAGGTTAGAAGGGGCCGGGGGAGGAGGGGCGCCCGACCCCCCGAACTTTTCACTCAGTAGTGTAATATATGTGGTTTTCGTATAAATTTTTTTTGGCTGTATACGTTTTCGACCCTCTTCGGAAATCTCAAGCTTCGCCACTGATAATGTCTATTCAATGATGCATTATGGATCAAAGTTCCATGCATTTTCTAGATATGCATGTAGCACACGAGCCAAGTTAGAATGATCAATCCCCTTGTTTCTATGTTGGTGTGTGTATATAATATACATATATACACATATATAGAGAGAAATATGAAAATATTGTGAAGTGAATAATACCTTGCTCAACTTGTTCACATATTGATGCCATGCTACAACGTTATAGACGCCTTTAAATCTTTAAGGGTGATGTATTTGGTGTTAAAGTTTGTAGGAATCGATATCTCTATTTATACACAAATAGCTTGGTTGATTTTTGACATTTTAAATATTAATCTAATCTAATGCTTTGGTTATCAACTTGTTCACAAATAGGTCTATTATTTGGCTCAGGATGATGACACGACAAGATTGACCTATTCTTTTTTGTTATTCACTTTAGAAAGCAATGAAGCAATCAAATCTTTCAATAAAAGGGAAAATTTTTAGGTTTATATTTTACATTAAAAAACTCTTTAAATCTAATCTAATCTAATAAAAAAACAAAAGGTCTAAATTGCAAAATTGAAGTTATTTATTAATTTTAGATAAAGATAAGGATAAAATTAAGTGATATCTATATATTGGTTATTAATTAATTAATTAATATTAATATTCAAATAAATTTATTAAAAAAATATAAATAAAATTTATGAGGTTGCAAAAGAGAATGACATGTGGCATTATTTGGAGTCTTTTATTATAAGTTAGATTAGATGTACAATATTTTCTTGTGTATATTTGAATAGCAACTGGCATGAGATTGAAAAATCAAAAAAAAAAAAAACCTAACATTTTTGACTTTAGGTACGTGTTTTTATTTGCGTTTGTTTTTTTTTTTTTTTTTTTATCAATTCCTTATTTTCTTAGTGTTTATATTTATATAGAGATGGTGTTTTAATGTTTTTCAAGATGGGGCAGGGTTTATACAATATATTTTTATGAAAAAACTTAAAAATAAATAGAAGTTAAGGTCAAAACATACATACTTGAAATAAAACAAGAAAAAAAACAGTATATGGATTAATAAAAATTAGACAAGATGAAATTATCTTTAATTTAGGTCTGTTTTACGGGAGAATTGCAAAAATAACCTTGTTATCTATTAAAATAGGTATTCTTCTAATTCAAAGGCAAAAATAGGTATTCTTCTAATTCAAAGGCAATGGCCATATAATTTGATTTGGTCAAATCGCTATTCTTTTAATTTTCTTCAAAATTTATTTCTCTTGTTTATTTTCTTTCAAAATTAGGTATCGTAATGCCAACTCTTTGAAGTATGCAAATGTGTTTTGATTTGTTTCAACCCAAAGATGTGTTACATCTTTTCGTGTGATTGGATTGACCTGTTAAACAAAATGAATTGTAACACACGTTTAATAAGTTAGGATGTGCGAAAGTACATGTTTGTTTGAGTTCATTACAATTCTAAGTATATAGGAAACCTCATTGATTCTTAGGAACAAAACCCTTAAGCAATGAGGGTTTCAAAGGGGCAACGCCCCCTGGTGGCGGTCTGGGTCGGGGCAGCGTTCCAGGGAGTAGGGTCCTAGGTAGTGGCGGAGCTAGCCCAAAAATCCAGGAGCATTCAATTTTATTTTTTGAGGAGATCAGGGGTATCCTTTGTATAAAACTGATTCTTTTACACTACGAAAAACGGTACGGAGACAGGGTTGAGGGGTAGCCCGTTCTACCCTTTCTAATACACTACCTCCGCCCCTGGTCCTAGGGGTTGAGATGAAAAATGAGTCAAATTTTGAAGCATTTTAAATTAAAGTAAGAGTAAAATGCCAAAATCGTCCCTTAAATTTGGGCATTTTTGCATGTTCCATCCAAAATATTTTTTTTGTGTGTGTCTAAACCTTTGACATTTCATTTTTATTGTCATTTCCATCCAAATCACTAACTCGGTAAATATGTATCATAACGCATGGACGATTTTGACAATATCCAAACTTCAGGGATGATTTTGGCAATTAATCTATTTATTCTTTTGTTTTTCATGTTTTTTAATTCTTATTTTTATCTTTTAATAAAAATACTTATAAATATAATATATATATACATTCATGTGTCCGTAAAAAAAATTAATTAAAGTCTAAAACCTGCAGTTTTATAGTTGTTTGATGTAAATTTCACTTTGAATAAATTAAATGTTCATTTCTTAGTGATTTGCAGGTTCCTAGGTGAAATGACGGATTTTCAGGTCAGACTGAGAGCTTTACTAAAGATATATGAAAACCAGACGATTTGAAGACCGTACAGGTCATATGGTGTGAAGTGGTTACGAGTCGTGGGCCAAGAGTTGGGCTACACCGCCTTGTTGGATTAAACCCTAGTATTCTTATTTATGACATGGCGAGATTACGGGCAGTGCCCGAGTGGAAGCGTATGGGTCGTACCCGACCCGCATTGAACCTGGACCCTATATAAAGAAAAAGATGTTGAACTAAACCCAAAGTTACGGACTCAGCAGCAAGAAATGCCAAAAAAGAGCTATAACAAGGAGGAAGATTCAAGAGAAGATTAATGGGAAAAGGATTCAAGGAAGAATAACATACATGAAGTGGAGACATTGATCCTTACTGAGTTAGACCCATCGCATTATCATTTTCTTTTAGATTTGATTATGTATTCAATGAATTCTTGTGATTTAGTTATTTTTATGAGTAGCTAACCGGGCTCTATAGCCAGTTAGGATAGGATGAATCTTAATATTATGTGAAGCTTGGATAATTTTGTTACGAAAGTGTCTTTTTAGTATGATTTTCTAATGAACTAGTGATTTTGTAGTTTATATGATGTGTATTGATCATTGAATAAGTTTGTGTGGATGATATAGATCTTTCTACGATGTTATGCTTGCTAGATCTGTTTTGTCTATCTTTAATCTATATATCGATCGTTAGTCTAGGGCTGGAAACTTAGTAGGTCAAGGACAAACTTATTTAAGGGTTGGTACGTCATACAAGTCACCTATAGGAAGAATCTGATTAAAAGGGTTTACCAGTTAGTTAGGGGTTGCTTTAAATTGAGTAGCATAAATAGTAACTCGCTTGGTTCGGTAATTTATGTTGCTAACTAATCCTCACCTCACATCTATTGGACTAGGCAGAACACTTAAAACCTCTAAATCCTTAATCACGGTTCCTATGGAAAACGTATACACTTAGCCGTAAACTAATCGCAAACACACAGTAGGCGACCTAACTAGCATTCATACATGACAGACCATCACAAAAACGCAAGTAGAATAAGTGAATAAGAATAAAGTAGTATTAAGCATGCAAACACATCTAAATCAATGAACGAGGCAAGTTACTAAAGCATTAATCCATTAAATCGTTAATAAAAACTGTTTAAAAACAATTATACACAAATATTCATCTTAAACCTAGGATAGTAACAAAGTGTTTAGCCAATAATCATCGTAAAAATAGAAACAAAAGCAATCCAGATTTAGCAAACATGGTGTAAACAACATAAACGAAGAAACGCGGAAACCCGAATGGCAAAACTCAAGCAAGCTCGATCCCGTAGCTCCAAACCTTCAACCCGATGCTTCTCTTGCTTCAAAATTGTCTCCAAGTTGTTCTAGTTCGTCTTCACAGCAGGTTATAATGTTGTGAATTCGTTTTTAGGTTAAAACATGTCCAACATGGGCCAGAATTTTCCCGTTCTGAAGCCCCGTTGCGCGACGTGACGTGTATTTGGTGTACATGTCGTATGACGCGACACCGACAAAACACGTCGGGCTATTAAGCGACTTCATGTCGCGCGAGAACATTAATCCAACCTAGGGATGGGATTGGTACAGTACCTGTACCCATACCCATACCCGTACCAGTACCGAAAATACCGGTACCGAATTTGAACAAAACTGGGTACCAAATACCGTACCAAATATATTGATACGGTACGAGTACGGGTATTGGTACGTGTATTTCGGTACAGTACCCGCTTTGGAATCATTTTGTTTTTATTTAGTTTTTGAGCACTCGTGCGGGTACTAAATAGGTAAAAATTAACATGAGTACCAATATAGTACGAGTACCAAATAAGAAAAATTGGTACGAGTACCAATACGATACAGGCACCATATATGTAAAATCAAAACGATTACTATAAATACCATAATACAAAATAAAACATAATATAAAAAAAACTTTTAAAGATCTATATAAAATTCGGTACCGGTACCCGTTTTTACCCGTACACGTACCAATACCGAAAGTACTGAATACAAAAATCAATAAAACTGGATACCGATACATGTATCAAATACCTAAAATAGGTATGGGTACGGGTACGAGTATTTTGGGAAAAAAAGCCCATCCCTAATCCAACCCTGTCGTGCGACGGGACATGGTATTATTTTAACATTTTCCTTTTCTTTAATCACCTGTTTATCTGTGATACACCAGGAGGCTCAGTATTCTTCATTTAAGCTCGTTTTCGCTTCCTTTTTCCTCAGGAGACCTGCTTAACACAAACTATTATGTACAAAGCTAAAACACTAACAAAATGACTCAAAAAATGTACAACTATACATTGGAAACATATGTATTTTGCAATACATCATGTGGCCAATCACGGCTCGCGGCGTACTCTCACCTTTGCGGACACTAACTGTCACAGCAGAGGGGACACAACAGATATTTCTCAATAGCAACAACTCGTCCAATTCTTCTCCAACCCTTCGGCTATAAATACTACACTTCTCCAAAGGTGAAATGGGTTCGAAATCTTGCATTCTCTACTCTCACTCTAAACTTGTATTTTCTCTCTAGAAATGACAGATACCTATTATCACGTGAGTAAATTACAAAACTCGTCCTTTATGTATGTCACTTATTGCAAAGTGATTCCTTTGTCTTAAAAAAGTACAAAAAATGTACTCGGTGTTTGCAAACCCTTACATGTTACGTCCTTTAGCCCTAACTCAGTTAGTTTTTATGGTTAAATCTAACCAAGTGGACCCCACATAATGGGTATTTTGGTCATTTTACCTAAATGCTAAAATAAATAATCATAAAAAACAATAAATAAAATAATTTTACAATTATATATGTACATATACTTATAAATATATATATACAGATCTGTCATCTCTCTCTTCTCTCTTCATACACACTTTCTCCCTCTAGAACCACCCGCCACCACCCACCCCACTACCATCCACCTCTGATCAAACCAACACCATCACGACCTCCACCGTCGCGGTGGTGGTTCTGAACCACTTGCAACATCCGACGAACAGATCTAAAATCGAGCCCCAACCAAGAGACGAACAGATCTAGGAATCTGAGGTGTTCATGTGGTGGGAACTCATAAACAAATTGGTTTCTGATCGTGGCTAAACAAGACTGGATTTGTTGTTATTGTGAACGAAAATTCAAAATTCCCAATCACATACGGCTTCAACATTCAAACTGTTTGGAACTATTATTATTATTATTAGACAAAATTGCAGAAAACAACCTTTATGTATACCCCAAACTGCACTTTATACCTTTCACTATGAAATCCGCCAAAACCAACCTTTACGTTCATGTTTTGTTACACATCACAACCTTTACACCAAACCTAGTCAAAAAAGTCAGTTAAGTTGCCTCATGTGCGATGCATGTGAGGGCATATATGTCTTTTCCTTTGACCACTTTTACCATGAATATTATATTTAAACCTTTTTATTTATTTCCTTCAACAAACCCCCACCTCTCTCTCTCTCTCCAGAATCTAAAAACCCCATCTCTCCTTCTTCCTTCTCAACCCACCACCACCACCCACCCTACACACATTACATAATCTAAAAACCCCCATGTGCGATGCATGTGAGGGCATCCATGAACGGAGCGACCGCCACCAGGTACTATTTAGTTGGTTGTCCTAGGTAATATTTAGCTTCTTTTTGTTTGTCTCACTCATATAACGGGTTTTTATAATATTTATGTTACTCTCAACAATAAATTTTTTTTGCAGGAGAATGGTGGAAGTCAGATACTGAAGCCGTAATAAATCAAGCACAAAAATTAGGGCAAGCCCCAAACGTTTCAGATGCTCATACCATCAACGGGAATCCTGGGCCTATCGCGAGTTGCTTAGCAAATGGTTAACATTTTACATCCCTTTTTATTTTTTATTTCTTTCTTATCATGAGTACTACATATAACTTTATATAATGTGATTCTTGAGTAAATAGTTGACAAACCTGAACTTTTAAAAATCAGGAGGGTTCAAGTTACATGTGGATCAAGGAAAGACGTACATGTTAAGAATAGTCAATGCTGCACTCAATGAAGAGCTTTTCTTTAGGATTGCAGACCATAAACTCAAAGTGGTGGAGGTTGATGCACTTTATGTCAAACCATTCATAACTGACACCATTCTTATAGCACCTGGTCAAACCACAAATGCCATAGTAACCGTCACTCAAAAAGCCGGCAAGTACCTGGTGGCGGTCGCTCCGCCCTCACATGCATCGCACATGGGGTTTTTAGATTCTGTAATGTGTGTAGGGTGGGTGGTGGTGGTGGGTGGAGAAGGAAGAAGGAGAGATGGGGTTTTTAGATTCTGGAGAGAGAGAGGTGGGGGTTTGTTGAAGAAAATAAATAAAAAGGTTTAAATATAATATTCATTGTAAAAGGGGTCAAAGGAAAAGACATATATGCCCTCACATGCATCGCACATGGGGCAACTTAACTGAATTTTTTGACTAGGTTTGGTGTAAAGGTTGTGATGTGTAACAAAACATGAACGTAAAGGTTGGTTTTGGCGGATTTCATAGTGAAAGGTATAAAGTGCAGTTTGGGGTATACATAAAGGTTGTTTTCTGCAATTTTGTCTTATTATTATTATTATTATTATTGTTTGGGATTAATGACTCAAAAAGTTTGATTTTTCTAGTGGATTTTTTCAAGGGGGTTTACCGGTCTAGGGTTTGGGCATGGTAGGAGGTGTGAAGGGGAGGAAAGTCGACTCGCGAATGGCGATCGGCTTGACTCGGGGGGTCTCAGAATAACTGAACTGGAATTCAAACGGGGCACCGGGGAGTTGGTAGGAGACGCCGAAGTCGCCGATGACGACGGAACGGTCGCCGATGACGACGGAACGGTCGCCGTCAGAGGAGATGACGGAGCCGAGTTCGATGGGTTTGTAGAATTTGGAGCGGCGGTGGAAGGTTTTGGAGGCGGGGTTGTTAGGGTTAGGGGTGGAAGGGGGTTTAGGGGGAGGGTATTTTGGGATGGGGATTAGGGGTTTGATGGTGGTGGAGGGTGGGGGTGGAGGTGGGTTGGGGAGGGAGGAGAAGAGGTTGGGGTTTGGGAGGGAGGCTAGAATCGCCATTGATGAATGGTGGTTGTGAATTGCAGTTGCAGAGGAGTTAAAACAGAGTGTTCTTCAATATCTGAATTTTTTATAATTTTATTTTTTTAGTATTTAGGATAAAATGAACAATATACCCTCATGTGGGGTTTATTTGTTCAGATTTAACCACAAAAATTAACTGAGTTAGGGCTAAAGGACATAACTTGCAAGGGTTTGCAAACATCGAGTACGTTTTCTGTAATTATTGAAAACAAAGGACGCAGTTTGCAATAAGTGACATACATAAAGGACGATTTTTGTAATTTACTCTTCTCACGTTAGAGGATGGTTTCGAGAAGGACCCCCTCCCCCCTCCTTCTCATTATGAGCTCACGACATTGTTAGTTTTGCAGATTACCAAAGGATTAGAGCCTTTGAAGATTGGATCAGTCTTCACCTGGTTGAGCATTGGGATCTAAACTCGTGTTTCTTCAATTAAATAGTTTTAATCTAAAAGTGTCAAATACGACTCTTATATTATCCAAGTTAACCAAAGATGGAGAATGTTAAATAGACATTTAATTAGGTTGTGTTATATAATAGTTTTATTATTTATGTAATTTTGTTGATTGTGACATTTTCCCTGACGGTTAATTAGTCATATGTATATCGATATCTATTCGAGGTGAGTTGATCATGTGACGTATGAATAATAAGAAGTCAAAGAGGTAAACTTTGAAGATCTATACTATGATTAACATTGAAGTTTTATTACAACAAAATAATAACCTTAAATAACATTACAAGTATTACTTTATTTTTTCAGACGCAAACGTCTTATTTTTTTTTTTTACTACAAATTGCAATTTCATTCATACTTGCCAAATTACATCAAAACAAAAGGTAGACGGGCAACGTCTTATATTAGAATCACAAAGCATGATTCTATAGTAACTTGTTTTTCACTAGCCAACGGTAGGGGTGCTCACGACAACCCCCTCTTTGTTCACCCACACAAGAACTCTATCGCAAATGTATATCTCGGGGATGATAGTTCCTTCTGCGATAATTTGCGCATTAACCTTTGTGTTTTCCTTTTCAATTATGTTTACAGCGCAGTCTCCTTCTTCCCCAACTAACTCTGGCCACGAAGTTTTACCTGCCAAATACAATTATAAATCCGACCTTGTTTCTTAACAAATAAATTTTAACCAATTATGCACGTCAAATTACATTGAGAGTCATAATAAATGTACATATATACTTAGGGATGTCTAGTACAAAATCAAGTAGGGGAATGTGAGAATAATGTGAATACTTATTGTTTTAAATGTGATATCTAATAAAGACTTTTTAACCGTCCATCTTAATCTCTTTCACTATATATATGATTATCTTCCATGTAACATACAGGTACTTTTTCACGTAATTGTCTACTTAAAATTGATGATATATTGAACACTTATAAATTTTAATAGTTGAAGAAACTTTATATACCATATACAAGTACTTATTCCTGTAGTTGTCTACTTAAAATTGATTATATATTGAACACTTATAAATTTTATAAGTTGAAGAAACTTTACGTATAATTGGTAACTATAAGTTTATCGAATATTTATAACTTTTCAAAATGAATATATAATTGATAAATAATGAATATTTATAACTTTTCAAAATGAATATATAATTGATAAATAATGGAAGTATATATACCTTGTTGGACTTGTTCACATACTGAGGCCATCTCCTTTGTGATTTAGATGTGTGTATCTATTATGGGTTTTATGACTTAATTATTTGGTTCCGAAGTGAACGTAGAAGAGTTATTTATAGGGAAAGTTTTCTTTTGGCTCTTTCTTTATTTAATTAGTTGTTATTTAGTTTGATGGTAGATAGATAGGAGTGATGACTTGGAACTACTTTAAGATTGCCTAACTTTTTCTTCAACTTTTAAAATTCAAAATAACTAGTTGCCATGCATGCGGGCTGCGGCTGCTCAACACGGCTTATATATTTGACTATCAATATCAATTATATCGTGTAGTTCTTGTTAATGTCATAGTCAAAGATGTCAAGTGGCCGAATCGGTTAAGCATGTATGGCTTTTTTTTAACGTAGAACGGAAGCAAAAAAATACCACATTATTTGAAAGAAACTAGTTATTTATATACTATTTATTTGAAATATTTGTGTGCATATTTGGTGGTAAGTTGTGTTTAAATGGTTGTACCTTAATCAAATATAGGTTGTAAGTTGTGCTTAAGTTGTTGTACCTTAATCAGATAATAATGGTTTCATTACCTTACTAAATTCAATCTGTTTTGTATGCATGTATGGTTGTAAATTGTGCTTAAGTGGTTGTACCCTAATCAAATAATTGTTTCATTATCTTACCATATTCAATCTGTTTGATCCATTCAAAGTTGTGTTGTTTTATTTGTAAATTATTATTATTTATAATAATCTAATTAATTTAGCCAAAATCTTGTATAAATATAATTTGCAACATATTGATGCAATGATTGTTGTAATGTATGCATTATGGTTTGTATAGTGGTAATGATATATATTATATATAGATCACGATAAACCTGTCAAACGAGAAAAAATTGACGCGGGTTCATCGTAACGCGCGAGTCCTAGATCAACTTAGTTATTTTATTCTATGTTTTACGTTTCGACGTTTCGGTTTAATTTCTTCGCATTAACACCGCAACTTCAGTTTCGGTGGTCGCTAACAGTAGTGTGTCATTAGTGCCCCCCCCCCCCCCCCGCAACGCGGGGGGTGCTTGTAGGATCGGTTTGCGACCCGAATGAGTCGTTCAGAAGAGATTTAGTCCGTTTCAGAGGCGGAAACTAAGAAACGGATGTCGAAACAGCTTGCTTATCACTTTAAACACTGATTATATTGATATACTATCGATTACAATTAGTCTTCACACCGGCAGCACCTTGGTTGAGGTTTGGGTGATTAGAATTTTGGTTTGCCATTGAATCAGTTTCAATGGATGGTGTGGATTGTGGATCTTGGGTGACTTGGTTAGAAACAAGGGTTGCTTCTAACCGGCTTGCTAGGTTCCTTCTTGCTACTCGCTTGATTTCCGGTTCGTAGACTAACGGTGATGTTCGCCTGGAATTCCTTGTATGCATGCACTACTTGTGGCCTGCACAATTAACATAACCCGCGTAACAAGGAAAAAGAAAGAGTACAAAAAGAACTAAGCACGTTTAAACAGTTAATCACAAAAATGCAAACAAGTATCCAAACACAAAGCGCACTAACTCCCCGGCAACGGTGCCAAAATTTGATCGGAGTGTCGCGCTCCGGTCAAAGATAATATTTATAAGCCCGAATTACCCTTAACAATGTGTTAGTGATAGTAAGGGGTCGAACCACGAAGAGTTTGTGGTTTGCGAATGGACTTGATTGATTTTAAAGGTGTGTCACAATTATGAAGCTTACTATATTGTTTTTATGAATTTTGTTTGTTAAGAAAATGGGTCGGAATGAACCGACAATTTGGTTTTAATTACTAGCTAACAAGAACTTAAGCAAATGCACGGAATTTTAATTGATGGTTTAAAACAAGATATGTAAACATGAATCACACCCGGGTTTCGGATTAATATGTATCTAGAGTTATTTAGCATGAACGATTTGATTATTTTATGAACACCATTGATTTCTTGAGTTTGTAAATTGAAAATCTAATTGTAGACATCAACAACCATCTAACATACGCAAATGGTGCAAGAAAACCTTCGCAATATGAATTAAAGACAATTGTTTATTTTATAAATCAAGAATAATGAACAAACCGTAGCACGAATCAAAACTCATAGTAGTAATCATCTCTCAATGTCAATGATGCAAGAAAATCTTAACAATTTCGAGTTCAAAACAATACTAACAATCAATCCGCACAATTTCAATCAAAAGATTACAAAATGTTTATATCAAACCAAAGCATGAAAAAGTAAACCCTAGAAAGCTCACAACCTTTCACCCGGGGATGATCTTGAAGAAATTAGCCACTCATGGTTGATGATTAATCTTCAAAACTTGATGGAATATGATAATGGATCAAATGGAACCTTCAAAAATCTCTCAAAATCGCCTATGGAAGTCTAGAATAGAGTGTGTGCTGATTCCTTGTCAAAAATGGGTTCAAACTAATCAAAAGAAGGAGTTTCCCCAATTTCACGCTGGGACCAGCGTCTGGGACGCTGGTCTCTGAAGTTTTTGTCCAGTTTTCGCCGTTTAGCTCTGTTTTTCGCTCCCGTTCTGTCACACCCCAACCGATGGCGGAAACATCGGGATGAGACGAACAAATCGCTCAAAAGCATCATAACACTATTGTGACAATATAGTTTAATTCAAATTTCATGAAATGCTAAAATTCGTACATTGTTCCCAAATAAGACAAATTGCAACAAATTAATTCAAAACATTGCTTATTCTAAGATGGGTTTCTAGGTTCATCCTAGCTTGTTTTCTTGATCACTTCGTCTATCAACCTGCAACATGTATTAAAATAAAATCAACAAAAATTGTTGGCGAGTATACAAGTTTGATACATAGCATAGTAGAATAAAATGTTTAAATTTGCTCATATCCAACATGAATAAGATGATACAAGTTACTAATATGCTGAAACGGTGTCACTATATGTCAAACCCAAGTTTCCAACGCAGACACCCCAAGACTCACTCAAGGGAGGTGCGTACTCCTATAGCATAGGAGTTTAATAAGTATAAGAAGTCTAACAAGTCTTAGAAGTTTAATAAGTTTAGCCAGGTAAATGAGCATATAGACACGAAAAGTTTACATAGCATACGAGATTAACAAGCATCAAATTGTTTCATGTTTAAAAATGGATAGAGTGTGCATATAACAAGTTTCAAGCGTTGCGTGTTTTTGTATAGAATACATGTTGCACCCAAAAGTGATAAAATAAAAATGGGATCAAGTATACTCACATTGGTTGCGTTGCGATTTCTTGTAATAACGCACGAGTAAAGATTTGAGAAATCCAAGAGAACAAACGAACAGTTTATCCTAGAATGTTTAAAATAACACATAACGAACTCATTAATATAAGTTAAATGATATTCCTAATATTTAAAGTTCATAAATCGATTTATTGGATACTATAATTTATCTCATTAATAACTTTGGCAGTTATTTAATTTTAGAGTTTAATATGAAAAAGGAAAATATAAAAAGGATTTATTTTATAAGTCGTTTAATTAATAATGGGTTTGAGGATTTATAGAGGTTTTTAAAAGATTTAAATGAAAAGAAATTTATAAAGTTTTTATGAGCTTTCTTCTTTAATCTTATTTGATTTTGGAAAAGATAGTGTGTATCATCACAATTCACAAACACTACGGTTCAAGCATTACCTTAATGAGGTAGCATCCACATATAATTTATGAGCTTTCTTCTTTAACTTGAAAGGTTTAATTAATTAGTTAGGTTAACTTCGTTAACTTATACTAACTTTAAAGCCTAACGAACTAACTAGATAAAAATAAAAGAGTAAAACTTTTAAATTGTAAAATTAGTTAATTAAACAATAAATAATTAACCATTATATATAACGAATTAAATTAGGATAAAATCTTTTGATAGATATTTAATTCGCGAAAAATTTCTGAGTTTCAAAGTTCAAAACGGGTCGGATTTTGGATATCCGTTTTTGACGGATGTTACACGTTCTTCCTAACTTCATTCCCAAGCTCCGTTAAGCTTTCAAAATACACCTTAAACATGTCAAGGCATGCAAAATACAAACCATCTCAAAGTAGTGTATTCTAAAACTCAATTTCACACAAATTGGTAAGATTAAACACGTTAAGCTTTGCAAATTTACCAACCCATCACCCGTTAGTTTTCTATTAAATGAAATTATAAAAAAAATAAAATTCAGATTGAGATTTAATGGTTTTTCTTCGTAGGTCTTTCACAGTACCACAAATTCACATATATCAATTGAGGGTTAGATCAGTACCCTTATCTTATAGCCTAGTGGCATATTGGGGGTGGGATAAGGCTTTGTGACCAATAGGTCCTGGGTTCGATTCCCACAAGGGAGGTTTTCCCATATTTATTGGGTTTCCTCCTGAATTGGTGTGTATAGGCGATATGCCTAGTGAAGATGGATATGATCGGGTGGTTCCGCTGGTGACACGATAATACTCCAGTGGTCCGTCAGTGATCCAAATTTGCCGTTCAAAAAAAAAGATTAATGGTCTGTTTGGTTTGGCGTAATGGAATATATGAGGGAATGGAATGGACGAGGTAATAGAATGGACAAAGAAATGAAATGGATCATTACATTCCATAGTCTTGTTTGGTTACGATGCAGGAAAGAAATAAATCATTACCTTGTGTTGTTTGGTAGGTAAGAAAAGAGGAATGAACTAAATCGGCGATGGGTGGTGGCGGTGATAGGTGGTGGCTAATGGCGGTGGCAGCGATGGGTGGCGGTGGTCGGTGGTAGAGGCGGTGGGTGGCGATGGTCGGTGGGTGATGGTTGTTAGTGGTGGCGGCGACGATGGTCGGGGTTGGCGGTGCTCTGCGGTAGCGGGTGGCGGCGATGGTGGTGGCGACGGGTGGTGGTCGTGGCGACGACGGTAGGTGGTGGTGGTCGACGGTAGCGGGTGGTGGCCGCGGAAGATGGTGGTGGTGGTCGACAGAGGGTGCCGATAGTGGTCGGGGTGGCGGTGGTCAGCGGTGGCAGGTGGCGACGATGGTGGTCAATGGTAGTGGTGACGGGTGGTGGTGGCGACGGGTGGTGGCAGCGGCGGCGACGACTGTGGGTGGTGGTCGACGGTAGCAGGTGGTGGCAGCGGAAGGTGGTGGTGGTGGTGGTCGGTGGAGGGTGGCGGTGGTCTGCGATGGCGGGTGGCAGCAATGGTAATCGACGACAGTGGCGACGAGCGGTGGCGGCGGAGGACGGTGGTGGTGGTCGGCGGAGGTTGGTGGCGGGTGGTGACTATGGCAAGTGATGATGGTGGCAGATGGTGGTGGTGATGGGCGGTATTTGTGACGTAGGGTGAGAGAGAGAATATAATGGAAAAAAACAGGGCGAGTGGATGAAATGAATTTGAGGGAATTGAATGAGTTATAGGTGTTAGCGACAGTAGATGTTAACCAAACATGGAGAATGTTAAATAGACATTTAATTAGGTTGTGTTATATAATAGTTTTATTATTTCTGTAACTTTGTTGATTGTCCCTGATGGTTAATTAGTCATATGTATATCGACATCTATTCGAGGTGAGTTGATCATGTGACTTATGAATAATAAGAAGTCAAAGAGGTAAACTTTGAAGATCTATACTATGATTAACGTTTAAGTTTTATTACAACAAAATAAGAACCTAAAATAACATTACAAGTAATACTTTATTTTTTTAGGCACAAACGTCTTATATTAGAATCACAAAGCATGATTCTATAGTAACTTGTTTTTTTCTAGCCAACGGTAGGGGTACTCACGACAATCCCCTCTTTGTTCACCCACACAAGAACTCTATCGCAAATGTATATCTGAAGGATGATAGTTCCTTCAGCAATAATTTGCGCATTAACCTTTGTGTTTTCCTTTTCAATTATGTTTACAGCACAGTCGCCTTCTTCCCCGACTAACTCTGGCCACGAAGTTTTACCTGCCAAATACAATTATAAATCCGACCTTGTTTCTTAATAAATAAATTTTAACCAATTACATGATACGATCTAATATATGCACGTCAATTTACATTGAGAGTCATAATAAATGTACATATATACTTAGGGATGTCTAGTACAAAATCAAGTAGGGGAGTGTGAGAATAATGTGAATACTTATTGTTTTAAATGTGATATTTAACAAAGACTTTTTAACCGCCCATCTTAGGGGCTGTTTGGCTAAGCTTTTCAAAACTATTTATTTGCTTATTTGCTTTTCAAAAAAGCAAATAAGCAAATAAGTAGTTTTGAAAAGCTTAGCCAAACAAGCCCTTAATCTCTTTCATGAATACAAGTACTTATTCACGCAATTGTCTACTTAAAATTGATTATATATTTGTTTAAAAAGATAAATTTTTATTCTTAGATAAATAATTGTTTCATTCAAATCACCAGGGCAAATTACATAAGGATAGCAGGTAGACGAGCAACAAACTGCGCTGTCATCCCCTTTTGAATAGAAAACCCTAATCTACTAAAAACAAATATGGGCGGTTAAAAATTTATAAGTTGAAGAAACTTTATATACCATATACAAGTACTTATTCATGCAGTTGTCTACTTAAAATTGTTTATATATTGAAAACTTATAAATTTTATAAGTTGAAGAAACTTTACATATAATTGGTAACTATAAGTTTATTGAATATTTATAACTTTTCAAAATGAATATATAATTGATAAATAATGGAAGAATCTATACCTTGTTGGACTTGTTCACATACTGAGGCCATCTCCTTTGTGATTTAGATGTGTGTA
Source organism: Helianthus tuberosus (assembly GCA_030545235.1). Lineage (NCBI taxonomy): Eukaryota > Viridiplantae > Streptophyta > Magnoliopsida > Asterales > Asteraceae > Helianthus > Helianthus tuberosus. Next base: position 139,033,831 of record CM060426.1, on the reverse strand, counting down.
TCTATTATGGGTTTTATGATTTAATTATTTGGTTCCGAAGTGAACGTAGAAGAGTTATTTATAGGGAAAGTTTTCTTTTGACTCTTTATTTAATTAATTAGTTGTTATTTATTTTGATGATAGATAGATAGATAGCTAGATAGGAGTGATGACTTGGAACTAGTTCAGATTGCCTAACTTTTTCTTTAACTTTTAAAATTCAAAATAACTAGTTCTAGTTGCCATGCATGCATGCGGCTGCTCAACACGGCTTATATATTTGACTATCAATATCAATTATATCGTGTAGTTCTTGTTAATGTCATAGTCAAAGATGTCAAGTGGCCGAATCGGTTAAGCATGTATGGCTTTTTTTTAACGTAGAACGGAAGCAAAAAATACCACATTATTTGAAAGAAACTAGTTCATATATGTTATTAAATTAATTTTTGAAGTTATAGATAGTTGTTTTGGGCTACCATATAATATTAGTTTGGATTTGGGCATGGTTGCAAAGTCGCTAGGCGCTTCCTAGTCGGATTCGGGAGTACTCGGGAAGTACTCGGCTTAGGCGGAGATTACTCGGGGAGGAATTGTCCTGGGAGAAGAGTACTCGTGCCTCGGCAGCCTACCTTGTAGAGAGTACTCGGGGAGAACTCGAAGCCTAGGCGAGACTTTTACAACCATGGATTTGGGGTAGAGTAGAGAAGAAGCAAACCTGAATACTATTTTTTCTATGGTGTTTTATTGTAAAATTCACTTGATTGTTATTCGGTTGGTTGGTTTCGTGATTATCTTTGATTACTGATCTTTACGAATCTGTCTATTATCTTTGATTCTTTAGTTCAAGCATAGACTAACTGAATAATTTAGATTAAAAAACTTCTTAAAAGGGCCCCGACATTTTTGTTTGCCTGAAGCCTTCTAAAACGTTAGACCGGCTCCGATAAATTGGCTTATTGGCTTATTTATCTCTTAATCACTTTATACTTATTTTTCAATTATATATTTTAAGTTAAGACTCGAAAGATACTATTTTTGTTTTTAGCAAGAAGATTGTATTTTTTTTAATTATTTCAACTTTGATCTATTGGCCGTGATTAATCCCAAAGCAAGTTAAACTAGTCATTCTTGTGCCAATCCGTGTATATAGGAGTCGATTTTTTGTGTGTTAGGGTTCGTGCTAGGTTCGATGTATCAATACACTAACATGGCTTAGTTTAATAGCGTTCAGGCTGGAGGGTATGGGGCGCGCTATGACCCATCCACCTCAGCAACTTTCTTTTTCCTCAATAGCGCCCCCCACACCATACCATAGCATACCATGCTAGCTATTGGGTGAAGGGGGGGGGGGGGGTATAGCCAGCCAAAGCAATAACGAGTTTTTGTGTGGGTGTAAGGCATAATCATGGGGGTGCTATTGTAGAGAATGGGAAAGAGGGGGCTCCATCCCATACCAAGAACCCACCTAGATGACGTGACGCATATATGACACAATGGAGCCCCTCTCCATTCCCTGCTGCCTCATAGTCTATGCCGACCAGATTATTAATTTTTAAAGTATTTATTATATCAAATCCAAGTATGCAAACACCTATTTGATTTCGTCAAACTTCCACACCAAATTACATGTTCTTTTCTTATAAAGTAACACCAAAAACAGATCAAATTTCATATATTCCTTTTAATTAACATGTGTCTTATCTTTTAATCATGATTACACATGACTGATCCACAATAAACGATAACTGATATTGTGAAGTAAGCAACAACATTTCAATTGCATAAAAAATTGGAAAACGCAACAACATTTCAATCGCATAAAAAAGAAAAAAAAAGCACAACAACAATAAAAATAACTAAGTTTCGTAACACACACGAAACAATACAACGAGGAGAACAAATGAAAGAAGATTAACCGATTTTAGGAACCTCTTTAACAATGTGGTTATCATCAACAAAAACCCTAACTCGGTCACACCGGATATCAGTTGTCACAAAACTCCCTTCCTCCACAACAATTGCATCCACCTTATGATTTTCGCTCTCGATTATAGCGGCTGCTGCTGCTTGACCACGTGCCCCAACTAGCTCGGGCCATGATTTCTTGCCATTAACTATAGTTCAAAAAAATCACAAAAAAATGCTCAACATAAAGTGTCTAGCAACCTCAAAATAAAATGTAAATCTTACCATTTTTGCATGTGCTAGCCATTTTTATCCCCTTTTAATCGCTTTGGAATTGCTCTAAATTTTGATGTGAAGTAGAAAATTGTGGTTCACTATTTATAGGCAAAGATGGTCAAGTGATTCTTCTTGATATTATTTTTTTTTGTTTGTTTTTGTTTTTATGTTAGTTGTCATCTTTACTAGCTTTTTTTTAATTGTCAAGACTTAACACTTGTCGTTCTTTTTACTCATCAAGACATTATTATATATAAAAATATAAAATCTTATTGGTTTGATAAGAGGGACAATAATATATAGCTTTTGGTATATAACTGGTCAAATACCATACTCGGCACTTTTTTTTAACGGCTAATTTTATTCCCCTTAAATACTTACACTTCTCAAGGATTGAACCTTGGTCTCCCTACAAGAGATAATTTCTCTTGACCATACTCGGCACTTAAAGTTGGAATAATAATCTCTATCTCATTTTTTTATTACAAAATGTATAAAATAATCTCTTACATGATGGTACGAGCTGATTCGAGAGTTAGCAGACTGATATCTGACCAAACAAAGTGCTAGAAAATTGTCCATCTTAAATAGGCTATAACCTTCACATTCATAGTTATTGAGCTCATTAGCGAAGGAATGAAATGTCTAATCAACGACTAGGTCATTGACAAGCAGCCAACCATTGGGCTAGAATTTCATCGTTTGAAGCCTCGATTTCTAACGGTCGGGTTTTTTTACCTAAAATATACATTAATTTTTTTTCAAGGGTTGTGCCCCAACTAGCTCTGGATTATTTTCTTTTAATTGTAAAAACTAATTAATATTCATCATTTAATGTGAGTAATTTGCGTATTTATTTATATATTTATTATTATATCTAACCAATTTCAGTTTTCTAAACTTCAAATTCGACATATCAAGTATAGATTTACCCTATAAAATGATATATTTTTTCAATTAGAAAGTTTAGCATTGTGTGCATTTTGTTAAAAAAATGGAAAAGGAAAGTTCGGTTAATGGATTTTTGTAATTATCTTAGAGTTTATTAAGGTTACCCGAGTAGACAGCCAAATAATGCCGACTATTTGAATGTTATGGCCGGCCAGGTTAGTCCCTAGCTGATGGATTGGCACCCTTGGTTTTTATTTTGTTGTTGCTAATTTAGTGATAATCGACTCGGTCAATACTAATTAAATTGTTTGACTCAGCAATTATAGGTTTTATTTTTAAACACTATCCATCTGACTATTTCTATTAGGATCGGCGAGCTTCCTATAATTCCTTTCCTTTTTTTGAACTTCATAATAATCAGGGGCGAAGCTTGAATTTTTCGGCCGGGGGGGCGAAAACGTATATACCCACAAATTTCTATACGAAAGCTACATATATAACACTACTGAGCGAAAAATTCGGGGGGGGGGGGGGGGGGGGGCGGGCGCCCCTCCCCGCCCCTCTTATCCTTCGCCCCTGATAATAATAATTAAACCGAAAAGAAAACCGTTAGCAGCCTAACTCACCCGAGCTGAAATAACCAGTGGCGGATTCAGGAACTTTTTCCAGTGGGTTCGTTTTGGTAGGTTCTCACTAACTTTTTTCAAATCATCAAGGTTCTTACTATTTTTTTTTTCCAAACCGAGTGGGTTCATGTGAACCCACAAAACAGGGCTGGATCCGCCACTGGAAATAATATGGTTTTGGTCCATGTGGTTCATCAAAAATCTTAGTTTCAGTCTCTATTTTTTTAATTTTGTTGTAAGCTTGAATTTATGACAATAAATAAAATGATTTACTTAACACCAATGGTAACGAATAACAAATCAATTTCATATATCAATCAAATAACATCTCACTTTCAATAAAAAGAAAGATGCATAGTACACACCCAACAAAAAATATTAATAAAACCATCAATAGGACACATATATGTATCCTTACTTAGGATTTTGCAACACTAGTGAGGATTGGAATAACGATCACGAGGATGATGATCAACAAAAGTATGATCCCAAAACACATACACTTTCTACTTTGTTTTTGGTACCCTTTCGCGCTCTTGAGGTTCTTCGTGCCATCGTTCACATAATGGGCCGCGTTCATCACGTGATGCTCGATATCATCCATTTTTTCGCCCTGAGCCTCTACCATCACTGCCATATCTAAGAACACTTGGTGGAGCTCCAACAGGCTTGTCTCGATCTCCTTAGCTGCGTCGTGGCGGTCTTGTATCTCCACTACCGTCTCCAACACCTTTCCTCTTCCGTGTTCCTATATATCCAGTAAAACGATTCATAAATCCACATTTCTAAACCATCTAAACCGACTGAACCGTCCAAACAGAAGAAACTCAGCCGGTTTTAAATATATAAGGAACTAAGAATCGACCGAGTTTAACATTTATTATTTTTTTTAATTAATTTAGGAATATGAAATGTATTAAAAAAATTGTGTTTGTAATACATACAAGATAATTATATTTTTTAATATCCAATATAAAAAATGTGTTAGTAATATACTTTTTTTTGTTTTTTTTTTTGTTTTAAAATCGCAAAACTGGCAAAACTGAACCGTTAAATAGTAAAACCATAACAACAGTTTGGTAACCAACCTGGTCGATTCGGTTTGTATTTTCCCAAAACCGTAGTTACCAGTTCGACCCAAAGTTTGCACCAAAACCGGCCAAACTCGACTAGGGTTATTTTTTTATTCGGAATAAAAAGTTACTTATTATATATTATATTCCTGAAAATTACTTATATTTTTTAGTATTTATTTACTACAAAATTGTGTTTGTTTTTTTAATATCATTTTTTTGGTTTAAAACCGTAAAACTGACAAAACGACCAAAACCGGACAGTCAGACCATAAAATGTGGTCGGTTATAACCCACATCCGTCCGGTTCGGTTTCTATTTTCTCAAAACCGTAAGTTACTTTCTACCCAAAATTTACGTCAAAACCGACAAAACCAGACCGTAAACACCCCGACCCCACACAAACAATAAACAATTTTAATACCTGAATTGCTCTTGACATAAACTCTTCACCCCCTTGCCCATCACTCCCACTATTAATAATCTTCTCAATCACTTCCTCATTCGCCTCTTCTCCGGTGACCGTAAAATACCTCCGGCCGACGGTCTCCTTATACTCGCTCATCATCCGCTGCCGGAGCTCCTGAAAATCCATCATCAACTCCTTCAACTTCTTCCTCAACCCATTAGCCACCGCGGTTCTAGTCCTATCAACCGGGGTCCCCATTTTACACCCCGACAACCGCCTACTCTCCGCATTCGCCCTATCCATCTCCTCAAGCCTCGATTTAATCGTTTTCGCCTTTTTCAAAACCGAAACTATGTCCCCGTTTATCCTACGCCTATTCGACTTTAGGGACTCGGGGTTGTGGAGTGATTTGGAGTCCTGGTTGGCTAACTCGAGTTGGGTAAGGGTTTCGCGTATCGAATTCATCTCTTGTTTGACTAGTTCGGCTTCGTTGAGGAACGCGGTGAGGTTGTGATCGGGTTGTTGGATGGGTTGCATTTGGAGGTCGGGTTCAGGGCCTGATTCGAGATCGAGATCGGGGTCTTTCATTGAGGCTTTTTTGAGATCTACATAGCTCATGAAGGATTTTGTGAGTAAATCGTTCATGTTGGTTGAATTTTTGGTAAGAATCAGGGGTTTGAGGGGTGTGAAAATGGAAAGTGGGTGTTTGAGTTGAGATGAAAGGGGGTTTTTGAAAGGGAAGTAGCCGTTGGAGTTTGAAAGTAACGGCTCTATTCAGATTTGGAAAAGTAATTATTATTTTTTTATGAAATTATTTTGCATAAATAATATACTGGCGTTTTTTTTTTTTAAGTGATATATTTTTTTTTTGGTTACGTTAGCTTAGCTTTAAATTCTTTAAATTTAATTTCACTTTTTTTTTTCATTTTCTTTCTCAGTGAAAAGTTTTAAGTAGAAATGAAAAGTGGTATTTATCATAATAAAAATGAGTGTAATTATGTTGGAATCAAATATCAAGTTTTATTTTATTATACACAAATTTAAATTTACTTTTTTTTTCATTTTCTTTCTCACGAAAGTATGTTAATATACATTTAAGTGCAAACCTGTATATATATATATTTTTAAGGGAAATTTACTAAAATGTGCGTTGACCAACCATGTTTTCGAATTTGTGTAAGAATGAGATTCAACCTGATCCTTTTCATTAACACAAATGGTATAAATAGTACAAGAATGATCTAACTAAATCTCCTACAATAATGGAGATAATATATTACAAATATACAATATGCTATTACACCCCCGCAGTTGAAACGTCGGGTGGTCCGATGTTGAGACTGGTACGAAAATCATCAAACAAAACTCGCGGAAGACCCTTCGTGAAGATGTCAGCAATCTGATGGCGAGACGGGACATGCAAAACGCGAATACGGCCACGTTGCACCTGTTCACGAACAAAGTGAATGTCGAGCTCAATATGTTTAGTCCGCTGATGCTGAACGGGGTTGCCGGAAAGATAAACCGCACTAACATTATCACAGTAGACCAAGGTGGCCGTAGAAAGAGGATGATGCGGCTCAAGAAGTAGATTACGCAACCAACAAATATCCGCAACCACATTGGCAACCCCTCGATATTCTGCTTCTGCACTGGAGCGTGAAATAGTTGGTTGACGCTTAGAAGACCAGGAAATGAGATTGTCACCCAAGTATACGCAATAACCCGACGTGGACCGACGAGTGTCGGGGCATCCAGCCCAATCCGCATCAGTATAAGCTACTAACCGGAAGGTAGGTACAGGGCCTAAATGAAGACCAAAGTGATTCGTACCTTGAAGATATCGAATAATGCGCTTTAAAGCATTCCAATGATCAAGTGTAGGAGCATGCATATGCATGCATACCTGTTGAACTGCATAAGAGATGTCCGGGCGAGTAAAAGTGAGATATTGAAGAGCACCGGCAAGGCTACGATAGGTGGTCGGATCTTCATATAAGGGCCCGGAGGAAGCGGATAACTTTGACTGTGTGTCAACCGGAGTGGCAACTGACTTGCAGGAGTCCATAGCTGCCCGATGAATGACATCTTGAACATACGCCTGCTGAGATAAAAACATATGATCACTGGTCCGTGTCACCTGTATGCCCAAGAAATACGAAAGTGGCCCCAAGTCTTTCATTGCAAATTCACCGGAGAGAATGTGTAACAGTCGTTTACGAAGAGCCTCAGAAGATGTCGTAAGGATAATGTCATCGACATAAATAAGAAGATAGGCAACATCAGCACCGTGATGATAAATAAACAAAGAGTTATCTGACTTGCTTTGACGAAATCCCTGTAGGGTGACAAAATCTGTAAATCGCTGGTACCAGGCACGCGGAGCCTGCTTGAGACCGTATAACGACTTCCTAAGAAGACATACATGATTTGGGAAGTCCGGATGTCGAAAACCCATGGGCTGATGCATATAAACTGTTTCCTCCAAATTGCCATGTAAGAAGGCGTTAGTGACATCCAACTGGTGAATCGGCCATGACTTGGATAACGCAAGAGAAAGAACTAGCCGAATAGTAGACGGCTTAACTACCGGACTAAACGTCTCACCACAGTCTATACCGGTTTGCTGTTTACGACCATCACAAACCAACCTTGCCTTGTAACGTTCCAAGCTCCCGTCCGACCTGAATTTATGTTTGAATAACCACAAGCTACGTATAATGTTCATGTCAGGTGACCTAGGTACAAGCTCCCAGGTCTTGTTTTTAATAAGTGCACTAAATTCGTTGGTCATGGCATTAAACCACTCTGGAGAGGACAAGGCAACCTGTGGAGTTTTTGGAATTGGGACGACTGTGGACATGTTAAGATTAAAAATTTGCTTGGGTTTAACGATACCACTCATAGAACGAGTGTGGATGGTACGGGCGGAGGTATTGGAGGTGGAGGGCACGGGGTTGGACAACGTAACAGTGGGCTGGGATGGGTGTGATGGTGCTAGGTCGGCGTTGGCTGGGTCGGCGGTGTGGGCTGTTTGGGAAGTGGTGAACGGACCGTGTTGAGGGCCGAGAACAGGAGAGGGTGGATGATGATGTGGGCCGAAAACAGGAGAAGGAGGACTTGGGGATTGGGCCGTAACTAGCGGGCCAGGGCTGTATGGAGGAGTGGAAGTATTAGAAGTGGGGGTGGGTTGAGTGTTGGGCCGAGAAGAGTGGGCTTGTTGGAGGTAGTCCCAAACAAGAGGGTTTATAGTCGGGTTCAGAAAATCATAAGAAGGGGGTTTGGTGGGTGATTGTATGGTATAGGGAAAAATGGATTCCTCAAAGTGAACGTGTCGCGAAATAATTAATTGATGGGAGGTAAGATCGAGACAATTATAACCGCGATGGTTCGGCGGATATCCAAGAAAAACGCAAGGATTGGACCGATAGTTAAGTTTGTGAATTGTGGTGGAAGGAGTCAGCGGGTAACAAAGACACCCGAAAACCCTAAGGTGATCGTATTCCGGAATGCAATTGTAAAGCAAGGTGGTAGGGGATTTAAAATGATGTAATTTACTTGGTAAAATGTTAAGAAGATATGTGGCAGTTTCTAAAGCATGATGCCACATGTTGGAGGGTAAGGAGGCTTGAGCAAGAAGGGTTCGGATCATGTTATTGATAGTGCGGATTTTGCGTTCCGCCTTACCGTTTTGAGAGGAGGTGTAGGGGCAAGAGAAGCGAAATTGCATTCCGTTATGATTACAAAAGTTATAAAAATTTTGATTTGCATATTCTTTGCCATTATCACACTGAAATTGCTTGATTTTACGTTCAAATTGAGTGTGAATAAGATTATGGAATGTGGTGAATGCGTGAAAAACTTGAGATTTGTTTGATATGGGATAAGTCCACAAAAAATTGGTGAAATCATCTAAAAACAGGATATAATATTTGTGACCACCGGTACTAAGTACGGGTGAGGTCCATAAGTCGCTGTGTATAATATCAAAAGCTGAACGAGTATGATTGACAGAAGCATAAAATGGCAATTTAACACTTTTACCAAATACGCAAGATTGACAAAGAGTTTTATTAAATTTCCCAAAATCAACAAAAGAAGACAATTTTAAAGACTGTAATAAGTGTTTGCTAGGATGACCCAAACGTTGATGCCAGCGATCTTGAGAAACAGCAACAAAAACAGATGGTTGGGAAGGTTGAAGTGGAAGAGGAAGAGGTGTAGTCAGTGGATAAAGATCGCCCGTGCTATTGCATCGTAGGATAGGAGCCCGTGTTTTGAGATCCTTCACAAGAAAACCAAATGGGTCAAATTCAACAGAAACAAGGTTATCGGTGGTAAGGCGACGTACATAAATAAGATTTTTAATTAGGTTCGGGGCAAACAGGACATTGTTAAGTTTAAGAGGTGGATAGGGGGTGGGAGGACCTGGTTGCCTTGAGCCAAAACAGGGATTGTCATGCCATTACCAACAATTATATTTTTATCAGTGCAAGTATTAAAAGTAGACGGGGAGTATATACCTTGCTCATTGGCAGAGTGAGACGTAGCTCCAGTATCCATCACCCCCGGATCCGATTGATTAAGTGCCAGAGAGTAAAGCGCCTGCTCGATGTCAGTGGGCGAATAAGTAGTGTGGTGTGCCTGATCGGGTCGCGGGACCAAGATACCTTGTGAAGAAGATGGGGCCGGCTTTGAAGGGTACGGGCAAGGGGGTTGGGCCGAGTTGGACTGATTGAGCAGGCCGGCCCATTGAGTAGCGGTCCAGTTGCTAGGGAACACGATGTAAGGATGGGATGGAGGGGGCTGAGGTTGGTAGCGATTGTTGCTGTTACCTCGGCCGGAGTAGTTGCGGCCACGGCCATGTCCGCGACCTCCTCGTGAGCGACTCCCACGGCCGCGGTCCGAAGAGTAGTAGGGAGGCTGGGTGTCAGATGACGGCGGGGTAGAGGCGGTGGCAGCGAGAGCCGTAGCGGCGGACTGAGCACCGCGAGTAACTTGACGCTTTTTCTTCTGTTCTTCCATGTTGAGCCTAGAGCGAACTTCATTAAAATCAGGCAGCGGATCCCGGTTCTGCAGGACGGTAGAGATGCTGTCATACGGGTCAGTCAAGCCGGTGAGGATTTTGATAACCAACATCCGGTCATCAACCGGAGAGCCAACACTTTGAAGTTGGTCAGCCAGATGTTTGGCGTGTTGACAGTATTCCGCCTTGGAGGAGAAGTTTTCGAGACATAAGTTGGCGAATTCCTGTCCAAGAATGATGGCCCGCGTGTTTTTATTGTCATTGAACTCGCTTTCAACCGCAAGCCAGGCTTCATGAGCAGTCTGACCCGGTTGAAGTATGGTGTGCAGTAACGGCGTAGAGATGGTGGCATAGATCCACTGGAGCACAACGGCGTCCAGTTGCTTCCAAAGGGTCTCAGCGGCAGCAGCGGCTCCCTTGTCTTTGGCCGAGTCGTCAGAGGCAGTTGTAGTAGAGGAAGAGGCGGCCTCCGGCTTAGCAGCAAGATGATCAAGAACCTCATATATCTGACAATGGACTTTGAAGAGGGTCTTCCAAGTTGTGTAATGAGTGGAATCTTTTTCCAGGATAACTGGAACGTGAGTCTTAATGTTGGAGACGGTGAGAGCGGGATGTAGTTTGGGTTCCATTAGAGAAGAAGATAAGGTAAAGAGGGACGAAGGAAGAGAGCCGGCGGCCGAAGAAGGGAGGCAGCGGCGGTGGTGAAAGTAGGGTTTAGAGAGGATCGTTTAGGTATGATACCATGTAAGAATGAGATTCAACCTGATCCTTTTCATTAACACAAAGGGTATAAATAGTACAAGAATGATCTAACTAAATCTCCTACAATAATGGAGATAATATATTACAAATATACAATATGCTATTAATTTGTCACGCTCATGCGTCATTGGATGGACCTCTGAGTATGGGATGCGTCGGTGTATCATGTTGAAGAGTCCATGTATCAAGCATCTGACACGTGTCCGAAAGACCACTCCCGTGCGTCGGCGGACCACTCCCGTGCGTCCGCGGACCACTCCCGTGCGTCGGCAGACCACTCCCGTTTTGGCTGACTCTTCGGACAGACCACTCCCGTGCGTCGCGAACCACTCCCGTGCTAAGAGATCCTTCAAGGACGCATGAGAGTGACAAAATTGAAAACCATGTTGGTCAAAAGACAATTTCGTAATTTTTCCTATTTTTAATCATGTTTTACTTTTAAAACAAAATTATATGACTAGTTTTCGAGATCTAGCTTATTTTGAGTTTTGGTCATGACTATGAGAACTTGTAGAATTAGTGTAGTTCTGGTGTTTTGTCTTTATTACGAGTTTGGAACTTAATTTAATTGGATGTTGAAAATGAGTTTAAACATAAGTTAAATAATCATTTTTATTTTTATTTTAAAAGTTATCAAAGTTAAAAATTTAACTTCATATTTTTTTTTCTCTTAGGCTGGATGATAAGGTCGGGACCAAGGTGCGGGACACATATGTGGCTATGTGGCCTTTGGGTAGCGGGAATTCGAGAAATACCATGTCGACCCCCTCGGTCCCACATGTATTTGGGGAGATCATCACCACCATCCGACTCGTCCTCTATCTTTTTTAACTCAACTTTTTAACTATTGTCCATTATTTTACCGCTAAACCCACAACTCATATAATAAAAATAGATAATTTTGTTTATTTATTCTATATGAACATATTTAACCACAATTTTTTTTTACCCCAAATCATTTTTTTCTCTCCTACGTTTTCTTCAAAGAGATGGATCCAAACAACCAAATAGCCTCAACAATCCATTTCAACCGCCCAGGTTTATCTCTAAACTGGATCCATCGTTATACCCCCCACAATTATCATTCGCCAATTGTACCCAAACGCTTTCGAACAATTCTAACAATCACACCAAGTTGAAACTGAGGTTGTTCCGCAAACCCAACAAGATGAACCTTAGGTCATTCGCGAAACCTAGCCAAAACCGTCAAAGAATAACAAGACAAGATAGTGGGTACAAAGCAAATATGAACAATCGTCCGATAAGGAGGCTAGGGTATCACAAAGCTCAACCGAGAAGAGGCATTAGCACGCGCTTATGTTAATATTTCGGAGGATCCCAAGAAAGTTATACTTTTTATATAAATATTAACATTTTTTTCTATAATTGTAAGTAATTCACAAACCGGTATGAGTTTTTGGAAACATGTTCCGGTTAGATTTCATGTGTTATTACAACGTGAGCCATTGTGGGATATGCACAATAAAATATCAAAGTTTAACGTTATTTACAACACTCCATTAATCAACCTGAAGTTGCATAAACACCCACGATGAATACAAGGTGACTAATGGCCAATACACTACAAGGAGCCATTTCCCTATACCGGGGTTTGAGATATCCTGAGGCGTTCTCTGAAGTGGGCACGCTTGTGCCGAACGAGGTTGAATCAACGAAAAGGACTAAAACGTCCTAGTAAAACGAATTTAGTACTGGTGGTTTAGAAGTGTGTTGCAACATTGACCTTAATATTAAGGAGTGTGAGAATGAGGTGGTATTGGGATAACCGCAACACCCCATCAGGAAGGACAAAAAAAAGACAAACATCGTCATTGAAAGCTAGCTAAGAGTCCAAAGTGAATTGCTTAAGGGGTAAATTCAACCAATTTCACGTGTTATCAGCGTAGAGACTTTGGTTGAAGCATAGATTTAGTCAAGAAGCCGCTGAGATATGTGGTTTTTATTTAAATAATAAGTAGTTTGTTTATTATAAATGAACTAAATTTTATATTTTTATTTTTATTTTAGTTAAAATTAATAAAATTTAGTTGTATTAGAAATTATATAAAAAAAGTGAGAGATGTAGGATGGGTATAACATAGGTTGAGTGGTGAATGTGAGGAATTGGAGAAGATGGTGATGTGACATTGAGGTGACAATGAATAACGAGTATAGCGCATAACCTTATTTAGGGTGTCCGGGGCACTCCCCTAAGAGGGGAGTCCCCTCTCTTACGCACACCCAATCCTCGTGTGCCACGTCAACTCCCCTCTTAAACTCCCCTCACACCCCAATTTGATGGCGCCACTCCCCTCTTAGGTGAATTGCTTTTTTTATTCAAAAAGAAAAAAAAAAAAAGTTTTCATTGGTTGAAATAGCGGCTGACCCCACCACCATCTCTCCCCCTCTTCGGTCACTCCCCACCGCTCACCCTCCCCGATTCGGGTTCCCGCTTGGATGGCGGCGGTGTTCCCGATCGGGGAAAGTGGTCACCGAAGGGGTCCCCGATGGGTGCCCCGGATACCCTTACTGTTTGCATTAGACTTAATAAATTTGGCTTACTTTACGTTTCGGCGTCACCGCAACGCGCAATACCATTTGTAACTTTAAAAAAATATAATTATGTACTTATTTTTATGTGCGTGTCGGTATAAGTTCAAATTAGTGTTCGACGTAAATTTCTTTCGCAAATAAGTCAGGTCAAATATATACGTTTTCGTGCTATTTTTTATGTACCTCTTCAGTTAACTACATTTTGACGTAACTTTTGTTTAAAAACAATTCAGGTATTGACTGTACAGATCCTACTTAGTTTACATTTGGTGGAGAAAATGTTTAGAGTAAATTGCCATTTTGGTCCCTAAGGTTTGACTAAAATTGTCACTTTAGTCCAAATAGTTTTTTTTTGCCATTTTAGTCCAAATAATTTTGTTTTCTGCCATTTTAGTCCCTGACTTTTGTCATTTTTTGCCATCTTTATTGACCACCACCACCTCCCACCACCCACCCCATCACAATCTTTTATCATCGCCACCACCTGCCTGCACCATCACCACCCACCCCACCACCATCACCACCCACCATTTCCACCACCACCGGCCACTTTTCCGCCACCCACGTCATCAACCAACACCGCCGCCATCATCGTAAAACCAACAACCACCGCCATCATCTTCACTGTAAACCGGCACAACACCCTCCCCATTGGCACCTGCAAAAAAAAGAAAGAAAAATGTGTTTTGGTCAAAATTCACATAAGTTAACTAATTTTTTTGAATGGACTTAGTGGGTTGGATGGAAATGACAAAAAAATGACAAAAGTCAGAGACTAAAATGGCAGAAAACAAAATTATTTAGACTAAAATGGTAAGAAAAAACTATTTAGACTAAAGTAACAATTTTGGTCAAACTTTAGGGACTAAAATGTAAATTTACTCAAATGTTTAATATGATATGAAGTTCTAAACCTTTGGGTTAGGGTTTTGCAGCAGCCACACAAACACACCTCTTCTCTAAACTCCACTCTCCACCTTCATACCATGGGGAAGAAACGAAATCTGAATCCGGAACCCTTCTTATCCGATGACACCACCAAATCCGTTTCAAAAAAGCGAACTAAACCCGCCAAACAACACCAGCGCGAAGAAAATGTGCGTTTTCATACAATTTTCCTATATTAATCCAAATCTGTTGATGAATTTCTCCCAAACGATCTGTGTTTTGCAGGTTTTATCGGCGGGAATGAGCTCGAAGATATTGAAGGAGGCGTTAATTCAGCAGAAGGAGATTCAGGAAGAAACCGATGCGGAAAACCCTAATAATATTGTTTTTACTGAAGAGCGTGTTAATCAGGGGAAATTAGATTATAATGATGATGATGATGTTGATAATTTTGCTGGATTTTCTGATAATTATAGTCAGTTTGGTGGTTATGAGGTTTGTTTAATGTTTTGCTCTTTGAATTTGTTTGTAACATGTTTTTTAATTGATAGATTTAGAGTTGTTGTGTAAACGAGCCGGACCGAGCCCGAGCTCGATTATCGTTATGTTTTTATGAGGCTCGGTTAGGGCCTACTTCTTTGAGAAAACCCAAAGCTCGGCTCAAACTATTTTGAGAACAACCTTAAACGAGCTAAAAGTTCGGCTCGAGCTCGGCTCATTACCGTTATCATCATCATTATTATTATATTATATATAAGAAAACTAAAATTTTGTATGGACTCGTTGTTGTATTTCAGCCTCGAGCTCGATAACAAAACGAGCTCTATTTCAAGCTCGAGCTCGGGCTAGTTAAAGCTCGGCTTGTTCGAGCTTTTAACCGAGCCGATCACGAGTAGCTCTCGAGCTTTTGGGCTTGTTTACACCCCTAGTTATGTACCATCCTGGATGGTTAGTTTTATAGGAAAATACAAATCGAATTGGCGGTTTGATGTTTCGGTTTTGCGGTTCTTAGACCGATTTTTTTTGAAGTATACTATAGTCTATACATACGTATTTAAAACCGGCTGACTTTTATTGGTTTGGATGGTTTATGAACACCCTTAATTACCACTAATGTTTTTTTTGAAATATTGTTTTGTTTTTGACAACATAGGATGAAATTAATGAGGATGAAGAGAAGTTGTTGGAAGCGTTTTTCTCTAAGGATGCACGGCCTCAACGCACTTTGGCTGACATCATTGTGGAGAAAATTAAAGAAAAAGATCAAATGCCTGCAGGTATTGATCCGTTTCATGTTATGGTTCGGTTTTACTCATGTTTGTGAACTGAAATTTGTTGATGGGTTTGTCTGCAGGAGTTCAACCCTTACCCAAATTGGATGATTCAGTCATAGAGATATATAAGAGGTGCTTTACATCTCTGTTTCTTGATTTCTGGATAGATTTTTTAACTCGGAATGTTCATGGTCGGGGTCGACCAGTTTTTCGGAGAAACTAAATTGAAGTGGTTGGGTAAGCTGGGTTTGCCAAAACGGTTTGTTTTGGTGGTTCGAGCCGGTAAAAACACGTATTAGACCAATGGTACAATTAGATTATTAAAAGTTCGGTAAAATAGTATGCATATAAAAGACATTTTACTTTATAAGTACTAAATTGTTTACGAAAAAAGTGAAGAAAAAATTAAAGAGTATTAAATGGGTTAAATTATAATCTGCAGTTATAATTTATAAATTTGTCTTCATGAAAAAATATTGTTTTTTGTTAAAATTATATAGCTTAAAAAGTACTTATTTTCTTCTAACAATATAATACATACAGATAATAATTTAACCCATCTAATACTCTTAATTTTTTTCGTCGCTTTTTTTTTCGTAAATCATTTAGTACTTATAAAGTAAAATGTCTATTATATGCATACGGCATACCACTTTACCCAACTTTTCAAACCGTCAACCTAATCACGAAACTCGGTTTTTTAAATCGTTAACAAAATCATATAAGTGATTTAGCTCGGTTATTTTTAACATGAATTATAAAAATATTAAATTATTTTCTAACTTGGATATACAGTGTTGGAGAGATTTTCAAGAAGTATACTTCAGGAAAGTTACCATTGGCTTTTAAAAGCATACCGGCAAAACAACATTGGGAGGAACTTTTGTATTTGACGGAACCAGAAAAATGGTCACCGAACGCAATGTATCAAGCCACCAGAATTCTTGCTTCTAATATGAGTTCGAAGAAAGTGGAACGGTTTTATAAATTTGTTCTACTTCCTCGTATTAGACTGGATATAAGGAAGAACAAAAAACTTCACTTTGCGTTATATCAAGCGTTGAAAAAGGCTGTGTATAAACCGGCTGCCTTTAATAAAGGAATTCTGTTTCCGCTATGCGAGGTATGAACTGTTATTTTGTAAAACAAGCAAGGGTTTATGTTTACACGGAAAGTTCTGTTAGCCATGATTATATTAGGAGAATTCATGTATTAATATGTAGAAAACATGTTTTCATGAAGGCCATTTGTTATTATTTTTTTAGAACATGTTGCTGACCAAAATGTGGTTTTATTTAAAACATTAACTGTCGTTTTACTTTCTTCGAAAGTTCAATCATAATTCATAAAGGATTTTGTGTCTTGTTTGCAGTCAAGAACATGCAATTTGAGAGAAGCTGTTATTATTGGAAGCGTTCTTCAAAAAGTCTCTATTCCACCACTTCATTCTAGGTATCACCGTCAAATTTAGTAAATTAAAAAAAAATCATACCATAAGTAAATTTTGTTTGGACTTCTTTTTGATTGGATTAAAAAATGGCATCTTATATTCATATAATTGTATGTTTTTATTTTTTAACGTAGTAGACCAAAGATACGCGCTACTTGGTATAAACAATTTTTTAATACCTACCGACATCTTTTACATAATTGTTTTTTTTTAAATTAAAACAAGCCCTATTTACATTTATTTGGATAGAATTGTAACTAAAGTGCTATTTTTATTGTGCAGTCTTGCTTTAATGAAACTTGCAGAAATGGAGTATGCTGGCACAACAAGGTATTCGATGGAGCTTCATGCATATTGACACTTCTTATTTATCTATATCATAATTACCTAAATCGCTAGGGTTATCACGATCCACGTATGGGATCGCGGTGTACCCAATCGCAAATCGTAAACGATCCGGAACGTCATGGTCCGGCGATCCGAGTTGAATCGGTACGGCGTTCCAGATTGATAAGGTCCGGCGCTCCGATTTGGTAAGGTTCGGAGCTCCGATCTGTTATGGTACGGCGAATTTGTTACTAAATGGAGTGTAAGGTCGCCGGATTTGGAGTGTAAAGTCACTGAAATGGGAACACTGAAAGGCTTGACTGGTGCAAGAAAAGGGATGAAGAAGAAGACCTAATTTTATTTTAATCTATGAACGACGGCAAGAAAGTTATTTTGAAAACCTAATTTTAGTCTATGTTGTGTGTAATATGGGCCTTTCTTAAAACTACTGCACAGCCCAATATTTTATTAAAGGGCCTAATTGCCTAAAAACACAAATAAGTAAAAAGAAATTATGAAGTCTAAAAGCTTTAATAATTAATATGAAAATTTATTTTTTATCTATTTTTATGATGGAAATTTATATATTGATTTATGCTCGAAATTTATATTTTTATCTAATTTTGATTATAATATTTTATATGTTAAGTAATGATTTTGGTATATTGAACCATATTTCATGGTACACCGCACCGGTTCGTACCGAAATGAACCTACCCCTTTCGTACCGAATACACCAAATCTAGCGAATCGCGTACCCGGTCCGCGTACCCGTACCGGAGCGTACCGCGATTTAGGTAACTATGATCTATATGACTAATTGTCTATATCTATATATATATTCTGTTCTAGTTAATTGCACATTGTATAACATCTTAAAGGACAAAGTCGGTGGGTTTCCCACCGGCTTTGCCCTCCACCCCCTAAACTTTTATATTTTTGCATTTTAAGCCCTTTAGCTTTGCTATGGCCCCTCCACTTTTAGAGTAATCAATTTTAGCCTCTTATTTAACTTTACTATTTTTCCACTTTAACAATTGACATTTTTAGCACCTAACTCTT
Organism: Helianthus tuberosus; assembly: GCA_030545235.1. Lineage (NCBI taxonomy): Eukaryota > Viridiplantae > Streptophyta > Magnoliopsida > Asterales > Asteraceae > Helianthus > Helianthus tuberosus. The sequence continues at coordinate 139,015,327 of CM060426.1, read as the reverse complement.
TACTAATTTAAATTTCCTTCGACAACATTCCTTTGATAATTTCTTTTATTTACACATATAATATTTTTTTTACTTAAACAACCTATTTTTCTGTGCATATTTTTATGTACGTATCCGTATATATTTAAGGGTGTCTACGTTTCAACATAAATTTTTCCTCGAAACGAGTTAGGTCAAATATAACACGTTTTCGTTTAAAAAAAATCATTTTTACGTGCATATTTTTATGTATGCGTCTGTATCAATTCGAGTTGTTTTTTTAATAATACGTTTTCGTACTTATTTTATGTACCTTTTCATAAATTTTGTTCTGAACAGAGAGGAGTCAAATTAAGGTTTCTTTTTTTTCTTTCTTTTTTTCAAAGCTTTAATTAATCCTATAGAATAAGTTATGATTGTACGATATAGATTCAATTTACTTTACGTTATGATCCAATCGCATTACTTATATAGGTTACATTGAGTTCAATCAGATATGTCGAACACGCGTTTTCGTATGGTTAACGCATCACCTAACACTTGAACAAATTCATTGGATGTTTGCGATGTATTCACGCCGCAACGCGCGCATGCATTATTACTAGCTATAACTTAAAAGACAAAGTCGGTGGAAACTCCACCGGCTTTGCCCCCCCTCCCCCTTACTTTCACGATATTGTAATTTTAGCCCCTTAACTTTGGTACCTTCAAAGTTTCATAAAATGGTAAATTTAGTCCCTAAACTACTACTTTATTTTACACATAGTTTGCTTTTGACACCCCAACTTTGTGGTAGTTTGCTTTTCAGCCTCAACTTTGTTATAATTTCCTTCTTACCCCAAAACTTTATCAAATTTTATCTTTACCCTTTCTTAGCCCTTAAGTTTAGGAAATGCAATTTTTAACCACTTAACTTTTTATAAACTTTGTAAATGCCACTTTGACCCCCCCCCCCCCCCCGAGAGTTTTTGGCTTGACGATATAAATTCGAGTTAGTCAGGTCGCGTATAAATGTATAATACGTTATGATTGTACGATATAAATTCGATTTACGTTACGTTTTGATCCAATCGCAGTGCAGCTAAAGGATACATTGAGTTCAATCGGATAAGTCAAATATGCGTTTTCATATAGTTAACGCATCACATAACGCCTGGACTAATCCGTTCGATATTTGCGAAGTACCCGCGCCGCAACGCGCGCGGGTCTTATTGCTAGTGGTATATAAAGCAGAGGTATCTGATTATTAAAACATTTATTCGTCAACGTACAGTTATTTCATTAAGCTGTTGGTTGAGAAGAAATACGCTTTACCATATCGAGTTATCGATGCGATGGTTGCACATTTCATGAGATTTTGTGAGGACTCAAGGGAAATGCCTGTGATCTGGCATCAGTCGCTGCTTGCATTTATGCAAAGGTTTGTTTCTTTTTTTTTCTGTTTGATTATATAGCTCTTTTCGAATTATTAATAGTGCAATATTATGCAGGTACAAACACGAACTGACAAAGGAGCAAAAAGACGACGTTAATTATCTTGTGAAGAAGCAGAGACATAAAATGGTACGTGAAGAAACAGAGGTTATAAAAATGTCAAAAACAGAATATTATTTTTCAACAGTGCTAAGAGTAACGTGTTATTTCTTGATGCAGGTTACACCTGAAATTTTAAGAGAGCTGAATCATAGCCGTAACCGTGGGGAGAAAGAGGATGATCTCATGTCAATATATATCCTTTTTATTTTTTAAAAAGCTGCTTACTTTATAATGCATGTCAAAACGGGCCAGGCCTAATTGGGTGACGGGTTAGAACGGGTAATTTAAGTACATGTCGAAACGGGTTGGTGGCTTGCATAGTTGTCAATAGGCGATCGTAGCGATCGCTATAGCGCGCTACGTAGCGTATAGGTCTAATGTCGCTATTAGGGTTGTACGATGGATAGCGAGAATAGTGACACTTTATTTATTTATTATTATATTAAAAAATAAATAGCAATTAAATATGGGTAACAAATAGCTGGATTGTAGGTTTTTGTTAAATATACATGTAAAATAGCATATATATACAAGGGTATTTTGATATAATACACATTTAAAAAAAAACTTTTAGTGTAACGCTATTTATAAAATAGCCCCCCGCTATTTATCGCTATTTGCTATGTAGCATAATGGTACCTTGTTGCTATTCGCCATTAACAATTATGGTGGCTTGACCCGTCAACTTCTACCGTCCTATGTTTGAGGCTTAAGCATTTGAAAACAATTTGCTTGACTTTCTATAAAGTTGTATCTTTATGACCCATTAATGATAAGATGGAAGCCAAAATGACCCATGTTTAAGTAAACGGGTCAAGTTTGCACTTTTCGTTAGAACCTTATATGACCCCGTTTTTGGTTTGTGATGGTAAACTATTTTTACAACTTTTACTTCCTTAACTCTGTATCACCTTCCCCTATATCTGTGATCAACAAAACTATAGATGAAGACCGATTTGATATTCCAGATGTTCCAATGGAAGAGGATTAATGTTGAGAAACACATTTTTCTATTTTGGTAAGCATGCAACCCCCACTTCTACTTGTACCTGACCCGCACCCACAACAAAAATTGCAACTCTAGGCAAGGGTCCATTCATAACTAACAAGTACAATGTTTTTATTTTCAGGTTAATACTGGTCATCCTGTTCTGAGGAGAGGTCAGTTTTATTTTATGTTTTGAAAGGTTGCGAATTTGTGCTGATTAACAACACTTTGGGAGTGATCGGCGTTAGCGGTTTTGTAGAATATGTCTTGAGTTATTTACATCTTTTTACAGGGATTGAAACTACAACTGAATGTACTGTGAATTTGTTTCGTTTATTTTTTGTAGTTTTTATTTAATTTAAGCTGAATGTATGAGAAAAATTGTCTGTTAGGCTTAAAGGTGACCATATTTGATATGACTCTTACTCTTATAAAACAAACATAAATAAACCTCTTTTTTTTTAAAACTTACTTTAGCCGTCTCAAGTATGAAACCAGGCTACGGCCTACGAGCATTATGTTCCTTTGTCTGTGTAGCCGTTGATAATCGCTGTCAGCGTTGTGCATTTCTGCTTCGCCTGTCCTATTGAGTTGTTGAACCATACAAATACTGTAATTAACCAAAACAATATTGAAAAACGCAAACCAAAACAATATGTAAAAAACGACGTTGTAGCGCGTGTCAGAGGCGAGTCTTGCTTAACATTATTAAAAGCAGTCATGAAAGCCATTCCATCTTGTTTTTCGCTTTTAAAGCTCCTAAAAAGATTACCGATCAGCTTGAGGCGAAGAGGTTTTTTTTTTTTTTTTTCTAGGGTGGCATTGAAGAAAAAAAGATGAATTGGGCTAGTTGGGAGAAGATACCTTCTCCTATCAAGGTGGGTGGTTTGGGTCCGGTTCTTCCTTGTGATGCTAATACGGCCTTCCTTACGTAGTGGTGGTGGCGTTTTAAAGTAGGGCTGTAAATGAACCGAACGTTCAACGAACAGTTCGTGAACCGTTCAGCGGAGAGTTCATTTATGTTCGTTTGTTTAATTAATGAAAGAATATGAACAAAAAAGTTCGTTCTGTTAGTTAACTGAACAAACACGAATAGATGTCTTGTTTGTTCAATTACGTTCGTGAACGTTCGGTAATGTGTTGGTAAACATTCATTCATGTTCGTTTGTTTATATTGGTCACTAAAGATTTTTTAGCATTTCTTTATTTTATCTAAACTTTTTATATTCTTTAATTTTTACTTATCTCGTTACCAAACAAATAAAACATAAAACTTTATCCCCACCTTGTTTATATTCCTTTCCGCCAATGATCTCTAGATCAAGTGGTGGGGGGCTTGCATTTCTTTTGAGAGATGCATGTTCGACTCCCTATTGGTGCCGAGTGAGGCACTGGTGGGCAATGATAGGAGACCCATGGAAACTTGGGTTGGATCCTTGAGCCAAACTGGTTTTACCGGTAATTTCACTGTCGTGCCTATGGGCGGGTGGGTTACCGGGTTTTCCCCGGAATTGGTGGTGGACTCGGGTTACTCTCGGAGTACTCCGTTTGTCCAGTGGGTGCCCCGAGAGTGCTCGGGATTGAGTTTGTTGGCCGTTAAAAAAAAAAAAAAACATCTTCCTTTCTTTGATAAACAATGAAACAGAAAATCAAGTGTTGATGAACAAATATACTTCTTCTTCTTCTTCCCAATTCTCCTCGATTCTTCAATTTTGCTCTAATTAGGGTTCCACAATCCAATGACCACCACTCAATTACTCCCAAAATCAATACCTACAAGATCTAATCAAATCATCAAGCGTTTCAACAACCTCGAAGATGCAATCTATCTCTTCAACCGAATGATCCGTAAGAAACCTCTTCCATTACTACTCAATTTCAACAATCTCTTAACCGAAATCGTTAAAATGAAACGTTACACCACCGCTATTTCACTAATCAACAAACTCTTATCATCACAAATCACCGTTGACGCTTGCATGATGAACATTGCCATTAATTGTTACTCTCATTTAGGTCAAATAGATCTAGGGTTTGCCGTGTACGGATCCATACTCAAATTAGGCCATAAACCGTTAACATCCACTTACAATACATTGTTAAAAGGTTTAGTGTTGGAAGATAGAGTTTTAGAGGCTGAAATTCTGTTTAAGAAGTTGATTAAGCGTAAGATCTGCGAACCGAATGAGGTTACGTATGGTACGGTTATGAATGGATTATGTAAAGGCGGAAATACGAAGATGTCGGTTAGGTTATTACGGTTTATGGAGGAGAGAGGATGTAAACCTAGTGAGCAAGTGTATAGTATGATTATAGATAGTTTGTGTAAGGATCGGAGAGTTGACGATGCGTTAAAGCTGTTAACGGAAATGGTGGAGAAACGAGTGTTGCCGAATGTTGTTACGTATAATTCGTTGATTGACGGTTTGTGTGGGTTAGGTAGATGGGATGAGGCTAAACAGATGGTTTTGGAAATGGATAGGGGAAAGATTAGTCCGGATGCGCGTACGTTTAATATTATCGTGGATGCGTTTTGTAAAGAGGGGATGGTGGAGGATGCGAGAAGCGTGGTTAGTGTTATGGTTGAACGAGGGGAGAAACCGGATGTTGTGACGTATAGCGCGTTGATTGACGGGTATTGTTTGCGCGGTCAGATGAAGGAAGCCGTGAAAGTTTTTGATGCTATGGTTGAGGACAGAATCGAGCCGAACATTGTTACTTTTAACAGCTTGATCAACGGGTATTGTAAAAGATCGAACGTCGACGAGGCGATGAAAGTGTTTGCAGAGATAACGCGTAGGAAGTTGGAACCGACGGTTTCGACGTATAGTAGTATGTTGTATGGTTTGTTTAAGGCTGGGAGATCGATAGATGCGTTAAAACTTTTCGAACATATGCAGTCTGTAGGTGTGACTCCAAATTTTATTACGTATTCTGTGTTATTGGACGGGCTATGCAAAAACCGTAGGGTCAACGAGGCGTTATCGTTGTTTCGTATAATAATAAACAACGGTATACATCCTAACGTTGCGTTGTACACTGTTCTTATCGACGGTTGCTGCAAAAACGGGAAGCTTGGTGTTGGTTTGGATCTTTTTAGCGAACTTTGTTCGAGAGGTTTGCGGCCGAATGTTGTAACATACAATGCAATGATTAATGGGTTGTGTAATCAGGGTTTGATTGAGGAAGCGAAGGAGCTTGTTGTTAAAATGGAGAAGAATGGTGTTTTCCCGAATGGTGTAACGTATAACATTGTTCTTCAAGGAGTTTTGAAGTTTAAGACGTTTGAAGATGTGTTATTACATCTGAAAGAAATGGATGCAAGGGGTTTTTCGGTTGATGCGTCGTCTTTTTACTTGTTACTTCGTTCTATCCCGGAAAAAGAACAAGATTCTAACTTTACTGATCTCATGATAAAACTTGTGCCGCAAGATTTATTGAAATCGAAATCCCGACCAGTGAAATAGGCACCTTCACTTTTGAAAAGGTATATATTCTTCTTGTTATGAACATGGAGGATTACCAGGAGCAACGAGTAGCGAGATATTCGATCATACTGGCACGTGGTTTCTCGGAAAGTAAGGACCTTGAAGCTTGGTTAAAAAAAGTACAACGCGTGGCTCAATGTACAGCCAAATAAGTTTTATTTACAACAAGAAGCTGCTTCTCTCTCATCTGTTATTACACATCAACCTTTTTATCAAGTAAGCCTTCCAAAAATTCTTTACCCCTTTAGTTGTTTTAACATACAAGCCTCCTACATACCCTATTTTTGACCAATTTTGACCCATAAGTGCATGAGGCGTTGACTCGGCTCCTACATACTCTAATTTTGACTCATAAGTACATGAGGCGCCACCTCTAGCCCTGATGCGTTTTCCTGAGTGCCTTGTGCGCCTTTTAAAGCCAAGCATTGAGGTAAGGACATTCTTCAACAATTAATAGATGCTTCATGTTACAGCCTCACCGAAATCAATTTATTCCAGAAGATTACTGTTTTGATAGTATGACTTTGTAATCATATATATTATACTTGGATTATTCATAAAACTCAAAATATGAAGGACAAAAGAACATTTTAATGGATCCATCTATCCGACCCGTTTTGACAAGTAAATTCGTAAATGCTTTTTCAGTTTTAGACCATTTTGGATCCACTTAGAGGTGTTGTTTTATGGCCTGGAGTACCTTTTTGTGTGATCTAGATTTTTATTCATTTGCTTTGGTATGGCTAGCATCTGCTCTTGTGGTAGATTTGGTTGGGTTTTGTTTTTTCTATTTTCATGAACATGTTTATAGTGTGGGAATATGCATGTATGTAGTAGCATCGAATGCATGCATGGTGGGTTGGGGGGGGGGGGGGGGGGGGGGGGGGGTTGTGACTTGTGACTATCTTACACCATGCACATATTTGGGACCAAATTGCTTTTGCAAAGTCACAACTCACAGGATACGAGTAAATGATTTGTGGTCACACATACCTCCCCACAACTTGGTCCAAGAACTGACTCATCGACAGTGCTTCCAGCGTAGGGATCCTATCTGTCGTCGCCTCCAACCAAAGAAATTAACTTTATCTGAAATCCAGTTTATCCGCTGACGAGTATACTGATTCTTAGGACCAAGAAATCCCCATCTTTGTCCCCCAACCAAATCCATTTATCACTGTCATTGTTGCTTGTATGATGTATTTATTTAGCTAAATTGAAATAATTCAAGTTTTCTTGTATTAGAGCTAAGAATGTTAGTTAATACCTGGAATATTTTGAGTCTTGGTTTAAAAAGCGATAGGCGCACAAAAGCGACATGTCTAAAATTGAGGCGCGAAGTGGGCTTTTCGTACCCGAGGCGCAAGGTGATTGTATAATTTTTTTTATGTATCCCACAGGTTTTTAACTTCCTTCCAAAATATAGCTATAAATAAGGTTTTTATACCATTTTACCTACATGTACAAGCCAAAAACCCTAATGTACAACATTTTTCTGCATAAAAACGCCTCAGATACATGAGGCGCGCGCCTCAGGCCAAAAAGGCCCCCCAAAAAACCCTAAAATTTGCGCCTTTTGGGCGTTTTTTGTATTTACTCCAGGCGCTGAGCAAAAAAAACCCCAACAATTGTGCCTGAGGCGTGCTTTTTAAAACCAAAATTTAGTATGAATCGTTTAAACCTAACCCAATAAGTCGTGCTCCTTGAATTGTGACAAATCTCAAGTCTCAAGTACGTGTGTAAACATATGAATACGAATAAAGTATTTGTATGTTGACATTCATGTTTGTGTAATTGATATAGTAGACATGAGGACATAAACAACTTGCACAAAAACGGTGAATTACAACCACTGCCCTTCACATCACAAGCCAATTCTAAAGAATTTTCGATTTCACAACGCCCGGAAAGAAAATATCACACACATTCCTCACATTTATGATAGACGAAGTTAATGTTTTCGACCATGAACTACACACCGAGTGTTTTCCTCTCAGCTAGCTTCGATTTTAAATCTTTCACGACCGGAATCCCACCATTTTGTAATGTCTTTTCCCACCATGCTATGAGTTCATCCTATCAAAACCATTATCACATCAATTGGACACCATACATTACTTAAAAAATGAACAAATAAGAGGCTAAAGTGTGAATTTGCAATGTTAACAAAATATACTAATACAGTCTAGGAGGCTAGAGTAGTAAATTCATCAACAAATAAGATTTTGAAAGGAAAAAAAATTCAAAATTCGGTCCAACCACCCGGTTTGGTTTACCGGTTCAACCGGTCCTATCATTAACCGGCCGGTTTCAATGGGCTAAACCCGACAAATTATGTAAGCCGATTCCCAGTTCGGACCGTCTGTCCAATTCTATTAACAATGCTTGAAAATGCATCAAAAACGAGTTTTTTTTTAATTATAAGAAAGTAAAACATGAAAAACCCTAACACAGATAAACAGAGTTTACCTCTAGAAAATCATTGTTAGAGACATGTTGACTTTGAACAAGACATTCAACATCTCCAACTTTGACTCTAATAGATTGCTTCAAATCTTTACATGGTGTTTCCCCTTGTGATCCTGTCACAAGATATAGATATAAATGACTTTTTTTCCTTTTTTTTCTGCATTTTTGTATTCAGTTATTTATTAAAAATGCTTCAAAAATAATATGAAGTCATACCTGTTATGCAAGCAACATAATACTTTGATCCCCCTGCTCCCTCTTCCCATTTCGCAACCCGTAATCGCAGAAAGAACCCGTCTAAGTTACATGAAACCGACGATCGGGAATTCATCCATCTAGCATAACATAACATGACATTAACTAAACGATATCACGCGAACAAATGATGTGAAAAAAGTGAAAATAGAGGATTTTCTTACTTGATGATATCAGTACGCGATAGTCGAAGCTTCCTTATGGTGTCAAACATATTTTTTGGCGCTTCTATCGTTACTCGTTCATAGAAGCTTACGTGTTTCACATTCTCTTTATCTTTTATTTTCAAATAACCGAGTGATCCATGGCTGCATCTTTCGGCTAAAACTGTTTCTTTCGAGATGCAACTGCCTATGGATTTATTCTCAAACTGTTTGATAGTTTCTGTTGAGAAAAGAGACTGAAAAACATTACGAAAACCACTAGTTTCGTCACAAACACCAACACGCGGATCATAAACGTTATGGTTGTTCTTTAACCCTTTCAACGTGTTTGAAATCCAGTTTATGAACGAGCTACCATCGATATGATTCTTGATTCGTTTACTTCCAAGAATCAGTTGCTGTTCGAAGCCGCATTTCCGTTTTCTTTCGGTCAAGAAGTTAGCACTTCTACAACTTTCCATGCTTCCATGACTCTCAAGTTGGTGTCTCTCAGCAGTTTTGTTATTAAAGATTGCAACTTGTGCATTTTCTAGAAAAGGGTCACTTAAGTAACCATCTTTTTCCATTTTAACGTTATGCGTATCAACATCAGCCCTTTCGGCATGTTTTTCGGGCCTATATTGCATCATAGGCTCAATTTTCAAAGGTGATCTAGTTTCCGAACCCGACCCGTCACAACCGCCCATCATTCCATCTTCAAATAAATGTTCATATAACTTATCTACTGCCCCTTGGTTTTTTTGTGAACCTGCAGGAACCAATTTCGCTCCATTTAGCTAAAAACGGGTCGATTTTTGACCCATCTACAACGTGTACAGATGGGATAATTTCAAAAACTTGGTCGATTACGAAATGGGTCAAAAAATGCCAAAAGGGTTGACGGATCAATCTGACCCGACCCGGCCCGGCCCATATTGTCATCTCTAATCCAAAATCACTTTCTTACAATGTGCAGTGTTCTTTTTGCATCAAACTTTTGAGTGTTTTAACTAGGGGTGCAAACGAGCCGAGCCCGAGCTCGACTAGGCTCGAGCTCGTTTAACTTATGAAAGCTCGAGCTCGGCTCGTAGGTAGTTTTTCAATCTTGGCTCGGGCTCGGCTCTGTATTATTTATTAATTAATTTATATTAGTTATAGTTATATTAATTAAAAGTTATATCAAAAGCTCGATAAGCGAAGCTCGGGCTCGTTTACTAAACGAGTTTGTTTTAAGGCTTGGGCTCGGGCTCAAGCTCGTTTAAGCGCGGCTCGTTTCGAACGTTTTTTCGAGCCGAGCTCTAGTAGCTCGCGAGTAGCTTGGCTCGTTTGCACCCCTAGTTTTAACATAAGAGTATTCACCTGTGCAGCTGACATGGCATGTTGCTAGTGATGCAATATGTTGTTCATTTTGAGTGTTTTCAGAGCTCATATCAGTTGGAGCAACTTCCCACATAAAACAAGGTTTTTCTTCATTAAATTTGATGTTTAAACCTGTTCTTGGACACCAAACTAGCTCTGCTAATGTATCAGACCCCACAAATTGCATCATATCTGCCTGAACTTGCATTTGCACCTGCACCTGTATTTAAAAGTGTCAATTGTGTCAGGTTCGGGTTGTATTGTTCAACCCCGTTGGCCAACGCGACTCTTATTTTTATTCATGTCAAAACATTAACCCTAACCCACATACATTTAAAATCGTGTAACCTAAACACGACCCGTATAATCCATTTATCTAAACGTGACAAATGGGTTGACAGGTTGGCGGGTAGTAATCAAGTTGCAAACGAGCTAATCGGGATGATGGATTAAATCTGTCATAAATGGGTAGCGGGCTGGCCTGTTTAATTAAACGGGTTAAACATGTCAGCTTGAGCACTGCCCGTTTATTAAATGGGGTTAGATATGACAACTGAAAACCTGGTTATTACCGTGTCGTGTCAAACATTATCACCCTTACCTGTATTAGTGTTTTTCTTTAATTGATTAGTAATACTCACAGCAAACTCCAATTCAGTATCATTCATTAATCAAATATTACATCCACAAGAAATCCTGAAAATTGCAAAGTGAATCCAAGTTTAGATCATATGAAAATTATGTAAGATTAAATATATTACGTATTAATATTTAATCTGTAGCCATTATAATCATTTACATTATATAGATCAAAATATATAACAATCCTATTATTTAAATTAGTTGGTAATTGTTGATGGACCATATTACCCTTATTAACTAATTAGGGTTTCCTCCTGGGTGCTTATATAAGGAGAATTATGTGGAGGTTAAGGGGTTAGACAGTTACACATTAGACACAACCCTAATAACACATAACATCATTATTTCGACCTCCATCTCCATACCGATTCCCTTATCGGTTTTTCTTAGCCACCATCATCAGTCAGCACCCTAAGGAGGAACCAGACCAAGATGACAATCATGTCAACCCTTAATGGATTCTCTGCTAACCTGTGCTGATGCAACCAAAGGTATGTTTTCATGTTTTCCATTATGTTCAAACAGAACTGAACCAACATGTGGTATCAGAGCATATGTTGATTAGCCAGTTCTGTTTTCGTATCCATAATTCTGGGATTGAAACTTGGAAAACGGAATTTTTTCTTTGTATAATCTTATGAACAGCCGATTTTGGGTCTTAGACCGAAATCATTATTTTCGAAATTTGAATTAATTATATGCTTTATGTTTTAACCGAAATCTGTTTAGAAAAACCCTTAAAAATTCAGGTTTCGGGTTCCAGAATCATGTTTTTATTTTTTTTAGGGTTCATAATGTTCTTATGTTCTTATGATAAATTCGAATTTTCCTTTATGATTTGGAATGTGATTTGAATTGTTAGATGTTTCCCTAATTTTGATCTAATCTTGTCCATCAAGTTATTTTCGAAATCTGTTAAATGGTAATTAGATTATGATTTCGAAATTTTGTGATAAAATTGGATCAATATTATAATTGGAAACTATATCTCAATTCATAATTTTCGAATTTTTAGTTATGTTATCACAAATAAATAGCCTTATCAGTGATTTCGAAATCATTAATGTTCATGATCGCACAAGCCCCTTAACATTCGCACAAGATCAGATCTCGAAAAAAAAAAAAAAAGGAGATCTGATCGCACAAGGCATAACGGATCGTACAAGGCCTTAGTGGATCGCACGGATCGCACAAGTCTACTTGGGCCTTGTGGATCGCACAAGTCTACTTGGGCCTTATGGATCGCACAAGTCTACTTGGGCCTTATGGATCGCACAAGATTCGAAATCTCATTACTTAAGCTGTTTAATGTGACCTAAAAATTTTTGCTATTAAATAATTGGTTTGCTATTAAATAATTGGTTTTGTAATTACTTAGCTAATTAATAAGGATCAAATAATGTTTTACAAAACCAAAATAGCTTAACTTGAATGAGCTTCTGATATATCATTTCTGGCCAAAGCTGACTTGATACATCTACTTATCATTCAAGTATTACGAAAGCTATGTTGTGTATGCATCATAAGCATGAATGTCTTAATTCTGGCCAAAGTTGATTTAATTCATTCATAGATGGCATACTCAACAAGTGCATAACTAAAGTGATTGTTTCAATTCTGGCCAAAGCTGATTTGTTACAACCACTTTGCACATATGCTTAAATGATTACACTTCTGGCCAAAGCTGTTTTGTTTTCGTTTAAGTAGAATTTTTAGCTAAGTCTATTATTTTGATGTTAGTAATAGACATATCACAATCTCTTCACCTAATGATCCTTAGATTAATGATCCTTAATTAAGTTTTTATGATCATTTCGTCTGCCTTATTCTTAGTACCCATAATGTTACTCACTATAATTTTCTTCTATATATATCTCATCCACTCTATTTTTTTTTTTTTTAAACCTAAAATGTTTGCTTTATTTACAGTTTCTATTAGAATTAGCTCTTAAATTAAATCCTTGATTATTTCCTAAGACACGATAATCCTATTGCTCTCTTCTGATAAAGATTATAAAGAAGAAAATTTAGAGCATGATGAATAGGACAAATCGACCATGATGTCTATTATGATAATCAAGAACTCTCTAACGTAAATGCTATCACTAAAGTTATTCCAGATTAAGTCTTTCCTAAGACTAATCTATAATTATGGAATAATCACTAGAACTCCTAAGATGCATGCCTTAATTTGAAACTATAAAGTTAAGTGGTATATGTGAATACATTATAATGTACAAAACCATGACCCATAAAGTTAAGGGCTTACGCATGGAAATAAGTACATTTTTTCCAGTACATTACATATTAAGATTTTCACTTGTACATTTTGATGCCTTATAAATCAACTATAACACTCAAAATACCAAAGTATAACGAGTGTGTTGATAAGCAACATATGTACAAAGAAATAAATGTTTAAAGCTGGAAAATAAGTTGTTATTCACCTTACAACCACTAAAACGTTTAAAGAGGATTGTCCTAAGGTCCATAGACAAATTACAAGTGCTAATTCCAACATTAAGGTTCTTCAAGGGAAAATCTCACTGCATAATTATGTCATTAGACTAGACATAAGCAACGAGACTATCCATTATTCTAAAGAACAGTTGGGTAAGTTAATTAGATAGTCACTTATTAATGATATTTAAGTCTGGTAATTTCAATATTCCAATTAACACATGATTAGTTGACTCTAGTTCCATACGTTTCCTTCCCAGAACTTGACAAATAACTAATATGAGAGTTAGTGACAAAATTAATTGTTAACGCTATAAGAACCATAATAAGCAGTCTTCTAACAAAGCTTTTCGATACATTACATGTTCTGATTATTAATCGGAGTACAGTATCATTACTTGGGCTATGTCATGAAGGTTGTGAGGTTTGCATAGTCAACATAAAGTCACACTTATCTTAAACTCTCATCTTATTTGTTCTAAATATCTGGATAGAAACATTATTAAAATGAAACTAGATGATACCTTACATTTTTCACAACTTTTGTCATCATGAAAATGAGAATTTGACAAAAGAAAAATGAGACTTATAAACTTCATCCATTATAACCGAAATTCATGAGAAATCATGACATGGTTAATGAGGATGATTTTTTATCTAATCTCATTCTAAGTGATTTCAAATCATGACGTTAAAGCCCTAAAATATTTTTGGCTTAAGGAATAAGTATGGGTCCATCATAAGTCATTCATTGACATTCGTGGAACTTATTCCAAATGGAGTATTCAGACATAATTTATTTATCATTTGAAAGACTATCAACTTGTATCTAAATTTTGTCGTATATGGCACACGTTCTTAGAAGCAATCTATTCATATATATATACTTAATAAGATTTCTATTAAATATGTCCTTAAGTTTCTTATGACATTTGGACGTTAAAGAAATCAAATAAAGTCTAACGTATATATGATAGGTTCCCACGTCACGTAGCTCATTGAAACTTCTCTTGTAGCATTCTAGAGATATTAAAGATCAGTGGGAGCATTAATTGTCTTAATAATAATTTGCAATAGTTGCAAGAGGTGGGGGAGTGAAAATTTCACATTACCTAAATTTGCACCTCTTGTACAAGACACTGCTCCATTATGACACTATTCTATCACAACTTATCTCCTTAAATCTAATGCTACTCTTACAAAAGTTTCATTGCTGCTTAATTGTGGGCACACTTAGATTTCTTACATAAACTAATATAATCCTCAACAAGAGAAATCACGACTGACGTCATTAATTTGTTTTCTCTATTAGAATCTGTTGGTCATTAAGTATTGACCCTAAGCATGCTGAGTTCCTAACGTTTTCTAAGGTCAGTGGGAGCAGTCAAAGTCCTTATCATGATTTGCAAGGAATACAAGAGGCGGGGGGAAGAGTGTCATTAAATTTCACTCCAAATTTAACTCCGATTACACCTCTTGTACACCATACTGCACCAACTCTTATAAACTTAGAATGAAAATGATAGCAACCTAACCAAGAGCTAATCCATAAAACTGAAACTTCTAATGAACCCAATAATCAACTCAGGAGGTCATCTAGGTTTAAAAGCCTACTAATTTTGATGATTACATAACCTCCCTAATTGAACTTGGAAATGTTTGCTGATCCTATCTCTTCAAATTAAGCCATTAGTGTCAATCAATATTCTTAATGGAATAAAACAGTTTTCTAGTAAAACTGATTTTATGTGTTCGTATAACGTTTGGGATTTGATTGAATTACCTAAGAGTGTTCATAAGAAAACCAAATCCTAATATAAACGTTAAGACACAAAGGAGCATGATTGATTGTCAAAGGTTACACTCAGAAAGAGATGAATTATCAAAGAGTCTTTCTTACAAAAGATTTATTTAATGATCATCATTGTTCTAGTAGCTTATAATAGTTTAAAGCTACATTAGATGAACATTATAAACAATTTTCCATAACAAATGGCTGACACATTTATATGTTCATTAGATAACAACCTAAAGTTTTCAAACTGAAGGTTAAAGAACACTTTATTTGTAAGCCAATAAAATCCATGTATGGGTTAATGCAAACATCATAATGTGATGAAAAGCTAACGTAATTATTTTCATCAACAATCAAGTGGATTAATGTACCTACCTCAAGATGAGTGGGAGCAACTAAGATAAACTTGTTTATATAGATGATATTCTTTTGACAAGTATATGTTACATAAGTCAAAGTATCGTAACACAAACTTTGATATAATAAATCTCAAAGATATCTCTTACGTGATTGATATCATAACATACTGAGATAGACCCAATGGGATATTAGTTCTGTTCCATAAGTTTAACCTTAAATGGGTCCTTACATATGTAACAAACAATACTGCTCTCCTTTAGAGGATAATAGGATAAATGAGATTATTTATTTACGCTTCATTAATTGGAAGCCTTATGTAAGTTCAAGTCTATACTCGTTTAGATATTACTCACACACTAGATATGTCTAGATTAATGTGTAGCATCTAATGGAGTATTATAATATCTTTAAAAGAAACGAGAGGCTATTATTTGAAGAAGAAGTGAGAATTAAAACCGGTTTATTACTCTAACTTTGAGATATTCAAAGATGATAAAATGTAATTTCGGGTATATCTTTATGTCAGCAGACAAAACATATCTCATGGAGGAGTCATAATGCACTGATAATAACAACCTAAGTTATAACGACATAATATAGTCACTAAATGTTGTTGGAAATATATCAGTAGACTCATAAGTTTATTAACTCCATATAATTGATGTTTTGAAGATTTAGTGTGATAAAGTCAGCTACCATGACTCCTTGAACAGTAACAGTTCGAGAGGTGCTGCATTAAATTTCGATACGCAATTAATTATTCGTTTATGAACGAATTGAGGAAACTAAGTTTGTATCGAATACATTCATGATATGCTTAAGGATCCTATAACTGAATGGTTATTACCCATAAGTCTTATTAAGAGAGCTCACAGACGGGTATTAGTTTATGACCATGCGCAATTGCATATCGTACTATGAATGACTAAGTATTAGTTAATTTTTCCTCATCAGTTTGATTTTGTACGTCTCTAAGAATATGTCAAGTCGACATAATGGCATATAAGACAAATAAAGTTACAAATCAAACAAAGGGCTTATGTGTATTTTGATCATAACGATTAGGTTTTAAATTAAGGCTATAGTATGATTAATGGGGGTCCTGAGTCGCATAATGATTCAACGGCTGTATTTCTCTGCTATAGTACTTGTTTAAGGCTAAAATGAGTGTTAACTCCTGATCAGGCTTATCTAATACTCATAGTAAATGATTACTCGGCTAAGTGGGAGAATGTAAGATTAAATATATTACGTATTAATATTTAATCTGTAGCCATTATAATCATTTACATTATATAGATCAAAATATATAACAATCCTATTATTTAAATTAGTTGGTAATTGTTGATGGACCATATTACCCTTATTAACTAATTAGGGTTTCCTCCTGGGTGCTTATATAAGGAGAATTATGTGGAGGTTAAGGGGTTAGACAGTTACACATTAGACACAACCCTAATAACACATAACATCATTATTTCGACCTCCATCTCCATACCGATTCCCTTATCGGTTTTTCTTAGCCACCATCATCAGTCAGCACCCTAAGGAGGAACCAGACCAAGATGACAATCATGTCAACCCTTAATGGATTCTCTGCTAACCTGTGCTGATGCAACCAAAGGTATGTTTTCATGTTTTCCATTATGTTCAAACAGAACTGAACCAACAAATTAGAACTAGACTCTAGACGTGTACAGAAACATTGGGTACATCCGGGGCTGACCTTAGGATCAGCCCGAAGAGCCTAGTCCTGTTTTGGATAAATCTAGGCTCATGACATTCATGTGTAGAGATGAAATTACAAAATTGATAATATTTTTAACTTTGGAGGAGAACCACATCCCTCTCCTCTATCTCTCTCTATATAGATAGATATATAGAGAGAGATAGAGTGAAAATGATGTAGGAATAAGATTTAGGGGGTGTGAGAATAGAAAATTGGTCCAATATGGCACACCAATAAATAATGTTTTATAACGGTTTCTGACCGGTTTCAAAAACTGAATAATATAATAAATAATTAAAAATAGAATATAGATCTATATTGTTATGGATTTATAATATTGATAAAACATGAAGTATGAAATAAATAAAACTAGTATCTAAGACGCGTACGTTGCGTCGAGACCGTTAAATCAAACAAAAATAGACGTAAAAATGTTGAAATACGCACACGCATTACAGTGTGTTAATTTGCAAAAAAAAAAAAAAAAAAAAAACAAAACAAAACGTAAACCATAGGAAAGAATAATTAACTCGACTTTGCATCGTGCGTTGCGACGTGGCCATTAAACCATAAATAAACAAATGTAAAAATATTGAATCACACACGCACGTTGAATTAAATACCAAATATAAAAAAAATGAAAATGATATAACATAAACAAACGAGTTTTTTCCTAAACTAGTGTTGGTGAAAAAACTATTTACTATTTTGGTGTTCCTTAAGAACTATTTACCAAAGTGGTGTTTTTCCTTTATTTTATATTGTACTTACTTTTTCTTTGTTAAAATCATACTACCTCCGTCTCACTAAAAGTGTCATATTTAGAATTTTCAAAGTCTTTATTTATAAACTTTGACTTTAATTATATATTTTTGTGTTATATAAAACTTGATGAAAATTAACCCGATAAAAACACTTGTAAAATACACTTAAATCATATAACTTTCATCAAGTATTATCTAACACAAACAAAATTATTTAAGGTCAAAGTATATAAATAAAGACTTTGAAAATTCAAAATAGGACACTTTTAATGGGACGGAGGGAGTAAAAAAGAACGACCCCGACATTTCAATTGAAAATTTAATCAGATTCAGGGGTGGACCTACCCTTTGGCCAGGGTGGGCGGCCGCACCCCTTGAAAAAAAAAAGTAGTGTATATTTTAGGCGAAAAACCCGGCCGCACCCCTTGAATATATGATTGAATAACTCATCTGCACCCCCAGGAAATAATTTATGGGTCCGCCACTGATCAAATTATGTTTTATATTTGATTAAATCGAACAGAGATTGAAATCTTCAAATTAGCTTTTAACTAGGTTAGCTCCCCGTGTGCTACACGGTTGAACAATTTAAACTATTTAATAAATATTTCTTGTAAATGCAAGACATTTATATACCAAATTGACATAAATAAGTTATAGTATAAAGATGATGTATGTTAGTATTATAAAATTCATCAGAGAAACATGTAATCAAACTGTCGCTGAAAATAATACAAAAATAAATATATTATATAATGCGTATTATTGTATTTACGTATTATATTACATTTAAATTTAAAGATAAATAAAAAGTTAGAATGGATGTAAATTACAAAGACACTCAATGTTTCAAAAAAAAAGTAACATGAATAATGACAATCCGGATTTCGTAGATACAGATACCATGGGTTATATTTAATACAGTCACTTCAGATTTAATGAATCCACATATTATAAAAGTTGTGATTATCGGGTTTGGTACCATATCTTATTTGATATTATGTAGTTACTTGCATCACTACACATGTATGAATGTTGTAATTAAGTGACCTATGTTTAACAAACAAATAGAGCTCGACTTCATAATTTAGTGTGTATAACATAGAGTTAATTGCCAAAATTGTCCCTGAGGTTTGGGCACGTTTGTCATTTTCGTCCAAAATGACACTTTTGTACCAAATTGCCCCCAACGTGTGTAACTTTTTGCCATTTTCATCCAAACCACTAACTTAGTTTATTTTTTTATGTTAAGTTGAGGATATTTGGATGAAACTGGCAAATATAAAACCACAGGGACGATTTTGGCAATTTACTTAAACCCTTTTTAATTTCTTTTATTTAATTGTTTTTGTTACATATATAATAAAAAAGAATATACATGGAATTTTTAGAAAAAAAAATTAATAGTTTTGTCACATAATTTTTATAAATTTTCATCCAAATCACTAACTCAGTTTATTTTTTCTGTTAATGTGAAGGATGTTTTAAATTTTATAAATTAAGACAGAAATTAATTCACAGCTTCTTTATATAAATCAGTTTTATAAAGAGAAAACGTCATCGGTGTGCAAAACATAACAATTGATTACAACTTTTAGTATTTATCAGTTGTAGAGATAGAAAAAAATTGTAGAGCGTTGCATATTTTTTAAATGTGTTGAGCACCTAGGAAATGTGTTGATAGAAATAAAATATTTATTTAATTAAGATTATGAGGGTAACTAACTAATACTTATTCTGAGTGGCTTGAGTAAAGAAACTTTTGGTTCATAGCATTATAATTACAATTTGGTGGGTAATTTTAAGGTTTGGTAACGATACGTTGTTTGATAGGGGGAGGGGGCACTGGCTTCTGTTTTTCCTTAGGAGCGAATTTAAAAGAATAGAAGATGAATTACAAACTTGGTACATATGATAAGATTTTTTTATTTGACCTTTTATCAATAAGGTCACCAGCATTTTAGTTTTATAAAATTTAGAGGTATAAGTAGATTTTATTTTTATAAAACTGATGTATATAAAAAATTAGAAATTAATTTCTGTCTTAGTTTATAAACATTTTTCGCCTTAATAGAAAAATTAACTTAGTTAGTGGTTGGATGAAAATTTATGTGAAAAAAACTATAATTTTTTTTCATATAAAAATTGCATGTATATTCTTTTTTATTATATATGTAACAAAATTAATTAAATAAAAGAAATTTAAAAGAGTTTGAGTATATTGCCAAAATCGTCCCTGTGGTTTTATATTTGTCAGTTTCATCCAAATATCCTCAACTTAACAGAAAAAATAAAATAAGTTAGTGGTTTGGATGAAAATGGCAAAAAGTTACAAACGTTGGGGGCAATTTTGGTACAAAAGTATCATTTTGGACGAAAATGACAAACCTGCCCAAACCTTAGCGACGATTTTGACAATTAACTCGTATAACATATTACGTTTAATTTAATAGCTGAAAATATGTCATAAGATGTTTGACACCGATGTGTGAATGGTGTTGTCAAACAATTGGAGTTTGGTCATCCTTACGTTATATGTTAAAATTATATAAAGATTATTATTTGAAAAAAATATAAGGACATGTATTTGATTTGCTTTTATATGTTTTTAAACGAAAAAGTGATAATAATAATAATAATATTAATTTGATATGTGAAGGGAGATAAGATTTCAGGATTTATTATTATTGTGAATTTAACTATGAAACTAAAGGGATTATATTTTAGGCGGGAAAATAAAATTCTAGATAGCTTCAATGAATGTCATGTGTCTCAAATTGGTTTACTTTATTATATGTATAGATATGGAAAAGCAGGACTACATAGTTCTTACGCTGACTTATTTTTTGGTTTGTGGATTCATCATTTTATTTTTATGATTGAACATAAAGATTAGAATTTTTAACATTAATTTGTAATATGGAACAAAATGATTACATAGCATTAATGTTGACTTTGTTTTTGATTTTATAATTTTTATGATGGAACATGGAGCGGACAAATTTCATATTTTAAAAAAATCGGTTTGTTTTACGTAACGAACCCAATTTAATGTAGTATTTCATACAGAGTCAAAACTAGATAAAAAAAGTTATCCTCGCAATGTAGTATTTCATTCAGATTCAAAACTAGATAAAAATGGTTATCCTCGCTCAACAAACGTGTTTTTAATATGAACCAGATTAAAACTTTTATTTTGTTTGATATAAAGACCGGTAGTGACTCGCTTTTATTTGACATTTTTTCGCTTGTATAAGAAATTGAGGCTGGTAGCGACTTGGCTTTATTTGACATTTCTTTTGGTTTTTATTTGATATCGAGACTGGTGACGAATCAGGTTTTAATGTTTGATTTTTTTTTTCATTGTTAAATTATTTGGGATGATTTAAAAACACTATAATCGTTTGATAGATAAAAATATCTAATTTAATGAATTTAAACCTAAAAAGAAATAAGAAAAATGGACTAACTGAATTAAAAAAAAAAACAAGTCTAATATGTTAATAAAAGAAAAGGTAAATGCAAAACAAATGAAAACATCATTTAGGTAAAGAGTTTTCAAGGAACATTAAAATGATAAATACTTTCATCTAAGATAAAGAATGAAATGTATTTTAAAAAATTATTTGAAAATGGTAAGTTTCTTTTAAATTGTGATCACTAACTTTAATTATTAAAAAAAAAAACACAAACTCGTGCATTACCAAATGTACCATGTGTTTGAAAATATGTAAAAAGTTGATAGTAAACTACCTCACATTCCCATTTTATTAATATATATTGATAATTGGATTAGTAGTAATAAATAGAGTTGCATAAACCGGGTATTTTTAATAACTGGTTCCAGTTATGGAATCGATTTCGGTTTTTCGTTTTAAGGGTTTGAACCGGTTATTTCTTTAACTGGTTTGGTTCCGGTTTCAATTATTTGACCAAAAAACCATACCCTATGTGCCCGGTTCCGGGTAGGGTTCGGTTCGGTTCCGGTTCTTAGGAAAAAGGGTATTAAAATACCCTATTTTCGGGGTTTTATACCCTATTTCCGACTTTTTTTTTGTTCTATATTTTTCGTATTTTTTAATACTCTATTGCGTCTTTATTACCCTATTTTCTTGTATTTTTTGTTTATTGTTATTAAATATGTATTGTATAATGTAAGAAAATTAAAATAAATGCACTAACATAAATTGAAAAGAAAGATATTAGAATCATGTATAGGGTATAGCTGGGTATAATCGGTTCGGTTCCAGTTCTTGTCCGGTTTTGGGTATTAATCGGGTATGATCGGTTCCGGTTCCAGGTATTGAGATCAAAATGCATACCCTATCTATACCATACGGGTAGGGCCGGTTCCGGTTTCGGGTATAAAATACCCAGGTATTAAAAAAACCGGTTTCGCATTTTTTTACCGGGTCCGGTTTTTTTGTGCACCTCTAGTAATAAATAAATGAATTAATGTATGAAATATTGAACTGAAAAAAAAATTTAAGAAAAGAGAAATTAAAAAAGAAAACTAACAGTCTGGTCCAACAACAATTGGGCCCAATGGAAGAAACAAAGCTTTAGGAGCATCTAGGTGGGGAGATCATAGGTTAAACTAAAGTCCCACAAGAAGTAAAAATGAAATTCGTTGTTTCGAAAAGAAAAAAAAAGAAGTTTGGTCTAACCACTTATTCTATTCGTCAATTAATCGTCTAGCTCTTACTCATAACTGGCCGGCCCAAATTAAGACCGGTTATGTAGACGGTTCTTGATCTGACCTGTTAGAGTCAATCTTTTAAAAATCAAACCGTCCGTCGGGTGAACCATAAACAAGTCTAGTACGTGTCAAGTGTTAACCGGCTGATCCTGAACCGAACTGTCAGTAGGGTCTAGATTTTAAAAAAAATCATTCTAACTAATAATTATAGGGTGTCAGTAGGGTCTAGATTTAAAAATCATTCTAATTCTAACTAATAATTCTATGGGAATGATATGAACATATGATAAGGCTCGTTCTATACGCACCCCCCCTCTTTCCTGATTATACCCCCCCCTTGTGAGAGGAAAACTATCGGTCCCACGCAGGCCCCACCTGTAAGTATGTGAGAGGAGGGGGGTGAAAAAAGTAAATAGGGGGTGTAGAAAGTAGCACCCTATGATAAATTTCCTTTATTGAATTTCTGGAGCCCATCTCTGTTTCTCAAATAGACCCACAAATCCACAATCACTTATCCGTTTATCATAAAAGTAGTATCCAAAATCTAAGAATACAATATTTTATTCTTATTTCATTAATAATAATTATATTCGCAATCACTTGTCGGTTTATCACAAAAGTAGTATACCAAATCTAAGAATACAATATTTTATTCTTATTTCATTAATAATAATTATTATACTGTTATTATAGTAACAACTTTTTGGCAGAGCCGTCCCCGAAAACTCTTGAAAAAATTTAGGCCTCGGGCGACGAAAAGAATTAGGCCCAAAATTATGGTTAAGGGTAAATGAATTACAAAAATAAAAACTTAGTGATTGAGGAAAGACTCGAACTTGAGACATTTGCATTATTATTTTGAGATAGTTTTTGCCACTACACCACCAATACTTTTTTGTATAATAAACGGATAAATATACTAAATATATAATTTAATAAATATATACAAGCTTATAAATACTTTTCGGGCCCTTTGAAATTTTGATCCTCGAGCGTCGGTACGGGTTTGCCGGGCCCAAAGCTGGCCTTGCTTTTTGGAAACCTTGAGAACTAGTGGTTCAAGGGTTAGAAAGACAAAAAATCAGTATTAACTGAAAGTGACGTTTAAAAAATTTAAAGACAAAACCAATGTTTTAAAATCCGGTTTTTATACCGTACTGAATTTGGCTCAGAAACGGTTTAACTGGGTGTATCAGATGGTTCAATCGGGTGTACAGGACGTTTTAATCGGTTCTACCGGATGGTTCGACTGGTACAACCGGCTGGTTTGAACGGGTTTTTAAAACATTGCAAAAAACAACTCGGTGTCACATCTGTAGTTTTGTGGGTATCCGTCAGAACTCACAGACACCGGCGGCGGTGTTCCCGGCTACCCGCACAATGTCTCTCTCCTCACCACACAGAAACGCAACTCTCTCCCTCCTTTCATCTGTGACTATCACCTGATTTGACTACCCGCAAAAGAAGGCACCGGCGACGGTGTGACCGCACGGTGACTTCTACCTCGAAAGGGGTGCCCCGTCCACCCCTAAAGTTAAATTTGAGCCCTTGCTAAAGGTACTTAAACAATTACTATTATGTTATGTCACCTTTTGGATTACTGATAATAATAACAAGGTAAGGGACAATTTATGTGATTAAATGAGAAATAAACCTTAATTTTTATAAACTCAAGCAAGTTTTCTTCCATGGAAACAAAAATAGGGATAAAAAGAAACAAACTCAAAATCAGATTCAAAGAAATGAATACCCACTATAGTTTTTAACAAAATGAATCATTTTTCAAACCTCCTTACAAGTTTCACATTTTTTTCTTTAGTTTTACAATATAAAAGTCATTCGTTATCTAAAATCTTTATAGCTGTATTGAATTTGACGCGGGTATATCACTGATTTAAAATATGTGAATTCTAACACAATAAACGGATAGATTTTAAATCAGTGATATACCCATTTTAATCTACAAGAAAGGTAGAGAATTCACATACCTTAATTCCCCATAGACTCATTAAATCTATTCAAAAGTTTTCTTTGAGTGACTGCTGAATTTTGGTCACTAAAGTGTTGGTGGATTTCTAAAAATAGAAAGAATGAAAAAGAATGGGATGTATAGAACCGCCAGACGTCTTTATACAAATATATATATAACATCATGCATCTATGCCAGACTGTATGAAGATGTGCTACCTCTATGAATGGTGAGTGGTGACTAAAATTATTGTAGAGAATAACTACACCATATGCCCCTACATTTTATAGTGTTTTATGTTTATGGTACCCCAAGGATGACTTTAAACACATACAACGTCAGTCGTGTCAGGTTGACGGGTTGTGGGTTGATGGGCTGAAATGTGATACCTGAATCCGACTCATAATATTATACGTGTCAAAGATTTTAACCTTAACCTGCATACATATAATTTCATGTTAACTCGAACACAACCTTTCTAACCCATTTTTTAAATGAGTCATACATGTTGACGAGTTATAAACGGGCTGTTGGGTTGTAATCGGGTTATCGGTAATGTTTATAACGGTGAATATTGAGTATGAGTGTGACAAGTAAATCGTATGGTGTAACAAAACTAACATTATTGTGACGGACCATGAAAAACGAAAAAAAAAACATTAAATTATAAAAATGTTTAATTTTTTATATACTTAGATGGGTTAATGGGTTCAACCCGTTTTTTATACGGGTCAACCCGAACACAACCTGTTTACTAAACATGTTAACAAGAACACAACCCGTTTATAACTCGGGCGCAAAACCTGTTTTCTTTCGTCATGTTTTAGGTTGTGTCAAGAATTATCACCCCTAAATATTTTAAATCTCTCACACTTATTTGATGGAATATCATGAAATAGGGTAGGGTTAGTGTAAAAAGATGGTGGTTTTGTGAGAAGTGTAAGAAGTGTTTTAAACCCTTAGATCTTGTAGTTAATGTTTGAGATCAAGAAGGACTTAAAATGTAAATTAAGTTTTATTTTTTTCTCGACTAATTTGACTAGATTAGGGGTAATAGTGTCTTTTTATATTGTATTTTTAAATAAAGAAACTGTCATCAACTTTAATGCACATGCAAGTTCCACCCATCTTTTTTGAACGTCAATAAC
This sequence comes from Helianthus tuberosus, assembly GCA_030545235.1. NCBI lineage: Eukaryota > Viridiplantae > Streptophyta > Magnoliopsida > Asterales > Asteraceae > Helianthus > Helianthus tuberosus. The sequence continues at coordinate 138,989,544 of CM060426.1, read as the reverse complement.
TTTTATATGTAATGTTTTTTTAAATAAATTACGCCATAATAACGAGCTTTTTTTATCTTTAATATGAGTATCATATTGTTATATTTGTTTAGATAAAAAAATTCACGTATAGCATGAAATGAAGCCTACTGGAATGCAGGTTTAAAACACCATACGAAGAACATATACTGGAATGCAGGTGTAAAACACCATGAATGCGGGTGTAGTTGAAGGTTTAAAACACCATCCGAAGAACATATGAAGAACACATACTGGACTGCAGGTTTAAAACACCATGAATGCAGGTTTAAAACACCATACGAAGAACACATACTGGACTGTAGGTTTAAAACACTATGAATGCAGGTTTAAAACACCATACGAAGAACACATACTCGACTGCAGTTTTAAAACACCATGAATGCAGGTTTAAAACACCATGAATGCAGGTTTAAAATACCATACGAAGAACACATACTGGACTGCAGGTTTAAAACACCATGAATGCAGGTTTAAAACACCACACAATAGATTTTCGCACAGAACAGAAAAGAAACAGTATTACAATGATGATGATAACTTCTTGCGATCTTGAAGATTTATACGAGATGACAAATAAATCACAGATTCTTAAAGAATCTTTTAAAAAAATCTGAATCCTATTTTGAACGTCAATAACTTTTTATACGTAACGTTTTTAAAAATAAATTACACCATAATAACGGGTTTTTATCTTTAATATGAGTACCATATTGTTATATTTATATAGATAAATTTTTTTTACGTATAGCATGATATGAAGCCTACTGGAATGCATGTTTAAAACACCATACGAAAAACATATACTAGAATGCAGGCGTAAAACACCATGAATGCAGGTGTAAATGCAGGTTTAAAACACCATGAGAAGAACATACGAAGAACACATACTGGACTGCAGGTTAAAATACCATGAATGCAGGTTTAAAACACCATACGAAGAACATATACTGGATTGCAGGTTTAAAACACCATGGATGCAGGCTTAAAACACCATACGAAGAATATACGAAGAACACATACTGGACTGTAGCTTTAAAATACCAAGAATGAAAGTTTAAAACACCATACGAAGAACACATACTGGACTGCTAAACACCATGAATGCAGGTTTAAAACACCACACAATAGATTTTCGCACAAAACAGAAAAGAAGAGTTTTTTCCTAAACTAGCGTAGATACAAAAAGTATTTACTTATTTGGGTACTTTGAAATATATTTACCTATTTGGTTACTTTTCTATATCTCTTTAATTTCTTACCTAATTTATACATTTCTTTTTATTTTTCTACCCAACGTAAAATTAGATTACTCACAGAATTAGAATCAGCAAAAATATGAGTAATTATTTTTTGTAAAAAAATAAAAAATTCTGCAAAGATTCAAAAAAAAATATCTGCAAAAATCTACAAAAAAAAAATCTGTGAAAAATCCACAAAAAATCTGCAAAAATATATTAAAAAAATTCTACAATAATTCTGCAAAGTTAAAAAAAAATCTGTAAAAAATATTATTAAAAAACCATATAATCTTTAGGGTAATAGTTGGTGGATTTGATGGTCCACATTGTGTAGTTCGTTTGAGGTTAATATCTATAAAAAAAACAAACTACTTATACGTACAGAATATTGGAGAAATAATCACTATTAATAAAATTGAAATAATTAAAATACTTAGGATCTTTTCTCAAAACTCAAATTTCAAGAAATTCAAAATTTGTAACTTTATTTTATAAATTGCTTGAGTTTAAATAAACTTGTTTGAAATATCAAACTTTCCACCAGATTACTATCACTTAATCGATATAACTTAGGGGAGTAAATTTGTGAATTTATTGTTTTATTTTTTTATGAGGTTAGTTTAAACAGGGCCTAGACAATTTCCGGTTATAAAATAAAATAAAACGGAAAAAGAAATAGAGTTTTTTCCTAAACTAGTGTAGATTATATGGTTTTTTTTATAATATTTTTTGCAGATTTTTTTAACTTTGCAGAATTATTGTAGAATTTTTAATATATTTTTGCAGATTTTTGTGGATTTTTCGCAGATTTTTTATAGAATTTTTGCAGATTTTTTTTGAATATTTGCATAATTTTTTATTTTTTTACAAAAAAAATAATTACTTATATTTTTGCTGATTCTAATTCTGTGAGTAATCTAATTTAACTTTGGGTAGAAAAATAAAAAGAAATGTATAAATTAGGTAAAAAATTAAAAGGATATAGAAAAGTACTCAAATAGGTAAATATTTTTCAAAGTACCCAAATAGGTAAATACTTTTTGTATCTACACTAGTTTGGGAAAAAACTCCATAAAAGAAACCGTATTACAATGATGATGATGATTGATGACGGGGGTAGCCCAAGACTAAATAAAATGACTGAATACGTAAATGCTCAAAGGGTTAAATGGTTCAAAGGTTAAAAAGCTGTGAGGAGGGGAAAAGCAATACGGAAACAGTGGCTAGTCACATCCAAGGATTGCTTCACCAACCCACAGCCGCAAAAGCAACGCAGGTCCGCAGAGCACATGCTATTATCCAGGGGTCAAAAGGCTTCAACCCCCGAAAGGGTAAGCCCCTTGCTGCAAGCAAGGACACTAGTCAAATGAATGCCTCTTTGGGAGATGTCTTCTCCTATATAAGTGACACTTCATTTACTGAGTTGGGACATTCTGGGCCAGGCATGTTTCCTTAAACTCTGGTCATTTACATCGAGTACTTACTTTATGCTAGTTACTCACTTTCACATCCAACACACACATTCCGTTTGCTCCCATATCCGAATCTGAGTATATTTCAGAGAAGGATCTTCAACAAACAACAAACAATAAACTAGTGAACCTCCTTCCACGTCTTGCAAACGTGGGGGGACCCCACGACCTGCGTTAGGCAAAGTTGAACCCTTCAACCCTTTTGCCTAACCAGCCCAGCTACCATCCTTGGTCTCTTATTTGTTGCATCAACAAGTTGGCGCCCACCGTAGGGCTACGCCGCTATTTCTTCTCAAAAAGACCTAGTAGTGTAGCTCTCTTCACTTAAAATCACCATGTCTGAAAGTGGATTCCCGGGAGAAGTAAATCAGATTCCAAACACTTCTACCCCGGGTAGTAGCCAAGCTCACGTGGCTATACCAACTTCTTTCTCAACTCCGGGGAGCACACCCGAGTTCCTCACCTTCAACACACCAACTCCGTCCAGATCTGGAGTTCCATCTCCCAATATCGGTGTCTCTGACGCCCCAGCATGTGTTGAACTTACCCCTGAAGGGGTTGCCAACAATTTCCTTGAGTTGAGGACCCTTCTCAACCAACATGTGAGTAAAGAAAGAGAAAAAGGAGTGAGGATTCGTTTAGACTATGATGAGCCTGAACCAACGTTGTCTCCCGGACCACCTCCCCCTCCTTTTACAACAAGAAGTGAGGCTGGTCCCAGTAATCCTTCAAACCCTCACCCTTATCTGTCCACATTGACAAATCCTACGGTGCATCTTATCTTCTCTTCCCAACCGATTACTAGTGGTGCTCCTTTGGGACATGAGCTAACCCTTGACCAGCTCCTACAGTCCCCAGTAACAAGCTATCCAGCATCTACAACAACCACGTGGGAACAAGCTCTGTCCGTGCTCCCTTTGGCACGAAGTGCTGTTATGAGCACTCCCCTTGGAATAAACTGCTCAATTGCCCTAGGAAGCCTTCAAGGCTTCAACCTCATGCCCAGCATGATGACCCAGATGATGGCCAACTTCCCATGGCAACACTTTATTAATCAGGTGCTAGCCACTCAGGGAAATAACGGCAATGGCAATAATATGGATGCAAGGGCTGAAGAAGACTTAGCTAAACCATATAAGCCAAGTAACCTTTCATGCTTTTCAAAGAAAATAGCCGATTATGATTTCCAAGCAAAGATCAAGATGCCACCCCACATCAGGACGTATGATGGGACTGAGGATCCTGAGGACCATCTTCAGATCTTCACCGGTGCAGCAAGGATAGAGAAATGGTCAAACGCTGAATGTTGCCTGATGTTCATGCAAACCCTTGTTGGATCAGCCAGAATCTGGTTCAACGACTTACCTGCTCAAAGCGTTCGAAGCTTTGACGACCTTAGCAAGGGTTTTCTAGCCAATTTCTCCCAACAAAGGCGATATGTTAAAGACGCAACAGTAATCTTCCAGATAAAACAGCGTGATGACGAAAGTATTCGTGTGTTCATTGAACGATACAAGAAGGAAGGTCTGACTTACGTAGGGGCAGATGAGAAAATGAGAGTGGCTGGTTTAATGAATGCCATCACCTCTAAATATCTCACAAGAGATTTCAACAAGTCCCTGCCCAAGACCTTGGAAGAAGCTCTTGAAAGGGCTGAAGCCCACATCCGGGGGGAGGAGGCGGTAGACATTAAAGAACAAAGAAAAAGGGGATCCGGCTGGCGAAGCAATAGTCCAGCTAGGAAAAGGGGAAACTTCAACTCCTATGACAAGCGGTCAAAGGGTTCAGACCCTCGAAGGTCTGAAGGCCGGAACCCTTCAAGCAGGGAGAAAGGCATAAGTTTCACACCCATCATGAAAACCCCCCAAGAAATCCTTGCAACAGAAGAAGTTAAGCAAAAAAATGAGAACTCCACACAATACTGTGAGTTTCATGAAGAAAAAGGTCACCACACCAATGATTGCTTCCAACTCAAGAAAAGAATTGAAGAAGCTGTTAAGTCCGGAGAACTCGCTCATTTGGTAAAGGGAGTCAGGGACAAAATGGCTGAAGGAAAAGGTAAGGAAGTCAATATGGTGGATTTCGATGGAAGGGTTCCTCATAAAAGACAACGGTTGGAAGCTTGGGAGCTTCAGTGTGTCTGCTCCCCCCAACGGAGAAAGACCCTCTCTCTAACCCTCTTGTGGTAGAAGCTACCGTGGGAACGTTGCTGACATGTAGGGCATACATAGACACTGGGGCAGCCACTGAAATCATGTTCGAGAAATTCTTCAACCGTTTGAGTAATGAAGAACGTTCAAGGCTTCAACCCTCTGGAACCTCAATAAAAGGTATCGCCGATATACCCCTTAAGCCTTTAGGGCAACTAACCCTTAATGTTCGTTTCAGCGAAGGTTTGAAAGAAAGAACCCAACCGCTCACCTTTGTGGTTATCAACATACCTTCAAGCTACGATGTGATCATTGGGAGGCCAGGGCAGTGTGCATTCTACATGGCCGTGTCTGTTGGCCATGGCACAGTCAAATTTCCTACCGAGAGGGGCATAGCAACCCTTCAACCCTCTCAAGAAACTTACATGGTTGAAGGTGAAAGCTCAAACAGTGAAGAAGATAGGCAAAGGTTGGTCATAAACCCTAAATACCCTGAACAAAGAATAAGGGTCAATCCAAACCTTTCTCAAGAGACCCTTTCGTATCTCAAAAAGCTGCTAACACATTACAGCGATGTCTTCGCTTGGTGTAACACCTCGAAAATTTACGTCCTATAATGTCTTGACACGTGTCATAAGCTTGAACGTGTGTAAGAATGTTCTTGAAGGACTAAAGTTGACAAACAATGAAACTATGTAAATATAAGGGTTCAAAATGTCAACAATGAATAAATATTCTTCACAATAACCTTACATGGTGTTTATAACCCTAAACGAATAAATCATGGATCATACGAAGCGAATTGTGAAAGAAAGTGAGAGATTACAAACTACAGGGGTTAAATGTGTCAACCTGTTAAGATATACCTTTGAGTGACCTTTTAGCAAACCCGAAGCCTTGTAACGATTATTTATACTCACTAGAATGCACCATAAAAATTTCACCAAGTTTCGTTACCGTACGAGAAAGTTATGATAAAATTCGTGTGTGAGGGTTAGAATCGTCAACATTGAAGATTAGGGCTTTTCGGGTGATCACAAAGTTACCCGAGGACTTGACAAAGATGGTATAAGCCTTAAAGCCCCTAAATGTCAATTTTAAAGGTTTAAAATGCAAGAATGAAAGTGAAAGCGACGTTTAGGAGGACCAGGGACTGAAATGCAATAAAAGGAAAGTTTGAAACCTGAAGCCAGCCTCCATGCGGACCGCGTAAGACTTAACCATATCTTACGCGGGCCGCGTCAGGACCCCAGATGCAGAAAACAACAGCCAGCTGCCTGTTGTGTCTTTAACCGACTTAAAACTCAAGTTTTCGATACCATGGGCTGCCTATGATGGTATTTAGCCTATAGAAGACACATGTTTACATCCTTGATTGTTAGTAGACCCATTTGGCATCAATCTAGTATGATCAAAGTTCATATAAAAGTCTTATGTTGCAACATGCAACCACACTTCAACTTCTGGACATTTTGAGGAGCACAACAGCAGATCAAGACCTTCCTAATCATCCATTAGACAAGTGTAAGTACCATTGACCCTTCTTAATTAAGTTTTGATTAGTTTATAGCTTAAAAGTCAAATCGTCGTAACTACGGTTTGACTTAACGATAAAACAGAAACGGTCCAGTGTTTTGCCGAAATGAAAGTTGTTATAAGTTGGTAATTATGTGGGCTTTAAGGCCTTAAAAGGGCACCCACTGATTTCCATCCTAACTAGGTCGTTTGTCGAGTCAACGGTAATTAGAAAAAGTCAACAGAATCATTAAACACGTAGTTAGCGATATAGAAGGTGTGTAACCTGTTTTATCATTCATATAACTTGATAACAAGCATAAGAACTTGTCTAAGCTTGTTTGATTCGACAACTTTCTGTTTTGAACCGATTCGGAACCGAAAGACGCAAAAGTTTGACTTTTGCTTTGACCTCAGTTCTGACCCGGTTTAGATAGGTTTAGACATGCCTTAAAGTTCCATTAGGACCTAGTTACATGTTGGTATAAACCTCTGCGTTTATACCACTTGAACCCTCGATTGTCCGACGTTTCCGTTAAGTGCTTAAATATGGACCATAATGCCCTTATGACCATACGACGAGAATTTTGGAAATGTGAAAGTACAATAATCTTTGTTACTGATTATAAAGCATGTCCCTAAATTTTCACATCAGTCGGAGGTCTAGATTAGGAGTTATGCTTAATGACGTAATTTGAACGCTTCTTAGTAATTAAACGGCGTCATTAGCGTAAAGCCTATCTAAACCCAATATTTGACACCAAAACTTTTACCCACTGATGTAATATAATATTTTGGGATTTTTGAAGATTTTTAATTATTTTTAAACTGATCATAAGCTAGGGTTATCGCCTTAATTCGGTAAATACCAAATATGCCCTTTTAGGCCATAAAATGAGTTTTACAAATCCTTTTGATGCCAATCCAATTGCTACTGATTTTAAATAATAAATGAAGTGTTTTGAACCTGTTGAACTAATCAGAAAACTCAGAATCCTATTTTAACCCATAAATCGCTTAAAACGACGTTATACGCGTATTAAACGCATAGTAAGGGTTTAAAACCATTTTGTCATATAAGACTTATAACCAAAGGTTATAACCTGTTAAAATAAATTATTTTACTGATTTAATCAGACCCGAATCACAGAAGCTTAATTAAACCCTTTTATAATCTTTAAAATGACCAAAATACCCCTACGGGGCTTATTATGAGATTAAACTCGTTTTGGGCATAATGGAAGGTATCCTACTGATATCACAACATATTTAAGGCATTTTAACTTAGGAAACCTGTTTAGGACTCTTATGGTTACCCGTTACGCTTCATGCGCGTTCGTTTCGGTTTATGTAACTAGTTTACATAAATTAGCCGAAACGGGTCAAACCTTATCGGTTTTATCTCAAAATCCAGAATATGTATAATATACCCATATTAAGCAAGTCTTCAAACTTGTCGGGTATAAATCACATTCTATCTGGTCTTCGCTTAATCGTGCGTACGAACCGTATCTTTAAAACTAACCGGTCTAAGCTTAAGCTTAACTAAAGACCCGTTAGGATTCTAATAGGTTATTATAAACCTTCGTTCCAGATTAGGAGAACCGGTAAAAGATACTTGCACTCGCTGATTTTGATTTATACTTGCTCAGGTAAATACTTTTAACTTATTTTCCCTATACGGGCTTGGGGTACGGTATATAAAATACCGCTTGGTCGGGCATTGAATCTTTAATTGTATGATGGTTAAAGTATTGATATGTCCCGTTTAAATTGTTTTGTTTGCTTAAAGCCTTTGGGGGGTTAATGACCATGTCCCGGATATCCCTGGCATCATTTTACGAAATGGCCACGACCTTAGCACACAGGTGTAGGCGTACACCTGTCAGTGTCTCATATACATAATGTGGTGTGTCTATTGATCTCTAACCCGGCTCGATCCGGGCTACTGAACGCATAAGGAACATGTAAATCCTTTACAAGCATTATATTCAAATAATTATCCCAAGTTATAAAATATTATTTGTGCCTTGTGCCTTAAATGCATTTTCTTAAACTCTTTTCAAAATGAGTCGGTTGATTGTATTTACCAGTGTAAACTGACGTATTTTCTCAAAAAGGTTAAGTGCAGGTACTACGCGTAATTGGCTGGGATATCTCCTTAGCATCAATAGAAGTCTCGCAAGCTTAAGATGCCTGAAGTCTGTTGAACTATTGTTTCATATTTTGTTTTCGATCCATTTGTGGTTAAACTTCCGAATATTATGACATTTGATATTACAATATTAAATTCGGTTGTATTATATCTTTTAATTTGCTTCCGCTGTGCATTTAAATATTGTGTTGTTTGACTAATATGTTGCCAACCACGTCACGATACTCCCCCACCGGGCCCACCGGTGACACGTGGAAATTGGGGTGTGACAGGTTGGTATCAGAGCCAACGTTGAGTGAATTAAACACTAGCCTTTTGTGTTTAATCTCAATGGCACAATTACACATTCCTAAATCTTCGAGTCTAGACAAAGAACTTAGGAATAATCCAAAATGTTTTTTTTATTTTAAATTAAATGTTGTCCTTTATTCTTCCTTGTTATTACCTTGTTTATATCAACAGGTTTGGCAATGCCGCCAAGATTCAGACGAGGAGATCGAGGAAAAGGGCCAATCAGCGCCCCTAACGACCACGAGGCCGGGCCTTCGCGCCGGCGAACTCCTTCTTCTACAAGGAGTGCAGATCCGCAAGAACCTTGGAGGATTTATGAGGAGCCTTCCAGACGATCTACGTCGTATAGCTCAACGCCTCCATATCATCACTCCGATGGGCCTCATTCCGAGAATGAGCCCCACAACCCGCAACCTTCATACATACCCCTACAGCGATCATCATCGCAACGTTCCTTCGACGACCCTACTCCTGTCTTTCGGGGCCAGTTTAACCTGGCGGACTACCTACCAGAACAAGTGGGCTTTAACCCACTAGGACCGGAGGATCACTTTTCTGGTGATCAAGCGATGGACATGGACGAGGACACAGATCCCATCGAGCCTGCAACCGGAACCCCGAACCATCCTGTTGAGATCTCTGATGGTTCTTCTTTTCACGGAACACCATACCAAGGTCCGGATAGTCATCAGGCATGATTCGACCGGTGTGAGTGGTACTTTACGCCATCTTACCATTCATCTCCTCACCAGCAGCCGCAACAGCAGCAGCAAGATCCCTCTGGGATCCACGTTTCGAGGCAGTCACGCCACCGCCTCCACCGCCGCCAGTTAATCTAGCGCCTCCAGCACCACCAAGACGTAGGAGGACTGGCGCACGAATGTCAGCACGAGGAGGGGATTTTAATTTTAGCACCCCTCAACACTCTAGTGGCAGCCACTACCCGCCACTATATGAAGAGCCACAGGAGGATGGACCTTCAGTTCCAGTATCAGAGGTGAATTCGGCACCTATTGCACCGTCACCATCAGGTTTTGGCAACCCTATCCCTGCTTATACTGCTCCGGCAGCTTACAACCCATACGGACCGCCAGCATACCATAACTATAACTATGCTGAGGATCCTTACCAAGTGGCAGCAAACTACAATGCCTTTCACCCAGAAGGACCTTATGGAACCCCTTGGGGAATGGGACATCCAGCTCGTGGATATCAAGCACCTGCTCAGCCACCACTACAGCACCAGCCACCACGGTTTTCTCCACCAGAGCAGGAGGATCTCCGTGAAAGACTGGGAAAAGTTGAGCGAGATTTACAAAGGGAACGTAGGAAGAATCAAGGATTCATGAGTGGCTTAGCAAGTTTGCTGAAGGGAAAGAAGAAACGGGATCGTTAAATCCCAATATGTATTATTGTATTTCCTAGTTTAAATCAAGTCCCTGTGTGGACATTTCTTTAATGTATGTATGTAGTCCCTGCGTGGACATCTATCTTTGTACTTAGTCCCTACGAGGACTTGTCTTTATTAGTCCCTGCGTGGACATTTATTTTTGCAAACAGTCCCTGTGAGGACTTGTATTGCCAGTATAGCTCCTGCGAGGGCAAGTGTTTATGTGAAAAGTCCCGTTTAGGGCAAAGTGTACTACTTTTAATTTTTAATGGAATGTAAGTTTATAAATTTCATCTTTGTTATGTTATGCATAATTAAAATTGTATATGAAATAAATAAATCGGAATCATTCCCTTTAAAAATCTATCTGCCTATTTTAATTTTTAATTAAGGATCTTAGAGGTATAACCTAGCCTGCATGTCATTTTAAGACCTGGCCAAGATGGTAAAACCCGTTAAAAAGATTCAAATCCCAGTTAACATCTGAAAACATGTTAACACTCCTGGCAGACATGATTCGTTAAAATCACACGCGTTATTATTATATAAGGATCTTTTCAAAGATTCCTAACCCAACTAAATGATCTCTGAATCATGGGTTAAATCATCAATAAAGATGATCAGTTCTTTTTACCATCCATTGGTAATAGAATGCCTACGGGCCCTTCTCATTTTCATATGAGACAAAAGACAGTAATAGTCTGTGACCCTGTCTGATAAAGGTTATGAACTTTGTTCAAACTTTAAAAGCCTTGATTCTCTGAAATTATAGCTTACGATTTAAATTTGTCCCTGTGACTAGGCCTTATGTGCTAATAAAACTGTTATTGTTTTATAATTAGGATGAATTATAATAGAAATCCTAAATAAATGTGAGTAATAAATTAACCATATATGGTCTATGTTTACCACGGTTAATAAAATTGCCATAAAAGACAATTCTATAATAAACTCACCAATAAATTATTGTCAATATGTAACAGTTCAAGCTACATGGCCGACTCAAACGAGATCAACAGTCACCCCAGGCGAGAGCATGATAATGCCCGAGTAAATGTAGCGGGTGCAGAATTACAGGCAATGATAGATAATGACGTAAATCGAGCTATGGATAGACAGCTCCATGAATCCAGTGGTACCCGTGCAAGGACCCAATCTGCACCACACTCTAGAACACCCTCCAGGACCCACACTGCCCACAACAGTAATTCTCACCACTCATCAAACCAGAGGAGTGCTCCATCCCAAAGAGTCGTACATAATCAAGAACCCCGTAATAAGGGTTGCTCCTATAAGTACTTCGTATTGTGCAAACCCAGGGATTTCACTGGGGAAAAAGGAGCAGTAGATTGCATGACTTGGTTGGACGAAATGGATACGGTTGTGGACATCAGTGGTTGCAATAATAGGGATATTGTGAAATTCGTGTCTCAGTCTTTTAAGGGAGAAGCATTAGCTTGGTGGAGATCTTTGATCCAAGCTACAGGGAAAGTCCCGTTGTACAATATGACCTGGGAACAGTTCATGGAACTGATCAAGGAAAACTACTGCCCTCAGCATGAGGTTGAGAAAATTGAAGCTGACTTCTTGTCGCTGGTCATGAGGAACCTACACTGTCAGGCCTACCTTACCAGTTTCAACACTTTGTCAAGATTGGTTCCATATTTAGTAACCCCGGAACCCAAACGTATAGCCCGTTTCATTGGGGGTTTGGCCCCGGAGATCAAGGCAAGTGTGAAGGCCTCCAGACCAACTACTTTTCGGTCTGCAGCATACATATCATTATCTCTTACCTTAGATGCGGTTAGGCAGAAATCGCAGAGGAACGCTGATACCGAAAAGAGGAAGCGTGAGGATGATAACTCACGACGTTCCGACAAGAAGCATAAGGGAAACAATGACCAAAAGAAGGGGTCAGGATTTAGGAAGGATGGCCAGCAGTCGGGTGAAAAACCCAGATGTAAAATCTGCAAGAGGCAGCACTTTGGGAAGTGCAGGTATGAATCGAATTCGAATTCACAATCGAAAGCTTTTGCATGTGGGTTGTGCAAGTCCAAGGAACACAAGACCTTGGATTGCAAAAAGATGAAGGATGCGACCTGCTACGGTTGCAATGAAAAGGGGCACATCAAGACCAATTGCCCAAAATACGCCAAGAAGCCTGACGAGGCTAAGAAGACCAATGCTAGGGTCTTCAGGATGGATGCTAAAGAAGCCGTCAAGGACGACAATGTGATAACAGGTACCTTTCTCGTAAATGATGTTTATGCGAGAGTGTTATTTGATTCAGGCGCTGATAAGTCGTTCGTAGATAATAAGTTTTGTGAATTGTTGAAAATACTTGTTAAGACCTTAATTGTGAAGTATGATGTGGAACTAGCTGATGGCACTTTAGAAACCGTCTCAACCTTATTAGATGGGTGTTTCATATCCATTAAGAACCACTCTTTTCCTTTGTCCCTACTTCCTTTGAAACTAGCCGGTTTCGACATAGTTTTGGGTATGGACTGGTTATCTCATAACCAGGCCCAGATTATTTGCAATAAGAAGCAAGTGATGATCAAGACTCCGTCTGGTGAATCACTTACTATCCAGGGAGATACCCAGTATGGGCTGCCTGAGAAAATGTCTATGCTCAAGGACTCTAAGTGTTTGAAGAAGGGTTGTGTCATCTACATGGCACAAGTGATTATTGATGAGCCGAAGCCCAAGATTTGGGATATCCCCGTCATTTCTGAATACCCTGAAGTTTTTCCAGAAGAACTACCTGGTTTGCCACCAGATAGGCAAGTAGAATTCAGAATTGACATTATTCCTGGATCAGCACCAGTTGCAAGGGCGCCTTATAGGTTGGCACCAACAGAGATGAAGGAATTAAGAACGCAGCTAGATGATTTGCTAGCCAAAGGTTTCATCAAACCTAGTTCGTCTCCTTGGGGAGCACCAGTTTTATTTGTCAAGAAGAAGGATGGATCGATGCGTCTGTGCATCGACTACCGTGAGCTTAATAAGGTCACTATCAAGAATATGTATCATTTGCCCAGAATCGACGACCTGTTCGATCAACTGCAAGGGGCAAGTTTCTTCTCTAAGATTGACTTGAGGTCAGGCTATCACCAACTAAAGGTTAGAGATGAGGACGTACACAAAACTGCATTTAGGACTCGTTATGGTCATTACGAGTTCCTAGTGATGCCTTTTGGGCTCACTAATGCACCTGCCGCATTCATGGATCTCATGAATCGCGTTTGCAAGCCATACTTGGATAAATTCGTCATCGTTTTCATCGATGATATCCTCATCTACTCGAAGAACCAAGCTGACCAGGAGAAGCATCTTCACTGCATTTTAGAACTACTTCAAAAAGAAAAGCTCTATGCCAAGTTCTCGAAGTGTGAATTTTGGCTTCGGGAAGTCCAATTTCTTGGACATGTTGTTAGTGAGCGTGGTATCCAAGTAGATCCCGCTAAAGTTGAAGCTGTTATGAATTGGCATGAGTCAAAGACGCCTACAGAAATACGTAGCTTCCTAGGTTTGGCAGGATACTATAGGCGATTCATTGAAAACTTCTCAAGGATTGCTGCACCCCTGACTTCGCTGACGCGTAAGAAGATTAAGTTTGACTGGGGTCCTAAGCAGCAGGAATCCTTCGATATTCTGAAACAAAAGTTGAGCAATGTTCCAGTACTGACATTGCCTGATGGAACAGAGGAGTTTGTAGTTTATTGTGATGCATCACACACCGGGATGGGATGTGTGCTTATGCAGAAAGGCAAAGTCATTGCCTATGCTTCACGCCAGTTAAAGGTGCACGAAAAGAATTACACCACCCATGACTTGGAATTGGGTGCCGTTGTATTCGCACTAAAACTGTGGAGGCACTACTTATATGGAATCAAATGTGTGATCTATTCTGATCACAAGAGCCTTCAACATCTGTTCAATCAGAAGGACTTGAACATGAGGCAACGCCGTTGGATGGAAACTCTGAATGATTACGATTGTGAAATAAGATACCATCCCGGCAAGGCAAATGTAGTCGCCGATGCCTTGAGTCGGAAGGAGAAGGTAAAACCCATCCGAATCAATGCCAAGCGCATGGAAATAAAGAACAATTTGATTGAAAGGTTGTTAGCTGCACAGAAGGAAGCTGTGTTGGAAGCTAACTATCCTAACGAAAAGCTAGGGGTAACTGAGGAGCAGTTAACACTTAGCAAGGACGGAATACTAAGATTGAATGGACGAATATGGGTTCCAATTTATGGAGGACTTCGAGATGTTATCCTCCAGGAAGCCCATAGTTCCAAATACTCCGTTCATCCTGGAGCAGATAAAATGTACCAGGATCTAAGGGCAAATTATTGGTGGATAGGCTTGAAGAAGTCTGTAGCCACTTTTGTAGCTAAATGCTTGACTTGTGCGCAAGTAAAAGCTGAACATCAAAAGCCGTCAGGTTTGCTACAACAGCCTGAACTTCCCACTTGGAAATGGGAGATGGTAACTATGGATTTTATCACCAAGTTACCTAAGACGAGGAAAGGAAATGATACCATATGGGTGATCGTTGATAGACTGACTAAGTCAGCACATTTCTTACCCATCAAGGAGACTTATAGCTCCGACATGTTAGCCCAGTTGTACGTTGATAAGATTGTAGCCTTACATGGCATACCTGTGTCTATTATCTCTGACCGAGATACTAGATACACGTCACATTTTTGGAAGAGCTTCCAACAATCTTTGGGCACGCGTTTGAATTTCAGTACGGCTTACCATCCTCAGACAGACGGCCAGAGTGAGCGTACTATTCAAACGTTGGAAGACATGCTTCGTGCATGTGTGATTGATTTAGGTGGTAGTTGGGATAACCACCTACCACTAATTGAATTCTGCTACAACAATAGCTACCACACCAGCATTAAAGCTGCGCCTTTCGAGGCCTTATACGGTAGAAAGTGTAGAACGCCCGTTTGTTGGGCGGAAGTTGGAGATGTCCAATTATCAGGACCGGAGATAGTCTTTGAAATGACGGACAAGATTGTCCAGATTCGTGACCGTCTCAAGGCTGCCCGAGATAGGCAAAAGAGCTACGCTGATCCCAAGCGTAAATCTTTTCACTTTGAAGTAGGTGATAAAGTCTTACTTAAAGTATCACACTGGAAGGGAGTGATGCGGTTTGGTAAGAAAGGCAAGCTAAGCCCGAGATACATAGGACCTTTCGAGGTTATCAAACGTGTCGGGTCAGTTTCCTATAAGTTAAACTTACCTGAAGAGCTCAGTAGTATACACAATGTGTTCCACATCTACAATCTGAAGAAGTGTTTCGCTGACGAATCACTGGTCATACCACATACAGATGTGCATATAGACGAGAGCTTGAAATTTGTGGAAAAACCATTGTCGATCGAGGATCGACAGGTTAAGAAGCTTCGAAGAAAGCATGTACCGATTGTAAAGGTCAAATGGGATGCCCGTAGAGGTCCCGAGTATACGTGGGAGGTTGAGTCCACGATGAAAGAAAAGTACCCTTATCTGTTTCAGTAAATCTCGAGGTCGAGATTTCTTTTAAGGGGGTGAGGATGTAACACCTCGAAAATTTACGTCCTATAATGTCTTGACACGTGTCATAAGCTTGAACGTGTGTAAGAATGTTCTTGAAGGACTAAAGTTGACAAACAATGAAACTATGTAAATATAAGGGTTCAAAATGTCAACAATGAATAAATATACTTCACAATAACCTTACATGGTGTTTATAACCCTAAACGAATAAATCATGGATCATACGAAGCGAATTGTGAAAGAAAGTGAGAGATTACAAACTACAGGGGTTAAATGTGTCAACCTGTTAAGATATACCTCTGAGTGACCTTTTAGCAAACCCGAAGCCTTGTAACGATTATTTATACTCACTAGAATGCACCATAAAAATTTCACCAAGTTTCGTTACCGTACGAGAAAGTTATGATAAAATTCGTGTGTGAGGGTTAGAATCGTCAACATTGAAGATTAGGGCTTTTCGGGTGATCACAAAGTTACCCGAGGACTTGACAAAGATGGTATAAGCCTTAAAGCCCCTAAATGTCAATTTTAAAGGTTTAAAATGCAAGAATGAAAGTGAAAGCGACGTTTAGGAGGACCAGGGACTGAAATGCAATAAAAGGAAAGTTTGAAACCTGAAGCCAGCCTCCATGCGGGCCGCGTAAGACTTAACCATATCTTACGCGGGCCGCGTCAGGACCCCAGATGCAGAAAACAACAGCCAGCTGCCTGTTGTGTCTTTAACCGACTTAAAACTCAAGTTTTCGATACCATGGGCTGCCTATGATGGTATTTAGCCTATAGAAGACACATGTTTACATCCTTGATTGTTAGTAGACCCATTTGGCATCAATCTAGTATGATCAAAGTTCATATATAAGTCTTATGTTGCAACATGCAACCACACTTCAACTTCTGGACATTTTGAGGAGCACAACAGCAGATCAAGACCTTCCTAATCATCCATTAGACAAGTGTAAGTACCCTTGACCCTTCTTAATTAAGTTTTGATTAGTTTATAGCTTAAAAGTCAAACCGTCGTAACTACGGTTTGACTTAACGATAAAACACAAACGGTCCAGTGTTTTGCCGAAATGAAAGTTTTTATAAGTTGGTAATTATGTGGGCTTTAAGGCCTTAAAAGGGCACCCACTGATTTCCATCCTAACTAGGTCGTTTGTCGAGTCAACGGTAATTAGAAAAAGTCAACAGAATCATTAAACACGTAGTTAGCGATATAGAAGGTGTGTAACCTGTTTTATCATTCATATAACTTGATAACAAGCATAAGAACTTGTCTAAGCTTGTTTGATTCGACAACTTTCTGTTTTGAACCGATTCGGAACCGAAAGACGCAAAAGTTTGACTTTTGCTTTGACCTCAGTTCTGACCCGGTTTAGATAGGTTTAGACATGCCTTAAAGTTCCATTAGGACCTAGTTACATGTTGGTATAAACCTCTGCGTTTATACCACTTGAACCCTCGATTGTCCGACGTTTCCGTTAAGTGCTTAAATATGGACCATAATGCCCTTATGACCATACGACGAGAATTTTGGAAATGTGAAAGTACAATAATCTTTGTTACTGATTATAAAGCATGTCCCTAAATTTTCACATCAGTCGGAGGTCTAGATTAGGAGTTATGCTTAATGACGTAATTTGAACGCTTCTTAGTAATTAAACGGCGTCATTAGCGTAAAGCCTATCTAAACCCAATATTTGACACCAAAACTTTTACCCACTGATGTAATATAATATTTTGGGATTTTTGAAGATTTTTAATTATTTTTAAACTGATCATAAGCTAGGGTTATCGCCTTAATTCGGTAAATACCAAATATGCCCTTTTAGGCCATAAAATGAGTTTTACAAATCCTTTTGATGCCAATCCAATTGCTACTGATTTTAAATAATAAATGAAGTGTTTTGAACCTGTTGAACTAATCAGAAAACTCAGAATCCTATTTTAACCCATAAATCGCTTAAAACGACGTTATACGCGTATTAAACGCATAGTAAGGGTTTAAAACCATTTTGTCATATAAGACTTATAACCAAAGGTTATAACCTGTTAAAATAAATTATTTTACTGATTTAATCAGACCCGAATCACAGAAGCTTAATTAAACCCTTTTATAATCTTTAAAATGACCAAAATACCCCTACGGGGCTTATTATGAGATTAAACTCGTTTTGGGCATAATGGAAGGTATCCTACTGATATCACAACATACTTAAGGCATTTTAACTTAGGAAACCTGTTTAGGACTCTTATGGTTACCCGTTACGCTTCATGCGCGTTCGTTTCGGTTTATGTAACTAGTTTACATAAATTAGCCGAAACGGGTCAAACCTTATCGGTTTTATCTCAAAATCCAGAATGTGTATAACATACCCATATTAAGCAAGTATTAAAACTTGTCGGGTATAAATCACATTCTATCCGGTCTTCGCTTAATCGTGCGTACGAACCGTATCTTTAAAACTAACCGGTCTAAGCTTAAGCTTAACTAAAGACCCGTTAGGATTCTAATAGGTTATTATAAACCTTCGTTCCAGATTAGGAGAACCGGTAAAAGATACTTGCACTCGCTGATTTTGATTTATACTTGCTCAGGTAAATACTTTTAACTTATTTTCCCTATACGGGCTTGGGGTACGGTATATAAAATACCGCTTGGTCGGGCATTGAATCTTTAATTGTATGATGGTTAAAGTATTGATATGTCTCGTTTAAATTGTTTTGTTTGCTTAAAGCCTTTGGGGGGTTAATGACCATGTCCCGGATATCCCTGGCATCATTTTACGAAATGGCCACGACCTTAGCACACAGGTGTAGGCGTACACCTGTCAGTGTCTCATATACATAATGTGGTGTGTCTATTGATCTCTAACCCGGCTCGATCCGGGCTACTGAACGCATAAGGAACATGTAAATCCTTTACAAGCATTATATTCAAATAATTATCCCAAGTTATAAAATATTATTTGTGCCTTGTGCCTTAAATGCATTTTCTTAAACTCTTTTCAAAATGAGTCGGTTGATTGTATTTACCAGTGTAAACTGACGTATTTTCTCAAAAAGGTTAAGTGCAGGTACTACGCGTAATTGGCTGGGATATCTCCTTAGCATCAATAGAAGTCTCGCAAGCTTAAGATGCCTGAAGTCTGTTGAACTATTGTTTCATATTTTGTTTCCGATCCATCTGTGGTTAAACTTCCGAATATTATGACATTTGAAACTACAATATTAAATTCGGTTGTATTATATCTTTTAATTTGCTTCCGCTGTGCATTTAAATATTGTGTTGTTTCACTAATATGTTGCCAACCACGTCACGATACTCCCCCACCGGGCCCACCGGTGACACGTGGAAATCGGGGTGTGACACTTGGTGTCCAGAAGATATGACAGGAATCCCTCGGAACATTGCTGAACACGAGTTAAGAATACCATCGGACGTCAAGCCTGTGGTCCAAAAGAAAAGAAGCCTAGCACCCGAAAGAAGTCTGGCAGCATGCCAAGAGGTTGAAAAGCTTGTGTCAGCCGGTATTCTCCGAGAAGTCAACTACCAATCATGGGTTGCAAACCCGGTTATGGTCAAGAAACCCGACAACTCATGGAGGATGTGCATAGATTTTAAGGATCTTAACAAGGCTTGTCCTAAGGATTGCTATCCACTACCGGAAATTGATCTCAAGGTTGACTCCCTCACCGGTTACTCGTTCAAATGCTTTCTTGATGCATACAAAGGTTACCACCAAATCCTCATGAAGGAAGAGGATGAGGAAAAAACAGCCTTTCACACGGACAAAGGGATCTTTTGTTATCAAAAGATGCCTTTTGGTCTCAAAAATGCCGGAGCAACCTACCAACGACTCGTTGACAAAGCCTTTGCAAGCCAAATCGGTAAAAACATGGAGGCATACGTCGACGACTTGGTGATCAAAAGCAAGACGGAGTATCAAATGCTCGATGACATTCAAGAAACTTTCAAGAACCTCAAAAAAGTTAACATGAAGCTCAACCCTGAAAAATGCTCGTTTGGGTTTGAGGAAGGAAAGTTCTTGGGTCACATCGTGGGGAAACAAAGCATCAAGGCTAACCCAAACAAAGTAAAGGCTGTCCTTGAAACCAAACCACCAAAAACCAAGAAGGAGGTTGAAAGCTTAAACGGGAAGCTGGCAGCCTTGAAGCGTTTTACCTCAAAGCTGGCCGAAAGATCTCTGCCCTTCTACAAAACGCTCAAGAACTGCTCAGACAAGAAGGATTTCAAATGGACTGAAGAAGCTGAAGAAGCTTTCAATCAGATGAAGCAGCATCTAGCTTCCCTACCCGATATTGCGGCACCTGAAACATGGGAGTTAATATCGGTGTACCTCTCAATCGCTGATGAGGCCATCAGTGCAGTCCTCACCATTGAGCGAGACAAGGCCCAGGTACCCGTTTATTTTTCAGCAAAACTTTAAAATTAGCTGAAACGAAATATCCTCCCCTTGAAAAACTTGCCCTAGCCCTAGTTCAAACAGCTAGAAGGCTTCGAAGGTATTTCCAAGCACACCCCATACAAGTGGTCACCAACCAACCTATTAAGAGTGTGCTTGAAAAAACTGAAAACTCGGGGCGATTAGCCAAATGGGCCATAGAACTGGGAGAACATAACATCACCTATGTCCCAAGAAAAGCTATAAAGGCCCAAGTCTTGGCTGATTTCATTGTGGAAGTCCCAAACCAAGCGATCACTGAAGTAAACACCACCACCACTGAACCCTCCAACCCTGAAGCCTGGAAGCTTTTTACCGACGGGGCTTCAAGCGTTGAAGGGTCAGGGGCTGGGCTAATTTTGATCAACCCAAAAGGGTTGGAATTCACATATGCTCTCCGTTTTGATTTCCAGACCACCAATAACGAGGCACTAATAGCCGGCCTAGGGCTGGCTAAAGAAATGAAGGTTGAAAAGCTTGAAGTGTTCACGGATTCGTTGCTGGTCTCAAGCCAAGTGAATGATAGCTACATAGCTAAAGATCCCAACATGAAAAAGTACAGAGAAAAATCCAAGGAACTGATGAGTACCTTCCAAGCTTGCAACATCAAACAGATCCCCAGGTCTCAAAACAAAAAGGCTGATGCCTTAAGTAAGCTTGCATCTCTCACTTTTGCCCACCTTACCAAGAAGGTGCTGGTAGAAGTGTTGAAGACTCCATCAATCGATGAATTGGAAGTTCAAGATGTAGTCACCGAAGAAGATCCAAACTGGATGACTCCCATAAAAAAGTTCCTTAAAAATGGTGAATTACCCAATGATCAAGTGGAAGCTAAAAGGGTTGAAATCAAGGCAAGGCAATACATACTACAAGGAGAAACCCTTAACAAAAAGGGTTACCTTGCTCCCTTGCTAAGATGTGTCGGTCCCGAGCAAAGTAAGTATTTGATCAAAGAAATTCATGAAGGTGTATGTGGAGCTCACTTTGGAGCTAGGTCGGTGGTTGCAAAGCTCATGAACCTTGGATATTTCTGGCCCTCAATGCATCGCGATACAGCTGAAGAATTGAAGAAATGTGATGCTTACCAGATCCATGCACCAATCCCAAAAAGTCCCAAGCATGACTTAGTCCCGATAACCTCGGCATGGCCATTCCATAAATGGGGGATGGACATTGTTTGTCCATTTCCCCCAAGCAAAGGGGGAGTAAAATTCTTGCTGGTGGCGATAGACTATTTCACCAAGTGGCCCGAGGTCAAGCCACTTGCTAAGATCACAGGAAAACAGGTCATTGACTTCGTTTGGCAAAACATCATTTGCCGTTATGGATTGCCGGGAGTACTTGTCACCGATAACGGAAGGCAATTTGCTGAGAAGCCTTTCAGCGTTTGGTGCAAGGAATACAAAATCGATCAGGTTTTTAGCTCAGTGGCTTATCCGCAATCAAACGGTCAGGTTGAAAGAACGAATAGAAGCATAGTGGAAGGCATCAAAACAAGACTGGGGAGGTACGAAAGCAACTGGCTTGAAGAATTGCCTAGTGTCCTATGGGCAATTAGAACAACCGAAAAAACAAGCCATAAGCAAACACCCTATAGCTTGGTATTCGGATCCGAGGCTGTGATCCCCGCTGAAATAGGAGTTGTAACCCAACGAATTGTCAACATGGATCCCGAAACAAATCAAAAAGAGACCATGTTGAATTTACAACTCCTAGAGGAAGCACGAGATCAAGCTGCAATCGAAGAAGCCAAATACAAGCAACGAATGGAAGCCTACTACAACAAGAAAGTCAAGGATGAACGATTTAAGCCAGGTGATATGGTCCTCAGAAACAATGTAGCTAGCAAAAAGGAAAATCAAGGAAAGCTTGGCCCAAAATGGGAAGGTCCATACACCATCCTCGAAGCACACAAGGGAGGATCCTACAAGCTGGCAGATTCAGAAGGCAAAAGGCTTCCAAGGCATTGGAATGGCAAAACCCTAAAAAGGTTCCACGTTTAGAAGAGGAAAGTTTGGTTTGTACCATAATGTATTTGGAACAACACTATGAATACCTTTTGTAAAAAGCAAGTATTGCTTGAATGAATGAAGTTGTTTTATCAAACTTGTCTTTCTATCCTAAGATCAGGTTGAGAACCTAGCAACAAACTCCATGGCAAGGGCCATGTAAGGGGATGAGCTCCCAGGCCACATCGCTCAATAGGCTCAAGGATTGAAGGAGCCTATATAAGGGGTGAGTTCCTAAATCAATACAACTCCATGAGACTTGTTAAGAATAAATAAAATTGTCTCATAGACGGGTATGAACAGCCTACACCAAATGTTCCTTAAGCCTTACAAATGTAATCCGCAAAATAGGCTTGAAAAGTCAAGTGAAAATCAAAGAAATGATAAAAAGGATAGGTGCCATATCTTCTTGTTAAAAATACCAAGGCTAAGTGTCTGCAGCACTGAACCCTTTAAGGTATAAAAAACATAAGGGAAGCACAAACTCGACAAAGACAAAGTTACATAAAAACAAAGGAAATCTAGATAAAAATTTATAAAGGTACAAACCAAGTCGGGTCATAAGACCAAGAAGCCTTCAAGGCTTCAAGCCACCCGGGTAATATCTCGAAACCTTAACGGCTTCAACCTTCTAAATGATAGCCAAAAGGCTTCGAAGGTTAAAGCCAAACAAACTGCCTTAGCAAAAAAGGCACAAGTATAAAAAACTCAGTACAAGGAAAATAGTTAAACATCACACCATATCAAAGAAAGCCCTAAAAGGCTTTCAAACACAAATTAGGGCAAGTCCTAGTAACTTGCAAGCTTAACTACTGTTCAAACGGCCATACAGGCCTTAAACACAACCAACAGGAACCTTAAGGGTTCCTGAAAACCTAATTTTGTTCAAGTTAACATTACAAAACGTAAATTGTTTTTAGTGCTAAGAAAGCTACGAATTCATACATCAGTAGAAGGCTTAGAAACCCCAGAACTGCTACCCTTGTCCTTCTTAGTCTTCTTAGCCTTTTTAGCTTTTGGACCCAGATCCTCAACAGCCGAAACCTCCAGGCTAACATCCTTCGGAGCATCGGATTCCCCAGGAAAAGTATCTTCACTATCTCCCGAGTAGGAGCGTTTCCTTGAAAGGGAGCAAAGCATTTCAGCACATAACTTTTCATTCAAACCATCCGGCTTCAGTTCCTGCAAAACGGAGAGAGGCTTACCATAGCAAGAAGCAACTTGGCTCACATACGGGTAGGACAACCTCTCCATTTGCTCAACAGAACTCTTAAAAACATCTGAAGCCTCGGGACGGTACATGGGAGACTTCTCCAAGGGATTACCAGACTCGTGAAGCTTATAACCCGCAATAAGACCTTTGTGCTTTCCCAGATTGAGCAGTTTAGTGTAGACATCACCAAGAGCAGAGTTAAATTCTTTAGAGTGCAAGAGATAGGTAACCACCTGGTGAAAACCCTGCTCAATGAGCCATTGGGCAACCAAAGTCTTTAAACCATCCTTCTCCTTATCAAAAGCCTTCCGCTGCACGGCCAAGGCCTCCCGGTCAGTTTTCAGCTTCAGTAAACTAGCTTCAAAGCTCTTCTTGAGATCACCCATCTCAATCTCGTGCCTCTTTGTTAACTCCTCCTCTTTCTTCTTCCAAGCCAGCTCTTTCTCAGAAAAGCTATCGATCTCCTTCTTCATAGCAGCAATTGAAGCTTTCATTTTCTCCTTCTTCTTGGAGGCCTCCTCATATTCCCGCATCCCTTTAGCAAAGCGAGTGACACCTTCAGCCAAAAAGGCAGAAAGGTTGTAGGAACTGAGCATCATCCTAGAGATAAGATGATCACCCTCCATCTCAGATATGGCATCTCGAACACCGGGAGGAGCAAATTGAGCCAAGGCTTCAGCACAAACAGCAGGATCCTTAAAATTGTCACCAACCTTAATCCCCCAATTAGGCACATAAATGTCCTCTGAACCCTCGAAGCTTTCAACACTTTTGGCTGACGAGCCTTGAATAGCAGGAATGGCACCCTTCTTAACCAATTTCTTCTTCTTGCTTGAAACAATCAACTCCTTTTCCTTGCCCTTACCAACATCCACAACTTGATCCCCTGACGCCTCAATATCATCACTAACATCAATAGGCTCTGAACCAGAAGGTTGGTCAACATTTTTCAGATGACGTTGGGAACGACGAGTAGAACCTTTGGAAATAGTAACCTTGGTGAAGCCTTTGACATTCGGAACATTGACATAACCAGAACCCTCAAACCTATAATCGACACCCTTAACAACCGCATTCTCGTCAGGGGTAGCAGCAACATCATCAAAAACAACGTCAGAGGTATCATCGCTTTTGATAAAATCCAAGGCAGACATAGCTACAACACAAATATAAAAGCACATAAGCAAATAAATAGAAAGGAACCAAAAAGCAAGAAAAGAATAAGTGCATACCCTTCCCATCTCTAATAAGCACCGGATCCCGGTTAGCCTTTTCCCACAATTTACTTATACCCAACAACACCAATAAATGCTCAGGGAAGGGACGGAGCCTAGAAGGGCACTCCCTAAGAATTTCTAAAAAGCGGGTGTTTATCTCGGAATCAAAGGGCTCCGGCTCGTTCAGAACAGCATCTGGGTGTCTCCAAACAAGTTTGAAGGGGACAATTTCCTCCGACACCCAGAAAAACCGATCTTTCCAAACCCCAAGTGTAGAAACCATGGACGAAATCAAACAAGTATCAACTTGACTAGTTTCAAAGGTGAACCAATCGCCATTCTTAGCAAGCCGGAAAAAACGACGAAACGCTAAAAGAGTGGGATCATACCCACAAGCCCGACACAGAATCTCAAAATGCAAAACCCTAGCCATGCCAAGAGGATGAACTTGACCAAAAGACACCCGATAATATTCCAATACATTCAAGACAAAGTTTGAAAACGGATAACGAAGATTTGAAAACTCAAAATGACGGCAATACAAGGCAATCATACCAGAAGGACATGCATTGATGGATTTATCGCAAGCCGGTGCAACCGGTTTATACTTTGTCCCTATTCCCCATTCCATACAAAATAAATCGACTTCCTCTTGGGTCAGTCGAGAAAAGGATTTGGCCATATCCTTACGAGCACCCATCACAATGAACAATTAAAGAGAAAATAAGCAAGTTGAAACTGACCTGATTTTGAAAAAAGAAGGATACTGGAGAGAAAAAAGGAAGCAAAGTAATGTTTCTTCAAAGTAAAATGGGTAAATAAATGAGATATGCAAATATAAAATAAACTATAATAGGGGTAATAATGGCAAAACAATAACTACTGCAAAACCGCCACCCTATCAACTGCCATACATCAATCAAATCAATTGTCAGTTATTTAAAATTCAAATGATAACTGCCTACAACCCTTCAAACCTTCAAGCATCGAACCCTTAAAGCCTTTAGGCAAGAAAATACGCGTATAAAAGTCAGAAGTCTTTGAGCTCATTTCCCAAAAACCTCTGACTTGGGGGGCTGATGACGGGGGTAGCCCAAGACTAAATAAAATGACTAAATACGTAAATGCTCAAAGGGTTAAATGGTTCAAAGGTTAAAAAGCTGTGAGGAGGGGAAAAGCAATACGGAAACAGTGGCTAGTCACATCCAAGGATTGCTTCACCAACCCACAGCCGCAAAAGCAACGCAGGTCCGCAGAGCACATGCTATTATCCAGGGGTCAAAAGGCTTCAACCCCCGAAAGGGTAAGCCCCTCGCTGCAAGCAAGGACACTAGTCAAATGAATGCCTCTTTGGGAGATGTCTTCTCCTATATAAGTGACACTTCATTTACTGAGTTGGGACATTCTGGGCCAGGCCTGTTTCCTTAAACTCTGGTCATTTACATCGAGTACTTACTTTATGCTAGTTACTCACTTTCACATCCAACACACACATTCCGTTTGCTCCCATATCCGAATCTGAGTATATTTCAGAGAAGGATCTTCAGCAAACAACAAACAATAAACTAGTGAACCTCCTTCCACGTCTTGCAAACGTGGGGGGACCCCACGACCTGCGTTAGGCAAAGTTGAACCCGTTAACCCTTTTGCCTAACCAGCCCAGCTACCATCCTTGGTCTCTTATTTGTTGCATCAACAACGATGATGATAACTTCTTGCGATCTTGAAGATTTATACGAGATGACAAATAAATCACAGATTCTTAAAGGATCTTAAAAAAAAAAAACAAATCGGAATCCTAAAATAACTCTCGGTTATGTGAATATTTATCATTTAATTGAATTATTGAGTAAATTACTTTTTTACCCTTTTAAATTAATATAACTTAAGGACACATGTCAGCCTCACAATATTTCTCACAGCTCATTTTTATAGCATCCTCAATCTCATGAAATATTTCACTTTTGGAGTGAAAAATCATGAAATATTTCTCATTGTTTAACCATTATATACCTTATCTTTAGAAATTAAAAGCTAGATTGTTTCAAATGTTAAGTAAGAAATCTAGTAACATAATATCTTTTTCAAAGAGAACACGGTGTAAATCATAGCTAGATTAATTTAAGATACACACGTTTTTCATGAGAGGTGAGCGTGTGAGTCGCAATTTTTTGGCCACTAAAATATGAATTTTACAATCTTATTTTAAAACATGTTTTGTAAATGTTCCAACTCAAAATGTTTATTTATTAGTTAAATAAACATGAGGGGTTGATGCGTAAGATTAGGGGCCAATCTTGTCATATACGGAATCTATACAAAACAAGTTTTACACAGAAAACTACGAGAATCGGATGTATGTATCTAAATGAATATTTCTTATCTTAAAAATGTAAAAAGATTTAGGGTGGCTTTCAAAGGGCAACATCAAAGTGGTGTCCATCATTTATATCCTTTGTTTTATGTAAACACAAAAGAAGTCAAAAGCAATGAAAGACACTTAACACCAACCACTCATTACGTCCCACTTGCTAACTTATCTTTCAGTTTGGTTTGTCTCACTTCACTTCTCTTCAAACCATGCGTAGTGGGGCGTTTTTTTTAGGGTGATACTTTCTACACCCCCCTACTTACTTTTTACACCCCCCTCCTCTCACATACTTACAGGTGGGGCCCGCGTGGGACCGGCAGTTTTCCTCTCACAAGGGGGGTATAATCAGGAGGGAGGGGGGGTGTGTATAGAATGAGCCTTTTTTTAAACGCCCAATAACGCCTCTTCACCGCCCCATGGGCGTGATTGGGCGTTATCTTGCAAAAAATGCTCCTTGGCGTGGTTTGAAAAACGCCCAATGGGGAAAAGGTTGGCCAATCACAATAGAGATTCCATTTGCTTGGCCAATAAGATTTTTAGGTGTTTTTTCTTATTTTATTTTACTACAAAACATATTGCCCAATAATGCCCCATCCCCACTACACCCATTTTAGAAAACGCCCAATAATGTCCCATTGCTGATTGGGCTGCCACATGGCGCAAAACGCCCAAGGGTGAATATTGCCCACTACGCATGGTCTCAAGGATTTACAATGTGTACAATGATTGATTAGGATGAAAAGAAAAAAAAAATTTCCAAAAATAAACTTTCATTAGCAAAACAAAAATACTCTTTTTTTTTCAAAGTTAAATGTAATAGTTAGAAATGTTTATGTTTTTTTCACTTGAATCATACAGACTTTGGTTGATAAAGGTTTGAATGTTCCTTCTTTGTTGCGCCCATCTTGTGTCAAAGATGTAGATTTGGTGGATCATGTTTTTGGTTTGTGCGAGTTAGCTTTAAAGACTAGCGTGCAATTGAAAGATGGTTTGATCAAAGCCGTCGTATTCTAAACTTCCTTCGGATCTAATGGAGTGGATAGGTTCGTTGTTGACTACCAAAAGAGGAGATCGTTGATTGAGTCTATTGTCATGTCAGCTTGGTGGGTTATTAGGAGGTTTCAGAATGATATTACATTAGACAATGTGAAAAACTTGCGGAAATCCATCTTCAATTCCCTTGTTAATTATTCACATTTGTAGTTTGTTAATAGTGCCCTACTTACCCTAACTGTCTAGGTTTATTAGGTTTTTGAATGACTTGACGACGGTCATCACTCGCCAACCTGTTGCTCCATCAAATGGCCAAACCCGGTTCCCTAATTATAACACTAGTCATTACATACGTCATTGGGTTTGTCGGTTTTGGTTCTTTTCTAAAAATGCTCCTTAGCAATATTCTTTAATCCTCTTATGAACATCTACGCTTATTGTTTGGAAGAAAATGGAAGGACCATCAATCATATCAAGTTGGTAGGTTGATGGCTTAAATTGTTCAACCCGAAACATGAGTCATGACCCGTTTAACCCATTTAAGTAGGCGGATCAACCTAATCACAACCTATTTAATTAAGATGCCGAAGACAGTTTTTTTTTCCAACTTCTTGGTGATAATTAAACCCGTTTTTGATTATTCGAACCGGGTTCTTGAGCATGAATTCTTCAAGAGTTTGTACATTCAAGTTCAAGTTAATTCGAGTCACTCCAGATTATGAGAATATATAAAATCCCTAACGATATATAAACCGTTTTAACTATATTATATGTATATACAAAAAATTCAAACCATAACCCAGCAATGGTGCCGGTAAATAACAATATCGATTTATTATACTCCTCTTTTACTAACGTCTCATCTTCTTCGACCGAATCTTTGCCCTACGCCACCAACCACCAACATTTTTCCTAAGGTTCCTGTACGAAGTCCAAAAACAACCGCCACTGCCCCGCCAACCGCCACCCATCTCCAGTCCACTCCACCACCAACTACTTTGCCGACCGGTATGTTACTAACATCTTCAGTATTTTGATCCTCGGGCACGGTCTCAAAAGAGATCTTTGTGGTGATCGTTGCCATGAGTGCGCATCTTGACAGTGTCGCATCTTGTTTTCGTGCGGTTTGATAAGCTCTGAAACCGCCATGAAGTTTCTTCACGGTTCCCCACATGCCGTGACGGACACCTAACTTAGCTAAGTCTCTTGGGATCCCCATGTCTTCGTTATGCAACAGTATTACTTCACATGCTGAAAGTAGCCCGTCACCGTTTCGGGATTGCACTGCATTCGGTTTCAACAAGTTATATCAAAACGGGTCAACTTTGGTTGTATTTGTTTGATAACAAGTCCAGTAGTACGGTCAAACTGGTTAAAAGTCATCATGAATCGTCTTATTCAAAGAAATTCACAATTTATTATTTTGATAAAAGGAAAATGCCATTTTGTCCCTGAGGTTTGGCTAGTTTTGCGACATTCGTCCAAATGTTTGTTTTTTCGCATCTAGATTCCAAAGGTTTGAAATCTTGCCATTTTCATCCGGCTCGTTAACTCCATCCATTTTTCTCTGTTAAGTTAGGGTATTTCCGTCTTTTTTGTTAACTTAAAGGGCAATTCGGTCTTTTTCAGGGATATTCGGTCTTTTTACATAAGATGAAAAAGACCGAATCGCCCTTTAAGTTAGCAAAAAAGACGAAAAATACCCTGACTTAACGGAAAAAAATGGATGGAATTAACGAGCTACAAACCGGATGAAAATGGCAAGATTTCAAACATTTTGGATCCATATGCGAAATAAAACAAGCCTTTGGACGAAAGTCGTAAAACTGGCCAAACCTTGACGAAAATGGCAATTTACTCTTTTGATAATATAACTTCTTTTTATTCAAAACACCTTAAACTACATGCTCATTCAAACAGACTTTCTAGGGGACGGGCTTCTTAATTTTTGCAATGTAAGGAGAATTTACTGCAAAGATAACAGGTAATCACAAAAAGCATATAACTATTTATAAATTATAAGCCTTGTCTACCTATGTAATAATTAAGTTTTCCTCAAATTAAATATATTAATGTCAGTTTCAAAAATAAAAATAGATTTATTAACATACCGGGCCTGATCACCCAGCTTGAGAAGTAATGGTCCACACGCCTCGGCTTGTCACGCCGCCGCACACCTGGATATTGAACTCCCTGCACCAATTCATCTTCATAAATTTATATTTAATATATATCACCACATTATCCATATAGTAATCATATAAGTGAAAACTAGCAACTATTTTATTAGAGTAAAATGCCATTTTTGTCCCTGAGGTTTGGCCAGTTTTTGCGACTTTGGTCCAAAGGTTTGTTTTTCAGCATATGGATCCAAAAGGTTTGAAATCTTGCCATTTTCATCCGGCTTGTTAGCTCCATCCATTTTTCTCCGTTAAGTCAGGGGTATTTCCGTTTTTTTTTTTTTTGCTAACTTAAAGGGCAATTCGGTCTTTTTCACTTTATGCAAAAAGACCGAATACCCCTGAAAAAGACCAAATTGCCCTTTAAATTAGCAAACGGAGAAAAATGGATTGAGTTAACGAGCTGGATGAAAATGGCGTAATTTCAAACTTTTTGGATCCAGATGCAGAAAAACAAACCTTTGGGCCAAAGTCGCAAAACTGGCCAAACCTCAGAGACAAAAATGGCATTTTACTCATTTTATTACCATATAAGAAATTTACCATTAAGGAGTTCAGAATAACAAAAAGACCATGCTTGATTTGACACATTCTAGGGCTCAATTAACGATCGAGAATGTGCACTGTCTGTTTTAATATGATTTTTAGGTCTAACAAAGAGGTCTGTATTGAAAAGTTTCCTACACAGGTACGTTGTCTAGTTTAATCACCATAATCATGCAGATTTAACACTACAATGTTAAGCAGAAAAAATACAAATTTACACTTACCTTTGTAACACAGTAGTAAGTCTTCCCATCTTCCCATATCCTACGACCAATGACGTATTCTCTATCGCTGCAGAAAAACGGGAACTGCATGAACACCCATAAAAGTTAGTTATCAGACCATGCAGGAATTAGTGAATTACTACTTAATTGTTAAGATGTAAATGTGAAACCTTTTTGATCCAGTTGACGATCATGGTCCCGGTATGAGGGCACTCTTCCAATATTTTTACATAAGTCAGCATTGGGTCCCACTTAGGTCGAAATTCATCATCCCAGAAGAAATCTCTAACTAGCTCGGGTGTTGCATCTTCAAACACAGTTCTGCTACGGTACACAATAGGGCCAGTCTAATGTACAAATAAAAGAATTAAACAAGCCTTCAGTCACCAAACGTTAGAGGTGGGTGGGTTAGAAGCATTACGTATAGTCGCCAAACAATAGGAAGTTATTTTTTTTTTAACTGTGGGCAAGTTAATCTAAAATGTGGAAGTTTTAGCTTTGTTGTTAAACAGATTTTAGGCGTTATAATATCATTTAGCTATTGTTACATTAATTAACTTCAATAAAATAAACTTAAATGCCAAAAGTTGATACCAGTATAAGCAACATAACTTAATGTAAGGAACACCTAATGAGTCGAACGGTTAAACTAAATAATTAGCTTGAAAGGAAACAAACTGAAAGTCATCTAAAGTTTCATTTGAATGCATAAAAGATAAAACCACCGAAATCATTCTATTTAAACAAGTATACTTGAGGTTAAACAACCTTCGATATCATATTGGCATGCTAACAAGTGTTACGGGAAAAACTACCGCATATAAAAAAGGAAAATTGGATTTTAGTAATCTAAATTATGACCCATTGGCCGATAATAATCCATACCTACAATTTAACCAATAGTACTCTTGACTTTCACTTTCGTTACCAAGCGCAATCCCAATAGCATAATGATCATGGATTTAAACTTGATTTCCACTAGATTTCTCTCACAATGATTATTATGAACGAAATGGAGAAACGTACAAACGAAATCAAGTATAAAACAAGTGATAATCGTATGAATCTATGATGATTATGCTACTAGGATTGCCCTTTGCAACATAAGTGAAAGTTGGGAATGCCATTGATCCAACTATAAGTAGGGATTATTATCGGCCAATGGATCATTGTTTGGATTATTAAAATCCAAATTTCCTATAAAAAGTACACGTTTTTACCCGAACCTCTTTTGTCCATAAATCAATGTCAATATTTACCTGAGGCTCATAACGCCAAGCTTGACAAGCCATATTGGTGGTAGAGCGCTCTAACATATTATCCCAAACAGCTTCCTTACCATCAAGAAGATGCAACAAATATTCTAGATCCTTCCCTGTGACAACTTCATGGTCTACCCCTGAATTTACAATGCCGCACCTGTGAATGAAGATAATTAAGTGATTTGCTGGAATTGAGTAATTAACATATGCTAGTCCATTGTGTGACACAAGAGCATTAACAAAATATAAAGAAAATTAAGTTTCATGTGTCGAGAAAATACACCACTTAATTAACCATTCACAGCTGTCATAGTTGGTTAGCCAGTTAGGATAATAACACACTAAAGGAAGTAGGAAACTAAACAATAACATTTATTTATGCAGCATGCAATCCAAAAGTATGAAGAAAAAAAGAACCAAGAAGCTCATCATAACATAGTTACATAAGTATGCCAGTTCTGAGGTAAGATTGAAAAATAACCACAGTAAATCATTCTTTCAAAATAAAAAAACTAATATCGCTGAAAATAAAAAATCGAAAGTTCATGCAAGGAAATTTATTTATTTAGCTAGATACCTTTTGTAGCAGAGCCAAAGACGTATATCACAACGGGAAATCAAGAAAACACAATGTCATGACATAAATAATAATCTATCTAGAAGCCTAAGTCATAACAGACGACTTCAATTTCTACAGTATATAAGTATCTTTCTTCACTGTAAAAAAAATCGATTTTCATTAAGATTTGAATTCTATAAGAAGAGTTGTCAAATCAAATATTCAATTGTATGTAACTGAGAAAAGATTAGCATAATAAAAGAACAAACAAAGACTGCACAACTAATACCATAATAAACCTTGCATTTTTGGCAACTGACTAAGCAAAAGCAGTTGAATAATATAAAAAAAGGCCTTTTTGACATTAAGTAAACAAGATACTTTGCTGATAATATTAAATATCTCAATGAAATATAGATTAGGCATATCCGCACGTTAACGTTAAGGTAATAAATATAACATTCATATAGTTTTCTGGTATTCAATATTCAAGTTATCTACTAACCTAAAATACTCTAAATCCTATATTTCCTACAATTCTCACCAATGATAGATTTATGAGTTGTGACATCAAATGTATGTAACAGGTGAAAGTTTAGCATAGGAAAAGAAATAAACAAAGACTGCACAGCTAGTACCATAATAAACCTTGCATTTTTTTGGCAACTGAGTAAGCAAAAGGTCAGCCAAGTTCTTGGTTGCGAAAACTCAATACTCTTCCGTCAGATTTTGCTTACACAGAAGCCACTAATTCTACTGATCAAGCTAAAACACCTCTTATATCTGTTATGTGCTTATAAAACAGTAAAACACTTTTAACTGGCATCACACACAATTAAGCCAACTAATACTTCGCCATCTCTCCAAGCATATTTTAAAGCATACGAATGAAAAAAAGAATATAAAAAAGCAGTTAAACCACACAAAACTGAGTGTACATAGTGTGCTTATTAGAAATATCAAATACTTTACGTTGTTAGAAAACTTAAGGCCCAGCTATGAAATATCAAATACTTTACGATCATCAAGAATAAGCAGATTTAAGATTAATAACTCATAGATAAGACATAAGCACGCATAAATAGGTTACATAAATACAAAGTCACCATGTAAAAGCATCCATGATATTACTAGAACAATCTAATCACGGCATAATTACCATTAAAGATAACTTACAGACTACAAAGAAGTCCTAGATAGAACTAGAATAATAAAAATTATTTTGTAGAGCTAGTATTGTAAAACTGTATACGACCAAAACGTAAGCTAGTGGATCATGCTATTGCCAGTTATAATATTGTCAGAAAATGCATGTAAAAACCACTCTAATTCTGAAGAACTGAGAAGTTTTCATTTCAAAGGTGACATGTAACTGCAAAATTGCAAGTCCGATGCTCATTAATAATCACCTAACCGGCATTACACGTTCAAATAATATCTCAAATCTCTTCCTACAGCTGCATGATTCAAGTACACTAGCCGACAAAATACAACCATATAAATAAGCAATTCAAAACCCTAACTGGAGCAATTAAGAGTTCTAAATTATCATCAACAACAAATCACTCAGTGTCCGACTCAGATTTGATTATATACCAAGAGGCCAAAACAAATCACAATTGCTCCCCAAGGGTAGACCTAAAACTAAATTAGGAAATCAATAAGTGAAGATAAATTGTGTAGGTGTTGTTCGGGTGCGTTGTTGCCTAGCGGTGTGTTGACTCAATCCGGTGTACGCATTGTTCGGACGTTCAATCCGCGTAACGATTAAACATATCACAACGCGTTCACCGTCATTATTTCCACCAGACTGAGAGAACAGACCGTTAGGCATCGACGCACCGGAAGAACACCTACCACAATTCATCTTCAATTCCTAAATTTAACCTACATATAACAAACACAACAGCCTAACAAACTTCACAATCCTATATCACATATCACTTTAACAAACAAAAATTAACAACAGAAATAACAAACAAACTGTACTGAATTGCTGTATACTAACTTAGCATCAGCGCAACTTCCATCACCGCACTGTTCCACCGGCACCGCCTCCCCAACCACCACCGCACGAGGCGGCGCTAGCTCATCCTTCCGCTCCTTCTCTCGTAACTTCGACCACATCCGCCGGCCAACAGAAAACGCCGATAGAGCTGTAAACGCTAGCCACAACCGTCGAGCACCGAATCCCGGTGGAGCGGTCCAAACAAACCCTCGCAACTTCGACCGGAACCCTAGGAACACGATTCCGGTCCACCGCGGCGTCCAGGCCCATCCGATCACCACTCCGAGCATTACCGCGAACCAAATCGGTACCGCACATAAGAAAATGTCGACAAATGTTTCGATTAAAGCCGGTTTGGTGATGAAATCGATCATATTAGTTAAATTGTTGAAGTAATTTTGATTCTCCATAATCTGATCGGTTGACATGTGACGGATCTGGTAGAATAACCGTCGCCGGAGTTTAATTCCGATCGGTGCCGGAGGAGATATAGACGGAAAGAGATGTGGATAAATAAAGTGAGATGAAAGGATAAGACGGAAAAGTGACGTGGCAAACGGTCGTTTTGAGTTGAATTAAATATCTGAGTGTGTTTGGTGATGTTTAATGGGCTTGACCCGACCCGATGTGTTGACGGGTTTAGCCCGAAATTGAAGGACTAATCAAACCCGAATTAGTTAGGTTAATTAATGTATTTTTATATATTGATCATCAACATCTAATCCAAGCATCACATAAATAGGTAACAACTCAAGATACGACGAAATTACGTAACGAAGAATCAGGATGCGTATGTTGTCGGGCACTTGGACCAGTAAAAATGGTGTACCAACATGATAGCTTACGAACCATGTCAACCCCCTTGGAACGGATTTTATCGATCAATTGGGATCACATTAATGACTAACTAAGAAAGCGACTGCTCCAGAAGGAACCAATTGGGATCACGTTAATGACTAACTAAGAAAACGACTGCTCCGGAAGGAACAAATAATATAATTACATCATTTAATGCTAGAAAAAGTACTATGCATTCCTCATGTAAAATTCTAAATCATACTTTATACTTCATTCTCTCATTATACAAAAATTTATTCTGACGTCGGAGGGTAATCACAAACTCTTCCCTATGTGGAGAGGCTATAACCAATATTGTTTCATGGATGACTTTTCGTTTGAGGTTCATCCTCCACTCCACCACTCCCTGTGGGTATTTTCATAGACATAGACCTTCAATGGTTTTTCGAGTCTTCAACATATGAACTTGAAAATTTTAACTGAAAATTTTTAACATCTTAAAATAATTTGTACAAAGTATTTTGTTCTTTTTTGAGAATAATCATATAATATTTTTACAAAGATATTTTTCGCTTTTAAAATAGTTTGAGATGTTTGTTTCAAATAGATTTTGAAACCTAGATATATCGACATCAAAGTTTGAAAATAACCATATAGTTTTAGTAATTATGACATAAAATTAAGTTTGGATTATAAGATTCAAATGCACTTTGTTTACCATCCTCGAATGAGCATTTAGGATTTGACACCGGTATCAAATTTTTCCGTACCGAAAATTTTTCGGTATCGATTCGGTACATACTTTTTGGCGTTTTCCGTACGTTACCGGTTCGATACGGTACCGGTATTTTACCGAAATTTACACACAAATGCCGGTACCGTACCGAACGTTTTCGATACCGGTACCCATATTTGGTGAATTTCGATACCAACATTTTCAGTATTGATATTTTGGTACTGGTACCGAACTCATCACTAATCCTCATAACTCAAATGTAAACAAAAGTGATTCTAATTTGATATTTTTAGAAATTATTTACATGTTCTGTAATAATCGATGATGAGTGGATAGTCGCACGCAAAGGAGGATATAGTGGAGAAAACTCAAAAAAATGTTAAGTTTGAGAAAAGATACCTTTAAACCAGGAAAATGTTCCCCATGTGAGTAGGTGTTTTAATTTATGATCACAACATTATACAACCTTTAATCCACAATCTACAACTTCACTTTTAAAAATGGAAAACGTGTGTTTGGAAGTGTTAATACTACGGGTTTGATTAACTTCAAAAAGTTTAAATTCAAGTATTCAACACAAAAATTTATTAGAACTTCAAACTTTGAAGTAGGGGCATATACATGCTTGGTTTAATAAAGCGAGAAGCACACCGAGGCGAAATGGTCTAAAACTATGACACGTATGCAAGACACAAGTAATTTATTTAGGTATTTTTATACATCACATAAGTTTTTAGCATCTGCTACCCAAAATTTACTAAATTGGCTATAAATAAGTTTTGTGTATGATTTAATATATAAATTAACTAAATGTACAACATTCTAACGCACAAAAACGTGTCATGCACAACTGTACAAGAGCCTTTGGTAGCTTTTCTGTGAAAATATCACGTCTCAGTCGTGCCCCATATACAACTCAAGCATTTCGTAGTAATAAGCGTAGACTCGTCTCAAAGTGTGCCTCACGGCCAGAGGCGGAGCCACATAGAGCGAGTCGGGGTCCCCGGACCCCTAAGTTTTTTAAAAAATTAGTAGATCCGGTATATTAAATTTTATAAGGACCCCATAAATACAATTTGGTAGACATCAAAGAAAGAAAAAGAAAGCTAGTGTTGTGGTAAACCCTTGTCCTTACCAACAAGAGATCATGGGTTCAATCCTTGTATAGCCTCTTTTTCCTGTTTTTTTTTAATCTAATTCAAACCCCGTTATGACCCGACCCGAACGAGGACCAACCCGAAAAATTTAACCTTTTGTTATGAAAATTTTAAACACCGGAAAAAAAATCCTAATTTAAAAACCAAATACATGATCATGCCAGCACAAGTCAGGGGAAAATGGACCCCACTGGCGATTGAGTTAAGCCCAAGAAAAGGTATCCATTAAAACAAAAGGTTATTAACGAGGCCCACTTGAGTTTGTAGCCCAGGCCCCAAGAGATGGACTTTTCTGTCTACCATACAAAATGAACTTATTTTTTTTATGAGTAAAATGCCAAAATGCCAAAATGGTTACTGAGGTGCTGTTTGTTTTTTCTGCACGAAAACCTCTTCTGCTGCAGGCCACATCTGCAGACATCTGCAGGAGAAGAGGTGGACCAAATGTCTGCAGCTGCAAGGAGAAGAGGGTTTGTTTTTTTTTATATAAAACCTCTTCTACACACACAAAACTCTCTCTACTCTCTCTCTCTAAAATCTGAACCACCGCCATAATCACCACCGCCACCACTTCACCACCGCCACCACTTCACCACCGCCATCATCACCACCACCGTCACCACCTCCGCCTTCAGAGTTCGATTTGGGGGTTTGTTCTCGGTCTCCTGCTGCTCCCGTCACCACCACCGCCATCTTCAACCTCTTCTGCTCCCGTCACCACCACCGCCATCTTCTACACACATAAAACCTTCAGATTTGTTCGATTTGGGGGTTTGTTCGATTTAGGGTTTTGGTTCGATTTGGGGTCGATTTGGGGTTCGATTTGGGGGGTTTTGATGATGATGATTTGGGGGTTTTGATGATGATGATGATGGTGGCGGAGCAGGGGGTTTCGGGGGGGTTTGTTTCCATCGATGATGATGGTGTCGGCGGAGGTGGGGTTTTGGGTGATGTCGATTTGGGGCAGTGGTGGTGGTGGCGGAGCAGTGGTGGTGGTGATGATGATGATGATGATGGTGTCGGCGGAGCAGTGGTGGTGGTGGCGGAGCAGGGGCGTAGCAGAGGTGGAGGTGGAGGTGGTGCCAAGAAGAGGTAAACCTCTGCTTGGAGAAGCTTACCTCTCATCACTTCCCCAAGAAGAGGTTGGGGAGAGGTAAAAAACACTTCTCGAAAAAAAAAAACAAACACTCTTCTGAGGCTAAACCTCTTCCCGCGTCTGCACGGTGCAGACAGAAGAGGCCAGGAAGCTCTTTTTGGAAAAAACAAACACCACCTGAGTTTAGCTCATTTTTGTCACTTCGGTCTAAAAATAAAACATTTTGTATCTGGATCTCTGAGGTTTCATTTTTGTTGTCTTTTTCATCCAATTGGCAAACCGGGTTAGAATCTTCTGTTAACTTCTTTTTTTTGTCGTTTTCCTCATTTAATTAAAATATATTACAGATTTACAGCATAAAATGACAATTATACCCTTAATTTTAATGAGAAAAACGATAAAAAAAGAATTAACAGAAAATTCTAACCCAATTTGTCAATTGGATGAAAATGGTAAAAAAAATGAAATCTCAGGGATCCAGATACAAAAAAGTTTTGTTTTTAGATTAAAATGACAAAAGTAGCCTAAACTCATGAACCATTTTAACATTTTACTCCTTTTTATTATATTTCTGTGATAAATAAATCTCATTGTTTTTATATTTTTTGAGTAAAGTCCTATTTGAGTCCTTATGGTTTGTGCAGTTTAACCATTTGAATCCAAAAACTAAAACTGTCTTGATTTGAGTCCATGTGGTCTCTAATTTTAACCATTTGAGTCCACGTAGTCTCTAATTTTAACCATTTGAATCCAAAAACCAAATATTTCTGATTTGGATGTTGTTTACTTTTGGATTCAAATGGTTAAAATTAGAAACCACAGGGACTCAAATTAAGACAGTTTTGGTTTTTGGATTCAAATGATTAAACTGCACAAACCACAGGGACTTAAATAGGACTTTACTCTATATTTTTGAGTAATCAGATTGTGGAACCATTTCTATTAAACAATTTCTAGTTGCTTTTATTATTGATTTTGTGCATTTCAATGGAGTTTACATAATCATTTTTTAACCGCTAACTAGGGTTTTGACCCGTCGTGCGTTGCGGCGGCGTCGAATCTTAGAAAACTATTATGGTTCACATCTTTTAAATATCTAGGATTTAATTTGATGACCCATTTTATTCATGTGAACATATTGACTTTCTCTTGCTTTAAATCTCCTGCGAGTTTCCAAGTCTCGCCCCAAATGATTTAACATATCCAAAACACTGAAATAACCTAAAGTTCCATTGCCAAACTATGAAATTAGAGATGCCGGCAAATACGGAGATGTTTCTCTCTCTAAAAACCCTGTTCTTTGTGTACAAAACCAGACCTTAATAGGTCCCGCAAATGGTTGTCGGCTAAAAAGAGATATAGAGAAGATCACACAGGTCCACCGCCGCTATGGGTGGCCGGAAAGCCGACCATAACATCAAGACGACACCCTTTTGCTTTGTTTCTCTCTAGAAACCCCACCGTCGTTTCTCAAAACATTTAATATTGAAACCACCTAAGAGAAGATGAATCCTAAAATAGAGGACAACTGTAGAAGAGAGGGACACCTCAGAAGCCACGTGTACCCAACACAAAACTTTACAAAACCCTTAACATAAAGTACAAGCCAAAGAAACAAATAACACTAATGGAGCATGAAGTACAAACACCATAAACTTACATATCTTTTAAATTATAGTATATAAATAAAGCCACTTGTACAAGCAATAAAGCACAAAGTATAATACTTATAATGCATAAAATACTAATAAAGCCTAGAATACAACACTAACTTGCATAGAAGTGTTACAAAATAATAGTATATAATAGTATATAATAGCACTTTTTTTTTCTTTTTTATAACCAACACCTTTGCCGAACAATCCTTTTCTTTTATTTATAGTTTGTACACATCTAGCCCTTCATCTTTTATTTATCAAAAATTAATCCTGAAAACAAACATTTTAAATTAGTAACTCCTAAACTAATTTTGATGATTGAATTGGAATAGATACATTATAACAAATAAAAAATAAATTTTTAGTGTCTTCGAAGAGAAAGAAAGATATGTTAGGTCAGAATACGATTCACACAAACACTAGAACAATATGCAGCAAGCTCACGCACTCACACACACTAAATCACAGAACAAGAATACAAGATTTATAGTGGTTCGATCATGTTTGATCTACATCCACTCTCCACAACTAGTTCTTTCTTTGTATTAGGTGCTCAAAAAATTACAGTACATGAATGAGAAGTATTTATAGGAGGTACAATTAGGGTTGTTAACAAATAAAACCTCTGCTCTAGTAAAAAAATTTCACAACCCAACATCTGGGTTCTCAGTTGCTTTTGAGGCATAACCCAGACGAGTTACCTGGTCATCTGGGTTATCAGTTGCTTTGACACTCTTTAGTGAAATCCTCCACAACCCAAAAAGATAAGCCACACAAACTCAATATTTGTAACGAGAATCTAAATTCATAATTTCGATCAAATGAAATTGACCAATGGTGCACTTAAAAAGTTATATCATCAAAATAACAAAACATTTAAATACATATTGGCCTAAATTACATTTGAAACACGAGTTAAGAGTTCTAAACTACTCAAACTCGACAATATTAAATAACCCACTCTAGTAAAGGTGCAAAAACTCGGATTTTGAGCCAAACCGGTTTGGGTCCAATCAAAACCGGATCAGCCTAAACCAGTTTAGATTAAAATCCAGTTTATAGATTGGAAAAAAAAGATAGGTTTAAAACCGGACAGTTTCAAGGATATATTCTCAAACCGATTTCAAACTTGCAGATCGGATCGACCATGGTCTGGTTTCACCCAAACGGGTTGTAGTAGGTGCGCATCTATAGGCTAGAACCAAAAAAAAAATACATAAATCAAGCCAGGGAACCAGCCCACTAGACTTCCTTGTTTGCTTTTGCGACCATGGTTTGTATGGAGTCACAAGATTATATCAATTTTAGTCAAATCTAAGTCACTATCAATTGGGTGCAATTGTCCAACTTTTTGTGAACATGTTTGCATGCAAAGTCAATAATAAATACTTTCAATTATCTTCATAATTTATTTTAAATAAAAAAGGCAACCTAAGAACTTTTGTAAAAGGGTTTGATTCAACAATAGTTATCGATCAACTCTTGTGTAACACCTTAAACAAATCTTACATCATGAACGTAATATCACCAGCGCCTTTTGGATGCATACGTTGTGAATAAGGGGATAACTCCACAGTCTAGCATGCTTGGATGTGAGTAATTTCATAATGAGGGGTCTCTTGGAATTCTTCACTTGAGCAACAAAAAAATACATAAATTTCTTGTAGGCAAACCCAACTCTATTGGTTGATATGACATGTCATATGTTACACATTGTCTCACGAAGAAGGAATTTTGTGTTTAATTATGTTAAATATTGTCAATAGCATTATACTCTAGTGACATTTCAGAGGTGGGATAAGGCTTAACGACTATTACGTCTTGGGTTCAATTCTTATAAAAGAGTTTTTCCCAGACATTATAGCCTACTGGAGATGGATATGATCGGACGGTTTCGTTGGTGGCACGATAATACTCCAGTGGTCCGTCAGTGATTTAAATTTGTTGTTAAAAAATTTATGTTAAATATTGTGAAAATATGTTGTCTATAAGAGATAATGTTACCCCATTTTAATATGTAAAACAAATATGTACATTCAAGTTAAAATGTTATTTGAAGGTTATTAGACCAAGCGTACTGGGGCGTGTTCCCCCCTGATACCGCCCGAAAACGCCGGAAAACGCCCGGCCCCCCACTACGCTAGGCGTTTTGGGGCGTTTTTTTTGAAAAAAAACGAGTTTGGCGTTTTATTTAAAACGCTTTGCACCCATTTCGCCATCCAATCAGATGGATACACCTGGAACGTGTGCCGGATGGAGACAATTATGCCGGAAATGGGTGTGTGGTTGCCGGAAAATGTCGCCGGAATACCTGCAACTTCGGTCCCTGTAAACGAAGAAGAAGATGGGGTGGGTTTAAAAGGTTTGATTTTGACAACTTTGGTCCCTGTAGTTTAGATCATGTTATTTTTTTTAACTTTATTTTTTCTGTTTTTTTTTTTATTTTCTGTTTTTTTATTTTTCTGTTTTTTTTTTCTGTTTTTCTGTTTTTTTTTTTTTCTGTTTTTTTTTCAGTTTTTTTTATTTTTATTTCAAGTAATGTAATTTTATTTTTAAATTAATGAAGTTTTTTTATGTTTTAAATTAAAAAAAAATAATTGTGAAATGATTGAATGGGGCATTATGAGGCATTATACCCACTACACCACTTTTGCTATAATGCCCCCTTGCTGACTAGGACGCCACGTGTCGTATAATACCCCATGGTGGGGGCATTATAACCTTCTACCACTACACATGGTCTTAGGAAAAAAAAAAAAAAAAAGAAGAAGAAGACAATGATGTTTTGGTCTCACATAAAGGAGCACCTTAGTTTACAAATCACATAAAGTTTCTAAAATGGTCCCAAAGCAAGGGGACGTTATGATGGCAGTCAAAAGTGATGAAATCTCAAGGTTTTTTTTTACGACAAGACGTGTCAATCAGCGTGACACCGGGCGCTGTGGCCAAGGTCAACTACTCGACCGCCGCCAGCCCCTTAACTCTCCCAGATGCGCGGAAACCCGACCTTCACCCGCCCGAAGGCACGACAGTGGAATAATCGTAAAACCCCGCATCCCATCCAAGAGAATCAATGCCACCCGTATTCGCCCTTCACCTGGATGCCGCCGAAAATAATGAGAAAAATGAGAGTCGAATCTGGGTCACAAGAAAGACCAAGTCTTTCTACAACCACTCCATCACTACCTCAAAGTTTTGATTGGTGTTTT
Organism: Helianthus tuberosus; assembly: GCA_030545235.1. Lineage (NCBI taxonomy): Eukaryota > Viridiplantae > Streptophyta > Magnoliopsida > Asterales > Asteraceae > Helianthus > Helianthus tuberosus. The sequence continues at coordinate 138,946,048 of CM060426.1, read as the reverse complement.
TAACAGTTTTAGGATGTTAATTTTAAAAACAATCTATTTTTGAAGATTATAAGTCAAACAATGGCTACACCTAAACTCACTCATATTCCTTTTCTTTGAAAAAAAAAATCACTCGAGTTGACAAAGTAAATTTTGGCGTCGGTGGGCTACCAAACCCTGCTGACCATGTGATTATGTCATTGAGTCAATATTATTAAATTTTTAGTTTTTTGTTAAGTATTTTGTATTATGGGAAGGGGTATAATACAAAAATAATGCACTTGAAAGATATAACCATCTTGTGTATTACATTCAAAGTGATAGACACACTCATCTATATGAGTTTCGTAATTCGTTATTTAAAATTAAGATATCGGATTTAAACTTTTTTTGAAAGGTGTGAATTATTTGTGAATGTCGGGAGGTCTAGCATACGTTGTCTTAACCGTGTTCGCGCTAGAGACCTCCCTCGCACAATAGATCCCCAATTTAAACCCCTCAATGAGAAACCCCTATTACCCAGACTCGAACTTGAGACCTGAAAGGGGAAAACTCACCCGGGCCCACCATAAGTGGAACTTAAATACCCGTGGCCACCACTAGAGCACTAGTGATGGTTTAGATATCAGATTTAAATAACCCTAACTTTCACCGATTGGTCGATATCACTCCCAAACTAACTGAAGTCTAACTCAGTTAGATGATGTCAGATGCCACGTCATCGAAAAATGCCATGTCAGCAACCACATCACCTGCCATATCATCAAAAAATGTCATGTCTGTCACACCCCCAAAATACAACATGCGGAAACCCCCGCGAGGCATGTGACGTACCAGGATTCAAGCCACCAATCACATTGAACTCATAAATGTATTTAAATAAAACTTTCATTCATTAACATAAAGTGTTACAAACATTACATGTCGTTCATTGTATACAGCGGAAGCATAATTCATTTGTTAAGTGTTTCGTAAAACATGTGTATATAAACCGTTAAGCTTGTACTGCAATTCCATATATCTCGACCCATGACCACTCCAGCCTCCCAGACAGCAAGTTCCAAATGATATAAACCTATAGACCTGCAAGCATGCAGACAAGTGTGTCAGACGACGCTGGTGAGTTCAAGGTTTTGTTAACGTGTTTTGTTACCAGATGTATGTTAAGCCAATTCAACGTTGTGATATGATGCTGTTTATGACTTGTTGAGATACCCTAGGGAGTGTGCCCATATGTATCCGGGAAGTGTGTCCCTTAATAACCTGGAAGTGTGTCCAGTCCCCAATGCCCCTAACCAAGCATTGGTAATGATGCCCAGATAATTAGTTCGCGCCCGTCCTTACGGCCCGGTGCGAGGTATCAAACCTAATAGCGCTATCAACTAATTACCCCATTGCCCTACAGGCAATCCGATAATGATAGATTCCATGTTCAATAACCAAAACCCAATTTAACTGTTTACCCAAGATTCCCTTCCAAATGTTTACTAGTTGTCCCAAACCACCGGGACGCATGCTTGAGAAATGCAGTGAACTCACCTTGGGTTTGCTCGGTAGGACCAGTTACTTGACCACACGTATTTAGTTTAAGCCTATGATATTCACACGTATACCACAATCAGTTTCTATCCAGGTTAATCACATTGTCACACGCAACAGTTACCATGAGTATATACATTATGTTCTAGGTTCTTATACTACTCCAACAATCAATCATCTAACACAACATTCACACAGTTAATGTATATACATTCATAGTGGGCTGGGCCTCTAAATCACAGCCCAATCGCTATAGATATCCACCAATTAATCATGCCCTCCAAATCAACTCATCACTAGAACTCATTAACTTATTAACAACCAGCTTTGTTACCTCGTTCACTAGTTATCATGGCGAATCAATTAACAACCAACTCAATAATCAACTAAGTCATGCAATCATGCTAACTTTAACAATCTGCTTATATTATAATTAGTGGATCCAATTATATGTGTGCGCATGTCCATCCATGCGCAGCCCGTTAACACATCGGCCCAAAGGCCTTCAAACCGTGGATCCAGTTTCATGGTTGTATGATGTTAAACATCATACTTACTATCCTCAAACAGCTTACCATCAACATAACAATTGACCGATTGATTAATATTACACAAGTTATCATACAATTCAATAACTATTAATTCATTCAATCACTTATTGACCCAAACAATATATATAAAATCAGTCAAAGTGTTCGGTTCAAACAAATCAACTATTCCTTATTATAACATTTCATATTAATACAATCATGACATTCATGTGCACATAATATAAATAACCGTGACTAATCTGACAATCCCATTATAATGTGCACATGGCTTTGAATTGATCAATACTACAAACACCTTACATGAACCGCCATTATCCTATTCAAGATTATCCAACTTTGTTAAATCATTATTTTCAATTCCATTGAGCCTATAAACTATTGTTACATCAAAATCCATCCTGAATCATATATCTGTTACATGCACACATCGATGATAGTCAACATCATTATCCAACATTTAGTCATTATCATACAATCAATTATATTACACAAAGCATCCATCGATTATTCATAATTACACAAATAAAACAAATCATCACGTGTATGTCATGACATGCTCATCATCAAAAAGGTTACCACAAATCACGTCACTCATCCATACCATCTAATCATTCATAATTACACAAATAAAAGGAATCAATAGATGAGAATCACTAACCAGAACCGATTGATTAGAATGTTATCTCGAACAAGGGGGGTGGGTTCTGCCGTCGCAATATGTTGAGAGGGTAGGGTTTCTTGTTGAAAATATGAGATATGGAAAGTGGGTACGTACACTTAGACTATAAAGTTAATACCTAAGCAAGTGGGCCGGTTGTGATTTGCTAATTAAAGTGTGATTTGGGCCGATTATTGTTACTAAACAAAGCAGTGTTTTGGGGCCGAGACTACACAGCAATGCGAATCAATATTTGGGCCAAGACCAAAGGTTATTCGTTGATGTTACATGTCATGTTTGGGCCGAGTTAACTCAATTAAGCCAATGGGTTTCGTAATCAAACAAACATACACATATAGCGGCCCAATTATTCGTTACGGCCCAATCGTAAGTACGACATAAAGACTGGCTCATTACACACACACACCACACAACTACTAAATATATAGCACGTTTAACAGAGTCACGGGTCGAATAGATAGGTTAGAACAAGAACGAGGACCGAAGGCACTAACTTTGAAACTTCGAGTTGTCACAATGTCAGCTACCACGTCATAAAAATTGCCATGACGGCCGCTACGTCATCAAAATTGCCATGTCAGCTGTTATTTCACCAAACAAAGTGACACATAAGCAAAAAACTAACTGGGTTAGGGTTCAGTTAGTTTGGGAGTGCAATAGGGAAAAACAAGTTAAAAGTTGGGAGTGATGTGGTATAAATTGAAAATTGGGAGTGATATCAACCAATTGATGAAAGTTAAGTTTATTTAAATCCAATATCCCAAAATTGTGTATGTATTGAACTAACATCATGACAAGGATATTGGATATAATTATTACAGGGAAAATATCAAATATGAAGTTTAATTTGGCTAGGAAGGATAGGAAGCAATAATAGAGTGACACATGGCAAAGATAAAAATCATAAGGAGGGGTATTTTAGTCAATCACAAATTAGTCTTATGAAACCTAGATCTGAAAAAAAACCTACTGCGTTCTTTTTTACATTTCATCTCACCACCACCACCACCACCACCACCACCACCACCACCTCCACCTCCACCTCCACCTCCCACCCCCACCACTCCATCGCCCAACGCCTCCACAACCCTCCCCATCGTTCTCTCCACTCTGTCTTGCAACACCGTTAGTTCGAAGACGTCACCACCACCACACCACACCACACCTATCACCTCATTCTAGCGTACATCTACGGCGATCTAGCAGTTCTCTGGTACTCTTCCCTCTTCTCTCTATATGTCTATCTCAATTTCATTATCAACAGCAACAAAAAAGAACACAAAATTGAAAATTTTAAGGGTTTACATGGTTCATTACGTTTTATATCTTTGGATGAATATTTTGTTTTTTGCTGGCAAGCTTCATTGGGTTTTGTATCTAGGGATGAAGGAAGTTGAAAAAGCCAAAAACCAAAAAGTATTATTGTTGTTTTTTGCCAACAAGCTTCATTGCGTTTTAATCAATATTTTATACTCTTCCATGTTTTAATGCTTCAAAACACCGACCCTAATTTTTATGCATTAAGGTTCTTAACTTTCTCTGACGTGTTTGGCATCTTTTGCATGTTATGTAGAATTTGTGAAATTGTTTTTTTAACTGTTGCGTTATATGTTTTGAATAGTAAACACAGATTCCTTTTGTTCCTTTCTTTTTATTGCTTTGGTCTGCATTAATACTTTATAGTGATGATTATTTTGTTTTTTAGGCCACCAAACTTCATTGCGTTTTATATTTAGGGATGAATATTTTGTTTTCTTTGCCAGCAAGCTCCATTGAATCCATGGATGAAAAACCAATTTTTTTAGTTTTTATTTTATTGCGTTTTATAATATAATAAAGAAACATATTATTTTTGTTTTTTTTGTCTACCGTGTTTTAGGAATATTCATATTTTTTTTTATTTTTTGTCCATTGCGTTTTAGAGAAAACACTTTCTTTTGTGTTTTTAGGTCATTGCGTTTTATAAATAAGACATTTTTATGTGTTTTCTGGCCATTGCGTTTTAGAAAAACACATTTTTGAACTGTTTTTAATCCATTGCGTTTTAGATAAAAACACATTTTTATGTGTTTTCAGTCCATTGCGTTTTAGAAAAAAAAAACATTTTTAAGTGTTTTCTGGCCATTGCGTTTTAGAAATAAGACATTTCTTTGTGTTTTTTGTGCATTGCGTTTTAGGTAAAACACATTTTTATGTGTTTTCAGTCCATTGCGTTTTAGAAACTACACTTTCTTTTGAGTTTTTAGGCTATTGCGTTTTAGAAATAACACATTTCTTTGTGTTTTCTGGCCATTGCGTTTTACAAATAAGACATTTCTTTGTGTTTTTGGTGCATTGCGTTTTAGAAAAATGTCATTTTTTAGGTTTTTTTTTCCATTGCGTTTTACGCAACTGGGTTTTCAAATTTTTTTTCGAAAATATAGCAATAGTATACTCGTTTTAAAGATAAAAAAACGCTCGTTTTTTTGGTGCAATTTTTATAAAAAAATAATGTCGTATGAAAGAGTTATTAACGTTTAAAAAATAGGGGGGAATTGGAGGAGAGAGAAACTATTGTCTTGGATTGACTAAAATGCCCCTAAACAAACTCTATTTTCTTCCCTTTAATTTCCATCATTTAATCTTAGCCTTTGATTAACTAAATGGATAGTCAAGATCACTTCCTAGCATTCTTAGCCAAATAAACTTCCTATTTTATCTCCACCCAATTATTATAATCACCATCTTACGCTTTGAAGATAAAGTGAAAGGTTGTTGCTTCATATTCTTTGCAACTATCTACAAGCAAGGTCCATTGGGATGACTAATCCAACTACTAAAAGTAGAAAAGGTAAAGCAATTTATTTGTTTGGTAGTCATATTTCCACACTTAGCTAACCAATGAGTAAATACTTTTGTGAATTCATTAGAAGTTTAGAACTATAGTGTATATATCCATCGTGAACACAATAAATTTAAATATGTGTACCTGTATACATGTCAATTGTCATCTTGTTTTGATCTCTTGTTCAAGAAAAGACATGAGAGATAATGTGCTTTCAATGTTGACTTCTAGAACGTTGGTGGGAATGAAGCCTGGTCCGAGACCACTTCTAATTCAATCAAAATGGTTTCGAACCAGGGATCATTCTCATAAACCATTCATGAAAGAGAGTGTGTGCTCAATGTTTTGATAGGAATGCCCCCTTAAATAAGTTGTTGAAAGGCAAGAACAGAATTGGACCACTTTAATGACATGTAAGATTCAACTCCCTTTTCTAAGCATGTTTTTCACACACACATTTGGGATATTGTAAGTTTTTTAAGAGCTCAAAATAAATGTTTAGTGAAAATAAAAAATGGTGTTAATAATTATCTATGTACATTTTTGGTAATCTTTTTAAACAATATCAAATTCACTATCCTTTTAACAAAGGGTTAACTTTGTACAATAGTAATCAAGTTTCAAGATTGTTCTAACTAGGTCACTCATAATTCTTTTTGTTCCAATTAGGTCATTCAAGTTTCATTTGATGTTTCAATCCTAGATATTTTACCTAAATAGAAGGTCATCCATCCTACATGGCATTTATTTAGGTTTTTATTTAAAAAATTTGTTGACATGGCACATAAATGCCAAATGGATTAGGAAAAAAAATGCGAAATAGGTTTAAATTTTTTTTAAAAAGTTGTAGAAAAGTTAAAAAAAATGCGAATTTTTTTTTAAAAATTGTAGAAAAGTTAAAGAAAATGCGATAAAAAATGTGATTTTTTTTTCAAAATCTCTAAAAAGTTATCAAATTTTTTTATGAAATCATGAAAAATAGTTAGATGTCAGTAAATTTTTAATGAAAGAAAGTACTACTTACTCCTACACCACGACATAGAGTTCCAGAGTGAACTTCATACCGTGAAGGAAGACGATGACAAGGATGAAGATGTTTTGTACAGAGATGGAAATAGTCCTAAGCAAATGGGTGGTTGCATGCGTGATGGAGACTCAAAAGAAGCAATTGTTAGGGTTTACAATTGATATAGTTGATTGTTTTGGGCTTTGATTTGTTTGTAATTTATTATAGAGTTAAATGCCATTTTAGTCCCCCTGGTTTGAGTCATTTTGCCAGTTTAGTCCAAAGGTTTCATTTTTAACCTATGGGTCTAAAAAGGTTTCACAGTTGCCATTTTAGTCCACTTGGTTAACTTCATCCATTTTTATGTTAACGAGAAGGCCAATTTGGTCATTTTGTATGTAATTCTGTTAACTAAAATGGCAATTCAGCCATATAAAATGACCGAATTGGCCTTCTCGTTAACAGAAAAAATGGATGAAGTTAACCCAGTGGACTAAAATGGCAACTGTGAAACCTTTTTGGACCCACATGTTAAAAATGAAACCTTTGGACTAAACTGGAAAAATGGCCCAAACCACAGGGACTAAAATGGCATTTAACTCTTTATTATATTTGTTTGATTTGATTTACGGTTTGTAATATTTAGGGGTGTTCAAAAAACTCGTGGCTCGCAACTCGCTCGAAAAAAGCTCGAAGAAAGCTCGGCTCGAAATTGGCTCGGTTGTAAACGAGCCAGCTCGGCTCGTGAGCTGGCTCGATAAGGTTTACATCCTTCATTTTTTGTCCCACATCGCTTAGAAAAGAAAAGGTAAGGGAGTATCTCCCCTATAAAAGTAGGTAAAGACAATGGAGAAAGTGAATTAACTATTTATACTTGCATATTTAGCCATATGGTTAAATTAAATGACAATTATGACCCTTAGGCTATGAAGAAATTCATTTTTAAGGGCTTTTTAAGTAATAAATTTTGCGGTTCTTTGTTAGTTCGAGCTAGATCAAGCCGAGCCGAGCTAGCTCGAATTCAAATCGAGCCGAGCTCGAGCCTCAAATCTCAGCTCGATTTGAAATTCGAGCTCGAGCCGAGCCAGCTCGAACCGAGTTCGAGCCGAGCTCAAGCTGGGTCTAGCTCGGCTCGACTCGGCTCGTTTACAGCCCTAGTAATATTTGATCGTTTTGGGTTTTGATTTTGTTTTGATTTATTATACTTCTTTTATTTGATTCCATGTCATCATGTTTTAAAAAAAAATATGTTAAATAAATGCCATGTAGGACTATGACCTGGTATTCAAGTAAAATATATAGCATTAGAACACCAAAATAAAGTAGAATGATCTAATTGAAACAATAAATTTTATTAGTGACTTAATTGTAACACTCCTAAAACTTCATTACTATTCTGTAGCATAATCCCTTTAACAAATATACAGTGATATTTATTTTAAACGGGGGGGGGGGGGGGGGGGGGGGGGGGGCATAAAGCTAAATTATCACATTATCACACTCTAAAGTCAAAAGAAGGATAACATGTTGGAAAATATATTTCTGGGTCGGTGATGATCTAATCAATTGAATAAAATCTTCAATTGTATTAACACACTTTTCAAAAGTAGTATTAAATTTATCCCTTTATTTGTGTGGGGTTAAACAAAATCTACTAAAGAATGATTCAACTATTATAAGTGAAATAAAATTGATTGGGTTTTTATGGATTAGTAGTAGATATAAAGGGAGGTTCTTATGTTGGACTGAGTGGTATAATTTTGTAATTATGTAATTTGTTGTTTTGATTAGGGCCGCCCCGTTTTGTGGGTTGGTTTGGTTTTATTGAAGTTTACGTTTGTATTTTACATTTTCACTATGTATGTAACTTGATATACACTTAAAGCGTATATTTATGTGTGTATGCACGCTTTGCAGACGGACTTCAACGACTTGAGGTCGCGCTGAGACTAGGAGGATGCGTGTCATTCGCCCAGATTCGAGGCGAGAGCACAGTCCCGAATGCCAAGTGTGTACCAAAAGTCCTTGTGAATAGTCGAACCGCTTTGGGTAGTCGATGTCTATCAGCCTAAGACAATCTATTTTCGATTTCAAGCTCGCGATCGCCAATTTTATGTGTTTTCAAATTTTGGAGCGGCACATATCAGAGTCGCTTGTAACAACCCTCGGTAAAATCAACACCCTTATAAATTATTCCGACACCCTGTTATATGTTAAAATACCCTTATATATCTTATATTACATCCCGTATGCGAAAACCAAGCCCGTATTATGTTATAGTTTATAAAAATAAAATAAAAATCTGAATTTAGAGCTGAGGCGGGCCGCGTAGGATCCCACCTCAAGCTTACGCGGGCCGTATTAAGACCAGATGTGGACTCCGCTGACTTCTTTAGTTCATGCGGGCCGCTTCAACTTAAGCTTACCTTAACGCGGGCCGCGCGGACTCGTGATACGCGGATGCATCCGGTGCTGACATGTGTCGCAATCGTGTCAAGCCTACTCAACGACTCAGCTAAGCTACTGCGTTGACTTATGTTGACGCGGGCCGCGTCAATGTTCCCTGTATCTTACGCGGGCCGCGTGGAAGGCAGATTACACAAGTATAAATAGCAGGCATCAGTTTTCAGTTTCCGTCGCTCATTTCTTATTCTCAATCTCGAAATCTGAAAGCATAGACATAATATTTTGGGTATTATACCCCTAATTAGCGAGGTTCTGCTCCGTTGTAAGTATTATAACCCCGGTTTCATAATAGTTACGCTGCCCGATCGATTTAGGGTTCCGTAACAACTGTCGTGGTTCTGCCCGACGTAGTTGTTGGAATGCCGTCTCGGGGAGGGTATTATTAATAATTTCAAAGGGTTATGGTACTAATCAATGTACATTTGTATAAATTATAGATTATAGCCAGGAAACCCTTACGAAAAGCCTAAGACAGCAATGTGAGTTTATCCTCTTTTTGTTAATGTTTTTGGTAATGTTTTACCAAACCTTAAATGTTTTACTATAAAATTAAGCGGTGATTGAGTCTTTGTAGTTCTTCAATTACTGCCGGTATTATGGGGTTTTGTATACAAAATTTACTACGAGTAGTAGTAAGTCTGAATGACAGTGCATTACCATTGGACGACGAGTTAGCCAATGGGTAATTTGACCATAGCCATAGATCCGGTCGAGTGGCAAATACTGAATGAGTAATTGTGTAGAAATAAACAATGTGATTCCTCTCAATACTGTTTTAATTGATAAAATGTTTCTTGATTAAACTGGGATTCACTCACCAGTATTTCCGACTGACAAATGTTTTTAAAACACGTTACAGGTAACACAATGTGAACAGCCAATTAGTGAAAAGCCAGCTGGAGAGCATTGAAGGCTTGGGAAAATGTGGCTATAAAAGTTACCTAATAAACGATGTTTTAAATTAAATAAAATAGGGTTTGTCCCTATAATGTATTGTAATAAGAAACTTGGGTTTTGCCCATGTTATTATTAATATATAAAAAGGTGGTTTTACTCTGATAATCATTTCCTAACTACGGTCCTGATGTAAATTCCGCTGCGAGATTAAACAAACTGATACCACAAAACTCTGAGCTCACGTCCGCCCGTTCCCGGGGAACAGGGATCGGGGGTTGTGACAGAAGGTGGTATCAGAGCCTAGCCACTGGTCTGAGTCAAAGAAGTGTTCTGCTGACACTTAAATTTTGAATTAATGTTAGGAAATAAAATAAGGAAATATGTGCATAACTGTAATTATTGGTTGTGTGTTATTTGACTATCTGTTAGTTTTCAGTATGAGTGGTCAAGGGCCATCAGACGTGAATCGTCAGTTAGCTGATTCACCTAGGAGTGAAGGTACATCATCACAGCCTGCCCTCTCGGGGTATGTTGCTGATTAGGAAGACGGAATATTTGCTTTTAGAGCTCAATCTGAAGAACCATTTCCTACTAAGAAACGAGGATGGTTTAGTAAAGAAGCTTTTGCTCGTAGAAAAAGAATGAGAAAATTGCAACAGCAAAGGGCTTTAGCAGCTATTAAGAGAGAGACAGATGCTCATACTCAAGAAATACTTAATAGAAGCCTAGCAAATTTCCATATCTTAGCTACGACTGCTGCTGACCCAAGTCTGGAACAATTAGTAGCCCCACAACCACAAAACCCATAACAACCCATGGAAATAGAAAATCAGGAAAACCAAGAAGAGATGTACAACTTTAACCCAGAAGAAATCCCTAGAGTGCCTGCAACAAACCCCATAGACCCGAATTATGACCCCTGGTGGGACGACAATAGAGATTTTGTACAACGTTACCCTATCCAGGATTATCCACCCATACAGAACATAGAAGCTTACCCAGGTATGGACCCTTTAGATCCCTATTATCAAAATAACTATATTAGGGAAATATTAGAGGATCCTTACCAATTTCAGGAAATGTCACCCCCATATCAGGAAAATGCACCCTAGATTCCAAACCCAGTCCGAGAACCTGCACCCCCAATGAGTGCAGAAAACGTTCAAGAACTTAGGACTTTCGGGGAGGAAATTTTAGAGAGCAGTGAGAGGATGCGTCAGGTGGGAGAGCGTCTCGTATGGAAATACGATGAGCGCAATATGGATTTTTGGATAAATCCATATCCTTGAATGTTAGAATGGAGGAAGTGGTAGTAATAATAATAATAATAAAAATAAAATAAAAATATGTGTGTACGGATGCATATTACTATTTTATTTCTATTGGTATTGTAATTTTATTTCTGTACTAGTGTGTAATAGACGCATAAGTATATGAAAAGAGTAAAGTAGCAATGATCTACGCTTTTGGCAAAACTGCGTGTCATGTGATTAATTATATTAAGAAATTAATTGTAATATGGAATACTTGTTTAAAATTCAGATGGTCGACCAAGAAAATCAAGTCAATTTGGATAATAACCCGGAAATCCAGAATGATAATATTCAGAATGATGATAATCTGAATAATGGGAATCTGAACAACAATAACAATGGGAACCAGATGGATAATAGTGCTATCCAACACATAGTAGCACAAGGAATAATAGATGCAATGCCATTTATTCTTCAAACTGTTAAGGATGCTGATAATAAAAGTAGGCATAGCAGTAAGCGACCACTTGAACCAGAAAACAGTGTGAACAATGGACCTGTACTTCAAATGCCTATTCCTAAAAGAAGAAGGACCGTGCCTAACGGTTGTTCTTATAAAGAATTCTGGTCTTGTAAACCAATAGAATTCTCGGGCAATGAAGGGGCCATTACAACCTTACGCTGGATAGAAAAGACTGAGGCAGTCTTAAGGATAAGTAAGTGTGCTGAAGAAGATAAGATATTGTTTGCTTCTAATCTGTTTAAGAATGCAGCATTAGAATGGTGGAACACTATCCTCCAGACAAGAGGAAGTGATCAAACCTATAATATGGAATGGGAAGAATTTAAGAACAAGGTAGAAAGGAAATTCTGCCCACCCAATGAGAAAGAACAGATAGCAAACAAATTCCTAAACCTTAGGATGACTGGTGTAGATAGCAAAGGGTACACAAAGCTATTTTTCGAATATGCTAGAATAGTGCCAACTCTTGCTTTACCAGAACCAGTGTTAATTTCCCGTTATATTTGGGGATTAATTGGAGAAATTAGACACGTAGTCAAGGCAGCTAGACCACAAACCATAGAAGAAGCTGTAGAATTAGCCAATACCTTGACTGATGAGTTAGTCCGTACCCGAGAAGAGGATCAAAAGAGGAACCTAACCCAGAAATTAACTCAAGAATTTCGTTCTGGAAATTCTAATCGTGGGAGAAATGTAGGATCTACCTCTGCACCCTACTGTAGGTATTGCAAAAGAAAGCATTCAGGAAAATGTTCCATATATTGTAACTTTTGCAAAATGTCGGGACACAAGGAAGAAAACTGCAGGAAGAAAGCTAACAGCAGGGTATGTTACAATTGCGGAGAACAAGGTCATATCAAACTGAACTGCCCAAAATTAGCTCCAGCCACAGACAACAAAAATACCAAAAATGCAAGAGCATTTGTGCTGACTGCAGATGAAGCCAGAATGATTCCAGATGTCATAGCTGGTACGTATTTAGTTAATGATGTCTTTGCTAAAGTATTATTTGACTCTGGTGCAAACCAAAGTTTTATTAATACATCGTTTTGCAAATTTCTAAATCAGTCATTAACTAAATTACCACAAGAATGTGTAGTAGAGACAGCTAACGGAGAAATTGTTAGAATTTCTGAAATCTTGCAGGGAGCAAGCATAGAAATTTTAAATCAGAAATTTATTACAAACCTGTATCCCATGAATCTAGTAGGATTTGATGTTGTTTTAGGAATGGATTGGTTAATAGCCAATAAAGCCAATATTTTATGTGATCAAAAGTTAATCCAAGTAAATTCACCAAAAGGTAAAACGATCACAATTAAAGGAGATAAGCCCTCTAAATCCACAAAATTCATATCTGTGATGAAAACTGCAAGTTATATAAGAAAAGGTTCTATAGTGTATTTGATTTCCATAATCACTAACACTAAAGAAAAGAATTTAAAAGATATTCCAGTAGTATCTCAGTTTTCAGATATTTTTCCAGAAGAATTACCAGGACTACCTCCAGATAGAGAAGTTGAATTCAGGATTCATCTAATACCAGGAACATCACCAATTGCCAAAGCACCTTACCGTTTGGCACCTGCAGAAATGCAAGAATTGAAGAAACAACTAGACGAATTATTAGAAAAAGGATTTATACAACCAAGTTCATCGCCATGGGGAGCGCCGATACTATTTGTTAAAAAGAAGGATGGATCAATGCGTATGTGCATTGATTATCGTGAATTAAACAAGGCCACGATTAAGAATCGGTACCCATTACCGAGAATCGATGATTTGTTTGATCAACTACAAGGAGCTCGATTTTTCTCTAAGATCGATTTAAGGTCAGGATATCATCAATTAAAGGTACAGGAAGAGGACATTCCTAAGGCCGCATTTAGAACGAGGTATGGTCATTATGAAATTACTGTCATGCCATTTGGTTTAACCAATGCCCCAGCTGCATTTATGGACATGATGAACCGAATATGTAAGCCATATTTGGATAAATTCATAATTGTATTCATAGATGATATTCTAATTTACTCTAAGAATAAGGAGGATCATGCAAGGCATTTGCACATACTTTTAAGTTTGTTAAGAAAAGAAAAGCTTTATGCTAAGTTTTCTAAGTGTGAGTTTTGGTGTAACACCCCGAAAACGGGTTTGGTAATCAAACTCTGTTCATACTAAAAGACGGGTAAAGTACCGTTAGCAGTAAAAATAACCCGTTAACTATTTCGATTTAAATAAGAAATCCTAATAATTAAATACAAGCGAATCAAAGAATTTAAGAATTTAGTTTATAAGAGCCCGAGTCAACGGGACTTAAAATACAACGGGTTTTTAACTCCCGGAACCCACTAAGTTAACTAGGTAAAATTAACCTAGTTAGTAATGGGTAATTAAATAATAAACTATGAGTTATAGTTTCATTTATGAATATCTAAACTTGAGGGACCAAAACCGTGAAAAAGGAAACAAGTTTTATTTAAAAAAAAAATAACACACCACACACACTAAGTGTGTGTGGATCGATCTCCAGGAGCGACCAGGAGGGTGAAAACCCTAGAACTCAACAAATCTTGCAAATTGAAGGTTCAATTCAAGTCCAAATCGAATTCTAAACATAGATTCCTGATCCTCATCACAAGGGGATTACAAGGTATGTAAAATTTTGAGAAATCTTTCAACTTGAAATTCTCATGAATTGGGAATAATCTGAGATTCTAGTTGCATGTGTATGTTATGATGATTTAGGAACTACTATAGTGTTTAGGGACAAACCCTAGACAAACACAAGCTGAAATCATGTGAATTTTTAGTGAAAATTATGATCACCATTGTAGGTGATTAGTGAGTTATGTGAAATTTGATGAACACTAGGAAATAGATTGTTGATCTAGTGTAAATTGACAATCTTGAAGTGATTTCAGAAATTATAGAAGTTAACCACTTTGTAAGATGGTTGATTTATGTGAAATTTGGGCTAAGAGATAAGCTAGAGACATGATAAATGAACATGTAAAATTCTGCCCTTAAGGTGTTCGTTGAAATGCCTCAAAGAAGGCTCGAAACTAGAATTTTGTAGTCAAAACACCTAGTTGTGATGTTTCGGCTATTATGCAAAATGTGATTAAAAAGAGTTCTAAATATGATAAACGTGGTCAGAACTTTAGTTAAAACGGTAGTCTGAAGATAACGCCTACCGGGAAATTAAAGAATGCTAAAACTAGTTGATGAACTCGAAAATGCAATTAGCATACCAATGGGCATTTGACTTTTAAAAAGGTCAAACTGACCTATAATACGATAAGTAGTAATTTTGATATGAAATGCATAAGGTGGAATAATCGTATTAGATTATGATTAAACTAACCACCTTGAAAACGATGATGATAGTTTGACGCGTAACAAGCTAGGTGGAAGCTTGATGAGGAAGCGGATCAAACAAATCAAGAAGGAAAGGAAAAGCATAACCGGATGCAAGGTAAGCGACGCTTACATCCTTTTTGTAGAATATGCATTATTTTGTAAACTACAATTTCGATTAGTGTAATATCGAATTATGGGTTCCAACACTATTAACATGAATCAGAACAAACTTAAATGATAAAAACCATGTGTTATGGTGAAAAGAGGCGAAATGGTAATTTTAGTCATGTAATGACTAATAACAAAAGAGTTCTCGTTAAGATCACTTTAAAGTACAACTAATAACGAGAAAATAAGTAGTAATGGAAATTTAGTCAAGTACCGACTAAGTAAATTGTAGTTAAAAAGGGGTCTAGTAACAGAAATCCGAAATGGGTCGGATGAGCAAATTGGTAATTTATTAACCATGTTTTGCTACTTATGAAGATACTTGGTCTTATAGTCCAAACGGGTCGAATGGTGGTGATAACACCATTTGATAATATCGACTAATGTGGTTGTCAAGTATTATGTTAACAGGACCGATTAGCAAATCGGATAATTGCGTCACCAATGATGGTGTGATAATGAAAACGAGGTATAAATCGGGTCTACTTGTGATCCGGGCCAGGTACGCTTAATTATGTTGTAGTTAAAAGTGCTATTTTGGTCAAATAATTTGAGAGAGAGTCCTTCGTCATAAAAGGACTAAAATCGACCAAAACGCCCTTGTAGGCTAAATGGGACAAACAACCCTTAAAGGTCGTTTGGAAACAAGTTTATGATTAAGTAAATACTTAGATTAAGTATAGAGGTTGAAAGAGGTATTATATTAGTCAAACGGTACTATTTGAGTTTTTGCCGTAAAATAATGATTCGAGAAGTAAAATTTGGTTTATATAGATCACCACATCAAACCGCCATAAACACAATTGTGGTGGGAGATTATAGGATAAGAAATGTGGTGATGAAATGCTAGAATCAATCGAGAGCGATTTTAGGCTCGAAAATGCTTAAATACCCTTAACGGGTCAAAATAAACATACGAACGAAAACGGGTTTAAATTGTGAAATAAACTTGTGATTAGAACCTAAAATGGTAGTTAATAACAATTTGAGAAGTGTAGGTGATGTAGGAATCAAACAAATATGTTCGTTTGATAAAATGAATAAACGGGTCAAAATTTGGTAAAAGGGCGATAAGCCGAAGACTTAAAAGTCTGAAATTTTATTATGAAGGTTGTTGGATTTTAACTCCATAAGATGGAGAATTAAATTACGGACGCGTAGGAAAAAGAATCGGGTAAAACGGATCAATAACGAAGAAGTTATGGCCGTTTCCGTGAAATCAGATCGTGCAGGGAATATGCAGCAACATTCTGCTGAAAAGGGGGCCTAGCGTCACGCGACGCCCCCAAACCCGGAAAAATGTTATTTTTTGTCATATTTAACCCCTGTACTTGTTTGAACTTCATATTTAACCCCTGTACTTGTTTGAACTTCATATTTAACCCCTGTACTTGTTTGAACTTCATATTTGACTATCAAAACTAACTTTTAAGTTGGTTTTGATCATAGGTGATTGCCATGAGTGCCCGGATGAAGATCAAGCGACGAGCAAGAACCGAACACGATCACGAAATAAGCTTCCGCACTATGTATCGTTATTATGTTAAATGACGAATGTCGTTTCATTGTTTCTTTTAAGTGACGAACTTAATTACATTATGTTCTAAACTTTTAAATTGTAAAAAGGTTTTAGTAAACCCGTTTTTCCATTGGATATGTAATCTTAATTACATGATTGTTTTCGTAAATAATACGCTAAACCTTGATTTATAAGAACGGGTGTTACAAGTTGGTATCAGAGCCTTGGTTTAAGAGATTCAAGTATGGTGGGGAAAACCGTGCTTGGACTTAAACCTTATGCTCTTAATAAAGATTGGTGTTCGGTTCGAGGCTTGATCGCAAATCCGGTAAGTACATGTATGTTAATAGTTTAGCATGCTAAAGTGTTGTAAACAACACATAGGGCTATCGTGTGATACACGTTACCCCAATTAAAATTATTGATATAGTTGACGAAAATACGCGCGTTGACGCGTATAGTAGAAAAAGCCTTGTATTATAATACGGGCGATTATTGAAGTTGACGTTACTAACTTTTGTGAATGTTCTAATTGAAGGACACTCGCGTTTGAAGACGACGAGAGTCAAACGAATTGTGGATATGATGATGGAACGCTCCGAAGTATGACAAGAGGAGCATGCTCACCTAGGACTAAATCGCGTAACGACCGCGAACAAGGTTAATGGCAAAGAACGCCCGTCGGGGCAAACATTACCAGGTGCACATTTTAAAAAAATCGCACAAATAGTAACATGCAACAAATAAGTAGAAATTAAAAGTTGCATATGTAGATTAAAAACTTGGAAAAACCCGAATAGAAAATGTATTCGGGATATTGTTTCCAAGAGAAACAAATAGAGGCGTTACTTACATAGGGCGTGATGTGAAAACTATAAAAAGATCATGTGTGTCATGTGTTAATCGCTTACTCTGGCCTAGTAAGTAGTGGCATATGATACCATGAACTTCTTATGGCGGACACGTTTACATCCGATGTAGTAAGGACGGGGTGAATGGGACTAACTTAAAAGTACCCAAATGAATCAGATAAGCAAAATATTTGATAATAATGTAAACGCACAACCGGGGACGGAAGCGTATTACATCAAGATAATGAGCCCGAGTGAAGGGACAAAGAAGCATGAAAAATGATTTAGACAAGTATTGGGAGGGAGTGTACTTACACTCGAACCCAGAAAACGCAAGCATGAAAAATGATTTAGACAAGTATTGGGAGGGAGTGTACTTACACTCGAACCCAGAAAACGCAAGCATGAAAAATGATTTAGACAAGTATTGGGAGGGAGTGTACTTACACTCGAACCCAGAAAACGCAAGCATGTAAAATGATTTAGACAAGCATTGGGAGGGAGTGTACTTACACTCGAACCCGGAAAATGCAAATATGTCCCTTAACGGGTCGTTTTTGTAAAACGTCAAACTTAAAGACAAAGTCGGAATATAAAAATGAAGCGAGGTCTTAATGCATACCGGGAGGGTTGCAATAATAATGACTTTGGTAAAGTACCCGGTTGATGGGTAAGGATTTAAACACATGCGTAAACCGAGAAACGAGAACACGAATTTAAAGTCAAAAGACTCGGATTATGAGTTATGACTAAAAGACCATAAAATTTCATAAACAGAAATTTTGATAATTATATTCAACTATTTTGAGATTGAACGGGTTGAATAAAGTATAATGCTTGAAGGCATAAGTAAGCGCAAGCCGGATAACAGTAAGCTTGAGACAAATGAATTTCAAACGTAAAAAGAGTGCTTTGACACCAAATATATATTTTAATAAGACACGAGTAAAAAGAGTGATCTACGGGATCAACATAACCTTTAGGGTTATAAACAAATGAGAGATCTACGGACTAAAATGACCCACGGGTCATGATTAGAAAGAAGTTATAAGGACTTCGCCCTAAAGAGGTGAATGTCTAATCAAAAATAGCCCATAAGGCTAAGTGATAAAACCTACGGGTTAGATTGGATAAAGCGAGGAAATCAGTTAAGAATCCCCGCATAAAACTAAGACTGTAAAGGATTAAATTACGGACTGTCAATATCCCGGTATGGATGATTGACACAAGTTAAAGAAAAGATCCTAAAACTAAAACTTCGGTTTTAGTAAGAAATAATGTTTTTACAAACATAAATTCTGATAGGAATTTAAGTAGTAAGCATGAAAGATACAAGTCTTGACACTGATAGGCGCAAGATGATATATTCGAAAAGTGATATTTTCAAAAATGAAAGGTTGATACAAATTAAACATGAGGTGACACGATCACGGTTAGGAAATGCAATGTGAAGTAAAATCACATTATAACCAAGCGAGTGATAAAAGTAACTGAACTAATAAGACTAGTTAATGAGACCGGTTAAGGTCACCAATTCAAATCAAGAAATTTGGTTTGCTTGTAAGCGGTAGATTCGGTATAGCTGAACCGAATAGATAAATTTGAAAACAAAAGAATTTGTTGCTAAAAGTGAAAGATTTCACTAAAGATCTTTAAACGGGTCAAAATAACGGATTCGTAAGGAATTCGATAGTATATGAAAGCGATGGATATCGCTAAGTTAACTAAACTAGCGAAAATAACGAGATTACGTTATTTTAAGTTGCACTAAGTCATATGAGATACGTAGACAATTAGTGACCAAAAAGATGTTACCATGCTTATCTGGTAATACTAATAATTGGTTAAAAGTATAAGTAATGTTTAAATGATATCTCGGATCAAATACATTGAGTTTAAACTCAATGAATTATGTAAGAAAAGGTTTCGAGGACGAAACCTCTTTAAGGGGGGTAGACTTGTAACACCCCGAAAACGGGTTTGATAATCAAACTCTGTTCATACTAAAAGACGGGTAAAGTACCGTTAGCAGTAAAAATAACCCGTTAACTATTTGGATTTAAATAAGAAATCCTAATAATTAAATACAAGCGAATCAAAGAATTTAAGAATTTAGTTTATAAGAGCCCGAGTCAACGGGACTTAAAATACAACGGATTTTTAACTCCCGGAACCCACTAAGTTAACTAGGTAAAATTAACCTAGTTAGTAATGGGTAATTAAATAATAAACTATGAGTTATAGTTTCATTTATGAATATCTAAACTTGAGGGACCAAAACCGTGAAAAAGGAAACAAGTTTTATTTAAAAAAAAATAACACACCACACACACTAAGTGTGTGTGGATCGATCTCCAGGAGCGACCAGGAGGGTGAAAACCCTAGAACTCAACAAATCTTGCAAATTGAAGGTTCAATTCAAGTCCAAATCGAATTCTAAACATATATTCCTGATCCTCATCACAAGGGGATTACAAGGTATGCAAAATTTTGAGAAATCTTTCAACTTGAAATTCTCATGAATTGGGAATAATCTGAGATTCTAGTTGCATGTGTATGTTATGATGATTTAGGAACTACTATAGTGTTTAGGGACAAACCCTAGACAAACACAAGCTGAAATCATGTGAATTTTTAGTGAAAATTATGATCACCATTGTAGGTGATTAGTGAGTTATGTGAAATTTGATGAACACTAGGAAATAGATTGTTGATCTAGTGTAAATTGACAATCTTGAAGTGATTTCAGAAATTATAGAAGTTAACCACTTTGTAAGATGGTTGATTTATGTGAAATTTGGGCTAAGAGATAAGCTAGAGACATGATAAATGAACATGTAAAATTCTGCCCTTAAGGTGTTCGTTGAAATGCCTCAAAGAAGGCTCGAAACTAGAATTTTGTAGTCAAAACACCTAGTTGTGATGTTTCGGCTATTATGCAAAATGTGATTAAAAAGAGTTCTAAATATGATAAACGTGGTCAGAACTTTGGTTAAAACGGTAGTCTGAAGATAACGCCTACCGGGAAATTAAAGAATGCTAAAACTAGTTGATGAACTCGAAAATGCAATTAGCATACCAATGGGCATTTGACTTTTAAAAAGGTCAAACTGACCTATAATACGATAAGTAGTAATTTTGATATGAAATGCATAAGGTGGAATAATCGTATTAGATTATGATTAAACTAACCACCTTGAAAACGATGATGATAGTTTGACGCGTAACAAGCTAGGTGGAAGCTTGATGAGGAAGCGGATCAAACAAATCAAGAAGGAAATGAAAAGCATAACCGGATGCAAGGTAAGCGACGCTTACATCCTTTTTGTAGAATATGCATTATTTTGTAAACTACAATTTCGATTAGTGTAATATCGAATTATGGGTTCCAACACTATTAACATGAGTCGGAACAAACTTAAATGATAAAAACCATGTGTTATGGTGAAAAGAGGCGAAATGGTAATTTTAGTCATGTAATGACTAATAACAAAAGAGTTCTCGTTAAGATCACTTTAAAGTACAACTAATAACGAGAAAATAAGTAGTGATGGAAATTTAGTCAAGTACCGACTAAGTAAATTGTAGTTAAAAAGGGGTCTAGTAACAGAAATCCGAAATGGGTCGGATGAGCAAATTGGTAATTTATTAACCATGTTTTGCTACTTATGAAGATACTTGGTCTTATAGTCCAAACGGGTCGAATGGTGGTGATAACACCATTTGATAATATCGACTAATGTGGTTGTCAAGTATTATGTTAACAGGACCGATTAGCAAATCGGATAATTGCGTCACCATTGATGGTGTGATAATGAAAACGAGGTATAAATCGGGTCTACTTGTGATCCGGGCCAGGTACGCTTAATTATGTTGTAGTTAAAAGTGCTATTTTGGTCAAATAATTTGAGAGAGAGTCCTTCGTCATAAAAGGACTAAAATCGACCAAAACGCCCTTGTAGGCTAAATGGGACAAACAACCCTTAAAGGTCGTTTGGAAACAAGTTTATGATTAAGTAAATACTTAGATTAAGTATAGAGGTTGAAAGAGGTATTATATTAGTCAAACGGTACTATTTGAGTTTTTGCCGTAAAATAATGATTCGAGAAGTAAAATTTGGTTTATATAGATCACCACATCAAACCGCCATAAACACAATTGTGGTGGGAGATTATAGGATAAGAAATGTGGTGATGAAATGCTAGAATCAATCGAGAGCGATTTTAGGCTCGAAAATGCTTAAATACCCTTAACGGGTCAAAATAAACATACGAACGAAAACGGGTTTAAATTGTGAAATAAACTTGTGATTAGAACCTAAAATAGTAGTTAATAACAATTTGAGAAGTGTAGGTGATGTAGGAATCAAACAAATATGTTCGTTTGATAAAATGAATAAACGGGTCAAAATTTGGTAAAAGGGCGATAAGCCGAAGACTTAAAAGTCTGAAATTTTATTATGAAGGTTGTTGGATTTTAACTCCATAAGATGGAGAATTAAATTACGGACGCGTAGGAAAAAGAATCGGGTAAAACGGATCAATAACGAAGAAGTTATGGCCGTTTCCGTGAAATCAGATCGTGCAGGGAATATGCAGCAACATTCTGCTGAAAAGGGGGCCTAGCGTCACGCGACTCCCCTTGGCGTCACGCGACGCCCCCAAACCCAGAAAAATGTTATTTTTTGTCATATTTAACCCCTGTACTTGTTTGAACTTCATATTTAACCCCTGTACTTGTTTGAACTTCATATTTGACTATCAAAACTAACTTTTAAGTTGGTTTTGATCATAGGTGATTGCCATGAGTGCCCGGATGAAGATCAAGCGACGAGCAAGAACCGAACACGATCACGAAATAAGCTTCCGCACTATGTATCGTTATTATGTTAAATGACGAATGTCGTTTCATTGTTTCTTTTAAGTGACGAACTTAATTACATTATGTTCTAAACTTTTAAATTGTAAAAAGGTTTTAGTAAACCCGTTTTTCCATTGGATATGTAATCTTAATTACATGATTGTTTTCGTAAATAATACGCTAAACCTTGATTTATAAGAACGGGTGTTACAGGTTAGAACAGGTACAATTTCTTGGACACCTAGTCAATCATGAAGGAATTCATGTAGATCCAACAAAAATCGAGGCAATTACCAAATGGAAAACCCCTGAATCACCAACTGAGGTTAGAAGTTTCTTAGGATTGGCTGGTTATTATAGAAGATTTATTAAAGATTTTTATAGAATAGCCATTCCCTTAACTAAGTTAACTTGTAAATCTGTTAAGTTTGAATGGGGATTAAAACAAGAAGAAGCCTTTAGAATTCTTAAGCAAAGATTGACCCATACACCTATATTAGCATTACCAGAAGGAACTGAAGACTTTGTAGTCTATTGTGATGCTTCTAAATTAGGCTA
Source organism: Helianthus tuberosus (assembly GCA_030545235.1). NCBI lineage: Eukaryota > Viridiplantae > Streptophyta > Magnoliopsida > Asterales > Asteraceae > Helianthus > Helianthus tuberosus. The sequence continues at coordinate 138,923,011 of CM060426.1, read as the reverse complement.
TGGATGTGTATTGATGCAACGTCAGAAAGTTATAGCTTATGCATCTAGACAACTTAAGAATCATGAAGAGAATTATTCAACCCATGATTTAGAATTAGGAGCTATAATTTTTGCTCTTAAGATTTGGAGACATTACCTTTATGGTAGTAAGTTTACCATATTCACTGATCATAAGAGTTTAAGGTATGTGTTCGGACAGAAAGAGTTAAATATGAGACAAAGACGTTGGTTGGAATTTCTTAGCGACTATGAGTGTGATATTCAGTATCACGAAGGAAGAGCAAATGTAGTAGCAGATGCTTTAAGTCGAAAGTATCATGAAAAGCCAAAAAGGGTACGTTCTCTTAAATTAAATTTGCAAGTAGATTTAAATGATCAAATAAGAGAAGTACAAGAATCAGTAATCAAGGATGATTCTGAAAAATTAAAAGGAATGTTAAAAGAATTAAAACAAGGAACAGATGGGATATGGAGATTCTATGAAAAGAGAATGTGGATACCTAAATTAGGAAATCTACGTAATCGTATATTAGAAGAAGCCCATAAATCTAAGTATACGATGCATCCAGGAAGTGATAAAATGTACCAGGATTTAAGGAAAAATTTCTGGTGGATAGGAATGAAAAAGGACATAGCAACCTATGTTTCTAAATGTTTAACTTGCTCACAAGTTAAAGCTGAACACCAGAAACCCTCAGGTTTGTTACAGCAATTAGAAATGCCAGTTTGGAAATGGGAATTAATAACAAAGGATTTTGTTACTAAATTACCCAAAACTAGGAAAGGAAATGATACAATCTGGGTGATTGTAGATAGACTAACTAAGTCAGCTCATTTTCTACCAATGAAAGAAACAATTAGTATGGAACAATTAGCTAAATTGTATGTAAATGAAATTGTTTCTTTACATGGCATTCCTTTATCAATTGTTTCTGATAGAGATAGTAGATTTACCTCTCGTTTTTGGTCAAGTTTCCAAAAGGCAATGGGAGCCAAGTTAAGGTTAAGCACAACTTATCATCCACAAACAGATGGACAAAGTGAAAGAACAATCCAGACAATGGAAGATATGCTTAGAGCTTGTGTAATTGATTTTGGAGGTAATTGGGATGAACATTTACCTTTAATAGAATTTTCTTATAATAATAGTTATCACACAAGTATCAACGCTGCACCATTCGAAGCACTTTATGGAAGAAAGTGTCGAACCCCAGTCTGTTGGGCAGAAATTGGGGAACAGCAATTATCTGGACCTGAGATAGTGCAAGAAACAACTGACAAGATTATTCAAGTCAAAGAACGACTGAAAGCTGCACGGGATAGACAAAAGAGTTATGCTGATAACCGATGTAAGCCATTGGAATTTCAAGTAGGAGATAGAGTATTGTTGAAAGTCTCTCCTTGGAAAGGAGTGGTAAGATTCATCAAACGAGGAAAATTAAATCCCAGGTATGTTGGACCTTTTAAGATTATCAGAAGAATAGGACCTGTAGCATATCAGCTACAACTACCAGAAGAAATGGCAGGAATACATGATGTGTTTCATGTATCTAATCTTAAAAAGTGTTTAGCTGATGAATCACTGATAGTGCCTCTCAAAGATATAGAGGTAAATGAACAACTCAAGTTTGTAGAAAGACCTCTACAAATTGAAGACAGGAAAGTTAAGAATCTCAAGCATAAGAGACTAGTTCTAGTCAAAGTGAAGTGGGATTCCAAAAGAGGACCTGAATACACTTGGGAGCTCGAGTCAGAAATGAAAAGAAAATATCCATACTTATTCCAGTAGATCTCGGGGACGAGCTCTAAACAAGGTGGGGAGAATGTAACAACCCTCGGTAAAATCAACACCCTTATAAATTATTCCGACACCCTGTTATATGTTAAAATACCCTTATATATCTTATATTACATCCCGTATGCGAAAACCAAGCCCGTATTATGTTATAGTTTATAAAAATAAAATAAAAATATGAATTTAGAGCTGAGGCGGGCCGCGTAGGATCCCACCTCAAGCTTACGCGGGCCGTATTAAGACCAGATGTGGACTCCGCTGACTTCTTTAGTTCATGCGGGCCGCTTCAACTTAAGCTTACCTTAACGCGGGCCGCGCGGACTCGTGATACGCGGATGCATCCGGTGCTGACACATGTCGCAATCGTGTCAAGCCTACTCAACAACTCAGCTAAGCTACTGCGTTGACTTATGTTGACGCGGGCCGCGTCAATGTTCCCTGTATCTTATGCGGGCCGCGTGGAAGGCAGATTACACAAGTATAAATAGCAGGCATCAGTTTTCAGTTTCCGTCGCTCATTTCTTATTCTTAATCTCGAAATCTGAAAGCATAGACATAATATTTTGGGTATTATACCCCTAATTAGCGAGGTTCTGCTCCGTTGTAAGTATTATAACCCCGGTTTCATAATAGTTACGCTGCCCGATCGATTTAGGGTTCCGTAACAACTGTCGTGGTTCTGCCCGACGTAGTTGTTGGAATGCCGTCTCGGGGAGGGTATTATTAATAATTTCAAAGGGTTATGGTACTAATCAATGTACATTTGTATAAATTATAGATTATAGCCAGGAAACCCTTACGAAAAGCCTAAGACAGCAATGTGAGTTTATCCTCTTTTTGTTAATGTTTTACCAAACCTTAAATGTTTTACTATGAAATTAAGCGGTGATTGAGTCTTTGTAGTTCTTCAATTACTGCCGGTATTATGGGGTTTTGTATACAAAATTTACTACGAGTAGTAGTAAGTCTGAATGACAGTGCATTACCATTGGACGACGAGTTAGCCAATGGGTAATTTGACCATAGCCATAGATCCGGTCGAGTGGCAAATACTGAATGAGTAATTGTGTAGAAATAAACAATGTGATTGCTCTCAATACTGTTTTAATTGATAAAATGTTTCTTGATTAAACTGGGATTCACTCACCAGTATTTCCGACTGACAAATGTTTTTAAAACACGTTACAGGTAACACAATGTGAACAACCAATTAGTGAAAAGCCAGCTGGAGAGCACTGAAGGCTTGGGAAAATGTGGCTATAAAAGTTACCTAATAAACGATGTTTTAAATTAAATAAAATAGGGTTTGTCCCTATAATGTATTGTAATAAGAAACTTGGGTTTTGCCCATGTTATTATTAATATATAAAAAGGTGGTTTTACTCTGATAATCATTTCCTAACTACGGTCCTGATGTAAATTCCGCTGCGAGATTAAACAAACTGATACCACCAAACTCTGAGCTCACGTCCGCCCGTTCCCGGGGAACAGGGATCGGGGGTTGTGACATCGCTTTTGTCGTTTTATGTGGATTTTATGTGCTTTACGTGATTTATATCTGTTTATGTGTTACGATTTTGGTGATTTATTCGCTTTTCGCTTCGATCAACACACACGACTCGCACTGCACACCTATCTCAATACTCTAACAAATCGCTACTACCATGAGGAACCACCGTACGCTATGTTGCTTGCTATTTTACTCGCTTATACTATACTACTCATTATGCTATACGCGAACGCTATTCTCGAACGCTCGCGGACTTTGAATGATAGGTTTCTGTATTCTGACTGCCTCTTGTGCGTATATACTTCTGTATTTCTGTGCTTCTGTGTTTACGTGCTTATGTGCTTCTGTGCCTTACGTGTTTATGTGATTCTGTACTTATGTGAATATGTGATTATGTGCCTATGAGTTTACGTGATCGTGTTCTCGAGCTTTAGTAGTATTAGAGGTGTGAGGTGAGATTCGATTATATTGAGTTTGAGCCCTATGGCGATGTCTGTTGCAGACAATGTCGTCATCTGGACCCTCATCTGGATCCCGTCACCCCCGAGTTACTCGTCAAGAACAGAGAGACAAATGCCTTGCCGCTCTCGTCGCTAAGCAAGTGGCAAAGGTAGTTCCTCAGATTGTGAGTGAGCTATACGAGAATGTGAGCAAATCGTCTGAAGAATCCAGGACCGAAGCTCCTAAAGCTACTCCCAAAGCTGCTTTTAGCTTCAAACAGTTCAAAGCTTGCGGACCGAAATAGTTCACTGGCGAAGATGGCCCTACGGCTTTGTTTCAATGGTTCAACTCAATCGAGGTCACCCTGCGACAGAGTGGATGTCCTGACAATCTTCGCACTCTGAATGCTACCGGCATCTTCCAGTCCCGCGCCTTAGACTGGTGGACGGCCGAAAGGAACAAACACGGAAATGACGCAGCTTATGGTCTGTCATGGGATGAGTTGAAGAATGTTATGCTAGAAGAGTTCTGCCCTCCCCATGAGCGCCAAAAGCTGGAGGATGAATTCTGGCATCTGAAGCAGAAGGATGGTGACAACGCTGCTTTAACTGATCACTTCAAGCAGCTCAGTATTATCTGTTCTGATCAAGTGAAGACTGCTAACATGACAATCAAGAAGTACATCCGCGCTCTGCCAGATTGTGTTGCAGATTTTGTGCATGCTTCAAAGCCAGCAACAATCGAAGAGACTTACCTGCTTGCCGCTGAGATCAACGACAAGCGAGTCAAAGCTGGCTTTTCGGATAAAGCTATCAAGAACCTGCACCAAGCTACCGCCGCATCAACCGCCGAAACCATCACCGCTCAGTCATCGAAGTCCTCTCGTCGCAAGAGGAAGAACAACAACAGCAGCTCCAGCAACAAGAACTGTGCTGTCACTACTACTGCTGCTCCGCTTCAAGCCGTACCGGCTCAGCAGCAATTTCAGCACCTATCAGCTCCAGCACCAGTTACCTATGCACCGCATGCAAAGAGTACATACACTGGCCCTAATCAAAATGCAAGATATACACATAAAGCGTATATTTATGTGTGTGTGGATTAATAAAATAAAACAATTTAGAGTGGATTGAAAGTTTATTGAAACCACTATCAGTGGTGGGTAAAAGATATAAGACAACCAACAAACTTACTGTAATTCCAAGACATAATATAACTTAAAGCAATCACATGAAAATAACAATATTGTCCCTTTAAAAATGGAAAATCATACAAATGATCATTTAAAATTTTTAATGTGTTTGAAGATATTTTTTTCTACTGAAAGCTATGGTGTGTAACTTCATGTAATATTTACATAAAGTAACAAAACTTGACGTGTGTATATGATTTATGAGATGGTAAATATGGGGGGCAAAAGTGAAAGTGCACTAATTTTAACGTTATTTTACTAATTTCGTGAAAATAACATTAAAAGAGGGGATGGTTAATCATGCATCATGTGGTGGCGTTGATAGCCGAAAGACAAGAGGTACATGCACTAATCGGCGTTTATCTCAATTGCTAAGTGTTATGTGCCTTATGTCCAAGGCTTGATGCAAAACTACAATCGAGTCGGGGGTCTCATTGGAAGCAGCCTCTCTATTTCTACGGGGTAGAGGTAAGGCTGTCTACATCTCACCCTCCTCAGACCCTACCTTAGCTTTGCTATTGATGGGATATTCTGAGTATAATGATCATGAAAAATAACACATCGATATGAGATTAACACAATTTAGGTCTTTATATGATTATGCCTTTTATGCAATATTAGCTTTTAGCAAATAAGAAAACAACATATCATAAAGTGAAAAATGTAAAAAGATTAAAAAGTGAAAACAGCTTAAAAGGTCGATTTAGCATGCGGTAAAAGGGTTTAACATGTGTAACCCGTTTATAAGACGCGTAACATGTCTACATGACCACGTTAAATGGATCAAGAGGTCACAATATGAGTTTGTAACCTTTTTTCATCTTTAACGCCTCCTCCTCACCACCTTCAAAGAATCAAAGGGTAAACATCCGATTCTAATTAAATTGTATCTCCATCGATCCACATGGCCATTTTCGACCACCTACTGATCATCTATATCTGCACGACCATCATCTAATTTGACATTTTAGACCATGATCACATGTCGCAATGTCACTAAAAGCATTCACAATTTGGATTGGTATTTCGGATATCTGGGTAATTTTTTTCTATCGAAATCTTAATTTTTTTTTGATTTTTGGGTTTTCTAGTGAAAGTGTAAAATACAATATCCCTTAACGTACAATACGTACGATATTGTGAAATCACACGTTGATTTTTTTAGCAATTTCGCATGTTGGTATTTTTGAAGAAATCGCACGTTGGTTTTTTGTAGCAATTTCGCATGTTGGTATTTTTGATGAAATCGCATGTTTGTTTTTTTGTACCAATTTCGCATATTGGTAAATATGATGAAATCGCATGTTGGTATGTAAAGCAATTTCGCATGTTGGTATGTAAAGCAATTTCGCATGTTGGTTTTTCAGCACAAATCGCATGTTCAAAAGAAAATTCGCACCACATCGGACGGCTGAGATGATCGCGTACATATTGTACGATAAGGGCTATTGTATGTTAACCTAACCCTATATATATAGAGGAGAAGGATCCGTTAGGAACCACCATTTAATGCGAGAACCAATGTGGACACAACCAAAAATACATAAAAACACACAAATTTTTTTTAATATTTTTTATCAAAAAATCGCTACTTTTAGTAGCAAAAAAAACATTAAATTTTTTTTAATTTTTTTTGCTACTAAAAGTAGCGATTTTAATGTAAAAAATATTAAAATTTTTTTGTGTTTTTTTGATTTTTTTTTTGTTTTTTCAGGTTTTTTGGGGGTTTAGTTTTTAGCATTTTAGCTTGGGGTAGGGGGTTTAGGTTTTTGGGGGGTGGGGGTGTCACACCCCAACCGATGACGGAAACATCGGGGCATGGCACTGAGCGAAACAGATTGTCAAGAGAAATTCTATAACGACTAAATTACCAAATAGTTAATATTACGTCCCATACCGTAACCCATTCAAGTAATCTAATTATTACAGACGATGATATTCTCAAAACACATCTTGTTCCGACAACTCAGATTTCGAATAAAAATAAATTGTCTTTGTTTATTTCTAGACTCATCCTAACTCGTTTCCACATAGCAAGCATCCTAGCGGATAGCATCCTAAACACCTGTCACATACGTTAAAATATAGGTCAATACACATAGTGTAAAGGTGAGTATACAAGTTTGATAATAGCATATAGAGTTCGAAATCGTTTACGCATAACCAGCATGTACAACGTATAATGTGAAGCATGTAAGTTATCGACAAAGATCCTATCAATACCAATGACTGCAAGTTGACTGCGAGTAGCGAGTGCGCATCACATATTCACCACTGTGAACACGTGAAGTAATTGTCCTTAACAACCCCTGAGTGAACAGGTGCTGGATCCAAACTATAGTACTATCGTTGCTAAGGCAAGTAGACAGCAATCAATGTGTTAACATAACAAACAGGCATTCATCGAGTCACGTATAACATGCATTAGAGGTCAGCGTATAAATAGTGTTTGCGTAATGTGTTCGATGTGGTTTTAGAATAAGTAACGTATGTAACACCCAAAAGTGCGTAATGCAAAAAGGGCTTGAGTATACTCACAGATAGCGTTTAACTTAATAAACACTGCCTTGGATTGAAGGGAGCGCTGAGAGAAATTAGACTGAACAGTTAACGATAGCATAACGATGAGCGGCGCGTAAAACGATGCAAGTGTACCAAGGATCGGATGGTAATCCGATTGGATGGCAATCCGATTGGATGGCCAGTCGATCGGGTGGCAATCCGTTCGGATAGTCATCCGATCGGATGGCCATTCGATTGGATTGACACCTCGTTTGGTGAGGATGTGTTTGTGTATGATGGTTTGTACTTTGAAGTTTTCGTTGTAGCATTTTAAAAATAGAGAAGTATCTCTACCCTTCAAGTCGGTCGATCGAACGGTCGTTCGATCGGACGGCAATCCGATTGGCGAGTCTTCTTAGTTGAGAACAAGTTCACAGCAGGACGGTCACTCGATCGGATGGCTATCCGATCGGGTGGGAATCCGTATGTGTTGAACATGTTGAAAATTGTTTAAGTACCAAAGTCCTAAACGTCACACGATCGGACGGTCGCTCGATCGGTTGGCTATCCGATCGGGAGGCAATCCGTTCAACGTTCAGATCTTTGAGAAGTTTGAATAAAAGTTTAAGTGTGGAACCAAGTGCAACCCGATCGGATGGTCGGTCGATCTGATGGCAATCCGATCGGATGGTCGGTCGATCTGATGGCAATCCGATCGGACGGCAATCCGTCCCAACGGTCAGATCGTCTTGACACTTGATTTCATTTGAAGTTTTGTAGTTTTTGAACTAGACGTGACGATAAATGGCTTAGACAACGGAAACCCCATCTCGACCTAAGTGACCCGATCGAACAGGAACCACCCTAGTCCGACCGGTTCACGGTTCGAGACGGTTGTTCATGTTCAAACCCGAAATCAATAATCTCTTAGATAGAATTCAGATCTGGAACTAATACATCACTGAGAATGAGTAGAAGATCAGAACAAGCTTCGATTCTATCGGGTTTGAGTGCATTGAGTGTAAAATAGTTGAAAGAAAGATAGAAAACCTTCTCTCAATCCTTTTAACCATGAATTTGTGTAGATCTATGCAAAAACATTGGTTAATCTTGTGGAAATCCTTCAGATCTAAGTTGTTCTTGATGGAATGAAGCCAAACTTTGAAGTTCATAAGAACTCCATGATGACATCACCCTAGAACACCTCAAATCCGGTGATCTCACGGTTAAAAGTTGAGATTCAAAGGTGAAAATGATGTAAAAGTGAGTGTAGATCATAGAAGTACAAGATTTAGGTTGAAGACTTACAAAAATCGAGAGAAATCGAGAGAAATAAGGGTTGAAGGTCGGCTGGTTGAACAAGGGAGCTGTCACATCACAAATGATGTGACAGGTAGGTATTTATAGGGTTTCCTAAAAAGGAAAGTGGGGAAAGTGGCTGGTCGATCGGGTGGCAACTCGATGGGGTGGCAGCCAGATCGGGTGGCAACTCGATCGGATGACAACCCGATCGGATGGCCACTCGATCGGTTGGCCACTCGATCCATGAGTCCGGCGCGATGAGTTTTGTCGTTTCGATTTGCGTGTTGAGCGTTGCGATGCGATTCGAGAGAGCGATGCGATAGTATAACATAACTACTATATCTAACATACAATCACTATAACTAACTTGTGTTTAGCTTTGCGATGCGATAGATTACGAGTGCGATTAACACCTCAACATAAACATAACAAGCACAAGTAACACATAATTGGCACACACGCGTAAAACAATATTCAGAACACATAATTTGAGTTGCGATTGCGATAGCGATAAGCGATAAATCGATTAAACATGCGATTAAATAGCGATTAAACCTCTGTTATTAATAGATACTCCACATAATACAACTAAAGCAAATAGATAAATAGATTTGATTATAAGTCAAAGAAGTCAAAACAGTAGTTGAGCAAGGAGTGACAGATCGCAATTAGCAATTTTTTCTTCCTTTGACTTCAATTTTGACTTTGACTTTGACTTTCGAACACGGAATGTTACAGCCTCCCCTACTTAAGGGAATTTCGTCCCGAAATTAGGCTTTAGCCGTAACAAACAACTGCGGGTACTTCGCCTTCATGTCGCTTTCGAGTTCCTAGGTAAACTCGGCACCGCGTTTGCCTTCCCAGCGAACTTTCACAATGGGAATGTGCGAGCGTCTACTTGTAAGTCCTCAAGAGGGACATGAAATTCTTGGTCGGCCAAACACTTTCTGAGGTTCGAGACGTGGAATGTCGGGTGGACATTACTCAGTTCCTCTGGTAGTTCGAGTCTGTAGGCCACTTTTCCAATCCTTTCCAGAATCTTAAAGGGTCCAACATATCGAGGTGCGAGCTTTCCTTTCTTGCCGAATCTGATCACCCCCTTCCAAGGTGCAACCTTTAGGAGTATGTGATCGCCAACGTCAAATTCAAGGGGCTTGCAGCGTCTATCAGCGTAACTTTTCTGTCGGCTCCGAGCTTTCAATAGGTTGTCTCGAATTTGGAGGATTTTGTCAGTCGTTTCTTGCAACAGCTCGGGACCGGTAATTTGTACGTCTCCGATCTCGTGCCATACAATAGGCGATCGACATCTCCTTTCGTATAAAGCCTCAAATGGTGCCATTTGTATGCTAGAATGATAACTGTTATTGTACGAGAATTCGACCAAGGTAAGTACGCGTCCCAATTACCACCGAAATCTATGACACACGAACGGAGCATGTCTTCAAGAGTGCGAATCGTTCTTTCAGTCTGACCGTTGGTTTGGGGATGGAAAGCGGTACTTAGATTAAGAGTAGTACCGAGAGCAGATTGAAACGATTCCCAAAAACGTGAGGTAAACCGACCGTCACGGTCAGAAATGATGTCACGAGGCGTCCCATGTCGACTAATGATCTCGTTGGTGTAGATTCGGGCTAATCTTTCTACCTTAAAGTCTTCTCGTATCGGCAGGAAGTGAGCTGACTTGGTTAAACGGTCAACCACAACCCAAATGCTATCATGACCAGATTGTGTACGCGGAAGTTTTGTTATGAAGTCCATAGCTATACTCTCCCATTTCCACATCGGGATCTCAGGTTGAACGAGTAAGCCAGAGGGTCTTTGATGCTCAGCCTTGACCTAGGAACAGGTCAGGCATTTCGAAACATAGATTGCGATATCCTTCTTCATGCCCGGCCACCAGTACTTGTAGCGCATGTCCTGGTACATCTTGTCAGCACCGGGATGAATAGAATATCGAGATTTGTGGGCTTCGTCCATCAGAAGTTGTCGCAAGTCTATACGCTTGGGAATCCAAATTCGATACAGATAGTGAAAGATACCATTCGATTTATTCTCGAGTTGGGCGCCGTCATTTAGAATCCTTTCCTTCTTCAAAGTTCGCTCGGTAAAACAAGCATGCTGCGCGTCACGGATGAGAGCTTCGAGATTAAACTGGGTTTGGGAATTACGAACGCTAAGCAAATAACTTCGTCGACTGAGGGCATCGGCAACGATGTTTTCTTTGCGTGGATGGTAACGAATCTCACAGTCGTAAACGTTGAGTAGTTCTACCCACCGGCGTTGACGCATGTTCAGTTCCTTTTGGTCAAAGATGTGTTGTAGGCTCCTATGATCGGTGAAGATCGTACACTTGGTACCATAAAGGTAGTGTCGCCAAATCTTTAACGCAAAAACAACTGCACCAAGCTCGAGGTCGTGTGTGGTGTAGTTCTTCTCGTGGATTTTGAGTTGTCGAGAAGCGTACGCGATAACCTTGTCTCATTGCATAAGAACACAACCAAGACCAAGGTTTGAGGCATCACAGTAAACTATGAAATTGTCGTTTCCGTCGGGCAATGAGAGTACGGGAGCATTGCAAAGCATGGTCTTGAGAGTTTGAAAGGCTTCCTCATGTTTGGTTCCCCAAACAAAAAGCTTGTCTTTGTGTGTAAGAGAGGTTAACGGCACGAAGATCTTGGAGAAACCTTCGATAAAACGGTGATAATAGCCTGCCAGTCCGAGAAAAGAAAGGACTTCAGACGGATTCTTGGGTGTAACCCAACTCTTAACAGCTTCGATCTTCGCAGGGTCAACGTGGATACCTTGACTATTGACAATGTAACCCAAGAATTGGACCTCCTCTAGCCAAAATTCACACTTGGAGAACTTGGCGTAGAGACGGTTTCCCTGGAGTAACTCAAGAACCAAATGTAGATGATGCGAGTGTTCGGCTTTTGATTTGGAATAGATCAGGATATCGTCGATGAATACGATTACAAAATGATCAAGAAAGGGTTTGTACACTCGATTCATTAAATCCATGAAGACTGCAGGAGTGTTAGTCAGACCAAAAGGCATGACAACGAACTCATAGTGACCATAGCGGGTTCGAAACGCGGTTTTGGGGATATCTTCCTCTTGAATGCGTAATTGATGTTAGCCTAAGCGTAGATCGATCTTAGAAAAATACGTAGCACCTTGTAACTGATCAAATAAATCATCGATTCGAGGCAAGGGATAGCGGTTCTTGATTGTCAACTTATTCAACTCCCTATAATCGATGCACATCCTGAACGAACCATCCCACTTTTTGACGAAAAGGACAGGCGCGCCCTACGGAGAGGTTCTAGGGCGAATAAATCCTTTATCAAGAAGATCCTGGAGCTGACTCGAGAGTTCGCGCATTTCAGAATGAGCGAGGCGATAAGGCGCTTTAGCAACAGGATTGGCTCAAGGAATGAGGTCGATTCGGAAATCGATATCACGAGTGGGTGGTAAACCGGGTAGATCATCAGGAAACACGTTAGGGAATTCACAAACCACGGGGACATCATTCACTCCCTTAACTTCCTTTTTCTCCGCTACTACTATGTGCGCCAAGAAAGCTTGGTATTCCTTACGCAGATACTTGCTAGCCTGGACACAAGACATGAGTTGGAGTTTCTTCGACGCGACTTCACCATAAACACATAATTGATCACCATTAGCGAGCGAGAATCGAATCATCTTATCGAAGCAAACAACTTCAGCATGGTTTTCACGAAGAAAGTCCATGCCTACTATGACGTCAAAACTTCTGAGCTGCATCGGAATAAGGTCGATAGGAAAGACGTGATTGTTGAGCTCGAGAGTACAATCACGAAGAACAGAATTGACGATGACGGTTCTTCCGGTGGCAACTTCAACATCGAACGTCGAGGGGAGATGAGTGCGCTTACGATTGCGGAGCTTTTCTAATTCAAACGATACAAAACAGTTATCTGCTCCAGTATCAAATAAACACGTAGCATATATACCATTCACGAGAAACGTACCATTGACCACATTGTTATCGGCTTGAGCCTGGTGGGCGTTAATGTTGAACGCACGTCCGCGGGCTGCTGGTTGTTGTTGTTGTTGCTGAGGCTGCTGTTGGGGCTGCTGCTGTTGTGGCTCTTGCTTGACCACTCGGTTCGGGCACATGTTAGCTAAGTGGTTGGGATCACCACACGCATAGCAAGCTCTAGCATTGACCGCGGGTGCCTGAGCCGCTTGATGGCCTTGAGGAGCAACAAGGAGAGCTTGATGAGCAGGTACTTGACCTTGGGTTGGAGCAGGGTTTTAACGTGGACCTGTACGGCAGTTAGCGGTGAAATGGTCGTACATGTTGCAATGAGCGCAGTATCTGCAGGCGATTCCCACTGGGTGGTGATAAGTACAAGTAGGGCAGACCAGATGAGGACTAGTATATGCACGCTTTGCCGGCGGTGCGTTGGTAACCGGGGCCGCTACTTGGCGGTGTTGTTGTTGCTGAGGAGCTGGAACAGCTTGAAGTGGAGCAGCATTGGTTACAACACAGTTCTTGTTGCTGGAACTGCTGTTGTTCTTTCTCTTGCGTCTCGAGAGCTTGGATGACTGAGGAGCGGTGGCGGTTTCAGCGGTTGAAGCAGTAGTAGCTTGATGCAGATTCTTGGGAGCTTTATTCCAGACACCAGACTTGACTCGCTTGTCGTTGATCTCAGCTGCGAGCAAGTAGGTTTCTTCAATCGTTGTCGTCTTCGCTGCTTGAACAAAGTCAGCCACGCAATCCGGAAGAGCACGGATATACTTTTTGATGGCGATATCGGGCGTCTTGACTTGATCCGGATAGATAATACTCAACTGCTTGAAGCACGCAGTCAAACCAGCGTTGTCACCATCCTTCTGCTTAATGTGCCAGAATTCGTCCTCCAACTTTTGGTGCTCATGGGGAGGGCAGAACTCTCCCATCATCACGTCCTTCAACTCATCCCATGATAGCCCATAAGCTGCATCATTTCCGCGTTTGTTTCTATCGGCCGTCCACCAGTCTAAAGCGCGGGACTGGAAGACGCCAGTTGCATTGAGAGTACGGAGATTGTCAGGACAGCCACTCTGACGCAGGGTGACCTCGATAGAATTAAACCATTGGAACATGGCCGTAGGACCATCTTCACCCGTAAACTCTTTCGGTCCGCAGGCTTTGAACTGTTTGAAGCTGAAAGCAGCTTTGGGAGTATCGGTCCTGGACTCTTCAGAAGATTTGCTCACATTCTCGTACAGTTCACTGACGATCTGAGGAACAACCTTCGCCATTTGCTTAGTGATCATAGAGGCGAGGCGTTTATCAGCCTGTTTTCGACGTGCGGCTTGGGTAGCGCGAGATCCAGATGACGACATTGTCTGGATCAGACAGCGCCATAGGACTCAAAACACTATTCGATTGTTCCTAATATAGTCTAACGATTCACCAAAAAGCTCAGGAACACGTATCCACATAAACACAGAATCACATAGGCACATAAACACATAAGCACATAATCACACCGAAACACATAGGAACGTAAGGCACAGAAGCACATGAGACAGTCAGAATACAGAAACCTAACTATATGTTGCACGTATTCCCTATCCTTCACAGCGCGTATAGCGTTTAATTACAGCGATTGCGAGTATTGAGCAACGATTGCGAATAATGACCAGCGATTTGTTAGCGTTGTGTAGTGTGTTGTGTGCGATTGGCGGAGCAAAAAGCGTTAAATCGAAACCATCAGTATCTCAACACACTAACAAATAAACAAATCCACATCAAATCCACATAAAACGACAAATCACAGAGTTGGCGGCAACAAATCCAGAATCGAAACACATAAAATTCGAGGATAGATTGTCTCGGGTGTTGTGTAGACATTGACTACCCAAAGTGGTTCGACTATTCACAGGGACTTTAAGTGCACACTTTGGCTTTCGGGACTGTGCTCTCGCTTCGATTCGATCGATCGGCACGCATCCTTCCAGTTACAGTGTGACCCAAGTCGTTGGAGTCCGTCGAGACTTTGGTGAGAGTTTTGTAAAACCCAGAAAGTAGAGCGGAATGTGTCATCAAGGTTCGGGTTTCACCCCTAACTTAGCAACTTCATCCCTGATTCTATGATGAAATCACGAGATAGATAAGAAGATTTGCGTCGAAGTATGGATTCCACTTCTGATTTAACGCAAATTCTCTTATTTTATAGTAAAAATAGCAGTTCGAACGAGTAATCTGGTCGAGAGTTTGCGGTTTTCACACCTAATCTTAACCAGATCATTCGTTTGTGTGTGTGATCAGTCTTACGAAAGGCTGATCTTGCGCGGAACTGTAGCATGCCATGTTCGCGCAAGTGTGTAGTGTACAGCGAGTTCGAGCGAGAAATAGCGAGTAAGCTCGTACAAAAACCCCTACTGGGTATGCACAAGTCGGTCTGTTGGTACTTAGACTATAGACTAGGTCGTTCTAAGACATCGACCCGGACTAGGTCGAGTCTTGCCTAATTCCCTATGGTTATGGCTCTGATACCAATCTGTCACACCCCAACCGATGACGGAAACATCGGGGCATGGCACTGAGCGAAACAGATTGTTAAGAGAAATTCTATAACGACTAAATTACCAAATAGTTAATATTACGTCCCATAACGTAACCCATTCAAGTAATCTAATTAATACAGACGATGATATTCTCAAAACACTTCATGTTCCGACAACTCAGATTTCGAATAAAAATAAATTGTCTTTGTTTATTTCTAGACTCATCCTAACTCGTTTCCACATAGCAAGCATCCTAGCGGATAGCATCGTAAACACCTGTCACATACGTTAAAATATAGGTCAATACACATAGTGTAAAGGTGAGCATACAAGTTTGATAATAGCATAATAGAGTTCCAAATCGTTTACGCATAACCAGCATGTACAACGTATAATGTGAAACATGTAAGTTATCGACAAAGATCCTATCAATACCAATGACTACGAGTTGACTGCGAGTAGCGAGTGCGCATCACATATTCACCACTGTGAACACGTGAAGTAATTGTCCTTAACAATCCCTGAGTGAACAGGTGCTGAGTCCAAACTATAGTACTATCGTTGCTAAGGCAGGTAGACAACAATCAATGTGTTAACATAACAAACAGGCATTCATCGAGTCACGTATAACATGCATTAGAGGTCAGCGTATAAATAGTGTTTGCGTTGTGTGTTCGATGTGGTTTTAGAATAAGTAACGTATGTAACACCCAAAAGTGCGTAAAGCAAAAAGGGATCGAGTATACTCACAGATAGCGTTTAACTTAATAAACACTGCCTTGGATTGAAGGGAGCGCTGAGAGAAATTAGCCTATACAGTTAACGATAGCATAACGATGAGCGGTGCGTAAAACGATGCAAGTGTACCAAGGATCGGATGGCCAGTCGATCGGGTGGCAATCCGTTCGGATGGTTGACGTGTGCGCGTATATACATATTTTTATCATGAATAAACACACGATTCGGTTTTAAATTTATAAAAGTGATTTATACTTCAACATCAAAACACACACGAAAGAGGCAAGTGTACCTCGTCATACATGTAGTAAAGTATCGGTAAGAACCAAGTATCGATCCAAGGAAATGGGCGGATGAATAATACTAGACCTTTGTCACGAAACTACCGGTAAAAAGATAAGTTGTTTGATTTTATAAAAACTAAAGTAAGCATAAACAAGTACTTATAAAAAACATAATAGATTTCAAATAGAAAATAGATAAATAGCCTTGCTTAATACACAACCAAAGCATATCAACTAAGTCGGTTTTGGCACTAGAAACATTCGATCAATTCTTTATTTTCAAGACAATTAGTATCCCTTTCGAGAATCCTAACATGACAATCATTCGGAAAGCTAAAACGATAAACACACTTTAACCACCTAAAATTGTTCTTTAACGTGCAATTGATTAATGTCTATGAAAATCTCTTAAAAAAAAGTTAGTCATCCGTTAGGAGTTTTCTAACCTCACTTAAACAAGGAAAGTGACACCGATAAACACAATGCAACCACCGAGACAAGCATAAACTAGATTAAATCACAACCGAGTTCATTTTACAAATCTTGCATATAAATTCACCAAGATAGCGGTTTTGGCCTAAACTACTAACTAAGCTAACAATTCAAGGCAAGAATTCATAACAACACCATTTGACCCGTTAAGGTTCTTACGTGACGGAAAGCTTTCTTGATTAACAATAATTACATTTTATTAAACCACTAACCATTTCTAGTATCATGGTGCACACATTTTAACCAAGCTAAACTAGTTAACCAAGTTTAAAGTTTACTAATACATGATTAATTAAGCTTCATTTTTCAATTATCTCAACTAACCAAATATCAATCATCCAACATAATTACTTATAATCAAGAAATCAACAACAATAACAAGGTTGCAAACTAATCATCAAAGATTAACATAGAAAATACTTCCAAGTGTCATTACAAACAAAGTTAACATACTAATGGTTATAATTAAGCAAGGGATTGTTGTGTTTTTGCCCAAAGGCTACAATAATACATAAAAATTAATCTAAATGCTTGAAAGATTAACAAAATTATGGAAAGATTAGAAAACCAAACCATAAACAAGCACTAGATTAAGAATCCGGAAGATAACGAAGCTAATCGGCACAATGTGGCTTGAATCCGGGTGAAAGCTAATGCCTCCGGAGCCTGAAAATCGCCAGAATCGCTCCAAAAAAATCCAGAGTTACGAGCAGAAAGTTTCTGCATGTTTTTTATAACATTTTGAATTCGCACGGTCGTGCCAATAAAGTGCACGACCGTTCACTTTTTTGCATTATTGGAGTTACTGTTCACCATACCGCATGACATCATCAGATCTTGACCAGATTTCGTAGCCGCACGACCGTTCCGTTGGTGGCACGATCGTGCATCTCCGGGTTCTTGTTGCACGGACTCTTGAACGGGCAGTGCATTGCCGGGCTTGTGCTGGACATCGGATCCGCACGGGATGCAACCATCCGCACGATCGTTCATCTCCGGGATTTGCTTGCACTCTGGATCGCACCGTCGTTCATTGCTGGGCTGGGCCATGTTGTCGGATATGCACGGTCGTTCCATGAGTCGCACGACCGTGCCAAATGCCCAGGTCAGAATCTTCACAGAATGTTCGCAGCTTTGTCGTTTCGTCCGGAAAGTCCTCGTTTTCACTATCATCTTGTCTGGTATGCTGTTTTAGGCCTGTAAACAAAAGTATACATGATTAAGTATCCGAATGACGGTTTTACGGCCGAAAACGCATAAAATGGGGATAAAATGGGGGACTAAAATATGTGTAAATTGGTGAATATCAATGGTCATCCGATCGGATGGCCATTCGATTGGATTGACACCTCGTTTGGTGAGGATGTGTTTGTGTACGATGGTTTGTAATTTGAAGTTTTCGTTGTAGCATTTAAAAAATAGAGAAGTATCTCTACCCTTCAGGTCAGTCGATCGAACGGTCGGTCGATCAGACGGCAATCCGATTGGCGAGTCTTCTTAGTTGAGAACAAGTTCACAGCAGGACGGTCACTCGATCGGATGGCTATCCGATCGGGTGGTAATCCGTATGTATTGAACATGTTGAAAATTGTTTAAGTACCAAAGTTCTAAACGTCACACGATCGGACGGTCGCCCGATCGGATGGCTATCCGATCGGGCGGCAATCCGTTCAACGTTCAGATCTTTGAGAAGTTTGAATAAAAGTTTAAGTGTGGAACCAAGTGCAACCCGGTCGGATGGCAATCCGATCTGACGGCAATCCGTCCCAACGGTAAGATCGTCTTGACACTTGATTTCGTTTGAAGTTTTGTAGTTTTTGAATGAGACGTGACGATAAATGGCTTAGACAACGGAAACCCCATCTCGACCTAAGTGACCCGATTGAACAGGAACCACCCTAGTCCGACCGGTTCACGGTTCGAGACGGTTGTTCATGTTCAAACCCGAAATCAATAATCTCTTAGATAGAACTCAGATCTGGAACTAATACATCACTGAGAATGAGTAGAAGATCAGAACAAGCTCCGATTCTATCGGGTTTGAGTGCATTGAGTGTAAAAGAGTTGAAAGAAAGTTAGAAAACCTTCTCTCAATCCTTTTAACCATGAATTTGTGTAGATCTATGCGAAAACATTGGTTAATCTTGTGGAAATCCTTCAGATCTGAGTTGTTCTTGGTGGAATGAAGCCAAACTTTGAAGTTCATAAGAACTCCATGATGACATCACCCTAGAACACCTCAAATCCGGTGATCTCACGGTTAAAAGTTGAGATTCAAAGGTGAAATGATGTAAAAGTGCGTGTAGATCATAGAAGTACAAGATTTAGGTTGAAAACTTACAAGAATCGAGAGAAATAAGGGCTGAAGGTCGGCTGGTCGAACAAGGGAGCTGTCACATCACAAACGATGTGACAGGTAGGTATTTATAGGGTTTCCCAAAAAGGAAAGTGGGGAAAGTGGCTGGTCGATCGGGTGGCAACTCGATCGGGTGGCAGCCCGATCGGGTGGCAACTCGATCGGATGACAACCCGATCGGATGGCAATCCGATCGGATGGCCACTCGATCGGTTGGCCACTCGATCCATGAGTCCGGCGCGATGTGTTTGTCGTTTCGATATGCGTGTTGAGCGTTGCGATGCGATAGTATAACATAACTACTATATATAACATACAATCACTATAACTAACTTGTGTTTAACTTTGCGATTCTATTGCGATGCGATAGATTGCGAGTGCGATTAACACCTCAACATAAACATAACAAGCACAAGTAACACATAATGAGCACACACACGTAAAAAAATATTCAGAACACATAATTTGAGTTGCGATTGCGATAGCGTTAAGCGATAAATCGATTAAACATGCGATTAAATAGCGATTCAACCTCGGTTATTAATAGATACTCCACATAATATAACTAAAGCAAATAGATAAATAGATTCGATTACAAGTCAAAGAAGTCAAAACAGTAGTTGAGCAAGGAGTGACAGATCGCAATTAGCAATCTTTTCTTCCTTTGACTTCAATGTTGACTTTGACTTTGACTTTCGAACACGGGGTGTTACAGGGGGAGGGGGGTTTAGGTTTTTTTTTTTTGGGGGGGGGGGGTAGGGGGACCTTACCCTATATATATATATATATATTAAAGTCGAAATTCGAATCAAATTGAAAATCATAAATTCGAATCAATGATTACTAGACTCGAGTACGAATCAACTCGAATTCGAACCTTTTTAATTGAATTTGAATCGAGTTGAATTTCGAATTTTTCAACTCCGAATCGAATTCTGAACACCCCTACATTGAAGTGAATGCATGTTGTTGTCGAATGCGATTTGCCACAAGACAAGTTTTGTAAAGTGTAACAACACCATGTTGATCTTTCTATATATCAAAGCACATAGCATAAAATTTCTGAGAGAATGTTGTATTGATTATTGTTGATGGTTAGGTTTACAAAGAGGGTATTTATACCCAAGGCATAAGATACAAAATCTACCCTCAACATTATATACATATAGGCTTAACAGTAGCAAAATCTTTTCGAGTGACTTAAATACTTATGCCTAGAGCATATTGTATGTGTATATATATATATATATATATATATATATATATATATATTCATGACATAGTAATGAATAGTAACAATTTCGTTTTCGTTTTTTATTGTAAATTTTCATTTGTAGCCCCTCTAGTTTAATCATGGGTCATGCTATTCACACACCCAAACCTTATTTCCACACCCTTTCGAAGCGCTCCGCTTTGGCCAAAGCGGGGCGTTTTGGCCTGTTTTCCAGACAAACGGTGATGTGATGGTGTACGATGTCAGTTGAACCGCCCCGCTTTGGCCAAAGCAGGGCGTTTAGGGTTTTTTTTCCGACAATGGGTGATGAGACTTGATGCGATGTTATATTCTGTACGGTGGAATGTTTGAACCCTAAACGCCCCGCTTTGGCCAAAGCGGGGCGTTTCGACCCTGATTTTTGGAAGTTGGTGTCTTCTGTCGAATGCGAACCCGAGAAACGGAATGGAGTTCAAGCAGTTGGTCGATGACATGATAGATAAAGATCTTGACACGATCATATCCATTTTCAAGTATTAGACTAGATAGTCCAAGATGAAATATATTAAAACCATTCAATCCCACCACTCTATGATGCGGAACATAGTCCCAGATTGTCTAAATAAGCGCTTTTATCAGGTGTCATGTGGTAACAACTACAAAGGGGATATTCAAATCTCTATTCGGTCATCTTTCCGAGCTTTTACATGGAAGATATCGAAGATTTGGGTACAACTTCAAGTCACGAAGATCACTCTGCATAGTTGATCATGACGACCGTAATAAAATGGAACATAATCTCAGATTGTCTTGAGAAGCGCTTTTATCATGTGTCATATGTTGGACGGAATATATGGATGGAAAGCCCGCATAGATGGTAGCATTCCTTGCAAGTCCTTTAAATTCGCATAAACATATATTCGTTTCATAACCTCCTCCTATAAATCAACCACAACTCACCACCCATAAAACATTATCCCTACCCCTTCACGAACCACAATATACTCAGACTCATACCCACTAGCAATGAGAACTAGAATATGGATATGGTTGCTGTAAAAGCTCACATACATCACTAGTGTGTGGTTTCTTATTTCTCTCACTTTATTATTAGGGGTGGAGGATATTCAGACGGATTGTAAGACACATAAAGTGGTTGTGAAGGGAGAAAGGCAGATCCATTGAGGGTTCTAGAAAGGATCCAGAAAATTCGCATAAATATATGGATGGAAAGCCCGCATAGATGGTAGCATTCCTTTCAAGTCCTTTAAATTCACATAAACATATATTCGTTTCATAACCTCCTCCTATAAATCAACCACAACTCACCACCCATAAAACATTATCCTTACCGCTTCTCTAGACAATGTGTTATGGTGAGATTTCTCAAGTTTGCACAGTGGGTGAAAAGACCAGCACCCCTGTCAGTATTGTCATAATGCAATGAGACATAACTGAGATTTAAGCGGCGTGTTCCAATCAACGTTTATCGACATTGTTATAGGTTATGAAGAAACCCTAAAACGGAATATAGTCCCAGATTGTCTAAAGAAGCGCTTTTATCATGTGTCATGTTGTAACAACTACCAAGGGGATATTCAGATCTCTATTCGGTCATCTTTCCGAGCTTTTACACACGAATATGTGGTTCCCAATTTGTGGTAGTTGTATCATACTCGATTGATCAACTACTGCAGAGTGATCTTCGTGACCTGAAGTTGTATCCAAATATTGGATATCTTCCAAGATCAAATTTCTTCGTTTCCCATGATTATGAAACCTCGTTTCGTGAGGTGTTCTTCTTTCATGTTTCCCCGCGGCATCAAAATACAGAGCTTCATCCTTATTTCTGTAAATCGCACAAACAAGCATGCCTTGAACGAGTCTAGAACACTCGTAATCCTCAACCGGCTTTGGCTTAACAACGATCGATTTGGATCGCGACTGCCTCATAGCCCATGGAGCGTCAACTAACCTTCACGAGCGTCTTTTCACTCTCGGTGACTGCTCCGAGATGCATGTCTGCAGAAGGTGCAAGAGAATGGCGAGTGTCAGCTAACCTTCACCAGCCTTCCTTTAACATGATCCCTGCTGGTGCTAAACCTTTTCAAGCTTGTTTTCAACGGGGATATAATGCAATGATTCCTCTCAATTGAATAGGCAGACACTTGCTTCATACGACTCACTTGAATCGTCTCGGATGTAATAACAGTATGGTTAGTGGATGCAAATTGCAGAGCTCTTTTATATGCATTATATGCACATTTATGTATCAGCCTGCGATTTCTTCTGGAGGGTTCACCTATGGTAGTGTTTTGGTTGTTTATGAGTTGATTTGATTGTGAAATAGATAAGAAGGATGAGATATCGGCAGTTAGCTCGAAGAAGTTTCTCTCGATTATTGATGAAGTGATGTTACAGAAATTGATTTGCACAAACTGTGGAGAACTTGTTTGCGTTATATGACACATGATAAAACCGTTTCTCTAGACAATGAGTTATGGTGAGATTTTTCAAGTTTGCACAGTAGGAGAAAAGACCAGCACCCCTGTCAGTATTGTCATAATGCAATAAGACATAACTGAGATTTAAGCGGCGTATTCCGATCAACGTTTATCGACATTGTTATAGGTGATGAAGAAACCCTAAAACAGAACATTGTCCCAGGTTTTCTAAAACCCTAAAATGGTGATCTGGTGACTCCACTTCAACATGGATCTCAACCATGTTAGCGTCCACACATCTATCAAAACCAACCAAATGAATTTTCAGTCGATGCATACCAAAAAAAGCAGTAAACATTTGGAGTTATTTAAACGTGTAACGTGCATATAAATACCTATGGTTAATGAAGCCTGCGACGTTTCCAAACAATGTGGCGTCCAAACAAAGGGCCTCTTCATCCCTTAAAAAACCTTTTGAACTCCAATCAGCATCCAATAAGACAGGGTATGTATGCACCTCATTTTTGTTCTTTTTATTTCGTGCAAATAACTTACTATTTGTTACAATTTCTCCAAAGCAAATCACCAAAGCAATTCGGACAACTGTTTTCATCGGATATACGCACAAGCATGAACAATCAAAATACAGAGCTTCATCCTTATTTCTGTAAATCGCATAAACAAGCATGCCTTGAACGAGTCTAGAACACTCGCAATCCTCAACCGGCTTTGAAACCGGGCAGAATCTATGAAGAAACTGTTCAATTTCACGGTAATGGAGAAATTAGCGACGGAGAAAACTTCGTCATTAATTTGAAGGCTCACAAATTTCAATATCATTTTGTCATCAACCAACTGCTCGAAATCCCTTTCGTTTTATTACAGTCGTCATGATCAACTACTGCAGAGTGATCTTCGTGACGTGAAGTTGTATCCAAATCTTCGATACCTTCCAATATCAAATTTCTTCGTTTCCCATGATTTTGAAACCTCGTTTCGTGAGGTGCTCTTCTTTCATGTTTCCTCGCGGCATCAAAATACAGAGCTTCATCCTTATTTCTGTAAATCGCACAAACAAGCATGCCTTGAACGAGTCTAGAACACTCGTAATCCTCAACCGGCTTTGAAACCGGACGGAATCTATGAAGAAACCGTTCGATTTCACAGTGAATGGGGAAATTAGCGACAGACATTATTAAAATCTGACATTGTGGTAGTTGTATCATAAGATGTTTGAATTGTTTCAAATATAATTTAATTAGAACTTAAATGTCGATGAACATTATTAAAATCAGACATTGTGGTAGTTGTATCATACTCGATTGATTCATTTAATTCAATTTGTCATCGACCAACTGCTCGAAATCCCTTTCGTTTTATTACAGTCGTCATGATCAACTACTGCAGAGTCATCTTCGTGACTTGATGTTGTATCCAAATCTTCGATACCTTCGAATATCGAATTTCTTCGTTTCCCATGATAATGAAACTTCGTTTCGTGAGTTGGCTATGGGAAATACAAACTGAAACACATGATAAGTTTAAACTTTATATTGTGTGATTTGACCAGGAAATGATTGGAGGTGATTTCTACTTTTAATAACCTGTCACAGTTGTCAAATTCGTTGTGTGCAGTCATATTGTTGAGAAAACAACATATAACATTATCCCTACCCCTTCACGAACCACAATATACTCAGACTCATACTACCCACCCTCCCCTGAGGAAAAGTTTTCCCGACGACTCAACCGGTCGTCATGATCAACTACTGCAGAGTGATCTTCGTGACCTGAAGTTGTATCCAAATATTGGATATCTTCCAAGATCAAATTTATTCGTTTCCTATGATTATGAAACCTCTTTTCGTGAGGTGGTCTTCGTTCACCGCTTTTAACGTATTTTAGTTGGTTTCAAATATACCCAAAGTAGTTGATCACGTAATTTTAGCGTATTTTAGCGTATTATAACGTAATTTTAGCGTATTCTAACGTAATTTAGAGTATTCTAACGTAATTTAGCGTATTTTAGTGTATTTTGACCTGTTTTAGCGTATTTTTACGTATTTTATCGTATGTTAACGTATTTTAGCGTATGTTAATGTATTTTAGCTTATGTTGAAGGATAATGCAAACAAGTTCTCCACAGTTTGTTATTCAGATGTCTATTCAGTCATCTTTCCAAACTACAACACACGATAAGTTTAAACTTTATAGTGTGTGATTTGACCAGGAAAGGATTGGAGGTGATTTATACTTTTCCTTCAAATAGTTCTAGTGGACGAAGCAAAGAGACCGTTGTGTTTCTGAATTAGGTTCTCAAACAAACACTATTAAAGATGAGTTGGTGATAAATACCGGAGCTGTTATCTCGGTTTTTCAGTACTTTCGTGATAAATACAATGTTCATCTTCGTTATCTAGTGCAGAAAAATGCGGTTTCTGTATCGGTTATTCAGATCTCTATTCGGTTATCTTTCAAAACTGCAATACTCGAATGTACAGAAAATCCCAAAGAAGTTTAACAGATATCATCGGAAGCAAATCCTGTTGAACAACAATGTCCTGTTAATTGTTTCAGATGAGATGCTTGGTAACAAAGAGGAACACTTTCTTCTTTTGTTTTTCGATCTTTGTTAGTTGTTAATATTTTATTTTTTTCTACTTTTAGAAAGGTTTGAGAGAGAAAGTTGTAGTCAAATTACAGTTAGTCTTAAATGGTATAAAAATGTGATGATACCAAAAGAAGCAGCACTTTGGACACTATTGGGTTATCATCTTTCAACCCCATGTTGATAAGTGTGTGTTTATTTTGATTTAATGCTTCAGTTTACTTGAATCTTTGTTTGTGTTTTTTGTTGCAATTCAGTCAAGACCGACACGGGTAAGATCGTGCCACTTGATGTCAAAGGCTCAGACACTGTTGGCAGCGTCAAGCTCAAAATACAGGCCAAGGAACATATCCCCTTTAGCGTATTCAGTCAACGGTATCTCAACGAAACGAATTCTAAAAGTAGAAAAAAATAAAATATTAACAACTAACAAAGATCGAAAAACAAAAGAAGAAAATGTTCCTCTTTGTTACCAAGCATGTCATCTGAAACAATTAACAGGACATTGTTGTTCAACAGGATTTGCTTCCGATGATATCTGTTAAACTTCTTCGGGATTTTCTGTACATTCGAGTATTGCAGTTTTGAAAGATAACCGAATAGAGATCTGAATAACCGATACAGAAACCGCATTTTTCTGCACTAGATAACGAATATGAACATTGTATTTATCACGAAAGTACTGAAGAACCGAGATAACAGCTCTGGTTTCATCATGAAAACTAAAAGAACATAACAATATAAATTAGTCAAAGATATGATATAAATTGACAAAAAAATATAAAAAAGGAACCTATTACTTGATAAATTAATAACACTAATATATATGTGTTTTTGTAAAAATAAAATAACTTTAAATCAACTTTAAATTAAATATGTCTTATAAAAAAATCTACAACCTTTCAACAAAAAAACACAATCAAACAACAAACCAACAACCCTTTTTTTCACCTACACCCTACTTTTTCCCCAAAAAATAAACTGCCAGAACAAAACGCCCCGCCTTGGCCAAAGCGGGCCGCTTCAGTACGAGGTCGCCGGACAGGAAGTGACATGCTCAGCTCTTGTCTGTTGACTTTAATCCAAACCGCCCCGCTTTGGCCATAGCGGGGCGTTTGGGCGTGTGAATAGACTAAATGGGTGTGTGAATAGATCCGGCCTTAATCATTCTATGTTTTTTTGTTACTTTATTTAACCACTTTACTTTTCTACCCCTAAACATAAAGTTAGCAGCCAACTCCTAAACTATAATAAAGTTGTTGGTATAAATTCAACGTCGTCTACGTTTTAGGTCACGTGGGTCACTTTGTGTTAAAAAATTGTCTTTGTTTTACACTTTTTCCCGGTTTTGGTTATCGTTCGGTTTACACCCTCCACAACCCCACCCAAACACGCGTAGTATGGTTTACTCCCCCCGCCTAGAGGTGTACAAATCGGTTAATTTAAAAAAACCGGACCGGTTAATTACCGAACCGGTTATTTTGGTTGAGAAGAAAAACCGGTTTTTTTTAAGACCGGTTCCGGTTTGTAACCGGTTTTTTACATAAAAATCCAAACCGGTGTAACCGGTTTTAAAACTGGTCGATTAATAACCGGTTAACCAAAAAAATCGGTTTAATAACCGAAAAAAAAAAAACCGGTTTAATAACCGGTCTGCAGAAAAAAACTTCCTAGCTTGCTGAAATCGTTTTTGAGGCTGCAGAAACTGTTTTTTTTTTTTTTTTTTTGCTGTTTAGCATTTTTTCACAATCTTAAACAATCCCTCCTAAGAGTAGCACGACTTACATGGGTGTATCGTGGTTGGAGAGTTCGTTGAACCATCTTTGTATAGCGTTGGTTGTCGAAGTGGTTGAACGGCAAACTTTCTTGGATTACAAACTTCGCCATTTCATCCCTAGCCATATTGAAATTGTAGTTGAAAATATTAGCGCCATCACTTGCCATGGAAGCTTGACCACTAACGGGTTGGTGTTTCAACGCCTTGCAAAACGGTTTTTCGATGTGTTGTTTTGTCACACCCCGATATTTCCACGTATTACTGGTGGGCCCGGAGGGGAATATCGTGACGTAGTTGATATCATCATAGTCAATAATCACAGTTTAAATGCATAGCGGAAGACTAAAAGTAATTTATACAAACCGATTTTTAAAGTAAATATATTACAAAACGGGTTGTAAGATGGATCCACTGGCGGATCAAAATAAAAGATGAAATGTTTAACAGTCTTAAAGTGATAAAGCTTGCAAGACTCTTTATTTAATCACTCAGGAGTTCCAGCCCATTTCGCTTAGTACCTGCACTTAGCCTTTTTGAAAATACGTCAGTTTACACTGGTAAATACAATTAACTGACTCTTTTGAAAATATTTAAGAAAATTGATTTAAGTGCACTTGGCACAAAATTCTTTTGTAACTTGGGACAATTATTTAAAATAATCTTGTATACAGTTTTACATGTTTGTCGTCCATTCGGGACCGGTTAGAAGAGCCGAATTAGATTACTTGACACGCCACAAGTATATGCCCACAAGAGAGTGAGATACCGTTTAAACATACGCAACTGTCAGGTGTATGCCTACACCCCGTGCTTAAGCCGTGGCCATTTCTAATAAATGTGCCGAGTATATCCAGGACATGGTCATTAACGCCCCAAAGGCATTGCATCAAACAAAACATATTAAAACGGGTTATGTAAATATATTAATCACAATCCGATTTAAATAACTACATACCCGACCAAGCGGTATTATTATAATACCGTATCCCAAGCTCGTATAACGGAAAATAAGTTAAAGGTATTTACGTGAGCAAAAATATATTTTTATCCCAGCTGTATAACAATCAGCAAGTGCAAATATCTTTTACTGGGCTTCTAGATCTGGAACGAAAGTTTTAATAACCTATTAGATTCCTAACGAGTCTTACTTAAGTTTAAACTTAGACCGGTTAGTTTTAATGAAAGGTTTACGGTTCAAAACGCACGATTAAGCGAAGACCAGATTAGAATGTGATTTAGACCCGACAAGTATGAAGACTTGTATATTAAGGGTAAACTAAACACATTCTGGATTTTGAAGAGAAAAAGATAAGGTTTGACCCGTTTCGGTTAATTTACGCAAACTAGTTACATAAACCGTATTGAACGCGAAAAATGCATAACGGGTAACCAAATGAGCCGCATACAGGTTTCACAAGTTAATATGCTCAAAATATGTTGTGATATCAGTAGGATACCTTCCATTATGCCCAAAACAAATTTAAATTCAAATTAAGCCCCGTAAGGGTATTTTAGTCATTTTAAAGCTTATAAAAGAGGTTAAATAGTAATCTGAGGTTCTGGTAAAAAATGATCAGTAAAAATATTTATTTTTATAAGTTATATCAGTAAGATATTGCATATATGTGAAATTTATCATTTATGTCCAAACTATGCACCGTAGGAGCATTTTGGTCATTTCACATAAGCTTTAAGGGTCAAATTTGGAAATCTGAGTTCAAACCTTTTACTTACTGATAAAGTATAAATATTTATTGATAACATCAGTAGTTAACAAACCTTAGGTGCTAAATATGGTTTTAAACCATACTATGCGCCTAAATCGCATAAAAGTCTGTATTTGACGGTATTCGGGTTGATTAATAAAATCTGAGTTTTTGGTCAGCCTCTACTGTTTAAAATAATTTATTTAGTGAATAAAATCAGTAGAAAAAGGTTTGACATGTAAAGGAAGTGTAAAACTCATTTTATTAGCAAAAAAGGGCAAAACCGTCAATTACCGAGTCTATGCGAGAACCCTATGTTATGATCAGTTTAAAATTTAACAAAAAATTCCAAAAATACCTAAATATTATATAATAACAGTGAGTAAAAAGTTTGGTGTCGAAATTTGGGTTTAAATAAGTTTTATGCCAAGAATGCCGATTAATTAATAAAAATTCTTCAATTTACGATATCGAGCATAACTCCTAATTTAGACCACAAACTGATGTCAAATTTTTAGGACATGCTTATAAATCAGTAATAAAGGTTTTTGTCCTCTCACATTTTCAAAAATCTCGTTTTAATATCAAAAGGGAATAATGGTCAATTTTTAAGCAAATAACGGAAACATGCAATGAACTAGGATTTCTATGGAACCAAGTTGTATAACCTCAGAGGGTTATACTAACCTATAATATGGTCCTAAAGGAACCCTAAGGCATATCTAAACTAAGCTAAATCGGGTCAGAACTGAAAGTCAAAGCAAAAGTCTACTTTTGCGACTTTCGGTTCCGAACCGAGCCTAAACTCAGAATTGTCGGGTTGAACATGCCTAAACATGTTCTTATATTATTTACCAAGTTATTTTAGTGTTTAAACATGTTCCATAACTTCTACATTATCAGTTATGAATTTATTTGCAAAAATGGATTATGTTGACTTTTTAATAATAAGTTTGACCCGACAATTGACAAAGTTAGAGTGATAATCAGTGGGTGCCCTTTTAAGGGTTTATTACCTACATAATTACCAACTCAGAGCCACTTTCAATTCTAATAATGACTGGACCATTAGTGATTAATCACTAAGTCAAAGCTTAATTACGATAACTTTGACTTTTGGTCATCAAACTAATAAAACTTAAACTAGAGAGACTAATAATGCTTACAATAACTCTTAGCACGAAATATGAACTTAAGAAAACTTCCTCTAGCTCCAGAAGGCTTCCAATAGTAGTCTTTGAAGTAAAACTTGAAATGAGCAAATGAACTCATGAACACAAGTCCTTTATATAGCAAATTTCACTTCACAATATCATTCCACATGCCCCTACATTGATCCCAGATGTTACCAGGTGTCCCTAGTGCATGAAAAACCATTGGCACAGTCCCTGGTATCAATTTGAGGCATGCAAAGGCGGTGGAACTGACTGACTTGCAGCTGTCCTTATTTTTCTGCATTTGGCACTTTCACGCGGCCCGCGTAAGCATAGGTCTTGGCTTACGCGGCCCGCGACAATGGGAAGAATCGGTTAAAAGTTTGCAAATCTTGCAATTTCAGTCCCTGGTTCATTTTAACTTTATTTAAGTTCCATTTATTGCATTTAGGACCCCCATAGTTAACTATTAAGGGCCTTGGGTCATGAACTAACTCCGTTAAGCTCCCGGTTAGTTGTACGATCACCCGAAAAGTCTTGTTTTCACCGACACTCCACAAAATTAATATCCAATATTCTTGAGAGCAAAATATTAAATTATTACAATGTTTTTGGGATCGTTAGAAGGTCACTCAGAGGTAACTTTTAACATGTTGACACTTTTAACCCCTATGCTTCGTAAAGTTTTGAATTTAAGCGCAAACGGCTTTCAGTGTCTGATAATTTTATTCATCAAAGAATACGAACATCCTATGAGGTCATTCAGAGGCACGAGTTTGGCATGATGACACGTTTGATCCTTTTACTTGCATATTTACATTGTTTGACAACTTTAATCCCTCGGAATCAATTCCTTACATGTTTAAAGTCCATGACACGTGTCTTTATTATATTGGGTGTGATTTTACGAGGTGTTACATGTTTCAAGGTGGAGTTTGCGGTTTCGGCGTAAAAGTTTTGACAATGATGACAACGCGCCTTTTTTTTTTTTTACCGTTGGACATCTCGCACAAGTCGAAATGTTACCAAACATCGGGGTTGCGTTTCGTTGGAAAAACACGAACCACCATGTCGGTTGTAGACTCGCCAACATTGACCGAATCATGGGCACTAGAGGTTGCCATAGTTTTTTTGAGAGATATCGAACAAGAAAGTGTGCGGTTTTTAGAGTTTTGGAAGATTGAAGAGTGGTATGGTTGGGCCTAAACACCCACCATCTATTTATACTTGTTTGGAGATGATTTCTAGGCAAAAAAAAAAAAGAAAAAAAAACGATCAAATTCACCCTCAAACGGTAATATTACCGTTAAAACATATGCAGCGACGCCGGTTTTTTAACCGGTTTTATTTATAGACGTTACCGGTTAACCGGTTATTAACCGGTTTTTTGTTTAAATCGATTTATTAACCGGTTTTTAATAAAACCGGTTTTCCAACCGGTTATTTCACCAAAAATCATAATCGACCCATAACCGGTCAAACCGGTTACTAACCGGACCGGTTACAAAAAAACCGGTTACAAAAGAAACCGGTTTCGGTTTATTTATCGATTACGGTTCAAAAACCAGTTTTTTTGTACACCTCTACCCCCGCCCCGCAACGCGGGTTGCTTAAGACTAGTTTAGTAATAATATAAACAATAGGCTTAACAGTAGCAAAATGTTTTTGAGTGACTTAAATACTTTTGCCTAGAGCATATTTAGTAATCATATAAACACTCATGATTCATGAATAGGCATTTTCAACCGAATTTTGCGACCAAAAAATGACCGGTTTATTCTGACAGAAATCACAACCATCACAAAATAGGATTACCAAGGGAGGTTTTTACCACCACAATTTTAGTCGCAAATTGGTTGTACAAGGTCGTTTGCAGTCAATTTGTGACCGAAATTGTGACCATAGATACCTAGTTTTCGAGTAGTGACATGGGTTCGAATGATATTCAAGTTGCTTTGGGGTGTGGAATTTTTTTGTGTTTGGTTCTTAACCATAAGTCAAAAGATGGAAATAGTCAACGCTAAGTTCAAGGAACGTGGATTTTATGGACTATTTATTGTGTTAGCCATGTCATACTCATGGGCGGCTATGATGGTATGTGGGGTGGGGAGGACCTTTCCACAAGGCCCGTGATTTCGAGGGGCACGCGATTTAAAAAAAAATCCGATATATATATGTTATTTTTTTTAAATAGTAAACAAACACATACCAATTCCAGTATAGGCCCATTTACAAATAATTTTTTATAGTTTAGAATTTAGCCCATGGTATTAGGTTTATTGAGTCCAATACTAATTTGATTTTTTTTTAAAATACTAATAAAACATTATGGAATGGTACATTTTTTCAAGCTCGAACAGGGTACGTGAATTCTCAGAGACGCCTCTGGACTCATACTAGTCATATTCTATAAACAATCATGTTTTTCTTATTGTGTCATGACACGTTTTTACAGTGTTATTGCTTACTAAACATGTTTGTGTTAGTGTTTAACAAATGACACAATTAGTTAAATGTGTCATGTTCGAGCTAAGTTCAAGCCTATAATCATATTCATAGCATATTCACACGACCCGTATTTCATAACATGATACGTTTTACCATCTCCAAGCAAAATTCAAGGAATTATAAAGGAAATTTGTGTTCAAATGGACAAATGGTGTCTATCATCCATGCGTCCAATTACTAAAGATTAAAACATATTCAGGATATTTAAAAAACTAAACTTGATTATTCAAGAAAAATTGAAAAATGCTATATCCGAAATTGATAGCAATTATTCATTTAACAACTTCCAAATGTGAACATCTCTTTCTTACCAACCAAAGTTTCAACTATTGCTTTTCTTATAATAATTTATGATAAAACTTATAAAGTTTAATCTATGCATAGTTTTAGTTAGCTTTCATACTTTTTTTCTTGTAAGCTATGAACTTGTTTCATACTTGCTTTGTTATACAAACAGGTCAAATTTAATTACAAAAACACATTAGTTTAGTTATAATCTAATTTCCAAACAAAACAAAATTTAGCTATATTCAAGATCACCAATCTCAGTTGGACCAACGCGCGTAAAATCAGTTAAACACTACGACATATACATCATAAAGTATAAACTCGATAAAGGAATAACTTTCCCCAGTCCCAAATCGTTACTGTTATTGTTATCGTGATCAACAAGTATATAACCTCGCCAAACAAATACTTACTTTGGTTTCGATTTATCGAGATTTTACTACAATGAGACATATGATGTGTAGATTGTAGAAGAGTCTATAGTGAGAAGAAACATAATTTACAACATGGCAACATCCATAAAGAAAGAGAACACCTTGCAGTATAAGTTACACTTCATACATAATAAATACCAAACCGCCAAACGAAACAAACAGGTTAAGAAAAACACTGCGGATCCCAGATCAAGATCAGGGTTCGATGATAAAGTTAACAAAAATACAATCGAGATTGTATAAATTAGAAAACTCACCAAGTAGAGACTCATCACTCAAGACTGCATAGTAACCTTTTCATTAAAGTCTTCAGTAATACTGGTCAAAACAGGTTCGTTTGGCTCGGTTTCATCATGACTTTGAAACTTTACATTGTCGTTTTTGTTTGTTGTATCTTGGTAGATAGCAAGACTACGGCGAACCGTAGCGTTTGTTGTGTTTGACTTGTCTAAACCAACTGAGACACTGCAGCTTTTCCTTCTGCCCAATTTTGGCGATTTTGCACGAGTTGGTGGTGGCTGTAAGAAAGTGAGAAAACATTATCATTTATTCAAACAGGCACTAGAACTCTAATGCAGTAAGATGTGGAGCATGTGTAAAGTAAATAAATAAAATATAAAAACTATGTATTGTCGGAATTGTCGCCTCTAATAGAATTTATAGATAGATATGTATGTGTCATTTAAACAGTCTAATAGTCCATGCATTGTCTTTAGGACTGCAAACGAATGGAACGGAACGAACAAGACCTCGTTCGTGGTCATGTGTTAAGGAATATATGTGTTCACAAGCTGTTCATGAACACTTACCGAACGAGATTTTTTGTTCATGTTCGTTCGTTAAGAAAATGAACGTGTTCGTTTGTTAATTTTAGGCAAAGAACGAAAACGAACGTTCATGAACACAAACTAATGTTCACGAACACAATTGGAAACAGACGAACATACACAAGCTTTTATTAACAAAATATATACTAAACTGATACTTATTAAATATTTTATTTGTCGGAAGTTTGAAGTAATTAAATACAATATAAAAACTAAAAACACTAATGAACTATCGAACACAAACGAACACGTTACCGAGCGTTCACGAACATAAATGAACGAACATGGCCTCTGTTCAGGTTCGTTCGTTTAACAAAACGAACGAAATTTCTTGCTCGTGTTCGTTCATTTATTCAAACGAACTTCCTGCCGAACAATTCACGAACTGTTCGCTAAACGTTCAGTTCGTTTGTAGCCCTAGTTGTCTTTAACAATCTGACAATGTTTGACTAAACAAATAGTTTAAAGGAAGTGTTTTGACTCTTAACCATACATACGCCCATATAAATAAGCCCCTTGTTGTTTGAAAAAACCCTCCACTTCAATTGGTATTTTTTCACGAAAAGCAGACATTAGATAACAAATCCAGTGTTTCACTAAGATTTCGAATAGTGGTCTCGAATGCAAGTTGATTTGTAATGACAACAATAGATAAATTAGTATTGTAGATTGAAAGGTTTCCATAAAACACAAGAATCTAAATACCTTATATTATAACATTAACAAAGCTTGTGAAGCTGTATATTTTTATAAATTACCTTCTTTAGCTCAACCTTCGGTGGCGGGCCCTCATGGTAGAAGCTTGGCATTGGGTTTGCCTTAAATGTCAAACTCTTTCTGAGTTGCTTCAGTGCTGCTTCTTTTTCCTCCTTTTACATATACAATATTAAAACAAATTATAAATTTCAAATTAACGTGGCTGCATAAAGAAACTAGATGCGGAAAAAAATGAAAAATAAATCATGTATACCTTGGACCTTGCCTCACATTGAATTTTCTCTGCCTCCAGTGCTTGCTGTTTCTCCTCTAATTTGGAATAAAACTGATGTATACAAATTCAGAACGTAGAACATAAGGAGGGTTATCAGTTTGATGGTATGTTTAAAAGAGGTTAACATGTAGAGGTTGCCAAATGGGCCAACGGGTTAACAAGTCAAAACATGTGACTTTTGTTACAAGATGAAACTGGTCAAGTCGACCCAAAATACCCATGTCCAAAATATTTAAAACTTTATAATTAGTGGAGTAAAATGCCATTTTCATCCCTGAGGTTTGGCAAGTTTTGCAACTTTCGTCCAAAGATTTTTTTCCGCATCTGGATCCAAAATGTTTGAGATCTTGCCATTTTCGTCCGGGTCGTTAACTCCATCTATTTTTATCTGTTAAGTCAGGGTTTTTTTTTCTTTTTAGCTAACTTAAAAGGCAATTCGGTCTTTTCACTTTATGTAAAAAGACAGAATACTCCTGAAAAAGACCTAATTGCCCTTTAAATTAAGAAATAAGACGAAAATACCCCTGGATTAACAGAGAAAAATGGATGGGGTTAACGAGCTGGATGAAAATGGCAAGATTTTAAACCTTTTGGATCTAGATACGAAAAAACAAACCTTTGAACGAAAGTCGCAAAACTAGCCAAACCTCAGGGACGAAAATGGCATTTTACTCTAAATAGTGTGTCACATATGATTACGAAAATTATACTTCAATAATAATCTAATTTTCTTAAATAAAATGAGTTTGGAGATTTTAGGCAATATAGCACACGCCCATTTTAATTGATCAAACAGGTAAGTAAAAAGAGTTTAACAAAATATGTACCTCTTTTCGTCTCTCTGCACGTGTGCTGCACCTGAACACTGGAACTGCTGCAGAAGTGGGCTTAGACCTTACGGTCCTCGGTATTGCAGCAGTACTTACCATAGTTAAGAACCAGAACAAGTTTAAAAAAACAGAAAAAAAAAACAATAAAGTCAGCACAAAAAGGAAAAAAACGAAAACAATAATATGGATACGAGGAAGCAACAGAACAAGAATCATCGTCATCCGCATGCTTCTTGTTATTTGGTTGCAAAGGCTTCCTCCCTACCGAAGGTGGGACATCCTGAACCCGAAAAACAAAAAAGAAAAAAAAAATATTATTTTGATGAAAACTCGTAAAGAAAGAGTATGTGTTCAACTTGAGCGGTTCGTCGATTACTTCATTGGTTTTCTTTGTGACTTTGCTTGAATGAGACTTTTTAGCAACAAGATTGCCAACAGGGCGGGCGCGCTTTTCAGTAGCAAGAGCAAACGGCTGTGGAACAGTGGATTTTGTTTTAGCAGATTTGGTTGAAGGTTTGACCGGTGTGTTTGACTTCTTACTTTCGCCTTCTATTTGCTGCGTGCCAGATGCCGTCTTCTCCTTCACCAAGCCAATGTCAGAGTCCGTTGCGGCATTAGTTGAATCACCGGAAAGATTATCTATATGCTTTATATCTTCGATAATACATATCTTCTCTTCGAACTCCTTAACTCCATCCGTTGTCGGAGTATCAGGCTTTGAGTCCTCGTCGACGGAAACATTAGAATCGACCAAAAGATCGGTGTGTGAATCGCCAGATAGATCGTTACTTGAACCGCCAGAAAGATCGTTACTTGATTTTCCGGAAAGATCGTTAGAATCGATAGCGACAGAGTCTACTTCCTTGTCCGTACATACGTTAGCGACTTCCAATCCCATTGGACTGCATACACAACAATGAATTTAATAAATTTTTATATATTTCCTATAGGTTTCTAGCATCATTTACCCAATATTTATAGACAAATAAGCTTTGTATATGTTCTAATATGGAAATTACATGCATGTACAACCTGAAAAGCATGTTGTACCCAATATTTATAGACAAATAAGCTTTATATATGTTCTAATACGGAAAATACACGCATGTACAACCTAAAAAGCATGCTGCACAAGAACCTGCTGCACAAAAATAAGGAAAATACATGAGGTGCGCGCCTCAGGGTCACTTTTTGCCAAGAAATCGCGTTTCAGGTGCGCGAAACGCGCCTTATGCTACCAAAAGCGCAGGGGTTCGAGCCTTGTTGCGCTTTGCGCCTAAAGCGCGGTTTTTAACCAAGTGACGTGACAAACATGTGACAAACTTGTCCATCTTCACATAACTTTCAAACTGTAAGACCTAAGAAGTTAAGTCAGCAAACAAGACGTTCTGAGTCGAGACTAAAGCCTTTACTCGATCGGTCCATCCTTAGGCGCAAAATCCTTCGTTAAGGCTCTAAAGTCAACAATATCTGAATCTTCAAGAATTCTCACTTTTTACTTCTTTATTCAGTACAAATCTTAAAAATTTCAACTTTTATCCTAATTTGCTAAAAATAAACACATCTTAATTCTCAAAAAAATGTTTCACAAATTTAAATTACACATTTACACCACACTACTACAATAATCAGCTTCATAACTACCCCAAACCCTAATTTATCAAAATGTTCAAAAAATTAACCAATAACAGACAACAACAACTCAAATTCATGATGCACAGTAAACCTAACACATTAATCTCACATATTCCGTACTAATTCATCACATAAACCCTAAATAACAACCGAATTCCAAAATTGACGAACAATGTAGATCTAATTACAAATGAATTGCTCCACAAACACAAGAAAATAGCATATGAACACATAAATTTAAAAAAATGAAGAGATAATGTGAGAAAATACTTACAGATTGAAGAGGATTTGAACAGTTTGAGAGCTTGAAAGTAATTTCTGTGCGGTTAAGGCGGTGGGTGTATAAATAGTAGGTGTGTTAACGGCGTTAAGTTACGGCCGTTTGTGTGTTTTTGAATCTTTTGGGCGCTGTTGCAATTGCAAACGTCTTTTGTAGAAAAGTATTGTAACAATTGTAGATCTGAGCCTTTAATTGAACGCGGTGACACAATAGAAATTAACTCGGCAAAATTACGTATGGGTTGGTTTAAACCCTAATCACGCATGTTATTTGCAAAATTACAGAGGTTATAAAAAAATCAAAACTCGCATGCCACCAAATATGAAAATTATGCATGTTAAACTCAAAATTACGCATGGGTTGTTCTAAACACTAATTACACATGTTATATACATAATCACACACGTTATAAAAAAAATAAGAATGAT
The DNA here is from genome assembly GCA_030545235.1 of Helianthus tuberosus. NCBI lineage: Eukaryota > Viridiplantae > Streptophyta > Magnoliopsida > Asterales > Asteraceae > Helianthus > Helianthus tuberosus. The sequence continues at coordinate 138,884,733 of CM060426.1, read as the reverse complement.
GCGTGTCTCAATCTCTTGCTCGCATATGCATCGCACGATAAACACTATTGAATTTTACACATTCTATAGTAGTTTAGTTTCACATGGTGTGGTGAAAATTATATTATTATTATATAATAACAATTGAGGTATGTTCTTAGGAACAATGCCTCTTTTATTTTTAGTGGTTTTTATCTTGTAAAAAAGTTTATTTTAATTGTTTTTTAGTTAATTTAGTTAATTTAGTTAAAGTGATTTATATAGTCTTCAAGTTTTGTCCTTTTTTATGTTAAAATTTTTTCTGTATAAATTCGAGTTTGTCTATATTTTACTCCAACTCGCAATATAAGTTTGTGTTTATATTTGTCTACGTTTTACGGCACGTAACGGTATAAATTCACGTGTCAGTATAGATTAATTGTTTTGTTTTACAATTTTCCCCAATTTTGACCTTTGTTTGCTTACTACTTAGCATGGTTTTACGACTCACATGCCCGCAACACGGGTTTTAAACACTAGTTATAAACATGTGTAGTTTATGCATGTGTATAATAAATATAGTATCATGAAGTTCACCGTTTAAAAATAAATAAATAAAAATATAGTATCATGTTAAGACAATATTTAACTTTTATATCACACAAAACAAATCTAAACGTTCATTGTAATGTATAAATTTAAGTTATTTTATACTTTTATTAGGGTCAAATTCTTGAGAAAAAAAAAATCCTGAAATGGAAAAAAGAGATCACATACTTGACAAATATTGTGTGTGCTAAAAAAAGTAAGCCAGATTGATATGGACATGTGAAATCTTTTACCTATCTTTTACATGTAAAAAAAGAGGATTTAATATTTTTTTAATTAAACTTATGGATAACAAATGAATATAAAATGGACATGTGAAATCTTTTACCTATTTTACACATATAAAATGTACATTGATACATTTATACGTTAATGAACCCTCCCCCCACCTAACAACCCTAAGAATGATAATGTGATTACAGCCAAATTGGCACCAAAAACAGCAAATTTGAGGTGGGGTTGATTATCAATATGATGTGTATATTCCATCAGTTTCTAACATTTGAGTTTAAGCCACTAAATAAGTGGCCCCTCTACTTTGATTAATCCTCTTAACCATTGTTGATAATACCCTTTACAACCTTCTCATATTATTAAGCCTGTAATCATTTCCTTTGATTTTTTATATCAATACAATTATTTTTTAAACAATGTAAGGGTGTACGGGATGGAGTGCGGGGAAGGCGGGCGGTGACAGCTCACTGCATGGTAACACCGCCGCCAAACCCACTTTCAATTCGATAAACTCAAAGGAGCGGGGTATTGTCACCGCGCATGGAAGAAGCAAATTTTGACCGTTGGGCGAGTTTCATGGGGAGTGGAGAGGAGAGGGGAGCACCTCTTACGTTTGAGTGTAAAATGAGGAGTGAAGGGGGGATTTGACATGACAGAGTAGGATTGGTTGTGGTGGAGAGGGGACTGCTCCACTCGAGTGGAGCGCCCCTTACACCCTAAAAGAATTTTGTTATTCAAAAACATTAGAGGTCTTATTATAGGGGATGATGTGTGATAAGTTTTGTCTGGACCTACTCGGACTAAGTACATCTCGAGCTTAGCTTTGGATCTTGTATCATGGACCTCTAGACCAACTAGACATTCCCTCCTTATGACGAGACTAAACTGATTGTTCTGTTTTTCGTATTGTTATGTAGAAGCACCCCAAGACGAGAAGAAAATTAGAAGATAAAAGACCCTATACTATATATACAATAATGAAAACCCCATCATGTACAAATACAAAAAGGATAATTATAAAAGGAACTTAATAAAATAATATATTCTAGTTATGATAAAGATAATTAAAAAAATCATAGCTAATGAGAGTTGAAAGGATGCTAATATATTTTAGGACCTTAAAAATTCCAATCATATTGTGAAGAAAGAAAGTGATCATGGAAACGTGATCAAGAGAAATAGAGTATATTGTCATGGGAATTGGATCAAATACAAACATTTACGTTTGTAAGAACCGTAAGAACCAACACATAATTGACAAGTGTCCCTCAACAAAAAATGAGTTTAGGGGTAATTTAGACCTTTTCACCATATTCATTTATAACTAATTAAAAATAATTATTAAAACATCTCTAAATCCATGGAACTTTAATTCAAATCAAAGTTTTAATTTTTTAACATATCCATGATCTAGTAACTCTCCATAATCGAATCAACCTGTAGGAACCACCACAAAAAATATAATCAGCACAACACTATATAATTAGCAAAACATTCTTAATCGTTCTCCATTATCAGCACATCGTCCTCAATCGTTCTCCATTATCAACATAAACGACATTAGCACAACATCCTCAATCGTTCTCCATTATCAGCACATCTGATGTGCTGATTGTATCTACTTTTGGTGTTTGTTTGTATTATATTGTAATTAACACATAATCAGCACATTATCAGCACAATTATAAAACAACTTTTGGTAACTTTTTTAAAAGTTACTTTTATAAATAAAAAAAGGTATAGCAATATGGTACTCATATTAAAGATAAAAAAATACTTGATTTTATGGTATATTTTTTTTTAAATAATGAAGTATATAAAAGTTATTTTAGTTTAAAAAACCTTGGTGGAATTTGTATTTAACTGAAAATGGTCAAATGACTAGCAATTTTACAAAATTACCCCTAACTTGTTAGTACTAATTTTTAATTATAAGGGTTTTATTTATAATCAAACCCAACCCTTGATTTAAACTATCAATGGTTCAGATTTGTTCTTACGGTTCTTACAGTTAGCACTGTTTGTATATGATCTCAACCCTATTGTCATGATATATGTTGTTAAAAGAAGTCATGTGGCTGAATGATATACTTACACGGCGTTCATTTTACAATCAATAAATAATAAATATGTTGAAAATTGCAATAATCTCACAATACACTTATATATTTTTTTAAGTGTGATACAAAACCGTCTTACCCATTTCCTCATTAAATCATCAATGCATGACATACAAGTGTTTTATGCGTTTCTTGTAGTTCTCAACATGAAACTGGTTACGAAAAGAAGTTTTTATGTTGGAGACAGTGGTATTATGTGAAAATGAAAGATTCTTATGTTAATACAAAGCTTACTTCATCCGAGAGGTGAGTAAATCAGAGGTTGTAACATTGGAGAAGTTCACAACGAGATATAACATATCTAGCTTCTCAATTTAGGCATCATCAAGGGCTAAGTTTTAGAATTCTTTAAAGCTCTTGCATATTGATGTTGGTTAACTAGGAGGGGAATTGAAGGTGGAGATCGTTAAAGTTTGTTTATTGAGTAGTCCTTGAAATGAATGGCGTCAAGCGTAAAGGGGTTGAAATTGTGGGGAGTAAAGTGTCTAGCTATTGTAAAACACAAATAAGGGTTGTTTATGTGTCATGGGCTTACACCTTTTGTCGCCTCACCCAAATTGGACGTGAAACACTGCTCCCATGAGGTGTGAGGGAAAGATGTTAGCAGAACAACGGGCGTGGGGAAATAGTGTGGGGCCATATTTATTTTTTGAGCCAATGTCTTTGAAACGCATCACACCTTGTATTATTATTATTATTATTATTAATTCATTAATTTAAACATTATTTTAGTTAACGGAGAATAGTAAAACCATTAGACCAAGTGGTGTGGTTTCACACCTAAGGGTCGTGAAGAATTCAAGTAAGCCATTTGGTGGCATCGTTTTTTTAGGAAATGGGTGTGGATGGTCCGTGAAACACCGCATAGGTGAGGGTGTGAGCCTAGACACACGTGAAGGGGCGGAGGAGGAAGGCATGAAAAGGATGTGGCGGCTTTGTGTCGATGTGGCTTTGACCACCCCTAGGCGTGGTTTCACTACACCTAGTGTTACACTTTAGAGAAAAAAGTGAGTGAGATCCTTACTATCTACGTGACTATTACTTTTTCACTTTTTAGAAAACTATTAAACATGTCACAAGGTAAAAGTTGATGATGTACACCACATTATACATATTATTTGAAAGTTTGCATAGTAACTGAATATTTTTAAGTATTTGTTTTATTTTAATATTTATTATAATGTATTATTTATCATATATAACAAGATTTCTATATATTATTTGAAATATTTTTGAGTTGTTTTGATTTCCATGATAATATTTTATTCTTCATATAATTTGATTTTTTCTAACAAGTTGCGTATATTAACTTTTTTTTTAAATTTACCTTCGCAACTATGTTTATTTTTTCAACATTCCGATATAAATTTTATTAAAAATAGATATTATGTCACTATCATACCAAACCGAACCAAGACCGACCAAACAACATTGGTAACGGTACCTGTAATCATCTTTATGGTTTCCGGTTTCAATAACTTTTTGTTTATACAAATCTATCAGCGACTATAAATGAATATCGGTATCGATACCGTAACAATCTTAACTGGTCGATATAGTTCAAACAATATCGGTGCCGGTACTGTGATCATTTTTATCGTTTTCGGTCGATATCAATACATGTTGATTTCTATATCGAATGAATTATCATAACCGATTTGTAACGAACTAAAACAATACCCATTTAACGCCTGTGGTAACGTACCGCGGCAATGCGCGGGAGAATTACCTAGTTATAATTATAATTTTATAAATATCAAAATAAAGTGATGATGAATAGTAAAAAAATATATATTAAAGTATTTAATTCTTAATAGTAATTTATAATTTATAATATTATCTTTTAATAATAATTTTAAATCTTTACTTAGTTTTATTTGTTTTTTTATCAGTTGTTTGCTCACGTATTGTGACGGTGCGTTACCGTGAATATTGTTTATTATTATTTAATTTAATTCTTAATAGTAATTTATAATTTATAATATTATCTTTTAATAATAATTTTAAATCTTTACTTAGTTTTATTTGTTTTTTTATCATTTTAAGTTGTTTGCTCACGTATTGTGACGGTGCGTTACCGTGAATATTGTTTATTATTATTTAACTTGAAATTTTAGTAATTTTAAAATAAATACTAAATCCGCAAATATGTTTATCTATCTTTTTACCATTCCAAGTTATTTGCTCGCGCATTGTGACGGTACGTTACCGTGAATATTGTATATTAAAGTATTTAATTCTTAATAGTAATTTATAATTTATAATATTATCTTTTAATAATAATTTTAAATCTTTACTTTGTTTTTTTTTATCATTTTAAGTTGTTTGCTCACGTATTGTGATGGTGCGTTACCGTGAATATTGTTTATTATTATTTAATTTGAAATTTTAGTAATTTTAAAATAAATACTAAATCCGCAATTATGTTTATCTATCTTTTTACCTTTCCAAGTTATTTGCTCGCGCATTGTGACGGTACGTTACCGCGGGCATTGGATCGATATTGAGCCGGTTCATTACAGTACGAGTACGATATATGCATTCGTTATTGATTGTTAAGTAATTTTAAATCTGCACCTATTTTTATTTTTACTATTTTAAGTTGTTTGCTCACGCATTGTGATTGCACGTTACCGTGGATATTGTTTATTATTATTATTATTATTATTATTATTATTTAATTTGAACTTTTAGTAATTTTAAAATAAACACTAAATCCGCAACTATGTTTATCTATCATTTTACCATTCCAAGTTATTTGCTTGCGCGTCGTGACGGTACGTTACCGCAAGTATTGGATTGATATTGATCCGGTTCGTTACATTACCGGTATGATATATGCATTCGTTATATAAATTACCATGTGTTTTACATCGGATGAAAATTATAAAAAATGGACATTGTACCGACACCAATGTTGTTTGAACGCCGGTTCAGATTGTAACGCTACTGTTAGATATTCATTTATCGTCGAATATATAGTTGTATAAATGAAAATTTACGAAACCAGAAACCATAAAAATGAATCTAGGTACTGGTACCGATGTTCCGTATGATAGCGATACAACGTCAGCTTTTCGAAATAGAAAACAATAAAATAAATATCAGTACCAAACCGTTGTTGTACGTCCGGTTCACTACGTTAGCGGCACGATATCCATTATCAAACATGAAACCATAACAATGAATTCATACCAGTATTGATGTTGTCCAGTTCAGTTTGGTACGGTATGGTAGTGATACGGTGTGAGGTTATCCAAAGCAAAAACAATAAAAATAAATACCGGTATCGATGCAAATGTTGTTCAATCGGTTTCGGTTCGATTTGGTATGATAGCAGCATGGTGTTCGTTTTCAATAAAATCTATATCGCATTGTTGAAAATAATAAGCAAGAACGCGAACGAATCAAACCAATATAAAGTGAACACATCAGTATTGGTATCGATATATGTTTTTATTGTTTTCAATCGATGTAAGATTTTCTCTTTGGATTACAATAACGAGTGTCCGTACTATAACGAACCGAACTAATACCAACCGACTTTCCGCCGCGAAGCGCGGAAGATTATAACTAGTTATGATAAAATGAGATAGCAAGAATTATTTTTTTTCCTATTCACACTTTACACCATCTTTACATTTATGTTGCAATCAATAAAAATACGATTCTCCCAATTGTTAATAATACTATTGATGTATTTTGTTCCATATTTGTTAGTGTTTATTTCTCATTTAGGGCTTTTTGTTTAGCTCTTAATGGTTCAGATTTCTTACTGGTTCAACACTTAATGGTTCAGACTGTTTGTTTCACGAGCAAATGTCTGAATGGTTCAAACATTTGTCTCTGAATGGTTAAACATTATAATGAGTCTGGATGGTTGTCTCTGAATGGTTAAGCATTATAATGAGTCTGGATGGTTAAGACCTCTAATCTGAATTGATAAGACATTTGCCTTTGAATGGTTAAACATTATACCAACTCTTAATGGTTTAGACATCTCTCTTACTAGCTCAGTACTTAATGGTTCAGACATTTTACTGGTTCAACACTTAACCATTCAGAAGTTCTCAAACAACCCTTTAGTACACTATAAACATCACTAGTCTACATGTGATTTGTGCTTTGTTGACCATCAATTGTGTTAATGAATAAGCGTCTTCGAATGTCACCTTCCCCAACAACCATATGAAACAAGTAACTGCTATTTAAAACTAGTAATTATCATTTAAATGAAACAAACATAATTAAAGACTTTTTTATTTCTATAATGACTTGAATTGACACAAGTGGGTATCAAACTATCAATTTATTGAGTTATTGTACTTTAAGAAAACAAATAAGCACTTGTCTATCAACTTATATAAATAGCTTTAAAATAGTATTATCTCTTCATTCAAAACTAATCATTTAAGGACGATTAAAAGTTCGGTTTAACCCTCCATTTGTTTTTGTTCTCCTACACCAAAAAACGACTATCCTTCTCTTCATTCAAAACTAATCGTTTAAGGATGATTAAAAGTTCGGTTTAACCCTCCATTTGTTTTTGTTCTCCTATACCAAAAAACGACTATCCTTACTACCACCATCGCTCATCGGTGTTTGCCACTTCTAGCGAATATCTCCTTCCCTCTCTCACAAGAAATTTTACGAACATAAGTAACACAATCATTAGTTTATTTTCATAATTCTTTTTTGCAATAAATACAATGTATAAATAAATAATCTTAACTTATCGTGTTATATTTTCCGGTAAAAATACAACACCTAACCTCACATAGGGATGAACATTTGGTACAATATACCGGTACTTACTTTTTGCCATTTTCGGTATCGGTACTGGTTCGATACGGTACCGATACCCAATTTTGACGAATTTCGATACCAATATTTTTGGTACGGTAACCGATACCACACTCGTTCCTAACCTCACATGTCATTCAACTATGACAAATTAATATTTAGTAGTAAACAATAAAAATCTAATTTTTATAGAAAATGAAAAAGAAAAAAAGATTCTCTAACTGCCTAACAGAACACCCGCTTAAAAATAACTGCATCTTAAACCACCATATGAACTAACCAATCAAACCCATCCACGTGGCACATTCTAATTGGACTAACCAACCTATATATACAATATCTTTCATCTTCATCCAATTTCAGTGTTACTCTCACTTCACATCGATAACGTACAGTGCAAGAAATCTACACAAAACGAAAAATGTCTGAAGAAACCGCCACTGATGAGCAGAAAATTGCAGAAGTAGCAGAGGAAATGTCAAAGATGCATCGAATTCGAGTTTCTAACACGAAGAAGCCTTTCATCTTCTACCTTAATCTCGCTAAGGTTAGGGTTTCTACGCTTTTAATCGAGTTTTGGTTACGATTTTGTATGTAGTATGGTTTAACATTGAATCGGAGTGTTTCTGGATGTTGATTGCTTGTTTCTGATCAGTTATATGCTGTAATTTGTTGTTTGTGATCAGTTATATGATGTGATTTTGTTTCTGATCCTTCGTATGATGTAATTTTGTTTCTGATCATAATATGGTGTAATTTTGTTGTTTTTGGTCATTTATATGTCGTAATTTTGTTGTTCTTGATCAATTATACGGTGTAATTTTGCTTCTAATCAAGTATATGCTGTAATTTGTTGTTTCTGATCAATTATATAGTGTAATTTTGTTGTTTTTGATCAAATATATGCTGTATCTTTGTTTTTGATCATTTATATGTTGCAATTTTGTTGTTTCTGATAAAATATTTGGTGTAACTTTGTTTCTGATGAATTTTATGTTATAATTTTGTTTCGGATAATTTATATGGTGTACGTAATTTTGTTGTTTATGATCAATTATATGATGTAATTTTGTTTCTGATTAAGTATATCATGCAATTTGTTGTTTTTGATCAGTGGTGATCAACTCTGAAAGTTTTTGCGTTCATGTGATGTGAAGTTTTCGTACTTATCAATTGAATTACAGTCGGTCCATCTGTTTGACTGAGGTTTAAATTTCAATATAGTGGATAAATTACTTGGTAATGTGTGATTTCAGTCTTCATTAGGGTTTGTAAGTCACAATGATACGCGCTTAATTATCACGTCTTTCACTAGTGCAGTAGTGCTTAATGTCATAACCTAGTAGAGAAACTGATTAACGTGTGTTTTCATTTATGTTCTTTAATGGGATCGTTCGTGAAGTTCTTTTGGGTAGATTGATTATTGAAATTTGTTTGATGATGTTATTTCTTGTATTGACTTGATCTGTTAATGGTGACAGAAATACATCAAGCGTTACAACAATGTCAAGCTCACAGCCTTGGGGATGGGTAAGATTCAACAATACATTTTGCATTTTTTTTTTTTGCTAGTAATCGACACGAACATAATGCACACTAAAAACATGATTTAACGGACTTCTCTTATTGTAATATATGCAGCCATACCAACTGTTGTTCTAATCTCCGAGATTCTGAAGGAAGATGGACTGGCAACTCAGAAATGTAAGAATATAACTTCTTTTCTTATACAAAATTTATCGAACATTCAATCTGAATTGTTACTTGTTTGGGTACTGACACAGTGATAGCCGTATCAACTGTTCAAACCAAGGATAAATTTACAAGCAGATACATTCAGAAGGCCAAGGTTCGCTCGTTTTACTCAATTTTGTTCAACCATCATGCTATATTATGTTAGCATCTTACATTCATCGTTCTTGATTTCAGATTGAAATTGTGATGGAACTGAATGAGCAATATGATAAAGCGAAAACTGATGCAATCATATTGAAGAAGAGTGCTCAGCCTAAGGTTAGTCTTTCTTTCTTTCTTTCCATTGTATCACTAAATCGTTTGATGTTAATTTATTATAGACTGGAGTCAAGAAGACCGATGGAACATCGCTTGATGTCACTGCTTGTAAATCACAGGTTGGTTTTGAATCTTTTGATCACAGATGTCGATTTAGATCAAATCATGATGTTGTGATTTGTGTTTGACTCGTTATCATCACAGGATGAAATTGTTGATGGTGGTAAGGCTGGTGTCAAGAAGGCAGTAGATGAGACTAAGGTTGGTTTTTGTTTGGGATTTTGGTTTCAATCTGAGGCGAAAATTGTTGTATTTAGCTTGATTCCCCTTTTTATACGTGCAGACTAAAACTGTGATTGAGATATCTGCAGCAGTAGCTAGCAGCAGCTGAAGGGAATGTTGATCGGAAGATGTGAATAGAGGCAAGGTGGCAAGGTTTTAGTAATGGTTGTTGTATGGTACATTTACATTACATGAAATTTTACTTCCAGTTGATTTCGACATAACTATAGTCTGTACAGTGTACATATTTCAGTCTATCGATCATGCACACATTCTTAGAGTGGTTTATTTCGACATAACGTGGAGACTGAATCTGAGAAACCGCGAAGGATTAAACGTTGATCTGAATTGAAAAGGCCTTGGCTTGTTGTCAAAATCTATGTGAAAAATGAATATAAAGACCATTTTGCTCTAACATCCAGATACGTAACCACTCGTTTTATTGAATAAAAAAAGATAGGATCTTCCATGCTCTTACACATGTACTAAGTTTGATAAATAAAGAAAGGGTCGGATCGGATGGCAAGCCACTAAGGTAAAAGGAACAAATACAGAAATAATGGGAGTTAGAATTGTACACTGTTATTAAAAACAGACACTTTAACTGTTTATACAGTTTTCAATTTACAATTGCTTATTAAAGGACCATCTATACATGATATTAGCTCTCAGAGTACAAGTGTAACGTTTGATGTCACTGAAGGAGTGTGGATATAGCTAGCGTGGCAATCGTGTCAGGATGAATCGTTGAGTTCAAACACAATGTATATATTTATTTTTTAACCCATTTACCTAAATGAGAAAAAAAAGCTTGACTTAAACACAAATTTAGTTAACTGTTTGCTTTAAACATGAGTCGACCCCTTTTTTTTACAGACTTAAAACTGCATCACTCCATCGGTAAAAAAAATGTTTGCTAGCTGTTATATGTTGCTTGATCGATTGAATTTTAGTTATGTCTTTTTAATGTTAACGCAACTTTATATCTAAATATTCTTTATAATATGATTATGTAGGAAGCGTAAAGAAACATCATTACGCCTTTTATGCCATATTGCCATTGCCATATATAGTCTCAGAATCCCCCCGCATGACACATCATCGTCACCTCAGCATTCTTCCCATTTTTCTTATTGTCCATTTTGGATGGAGTTGTCTCACTTTTCCCCATCTATACATATATCTATATGTATATATACGTGTGTGTTGTCCGGGGTCTCTGTGAACCTCAGTGATTCAGTGAAGCAAAAAAGTCCCTGAGATTGGGAAATGGGGTTCTGGGTCAGTGGCGGAACTAGACCTTCAACTCAGGGGTATCCCAAAATTTTTTAGGGGTGTTCTCGTACTTGTTCAGGGGTGTCCTGTGTATAAAAATCGGAAAAAAAGGGGTGTCCTGTGTATAAAAATCGGAAAAAAAAAATTTACACTACTGGTCAAAACTTGAGCCGTAGCCCGGGCTACGCCCGTTAAGCCTACAGGTCCGCCCCTGTTCTGGGTTGGGGCCGGCTTGGTGAAACACCTCCTTTACTCCCACTTCGTGCCCTCTTATTAAAACCAGGGTTATAAACAAGCCGAGCTACTCAGGGGCGTAGCATTTAAGGGGCCGGGAGGGGCGCTCGACCCCTCAAACTTTTCGCTCAGTAGTGTTGTACATGTAGTTTTCGTATAGAAATTTTTGGGTATATACGTTTTCAACCCCCCGATTCTATAGAAATTTTTGGGTATATACGTTTTCGACCCCCAGACGAAAACTTCAAGCTTCGCCACTGGAGCTACTCGAGCTCGGCTTGTAAAAAAAAAGCTCGAAAGGAGTTGAGCTTAAACAAGCTTGAGCCTAAAAATAAGCTTATATAGAAGACAAGTCCAAGCTTCACTTATCGAGTCCGAGCCGGCTCGAAAGCCTAAACAAATCCATTATTTATATAGTTTTTAGTTAATACATTCAATATATATATACCGAGCCGAGCCAAACTTGAGTTTTAGAAACAAAGCTTGAATCCAGTCTAGCTTGGCTCGTTTGCACCCTATATTTGTATAATCTCATTTTAAAAGAGTACGAAGGCGGGATAAGATTAAACAAACAACCCCTCTCTTTTCCTTCCCAAACACGCAGAAAAACAAACCTTCAAACCCTAATCCACCATGAACACACCAAAACACACCTGCTTAAAACTCCAAATCCCTCAACATCCCCAACCAATCTTCATCAAAGGCACCTGGTTTTCTTCTCACTTCAACCTCTCCATCACCGACGGCTCTAACGCTTGGACCTGCACCGGTAATAGTCGCTATTTCAATCCGATTATTATCATTTAAAACCCTAACACCGTCAATTTCAATATTAATTGATTTTTTTGCAGCATCGGAAGATGAGGTTGCAGAGCGAGCATCTAATTGGGATCAACCGGTGTCTGAGTACGTTGAAATGTCGGAGCGGTACCTAGGGTTTCAACAACCGGGTTCGGTCTACGGCTTTGCTGATGCTGGTGGAGGATTTAAAAGAGTAGGTACTTTTATGTTTTTGAGTAGTGTTGTAAAAATCGGGATTAATCGCGCTAATTGGTATTTGGTAGTTTAGGGTTTAAATTTCATCTAGTCAGACCTAAAATCGGTAATTGGTCAAAATCAGTCAAAGTCTTTGAGGTATCTAAAAATTTATTTATCGAATCCGATTAATAAGTGCACTGATTTTAACGTTATTTTACTAATTTCGTGAAAATAACGTTAAAAGCTGAGGACGGTTAATCATCATGTGGTGGCGTTGATAGCTGAAAGACAAAAGGGTACATGCACTAATCGGTCTTTGTCCTGATTGCTGAGTGTTATGTGCCTTATGTCCAAGGCTTGAAAAATTACATATAAAATTCCAATCTGCTTAATTCCTATTATTAATGTTGATTAATCGTTAGTCAGTCCCCCACAGCCCGTCTAGCGCCTAGCGATTTTTACAACCATGGTTTTGAGTATATGTGATTGTGGTTTTGTTTTATGATTATTGAGGGTTAAAATGGTAGAATCTTGAGAAACATGTAAGACCTAGAAGCTTGTATAAGAAGCTTCTATCCATTCTGATTAACTAGTTAAATTGATTGTTTACAGTGATCACTGTTCACTCATGCTAGTAACTTGTAATGTGTGTCAGGTTTGGATAAACATAGATTTATTTGCAGAACAAGTAAGTATGTGTATGATAGGTTTGGAGAATAACATACTAATGACTATTGGTGTGTTTGCATAAACATGTTTCACTTTTTACTAAGCTTTGTTAATAAGACATTTCTAACCATGTGAATTTGGATTAGTTGCATACCAAGAGAAATATCGAAGACTCATATAAGTCATATCTAATTGGTTTAGCGGATTTTGCATTTTCGTTTTGCGTTAAGTCATCTGAGCTTCCATATCTGGCTCATGGTTTTTGGGCTCAATTGTTCAAATATTAGCATACCAGAAAACTCTTGAGCACTTTCGTACCTTACTTTTGTCAGTTTGATCTTTTTGTCTCCAAAAGGGCTTAAAAGTTTGATACTTTGACCCAAATCATTGTTTTTAATTCTCTTTTGTGGTGCTAAATCCTTTATTACAGTTATCATGGACTTTTGAAAAGGAAGGTACAAAGCTAGAGTGGCGATGGAAATTTAAACCTGCTGAAAACAGTATGAAGATAACTGCAGGAATCTTGGATTTCATGATGGATGCTAACATACGCCTAAGTGTAAGATAACACTTTTTTATTATTTATTTCATATACGTATTACTTGTTAATGCTGTTATTAAGTCACATATCATGTCAACATTTCTTTGTTAATTTACCTGATCCATGAAGAGGTTAATCTTAAGTTAGGAGATAAAGATAAAAAAGGGTTATAATTCTTGGTGAATTATTTTTAGGATAATTGTTAGTTTAAATTAGATAGGGTTATCTAGTTGGTTTATTTATTTAATAGAGTTTGAGTCGGGTTAGGATTAGAACAAGTTTAGTATAAATAGATGGTAGGTTTATTGTAATTGGTGTGCTCTCATTGTTAAATACTAATAAGAGTCGAACAGTTTGTTCATCCGGTGTTTTTGTGTTTGATCGAAGGGCCTGATTTTCAACAATCCATTAATGTAACTTTTTTTAACAAAACAGGAGGAAGTTGTCATGAAAACAAAGTCGAATGATAAACTGAAAGCGGAAGCTGAAAAGTGTCTAGAACAAAGTGAGAAGTTTCAGAACGAGAAGGCAGAGTTTGAAACTAAAATTTATACGAAGGTATGAACACTGCGGTATCTTTTATATGCCCATTGGTTGAATCATATTAATTTGATATATTAATAACAAGCAAGTACCGGTATGTCTTCTCTAATAGTTTTATCCGACTTATTAAAAGATCGAGTTCTTGTTTGATGTCAAAAAGTAGGGCTGGCATATCTTGTCAACCCGACCTGTTAAGACACGAACCCAAAACAGGTAAACACGAACACGACGCAAAATCTTATCGTGTCAAAATTTCCAAACACAAACACGAACCTGATAATAAATACGAAAAAATTACCAGCGTATATACGACCTGTTAAAACACAAACACGGCCTATTATTAAATATATATAAACTTTACTTCCATGTATTTTATTTATTTAGAATTAGGAGCCCCACGTATTTTTTTATTTAAAATTATAAACGTGTCGTTAACGGGTCTTTGCAGGTTAACAGGCATTTAACCTATTAAGACATGAAATTAAACAGGTCTGTTATAGACACGAAACCTGTTAACTTAGTGTAGGTTCGTGTTGTCTTATTGCGTTCATGTAGAAATTTCCAGCCCTATCAAAAAGAGTTATAGATGTGAGATTTGATGAAAAATGTTTTTGAGTGTAACTCATATCTGCATTTTGCAGTTTCTTGGTGTGTTGAACTCGAAGAAAGCAAAACTGAGAGAGCTCAGAGACCGGGTGTCTACAGATCATGCAAAATCACATGACCACGAGGAAGACTCAAGTCAAAAAACCGAGACATATGATGGTGATAGTGAAGATGAAGACGACACTGCTATGGATATTACGAGCACGTCAAAGGGTACATCTCGTGGCCAGAAAAGGAAGTAGGACTTCTGAATCCCATAAGTGTTTATGGTAGATGTTTTTGTGTTTGCTTTCGTATGCTGACATAATTAGCATCTATTATGTATAGAGTTGGGTTGTACGTTTGGTCGGATTATGGTTCTTGTCCGTCATAATCATTAACATGAGGATAAAGCCTTTGTACAAGGGTCGACAACTTGCATGGTCGGGTTTGCTTGCCCCTAGACCCGCGCACCCAAGGCGGTCCTACGAAAATGTGAAACAAACCAACTCAACATTTGGAAAAATTATTGTTTTTTTTTTTTTTTTTTTTCGTTAAAATGGTAAAATAATAAGATTCTAATCCAGATAGGAGTGTTTGGATAAGTATTTTAAAACCAGATATCATATCACTAGAGTTCGAATAAGTCAATGCAAGTGTGTAACAATTTTTTATTTATATACAAAAATCAAGGGATAACGTGTTTGTTAGAAGCACGAAACATATCTGCCATCATGCTTCACATGTATAATTTTTATTATTGGAGTAAGTAAATTATGGATCATTGAAGAAAGTTATATTAAAAAATATATATATATATATTATAAGATACAAAGACGATTTTACCTTCAATTGATAACAAATGCTAATAAAGCTTTTCAACGGCTTGTAATTTCAAGCATTATTGTGTAGAATTTGATGTGAATAATTTTCCAATGTCAAAATAATTTAAATTGTTTGCATAACACTATTCATATCATCATTGTCTTTCTCACTTTTAGTTGATCAATTTGCGGCCAAATCGTTATAAAGAGACGTTTAAAGGTGTCTTTGTTTATCGTTAGTTTGTTGAATTGAGATGTCACCTTTGTTGAATTGACAACTACTGCACCTGAAACACGTTTGTGATATTTAAGACCTCAAGTTCTCGTTTAACCTAATATATTTTTTCCGTGGATAGAACAAAATATTTGCCTTAGGTGTTATTATAGCACCGTAGGACCTTAGTGCAAAAATGGCTGCTATTAGTATGCAAAATATACAATATAGGGTTCAACTCATTTACCAAAATATTTACTTGGGTTTTATTTTATTTGTTATGCTTCATTTGATAGAAATTAATATAGATATAGAGTAAGCTATAGAGTAATAGGTCAAATGGGTTGAAGTCGTCCTAAGTATATGCAAATGCATATAACCTTTTAAAACAGTGTCGGATCCAAGATTTTATTATAATGGGTTTCTTTTGGTAAATTCTCTTTAATTCTCACTATTTTTTCTAAATTCTATAAGGTTCTCACTTCTCATTAATTTTTTTCCATTTTTTCTAAACGTACTAGGTTATTAGGAACCCACAAATGTAGGTTGCATCTATCCCAGCTTCTAAACTGCTTTATTTAAAATGTAGGTTAGTTAGTATGATGATAATATAGTTTTTGTAATCTTATTAATTTTTTTTTAAACTCAAACAGTTGACCCAACCCCTTTATCTTCAATTCCTCAAGCTATTAAATTATTTGATTGAGTTAAATGCCATTTTAGTCCCTGTGGTTTGGGTCATTTTGCCGGTTTAGTCCAAAGGTTTCATTTTTAACCTGTGGGTCCAAAAAGGTTTCACAGTTGCCATTTTAGTCCACTTGGTTAACTTCATCCATTTTTTCTGTTAACGAGAAGGCCAATTTGGTAATTTTGTATGTAATTTTGTTAACTAAAAGGGCAATTCAGCCATATAAAATGACCGAAATGGCCTTCTGGTAAACAGAAAAAATGGATGAAGTTAACCCAGTGGACTAAAATGGCAACTGTGAAACCTTTTTGGACCCACAGGTTAAAAATGAAACCTTTGGACTAAACTGGAAAAATGGCCCAAACCACAGGGACTAAAATGGCATTTAACTCTTATTTGATATGACCCATTAACCAATTCAATCGTTTTTCTATCCTATCTGAAAACAGCCAAATATTTTTATAATACTAATCATTTATTTTACTATAATCAACTCCACAAAAGGCCGGAGACTTTGTAGGTTCTTTCATCTTTGATCCAATGTCATAATCAAGGACTATTTTGAAGGCTTTAATAGTCTAATTTATAAATGAGCCAAGTCACTCGTAAGCTAGTTAAGACAAGTTGAGCTTAAACGAACTCAAACCGAGCTTTACATATTAAGCTCAAACCGGCTCGTGAATATAGATGAGCTTTTTATTTATATAATTCTTATGTTTGTTTATATAATAATTGTTGCATATAAAACTATGATAAAAATAATTAAATAATATACATTTTATTATATATATATTGGAGGGTTCAAATGAGAAGAAATTCTTTGTAAGAAGAAAAAAGAAGAAATTTCAACCAATAGGAATGCTTCATTTGACTTCATTTAATATTTGTACTTAATGTAACTATAAGGGTATATTAGTAAACTTACATACATCATTAATTGGTAGTTTCATCTTTAATAACTAACTATATTAAATTTGTAACTTATTTTTAAGATATATATATTTTTCACAAAAAATAAAAATAAAAATTCATTTAAAGTGTAGGATAAATACGAGGCGTGTATGATAAATTACGAGTTGTGTAGGATAAATTTCAATATGTGTAGGATAAATTTCGAAATGTGTAGGATAACTTTTTATGTGTGTAGGCAAAAATATTTAGTGTGGGGGATTATAGTCTTAATGACTAATTAATTAGTCAAACATAATAATAAATGAGATGAGAAAAAAAACTATTTAATGTTTTACAATTATACTCTTTTATTCTTTTTCTTCTCAATAAAATTTTCTTCTCAAATGAACCTTCCCCTATATATATATAGGGAGAAGATCATGCGAGAACCACCTCGTATTGCGAGAACCGCGAGAACCAATGTGAACACAACCAAAAATGCCTAAAAATAGCTAAAAATCACACAATTTTTTTTTTTTAATATTTTTTATATAAAAATCGCCTATTTAATGTTTTACAATTATACTCTTTTATTCTTTTTCTTCTCAATAAAATTTTCTTCTCAAATGAACCTTCCCCTATATAGGGAGAAGATCATGCGAGAACCACCTCTTATTGCGAGAACCGCGAGAACCAATGTGAACACAACCAAAAATGCCTAAAAATAGCTAAAAATCACACAAAATTTTTTTTTTAATATTTTTTATATAAAAATCGCTACTTTTCGAAGCCAAAATTTTTTTTTACCACTAAAAGAGCGATTTGAGCATAAAAAAATTTAGATTTTTTTTAGATTTCTTTTAGATTTTTTTAGGTTTTTTTGGGGTTTAGTTTTTAGCATTTTAGCTTTGGGGGAGGGGGGGGGGGGGTTAGGTTTTTTTAGCTATTTTAGGTTGTGTTCACATTGGTTCTCGCGGTTCTCGCAATAAATGGAATTCTCGCATGAGCCCCTCCCTATATATATATAGGGAGAAGATCATGCGAGAACCACCTCTTATTGCGAGAACCGCGAGAACCAATGTGAACACAACAAAAAATGCCTAAAAATAGCTAAAAATCACAAAAAAAAAAAATTAATATTTTTTATATAAAAATCGCTACTTTTCGAAGCAAAAAAAAAAAAAAAAAATTTGCCACTAAAAGTAGCGATTTGAGCATAAAAAACATTAAAAAAAATTTAGTTTTTTTTAGATTTCTTTTAGATTTTTTAGGTTTTTTTGGGGGTTTAGTTTTTAGCATTTTAGCTTTGGGGGGGGGGGGGGTTAGGTTTTGGGGGGTGGGGGAGGGGGGTTTAGGTTTTTTTTTTTTTTGGGGGGGGGGGGGGTTGGGTTTTTTTTAGGTTTTTTTAGCTATTTTAGGTTGTGTTCACATTGGTTCTCGCGGTTCTCGCAATAAATGGAGTTCTCGCATGAGCCTCTCCCTATATATATATATATAGGTAAAGAGTATGGTACAAATATGGTTATCCTACATTATGTACGCTATATTGTGAGCCGTACACGTGTCCTGATTCAGTTGTGTTTAAGAAGGTTAAATCAGACAATTAACCTAACCATCAGAGGGCAAATTCGTCTCTTCATTCATTCAGCGAGAAGTTCGTTACACTGATATCCCGGTAATTATTATTTAAATCAGTTTCAAATTTTCCATAATTCACAATCTGCAGTTTTCGTTCGTACGTGATAGGGTTTCATTCAATTTGTCTATTTTCGATGGATCCACAGAGTAGCACTGGACGAACAGAAGATGATTTTGAAGAAAATCGACCGATCGGTGATCATGCTCAATTATCTGCTTATCAGAGAGTTTCGATTGAGGATGTTTTAAATCCGCGACCTGCAAATCCAATTCCAATTCCAGGTTCAAGTTCAAGTGCTGCAAACGAGATTTCTATTGGTAATTATGTTAATTCAGATATCTAAATTGTTCGTATAATTGTTTTTTGTTTAATCGTAGCATTGTTGTAGCTGTTTTTGTAGTTTGAATGTTTGATTACACTTTTGTATTTTTTTGAGAATAACATGTTTAACTTCGCATGTTATTACTCTTTACAATTGTAACAACTCGAAAATTCACGTCCTATAATGTGTTGACACGTGACATAAAGTCTGAACGTGTGAAAGAATGTTATAAAAGGACTAAAGTTGACAAACATGGAAAGTATGTGATTTTACGGGTTCTGAATGTCAACAGTGAATAAATATAATGTACATTAACCCTACACGATGCTCATACCTTCAAACGAATAAATCATGGATCATACGAAGCTAAAAGTGAGAGATTACAAACTACAGGGGTTAAATGTGTCAACATGTTTAAAGATATACCTCTGAGTGACCTTTTGACAAACCCGAAGCTTTGTAAATGTTAATTATGCTCACTAGAATGCACGGTTCAAATTTCGTAAAGTTTCGTTAACGTATGAGAAAGTTATGATAAAATTCGTGTGCGAAGGGTTAAAGCGTAAACGTTGGAAGTTAGGACTTTTCGGGTGACAATGAAGTTACCCGGGGACTTAACAAAGTGGGTATATATTTTAAAGCCCTTATATATAAATTTTGAGGGTTCATAATGCAAAGGACAAGTGTCTATTCGAAATTTGAAGAGCCAAGGACCAAACTGCAATTTTTAGAAAGTTGTTTGGCTGAACTACATGGGCTCGCGTAGCGCGAGCCTGAAGGGACCTGCCGTCGCGCTACGCGACGGCCATATCTGGGCAGAATCCATATTTCATGCATAGGGGCTTGCTAGGTGCACTTGTAATCGATTTTAAACCGAATTTCCTCATCCCTTGACCCCTAAAACAACCCCTAAACACTAGAGACATGTGTTGATCAATTGTGGTGAGTAGTAGACTTAGTTGTCAACATGTTATGGTGATTACAAGTACTATATAAAGCCATAAGTTGCAACTTATTCTTCACAACCTTCATCTGCAATTCTTGAGCACTTCTGGAGCTTAGGAGCAGACCCAATACCTTCCTACTGGAGCTTAGGACTTGGGTAAGTATGCTAGACCTTCCTCGGTTTAGTTTTTGCTTAGTTATTAGCTTAAAAGTCAACCGTCGTAATTAACGGTTGACTTAACGATTAATCGCTAATGGTCCAGCGATTAGTCAAACTTAAAGTAGTTATAAGTTGGTAATTAGGTGGGTAATAAACCCCTAAAAAGGTTCCCCCTGATTCCCATTCTAACCAGGTCAAATGTCGGGTCAAACTTTTATTTAAAAAGTCAACATAATGCTTAAAATGTCGTTTATGCATAATTAGCTATCTAGAACATATATAACCTGTTTGATCATTGTTATAACTTAGTAATAAGTGTAAGAACATGTCCAAACATGTTCGACCCGACTATTTCCTGTTTAGACCCGGTTCGGAACCGAAAGTCACATAGTTTGACTTTCACTTTGACTTTCAGTTCTGACCCGCTTTAGTATGATTTGGAAATGCTTTAGAGTTTCCTTAGGACCAGGCTACATGTTAGCATAACCCTCTGTGGTTGGTTCATTGATTGACCCATTCGTTTACGCGTTTCCGTTAATTGCTCATATGTTGACCATTATGCCCTTATTACCTTAAAACGTGATTTTTGGAAAAGTAAAAGTGTAGAAACCTTAATTACTGATATATAAACTTGTATGCAAAGTTTGACATCAGTTTGACTTATAGATTAAGAGTTATGCTCATTATCGCAAAACTAATGCTTTATGTTAATAAAACGGCGTAATTAGCGTATAGCCTAGTTAAGCCGACGTTTTGGTATCAAACTTAATACCCACTGATGTAATATATTATTTTGGGATTTTTAAAGATTTTTAATTAATTTTAGGCTGAGCATAACTCATAGTCGTAGGCTTAATTCGGTAATTGTCGGTTTTGCCCTTACGGGCCATAAAATGAGTTTTACATATCTAAACGACCTCAAACCTTTTGCCACTGAATAGTTATGATAAATAAATTATTTTAAGCCTTCTGGAAATATAAAAATATCAGATTTAAGTATCAAACCCGGTAATGGCCTTTAATCGCCTTATTTGGCGTTTTTAGCGCATAGTACGTTTTAAAATCATATTGGACATACCCGGGTTGATACCTACTGATATAAGAGGCAAATTATAATATTTTAACAGTAAGCAAAAGTTGATTAACTCAGACTTCGTTTTTGAGCTTTTCGGCTTATGTGAAATTACCAAAATGCCCTTCGGTGCATAGTTTGGTTATAGATGATATATTTCACATATATACTTTACCCTACTGTTATAACTCATCAAATTGAGTATGTTTGCTGTTTACATCAGACCTGTAACTCAGTTAAACATTTAAACTCTTTTACAACTTTTAAAATGACCAAACTACCCCTACGGGGCATAGTTTGTGTTTAAATTAGTTCGGGGCATAATGAAAGACATCCTACTGATGTCACAACATATTGGAAGTATAATTAACTTAGGAAACCTGTTTAGGACCCATATGGTTACCCGTTACGCCTCGGGCGCGTTCGGTTCGGTTTATGTAACTAGTTTGCATAAATTAGCCGAAACGGGTCAAACCTTATCCGTTTATCTCAAAATCCAGAATGTGTTTAGTTTACCCATATTGTACAAGTCTTCAAACTTGTCGGGTCTAAACCACATTCTATTCCGGTCTTCGCTTAATCATGCGTTTGAACCGTAGACCTTCCTTAAAACTAACCGGTCTAAGTTACGACTTAAATAAGACCCGTTAGGAATCTAATAGGTTAATAAAACCTTCGTTCCAGATTGAGAGCCCCAGTAGAAGTACTTATGCTTGCTGATTAGAATATACGGCTGAGTATAAATTGCATTGCTAGCTCAGGTAAATACTTTTAACTTATTTTCCCTTATACGGGCTTGGGGTACGGTATTATAAAAATACCGCTTGGTCGGGTGTAGAAACCTTTTAATCGGAGATGATTAAATTGCATAATCCCGTTTTAATCTGTATTGATTGATAACAAATAACATTGGGGGTTAATGACCGTGTCCTGGATATCCTTGGCTCATTTTAAAAAGTGAATGGCCACGACGTAAGCACAAGGTGTAGGCAAAACACCTCCTGTTGCATATGTATAACGTATACTCACTCGTAAGGGTATCTTCTTGTGAGATTATATTTGTGGTGTGTCGATTAATCTTGTCCGGCTTGTATTGTATAATCACCGGCCCTAAATGTTGGACAACCATGTAAATCGGATACAAGATTTTTATTAATAAAATTGTCCCAAGTATAAAAGATTAATTTTGCCTCTGTGCATTTTAATCAATGTGTCAAGATATTTTGTGCCGTTTGCACTCGAATCACTTTTCAAACTCTTTTTCCAAAACGAGTCAGTTAATTGTATTTACCAGTGTAAACTGACGTATTTTCCAAAAAGGTTAAGTGACAGGTACTATGCGTAATTGGCTGGGAGCTCAGGGCGTCACTAGGGAATCTTGCCAGTTCTAGATGCCTAAAGTCTGTTGAACAGTTTTCTTTTATTGATCCGTCTGTGGATCCTTTACCTTCCGTTGTAATACTTTGACATTACTTATATTCGGAATGTAATATTTTTATCTTTTGCTTCCGCTGTGCATTATTATATTGTGTTGTTTGACCATGATGTTGCCAACCACGTCACGATACTCCCCCACCGGGCCCACCGGTGACACGTGGAAATTCGGGGTGTGACAGGGTTGGTATCAGAGCCAACATTGAGTGAATTAAACACTAGCTTTATGTGTTTAATCTCAATGACACAATTGCACATTCCTAAATCTTCTGAGTCTAGACTTAACATAGGAATATTCTCAATCCTAATCTGGAAAATTTTACTTCCAAATTTTTATTGGATACGTCGCCAAGCGAAGGAGCCGTAATCGGAGTTCTCCACACCCGGAGCCCTGAGATGCTGAGCTTCGTACCGCGGCTAGAATGAAACGAGCATCCATGGAGAATGCATTCAGAAATAAAATGAAGAAGAAACTCCTTTTACTGAAGATCGTTTCCTTATTAGTCCTTATAAGGACATATTTATCTTTCAGTCCCTTTAAGGACACATTATCCTTTCAAAGACCCGCTTAGGGCAACTCTGTACTTCTATTTTCATATAATGGATTGATTAAATTAAGTTTTCAATCTAAACATGAAATAGGAAATGAATGGAAAATAACTTCCCTTAGAAGGGAAGTGCCTACGGGCTAAAATTAACGTCCTTTGAGACTAAAGACGGTGGTAGCCTACAGCTCCCTGTCAAGAAAAGGTAATGAACTTTGATTCACACCTAAATGCCTTGATCCCAGACGATCATGGCTTATAAATTAAACTTGTCCACGTGACTAGGCCTTTTGTGCCATTACAAATTCATGAATTGCCCTGATTCTCTGAAATCTTGGCTTATAAATTAAACTTGTCTACGCGACTAGGCCATTAGTGCTATTATTAAATTATAAATTAGGATTTATGATAAAAATCCTGAATAAAATAAATATCCTTCCTTCCCTGCCAGTAGGCATTTTAAAAAGAGTCTTAAAGGTGAAATCTAACCTATGCGGCCAAGATGGTGAAACCTACTCAAGAGATTCAAATCCTTGTTAACACCTAAGAACGTGTTAGCACTCCTGACAAATGTGATTCGATAAAATCACAACAGTCATCCTTATATTAGATTCTTCCAATTTCCTTATCTAGCCTATTGATTTAGAAATCATGGCTTGTGTCATCCTATAAGATGATCACCTTATAAACATCCTGAAGTGATGAAGTACCTATGGGCTAAACTTGTTGTCCGATAAGGCAACGACAGTGGTGGTCTTTGACCTCCTGTCCAAAAAGGTTGGACCAGGTCCAAACATAATAGTCGGTAGGATCCATACGATCTCGACTAATAGCATCTGAGAAGATGATCATATTATAACAATCTCTCAGAAGGGAAATGCCCACGGGCTATATCTATTGTCCTAAAAGACAAAAGACAGTTGAAGTCTGCAACTCCCTGTCAAAAGAAGGTAATGAACGTGATTCAAACCTTAATGCCTAGATTCTCTGAAATCATGGCTTATAAAATTTAGAACTGTCCTTGTGACTAGGCCTTATGTGCCACTTTAATATCCTTAGTGTTTTATAACTAGGATAAATTATAATGGAAAATACTAATTTAATATAACTAACAAGTTAACCAATATGGTTTATATTACCATGGTTGATGAATCGTCAAAGATGATGATCCCATATTAATCTCTGAATAAATCATTGTTAATATTTATGTAGCAATCAAGCTACATGGCTGGATTTGATGAAGTTAACAGTCACTTGAAAGAGAGCAATGATACTACCAGAATTAATGTAACTGGAGCAGAACTACAGGCAATAATAGATTATGCAGTTGCTCGAGCACTTGATCGACAGTATGATGAGTCAAATGATACCCACTCTAAGACTCTATCTGCGGCTAGTTGTAAGCCCCCTCTTAAAACACATGAGTCAAAGGAGGACGATGTTCATGACTTGTCAAATCAAAGGAGTATTCTGTCTAGACAAGTTGTGTTTCATCAAGAGGCACCAGTTAAGACCTGTTCATATAAATATGTTGTCTCCTGCAAGCCCAGAGACTTTACAGGAGAAAAAGGAGCCATTGATTGCATGACATGGCTCGATGAGATGGACGCTGTTGTTGACGTCAGCGGTTGTGCGGAGCAAGATGTTGTGAAATTTGTTTCACAATCATTCAAAGGAGAAGCGTTGGCATGGTGGAGATCATTGCTCCAAGCCACGGGAAAGGTTCTACTCTACAACTTATCTTGGGATCAATTTGTTGCATTAGTCAAGGAAAACTATTGCCCCCAGCATGAAGTAGAAAAGATAGAATCAGACTTCTTGACTCTGGTCATGGAGAATTTGGATTGTCAGGCATATGTGACAAGTTTCAACACTATGTCCCGCCTGGTTCCTTATCTAGTCACCCCTGAACCTAAACGCATAGCGCGTTTCATTGGAGGCCTAGCACCAGAGATAAAAGGGAATGTTAAAGCATCTAGGCCAACCACATATAGGTCCGTGGTGGACTTATCCTTATCTCTCACCTTAGACGCAATCAGAATTAAGTCTGTTAAGGCTTCTGGCGAGAGAAGAAGTGAAAGAGAGGAGGAAAACTCTCATCAAGCTAACAAGAAGAAGAAGGGAAGCTCGGAGCGCGGGAAGGATTCCGAGTTTAGGAAGAACTCGAGTCAGTCTGATAACAGACCCAAATGCAGTAACTGCAAAAAGCAACATTATGGAAAATGTACAATAGACCCACGTGCTAAATTGTGTGGAATTTGCAAGACCAAGGGTCACAAAACCTTAGATTGCAAGGGGTTAAAGAACGCCACATGCTACAATTGTAACGAAGAAGGGCACATCAAAACCAACTGCCCAAAGCTTATAAAGAAGCCTGGAGAGGCCAGGAAAACAAACGCATAAGTCTTCCGGATGAACGCCAGGAGGTGGTGCAGAAGGATAACTATATAGCAGGTACTTTTCCTTATCAAGCAGTTTATGCAGAAATTCATTTGATGCTGACACATGTGATTCAATAATGAACGATCACTGTTGGGAACTGTTGTCTCCGTCTTAGTAGGACTTCGGTCATTTAATACGAGATATAAATTGGCCGATGATACTTTAGAAAAAAAATGCTCCAACAAACCTTAGATGGATATTTTATATCTAATAGGAATCACTCTTTTCTGATATTCCTATGGCAAGCTTTCAAGCTACCTAAATTCTTTAATGTAATAAAGACAGATGTGACGTTTTGATCCTCTGTCAGAAAAGTGATGGACTAGGTCCAAAATCTTTAATGCCATTAATGGTCTTTTGCGACCTAGGCTAAGTAATATTAAAATATTTTAAATAATGTTCATTAAGAATGTTAGGGCTTTAATAGCCTGTATAGGTTATTGACACCATGGCTAGTATATATTAAGGCCATCAGAATAAAAATATAGTAGTTGTTGGATTTCAACTAAGAAATTGTTTTTATTGGTGTTAGGAACCAATAGAAAGTAATGGCAAACTCGGATAAGACAACAGTCGATCGCGCCATTGATGGCACGACGCATGCTAATGACGCTGAAATTGTGAACCTTAGAATTTCCAAAGATATTCTTCAAACTATGATAGACGCAACTGTTGGAAAAGCTGTGAAGAAGGCTGTGAAAAAGTTCAAGGAGCCCCATGCTGCTCGGTCCAAATTTTATCTAGGACCACACTTCCTTACTCGTAAGAAGGATCTCGTTCATGCCTCTGATGCAAAGGATGAACTAAAAAGGAAAAGGGAGGTAGATAACTCCCAGAGTTCTAAGAAAAAGAACAAACAAAAGTCCGACCAGAAACCAGTATGTGAGACCTGCAAGAAGCGCCATTATGGGAAATGCAGGTTCGAACCAAAATCCAAATCGCAGCCCAGAGCTTGTGGAATTTGCAAATCTAGGGAACATAAAACCATGGATTGCAAGAAGTTGAAAGATGCAACCTGTTATGGTTGCAACGAGAAGGGGCATATCAAGACCAACTGCCCTAGGAAACAGAAGAAGCCCGAGTAGGCCAAGATAACAAACGCACGAGTTGTCAGGATGAACGCCCAAGAGATGGGGCAGAATAATAATAGTATAATATGTACCTTTCGTTATCAAGCAGTTTATGTAGAAACTTATTTAATACTGGCACGTATAAATATACTATGAATGATAGAGGTTGAGAACTATTGTCACCACCTGATTAAGACTCCGGTCCTTTAATGCCCGGTAGAAAGTGACGATGTTACGTCGAAAATGCTCCAATAAATCCTGTATTGATATTAATATCTATTAGAAATCATTTTTTCTAATATCCTTATAGCAAACTTTTGGTTGCATACTTAAGGACTCAATATAGTGATAAAAATCGATTGGTTGCCTTAAAAAAATCAAGTCCATATTGTGAGTGATAAGAAGCAATTAATTATCAAGACTCCTTATGAGACAACCCTCGTAATTACACGTGTCCGTACGATTAATAAATATTAAACAAAAAAATGGTGGAAATGGCCGTCCCCGGAATCGAACCCGGGTCTAGGCCGCACCCTTTCGCGCGCCTAGCCAACTGAGCTAGGTGCCTAGTTTGTGAAACTTCCATTATTAATTAGTTATAAGCCCTTGTACAATAAACTTCCTTATCATTGACCAATACTAATTTCTGCTAAGTATCCTGTTTTTAATACAGGCAATAATAAATCTTCATGAACCATAAACTTAGCAAAATTTTTATTATCATCCACAAGGTATAAATTACCAAGGAAACCTTAGTAACCGATTCTTCTTGTATCGGCAAGGAACCCTTCCGAAAATCTAAGAGCACTCTTTCCTTGCATAGAGTACGACAACATATGTTATTTTAATTATTTTTCTTTTCTCATTGTTTTCTATCGCCTGCGAATGCCAAACTATGTTTGATAAAAGTGTCATATGAGGATTGGCGTATCCTAGTGTGTCCCATAGATTATTTCCATGTCTGATCAGCATGGAGGTTTAATACATGGAACCCCTAAGATATCCCAACGATCATATTGTACTAAAGTCGACTAGTAGTATTCAAGGAAGATATCCAAAAATGGAAAAAAAAAATTTCAAGTAAATGTTCCCGAGTAAGGAATTCGAGGACTTATAACATAAAGGTGTCACTCATTTGACACGGACAATGATGGATGAACTGGAGCCTGAGATATGGAAAATCTCTGTAGCCTCCTTGTATCTTAATTATCTTCTCAAAAGATGTCCCTGCTTACCTCATGGAAGGCAGGTAGAATTAAGATTTGTCGCCCGCCGTGGGCTGGAGTATTGTGAAAACTCCATATTAATTATGGAATAAACGAAACCTTGAGTAAGTAGGTTTTAAGACATAGACTCGTATAGCCAGACTCGATATTCTGAGGGTGTTATATTATTAAATAAGAAAGACGGTTCATATTGCTTATGCATGCATGCCGCAACCCTAAATAGGCAACGATTAAGAAATTGCCATCAGCTGCCCAGAATAGTCGAATTGTTCGACTAACGGCAAGGATTAGCTATTCCCTAAGATTTGTTAAGCAGTGGTTGAAATAACCATCTCACCTTAAGAAAAGCTTTTCTATAAAAGTTGATAAATAAGTATCAAGGCTGCCCCTTTAGGAGACCTTGTATAAATGGAATATTAAACAATCTATTGATTGGGACAATAGATGGGTAAGCCCAATTAACTGGATCTGAAAGTTGCATTGGAAGCAACGAACAAGATCATGCAAATTCCTAACCATCTGTAAGTTGCCATTATTAGGCAGAAGAGTTACGCTGATCCTAAGCGTAAGGATTTTCACTTCGAAGTAGTTGACAAAGTCCTACTTAAGGTGTCACCCTGGGAGGGGGTGAGGCGGTTGGTAAGAAAGGCAAGCTAAGTCCGAGATGCATAGGACCTTTCGAGGTTATCGAACGTGTCGGTTCAGTTGCCTATAAGCTAAACTTACCTGAAGAGCTCCGTGGAATTCACAATGTGTTCCACATCTGCAATCTGAAGAAGTGTTTCGCTGATGAATCACTGGTTATACCCCTTACGGATGTGCATAAAGATGAGAGCTTAAAATTTGAGGAAGAACCTTTTGTCGATTGAAGATCGATAGGTAAAGAAGCTTCGGAAGAAGCATGTACCTATTGTAAAGGTCAATGGGATGCCCATAGAGGTCCCGAATTCACGTAGGAGGTTAAATCCACGATGAAAGAAAAGTACCCTTACTTATTTCAGTAAATCTCGGGTCGAGATTTATTTTAAGGGGGTGAGGATGTAACAACTCGAAAATTCACGTCCTATAATGTGTTGACACGTGACATAAAGTCTGAACGTGTGAAAGAATGTTATAAAAGGACTAAAGTTGACAAACATGGAAAGTATGTGATTTTACGGGTTCTGAATGTCAACAGTGAATAAATATAATGTACATTAACCCTACACGATGCTCATACCTTCAAACGAATAAATCATGGATCATACGAAGCTAAAAGTGAGAGATTACAAACTACAGGGGTTAAATGTGTCAACATGTTTAAAGATATACCTCTGAGTAACCTTTTGACAAACCCGAAGCTTTGTAAATGTTAATTATGCTCACTATAATGCACGGTTCAAATTTCGTAAAGTTTCGTTAACGTATGAGAAAGTTATGATAAAATTCGTGTGCGAAGGGTTAAAGCGTAAACGTTGGAAGTTAGGACTTTTCGGGTGACAATGAAGTTACCCGGGGACTTAACAAAGTGGGTATATGTTTTAAAGCCCTTATATATAAATTTTGAGGGTTCATAATGCAAAGGACAAGTGTCTATTCGAAATTTGAAGAGCCAAGGACCAAACTGCAATTTTTAGAAAGTTGTTTGGCTGAACTACATGGGCTCGCGTAGCGCGAGCCTGAAGGGACCTGCCGTCGCGCTACGCGACGGCCATATCTGGGCAGAATCCATATTTCATGCATAGGGGCTTGCTAGGTGCACTTGTAATCGATTTTAAACCGAATTTCCTCATCCCTTGACCCCTAAAACAACCCCTAAACACTAGAGACATGTGTTGATCAATTGTGGTGAGTAGTAGACTTAGTTGTCAACATGTTATGGTGATTACAAGTACTATATAAAGCCATAAGTTGCAACTTATTCTTCACAACCTTCATCTGAAATTCTTGAGCACTTCTGGAGCTTAGGAGCAGACCCAATACCTTCCTACTGGAGCTTAGGACTTGGGTAAGTATGCTAGACCTTCCTCGGTTTAGTTTTTGCTTAGTTATTAGCTTAAAAGTCAACCGTCGTAATTAACGGTTGACTTAACGATTAATCGCTAATGGTCCAGCGATTAGTCAAACTTAAAGTAGTTATAAGTTGGTAATTAGGTGGGTAATAAACCCCTAAAAAGGTTCCCCCTGATTCCCATTCTAACCAGGTCAAATGTCGGGTCAAACTTTTATTTAAAAAGTCAACATAATGCTTAAAATGTCGTTTATGCATAATTAGCTATCTAGAACATATATAACCTGTTTGATCATTGTTATAACTTAGTAATAAGTGTAAGAACATGTCCAAACATGTTCGACCCGACTATTTCCTGTTTAGACCCGGTTCGGAACCGAAAGTCACATAGTTTGACTTTCACTTTGACTTTCAGTTCTGACCCGCTTTAGTATGATTTGGAAATGCTTTAGAGTTTCCTTAGGACCAGGCTACATGTTAGCATAACCCTCTGTGGTTGGTTCATTGATTGACCCATTCGTTTACGCGTTTCCGTTAATTGCTCATATGTTGACCATTATGCCCTTATTACCTTAAAACGTGATTTTTGGAAAAGTAAAAGTGTAGAAACCTTAATTACTGATATATAAACTTGTATGCAAAGTTTGACATCAGTTTGACTTATAGATTAAGAGTTATGCTCATTATCGCAAAACTAATGCTTTATGTTAATAAAACGGCGTAATTAGCGTATAGCCTAGTTAAGCCGACCTTTTGGTATCAAACTTAATACCCACTGATGTAATATATTATTTTGGGATTTTTAAAGATTTTTAATTAATTTTAGGCTGAGCATAACTCATAGTCGTAGGCTTAATTCGGTAATTGTCGGTTTTGCCCTTACGGGCCATAAAATGAGTTTTACATATCTAAAAGACCTCAAACCTTTTGCCACTGAATAGTTATGATAAATAAATTATTTTAAGCCTTCTGGAAATATAAAAATATCAGATTTAAGTATCAAACCCGGTAATGGCCTTTAATCGCCTTATTTGGCGTTTTTAGCGCATAGTACGTTTTAAAATCATATTGGACATACCCGGGTTGATACCTACTGATATAAGAGGCAAATTATAATATTTTAACAGTAAGCAAAAGTTGATTAACTCAGACTTCGTTTTTGAGCTTTTCGGCTTATGTGAAATTACCAAAATGCCCTTCGGTGCATAGTTTGGTTATAGATGATATATTTCACATATATACTTTACCCTACTGTTATAACTCATCAAATTGAGTATGTTTGCTGTTTACATCAGACCTGTAACTCAGTTAAACATTTAAACTCTTTTACAACTTTTAAAATGACCAAACTACCCCTACGGGGCATAGTTTGTGTTTAAATTAGTTCGGGGCATAATGAAAGACATCCTACTGATGTCACAACATATTGGAAGCATAATTAACTTAGGAAACCTGTTTAGGACCCATATGGTTACCCGTTACGCCTCGGGCGCGTTCGGTTCGGTTTATGTAACTAGTTTGCATAAATTAGCCGAAACGGGTCAAACCTTATCCGTTTATCTCAAAATCCAGAATGTGTTTAGTTTACCCATAATATACAAGTCTTCAAACTTGTCGGGTCTAAACCACATTCTATTCCGGTCTTCGCTTAATCATGCGTTTGAACCGTAGACCTTCCTTAAAACTAACCGGTCTAAGTTACGACTTAAATAAGACCCGTTAGGAATCTAATAGGTTAATAAAACCTTCGTTCCAGATTGAGAGCCCCAGTAGAAGTACTTATGCTTGCTGATTAGAATATACGGCTGAGTATAAATTGCATTGCTAGCTCAGGTAAATACTTTTAACTTATTTTCCCTTATACGGGCTTGGGATACGGTATTATAAAAATACCGCTTGGTCGGGTGTAGAAACCTTTTAATCGGAGATGATTAAATTGCATAATCCCGTTTTAATCTGTATTGATTGATAACAAATAACATTGGGGGTTAATGACCGTGTCCTGGATATCCTTGGCTCATTTTAAAAAGTGAATGGCCACGACGTAAGCACAAGGTGTAGGCAAAACACCTCCTGTTGCATATGTATAACGTATACTCACTCGTAAGGGTATCTTCTTGTGAGATTATATTTGTGGTGTGTCGATTAATCTTGTCCGGCTTGTATTGTATAATCACCGGCCCTAAATGTTGGACAACCATGTAAATCAGATACAAGATTTTTATTAATAAAATTGTCCCAAGTATAAAAGATTAATTTTGCCTCTATGCATTTTAATCAATGTGTCAAGATATTTTGTGCCGTTTTGTAACACCTCGAAAATTCACGTCCTATAATGTGTAGACACGTGTCAAATGTTAAACGTGTGAAAGAAATATTATAGAAGGACTAAAGTTGACAAACATGGAAAGTATGTGAGATTACGTATTCTAAGTGTCAACCGTGAATAAATATAATGTACATTAACCCTACACGATGCTCATACCTTCAAACGAATAAATCATGGATCATACGAAGCTAAAGGTGAGAGATTACAAACTACAGGGGTTAAATGTGTCAACATGTTTAAAGATATACCTCTGAGTGACCTTTTGACAAACCCGAAGCTTTGTAATGGTTAATTATGCTCACTAGAATACGCGATTAAAATTTCGTAAAGTTTCGTTAACGTATGAGAAAGTTGTGATCAAATTCGTGTGCGAGGGGTTAAAGCGTCAACGTTGAAAGTTAGGCCTTTTCGGGTAACAATAAAGTTACCCGGGGACTTAACAAAGTGGGTATATGTCTTGAAGCCCTTATAGATCAATAACGAGGGTTCAAAATGCAAGAAACAAGTGTCTGTACAAAGTTTGAAGAGCCAAGGACTAAAACTGCAATTTATCAAAGTTTTGTTGGAAGACCTTAGGGGCTCGCGTAGCGCGAGCTTATGGGCTCAGGCAGTCGCGCTACGCGACTGCCATATCTGGACAGAAACATATCTTTCTTGATTCTTTGTCTGCCCATTGAACTTGGATGCAACTTTGATCGATCATAACTCATCCCTTGGCCCCTAAAACACCCCTAGAACACTAGGGCATGTGTCAATCAATTGTGGATGGGTGCTAGACTTGGTTGTCAACACCTTATGGTGTCTTAATCCACTATATAAAGGGCCTTCAAGTCATAACCTTTCCTCACACCATTTTCAAGCAATCTGATCATTGGAGGAGCTTACAAGCAGATCAAGGGCCTTCCTAAGCAACCATTAATCACTTGGTAAGTTGCCTAACCTTTCTAAATTAATTATAGCTTAGTAATTAGCTTAAAAGTCAACATATCGTAATAAACGGTTGACTTCGTGATTAAGTAACGATAACCCAGTCGTATCACGAATTAAAAGTACCATTAGATAGGTAATTATATGGGTATTAAACCCTTATAAGGGCAAGTACCAATTCCAGACCTAACTAGGTCGTTTGTCGGGTCAAACGTTGACCGAAAAAGTCAACAGAAATACAAAATATGATTTAATGCACGATTAATGATCCGAGAGGAGTGTAACCTGTTTTAACCTTAATATAACATGGTAATAAGTATAAAAACTTGTCTACGCTTGCCCGACTCGACAAATTTCTGTTTAAACCCGGTTCGGAACCGAAAGGCGCAAAACCTTGACTTTTGCTTTGACTTCGGTTCTGACCCGTTTTAGTTTGATTCGAAGATGCCTTAGTGCTTCATTAGAGTTGGGTTGCATGATAGTATAAGTCTCTGTACTTGTTTCGTTGATTATCCGATGCAAGCACACGTTTCCGTTAATCGCTTAAATTGGACCATAATGCCCTTATGACCATACAACGAGAATTTTGAAAATGTGGAAGTAAAATAATCTTAATTACTGATTATTAAACATGTACGTAAATTTTCACGTCAATCGGAAGTCTAGATTAGGAGATATGCGCATTAGCGTAAATAATAAGCTTTTTATTAATTAAACGGCGCGATTAGCGCATAGCCTATCTAAACCCGATTTCCGGTACCAAAACTTTTACCCACTGATGTTAAATAATATTTTGGGAATTTTGAAGATTTTTAATTATTTTTAAACTGATCTTAAGCTAGGCTTATCGCATTGATTCGGTTAATACCGAATATGCCCTTTTAGGCCATAAAACGAGTTTTACGAATCCGTTTGATACCAATCCAATTGCCACTGATTTAAAATAATAAATGTAGTGTTTTGAGCCTGTTTTGCTGATCAGAAAACTCAGAAACATATTTTAACCCGTACGTCGCTTAAAACGGCTTTATACGCGTATTAAACGTGTAGTTTGGTATTAAAACCATTTTACCACGTAAGACTTAATACCGATAGACATAACCTGTTAAATTAAGTTGTTTTCCTGACTTATTCAGACCCGGATCACAGAAACTTAATAAACCCCTTTTATGGTCGTTAAAATGACCAAAATACCCCTACGGGGCATAATTAAGGATTTAACTCGTTTTGGGCATTATGGAAGGCATCATTATGATATCACAACATAATTTAAGCATATTAACTTAGGAAACCTGTTCGCGACCTATTCGGTTACCCGTTACGCGTTTTTCGCGTTCGGGTCGGTTTATATAACTAGTTTATATAAGTTAGCCGAAACGGGTCAAACCTTATCGGTTTTATCTCAAAATCCAGAATGTGTATGAAATACCCATATAAGACAAGTCTCTGAACATGTCGGGTTTAAATCACATTCTATTCCGGTCTTCGCTTAATCGTGCGTACGAACCGTATCTTCCTGTAAGACTAACCGGTCTAAGCTTAGGCTTAATTAAAGACCCGTTAGCATTCTAATTAATTATTTATACCATCATTCCAGACTGGTCCCTTACCTTGTAACACCAGAGCCTAGGGCTGTAAACGAACCAAACGAACACGAACAAGACCTTGTTCGTGTTCGTTTGTTAAAAAACATATGTGTTCGCGAACCGTTCACGAACACTTATCGAACGAGATTTTATGTTTGTGTTCGTTTGTTAAGGAAATGAACTTGTTCGTGTTCGTTTGTGTTTGTTTGTTAATTTTAGGCAACGAACTTTGACGAACACAAATGAGCACAAACTAATGTTCATGAACACAAATGGAAACAAACGAACAAATAATCGATCATGAACAGAATATATAATACACTGACACTTACTAGATATTTAATTTGTCAGAATTTTGATATATTTAAATAAATATAAAACCTAAAAACGCTAATGAACTATCGAACACAAGCGAACACGTTACCAAACGTTCACGAACATAAACGAACGAACGCGACCTATGTTCATGTTTGTTCATTTAACTAAACGAACGAAATTTCTTGTTCATGTTCGTTTGTTTAATAAACGAACGAACACAAACGAACTTCCCGCCGAACGGTTCACGAACTGTTCGCTGAACGTTTGGTTTGTTTACAGCCCTACCAGAGCCCAAGCGAATTGCACGCTTCATTGGGGGTTTACCCCCAGAAATCAAAGCCAGTATTAAGGCTTCAAGACCTACTACATTTAGGTCAGTAGCTGACCTCTCTCTGTCCCTTACTTTAGATGCGGTCAAGCTCAGGGCGCTAATAAGGAATCTTGCAAGTTCTAGGCGCCTAAAGTCTGTTGAACAAATGATATGTTTTAAGATCCGCCTGTGGATCCTTTACTTCCGTTGTAATACTGAATATTACTTCATATTCGGAATGTAATAATAAATATCTTTTGCTTCCGCTGTGCATTCATATATATTGTGTTGTTTGACTATTATGTTGCCAACCACGTCACGATACTCCCCCACCGGGCCCACCGGTGACACGTGGAAAGTCGGGGTGTGACAGGTTGGTACCAGAGCCAACACTGAGTGAATTAAACACTAGCCTTTTGTGTTTAATCTCAGTTACACAATTGCACATTCTTGAGTCTAGACAAGAACATAGGACAAATTCTAAAATTCGTTTTATTTTGTCCTTATTTGATTCCTTTGTTATTTTTCTGACTTGCCTATGCATAGAATATGGAAAGTATTCTTCAAGTCAATTGCTATAGAAGTCCCATTTAGGGCAACCATATACTTGTTAAATTTTAAAGGAACGATTATATTTAAAGTATCATTCCTATATTATAAGATCTACCATTATAATAAAGTGGCAAAATTTAAAAAGGACAAAACCTAGCCATGTGTCACATTAAGACAGGGCCAAGATGGTAGTTCCATAATTAGATTCAGATCCTTGTTAACAGTTCAATCTAGGATTGCTCTGCGTTATTTATTAAAAGAATCTTAAAGGAAAAACCTAGCCTAAATGTCACGGCATACAAGGCCAAGATGGTAGAACCTATTCAAGAGATTCAAATCCTTATTAAACATATGAAAGCATATTAACATGCTCGACAAAATGTGATATGATAAAATCACATAAGTCATTTTGGGATATACTAAATTTCCTTATTTATATAATCATCCCTTATGGATGAAGTGCCCACGGGCTATAACTAACGTCCTCTGGGACTAAAGACAGAGGTAGCCTACAACTCCCTGTCAAGAAAAGGTAATGAACTTTGATTCAAACCTTGAAGCCTCGATGCTATAAAATCAAGGCCTACAAATTAAACTTGTCTAAGTGACTAGGCCTTTTGTGCTATTATTAACTTATAATTTAGGAGTATAATAAATACCCTGAATAATTATATATTTATCAAATTAACCAATATGTGTATTAAAAACATGGTTAATAAATCGTCCAAAAAGATAAAACTGTTTAAACTTCCGTAAAAACCTTGTCCTTGTTTAGTTTTTATGTAGCAATTTAAACTACATGGCTGGGTCGGAGGAAGGGAACAGTCATCCTTTGGATAACCGCGATGATGAAAGGATTAATATAACCAGAGGAGAGCTTCGTACATTGATTAATTCAGCTGTATCTAAAGCTGTGAAGGAGCAATTCCAGGAGTATAGTGAGACAAATAGTAAAGCCTCATCTGTACCCCACCCTAAATCCATCCCTAAAACTCATTCAGAGCCTGATAACAAGCCGCCCTCAAAGAAGGATGAGTTAAAGAAGGATGACGATCGACATTCATCTAATGGACACAGTGCTCCCTCCAAGAGGATAGTGTTCGATAATGAACCACATACCAAATCCTGTAACTATAAGTACTTTGTTTCCTGCAAGCCCCGAGATTTTACTGGGGAAAAAGGGGCGGTTGATTGCATGATATGGTTGGATGAAATGGACACAGTTGTCGATATCAGCGGTTGCGCTGAAAGGGATGTCGTGAAGTACGTATCCCAATCGTTCAAAGGAGAGGCACTGGCATGGTGGAAGTCTCTCATTCAAGCTGCTGGGAAGATTCCGCTCTACAGCATGTCATGGGAACAGTTTGTTATTCTCATTAAGGAAAATTACTGCCCTCAACACGAGGTTGAGGGGATTGAGTCAGATTTCTTATCTTTGGTGATGACAAACTTAGATTGTCAAGCTTACCTCACCAGTTTTAATACCCTGTCCAGACTGGTCCATTACCTTGTAACACCAGAGCCCAAGCGAATTGCACGCTTCATTGGGGGTTTACCCCCAGAAATCAAAGCCAGTATTAAGGCTTCAAGACCTACTACATTTAGGTCAGTAGCTGACCTCTCTCTGTCCCTTACTTTAGATGCGGTCAGGCTAAGGGCGCTAAAGAAATCTGAAGAAAGTAAGAAGAAGCGTGAGGGTGATAACTCACGAGGATCAGAGAAGAAACACAAGGGAAACACTGACTCTGAGAGGTCTGGGTCTGGAAAGAATGGTCAGCGGACAGAGGAAAAGCCAAGGTGCTCGACTTGCCAAAAACGCCACTTTGGAAAATGCAGAATGGAGTCCAATTCTAAATCAGGACCACCTGCATGTGGGATATGCAAGTCTAGGGAGCACAAGCCTGTTGATTGCGGGAAGATCAAAGATGCTACATGCTACAACTGCAACGAGAAAGGGCACATAAAGACCAACTGCCCTAAGTACGCGAGGAAGCCCGAGTAATCCAAGAGAACAAACGCACGAGTTATCAGGATGAACGCCCAAGAGATGATGCAGAATAATAATAGTATAATATGTACCTTTCCTTATCAAACAGTTATGCAGAAACTTATTTGATATTGGCACATATAAATATATTATGAATGATAAAGGTTGAGAACTGTTGTCTCCACCTGATTAAGACTCCGGTCATTTAATGCCCGGTAGAAAGTGACCGATGTTACGTTGAAAATGCTCCAACAAATCCTATATTGATATTAATATCTATTAGAAATCATTTTTCTAATATCCTTGTAGCAAACTTTTGGTTGCATACTTAAGGACTCAATATAGTGATAAAAATCGATTGGTTGCCTTAAAAATCAAATCCATATTGTGAGTGATAAGAAGCAATTAATTATCAAGACTCCTTATGAGACAACCCTCGTAATTACACGTGTCCGTACGATTAATTAATATTAAACATAAAAAAATGGTGGAACTGACCGTCCCCGGAATCGAACCCGGGTCTAGGCCGGCCGCACCCTTTCGCGCGCCTAGCCAACTGAGCTAGGTGCCTAGTTTGTGAAACTTCCATTATTTATTAGATATAAGCACTTGTACAATAAACTCCCTTATCATTTATCATTGATAATTTCTGCTAAGTGTCCTGATTTAATACAGGCAATAATAAATCTTCATAAACCATAAGCCTAGCAAAATTTTATTATCATCCACAAGGTATAACTACCAAGGAGACCATAGTAACCGATTCGTATAAATCGGCAAGGAATCGTTCCGAAAATCTAAGAGCACTCTTTCTTTGCATAGAGTACGACAACGTATATTATTTTAATTACTTTCTCATTGTTTTCTATCGCCTGCGAATGCCAAACTATGTTTGATAAAAGCGTCATATGAGGATTGGCGTATCCTAGTGTGTCCCATAGATTATTTCCATGTCTGATCAACATGGAGGTTTAATACATGGAACCCCTAAGATATCCCAATGATCATATTGTACTAAAGTCGACTAGTAGTATTCATGGAAGATATCCAAAAAATGGAAATTTTTTTTTCCAAGTAAATGTTCCCGATTAAGGAATTCGAGGACTTATAACTTGAAGGTGTCACTCATTTGGCACGGACAATGATGGATGAACTGGAGCCTGAGATATGTAAAAATCTCTGTAGCCTCCTTGTATCTTAATTATCTTCTCCTAAGTTTACCCTATTTACCTCCCTAGAGGCAAGTAGAGTTAAGATTTACATCCCGCTTTGGGTTAGAGTGTTGTGAAAACTCCATATTGATTATGGAATAAATGAAACCTTGATTAAGTAAGTTTTAAGACATAGGCTCATATAGCCAGACTCAATATTCTGAGGGTATTATATTATTAAATAAGAAAGACGGTTCATATTGCTTATGCATGCATGCCGCAATCCTAATTAGGCAACGATTAAGAATTTGCCATCAACTAACCAGGATCGTCGAATTGTTCGACTAACGACAAGGATTAGCTATTCCTTAATATTAGTTAAGTACTGGTTGGAATAACCATCTCACCTTAAGATAAGCTTCTCTATAATATTTGATATATAAGTATCAAGGCTACTCCCTTGAAAACCTTGTATAGATGGAATGATAAACGTTCATTGATAGGACAATAGTTTGGTAAGCCCAAACATTAAGATCTGAAAATTTCATTATAGACAATCAATAAGATCACGCAGATTCATAATCAACAGTAAGATGCCAGTATTCGGCAGAAAATTAAGGATTATGAAAATAGCAAACCTCCTAAATTCTTATTAAAGAATAAGATTCAACAATAGATATCACCCTGGAAAGGAGTGATGCGTTTTGGTAAGAAAGGCAAGCTAAGCCCGATATACATAGGGCCTTTCGAGGCTATCGAACGTGTCGGTTCAGTTGCCTATAAGTTAAACTTACCTGAAGAGCTCAGTGGAATTCACAATGTGTTCCACATCTGCAATCTGAAGAAGTGTTTCGCTGATGAATCACTGGTTATACCACATACGGATGTGCATGAAGATGAGAGCTTAAAATTTGAGGAAGAACCTTTGTCGATCGAAGATCAATAGGTAAAGAAGCTTCGGAAGAAGCATGTACCTATTATAAAGGTCAATTGGGATGCCCATAGAGGTCCCGAATTCACGTGGGAGGTTGAATCCACGATGAAAGAAAAGTACCCTTACTTATTTCAGTAAATCTCGGGTCGAGATTTATTTTAAGGGGGTGAGGATGTAACACCTCGAAAATTCACGTCCTATAATGTGTAGACACGTGTCAAATGTTAAACGTGTGAAAGAAATATTATAGAAGGACTAAAGTTGACAAACATGGAAAGTATGTGAGATTACGTATTCTAAGTGTCAACCGTGAATAAATATAATGTACATTAACCCTACACGATGCTCATACCTTCAAACGAATAAATCATGGATCATACGAAGCTAAAGGTGAGAGATTACAAACTACAGGGGTTAAATGTGTCAACATGTTTAAAGATATACCTCTGAGTGACCTTTTGACAAACCCGAAGCTTTGTAATGGTTAATTATGCTCACTAGAATACACGATTAAAATTTCGTAAAGTTTCGTTAACGTATGAGAAAGTTGTGATCAAATTCGTGTGCGAGGGGTTAAAGCGTCAACGTTGAAAGTTAGGCCTTTTCGGGTAACAATAAAGTTACCCGGGGACTTAACAAAGTGGGTATATGTCTTGAAGCCCTTATAGATCAATAACGAGGGTTCAAAATGCAAGAAACAAGTGTCTGTACAAAGTTTGAAGAGCCAAGGACTAAAACTGCAATTTATCAAAGTTTTGTTGGAAGACCTTAGGGGCTCGCGTAGCGCGAGCTTATGGGCTCAGGCAGTCGCGCTACGCGACTGCCATATCTGGACAGAAACATATCTTTCTTGATTCTTTGTCTGCCCATTGAACTTGGATGCAACTTTGATCGATCATAACTCATCCCTTGGCCCCTAAAACACCCCTAGAACACTAGGGCATGTGTCAATCAATTGTGGATGGGTGCTAGACTTGGTTGTCAACACCTTATGGTGTCTTAATCCACTATATAAAGGGCCTTCAAGTCATAACCTTTCCTCACACCATTTTCAAGCAATCTGATCATTGGAGGAGCTTACAAGCAGATCAAGGGCCTTCCTAAGCAACCATTAATCACTTGGTAAGTTGCCTAACCTTTCTAAATTAATTATAGCTTAGTAATTAGCTTAAAAGTCAACATATCGTAATAAACGGTTGACTTCGTGATTAAGTAACGATAACCCAGTCATATCACGAATTAAAAGTACCATTAGATAGGTAATTATATGGGTATTAAACCCTTATAAGGGCAAGTACCAATTCCAGACCTAACTAGGTCGTTTGTCGGGTCAAACGTTGACCGAAAAAGTCAACAGAAATACAAAATATGATTTAATGCACGATTAATGATCCGAGAGGAGTGTAACCTGTTTTAACCTTAATATAACATGGTAATAAGTATAAAAACTTGTCTACGCTTGCCCGACTCGACAAATTTCTGTTTAAACCCGGTTCGGAACCGAAAGGCGCAAAACCTTGACTTTTGCTTTGACTTCGGTTCTGACCCGTTTTAGTTTGATTCGAAGATGCCTTAGTGCTTCATTAGAGTTGGGTTGCATGATAGTATAAGTCTTTGTACTTGTTTCGTTGATTATCCGATGCAAGCACACGTTTCCGTTAATCGCTTAAATTGGACCATAATGCCCTTATGACCATACAACGAGAATTTTGAAAATGTGGAAGTAAAATAATCTTAATTACTGATTATTAAACATGTACGTAAATTTTCACGTCAATCGGAAGTCTAGATTAGGAGATATGCGCATTAGCGTAAATAATAAGCTTTTTATTAATTAAACGGCGCGATTAGCGCATAGCCTATCTAAACCCGATTTCCGGTACCAAAACTTTTACCCACTGATGTTAAATAATATTTTGGGAATTTTGAAGATTTTTAATTATTTTTAAACTGATCTTAAGCTAGGCTTATCGCATTGATTCGGTTAATACCGAATATGCCCTTTTAGGCCATAAAACGAGTTTTACGAATCCGTTTGATACCAATCCAATTGCCACTGATTTAAAATAATAAATGTAGTGTTTTGAGCCTGTTTTGCTGATCAGAAAACTCAGAAACATATTTTAACCCGTACGTCGCTTAAAACGGCTTTATACGCGTATTAAACGTGTAGTTTGGTATTAAAACCATTTTACCACGTAAGACTTAATACCGATAGACATAACCTGTTAAATTAAGTTGTTTTCCTGACTTATTCAGACCCGGATCACAGAAACTTAATAAACCCCTTTTATGGTCGTTAAAATGACCAAAATACCCCTACGGGGCATAATTAAGGATTTAACTCGTTTTGGGCATTATGGAAGGCATCATTATGATATCACAACATAATTTAAGCATATTAACTTAGGAAACCTGTTCGCGACCTATTCGGTTACCCGTTACGCGTTATTCGCGTTCGGATCGGTTTATATAACTAGTTTATATAAGTTAGCCGAAACGGGTCAAACCTTATCGGTTTTATCTCAAAATCCAGAATGTGTATGAAATACCCATATAAGACAAGTCTCTGAACATGTCGGGTTTAAATCACATTCTATTCCGGTCTTCGCTTAATCGTGCGTACGAACCGTATCTTCCTGTAAGACTAACCGGTCTAAGCTTAGGCTTAATTAAAGACCCGTTAGCATTCTAATTAATTATTTATACCATCATTCCAGACTGGTCCCTTACCTTGTAACACCAGAGCCCAA
Source organism: Helianthus tuberosus (assembly GCA_030545235.1). Classification (NCBI taxonomy): domain Eukaryota; kingdom Viridiplantae; phylum Streptophyta; class Magnoliopsida; order Asterales; family Asteraceae; genus Helianthus; species Helianthus tuberosus. The sequence continues at coordinate 138,841,580 of CM060426.1, read as the reverse complement.
GCGAATTGCACGCTTCATTGGGGGTTTACCCCCAGAAATCAAAGCCAGTATTAAGGCTTCAAGACCTACTACATTTAGGTCAGTAGCTGACCTCTCTCTGTCCCTTACTTCATTGAGAGTGAGAACCATTTTTTTTGTCAGGTTGCTAATTCACAACTCACACTCGTAGAGTTTATGAATCATTTTGATGGGGCAATGGATGTTCAAAGGTTCAATCATAGAAAAAATGATCATATTTCAAGATATACTGAGCCAGCTGATTGGAGTCGAACTACATTGGAAAAAGATGCTGCTAAGATCTACACCAGGTCTATATTTTTTGATCAGCAATCAGAGATTCATGGAACAATTTCCGAATGTTTGCCGATGGACACCAAAGTTGAAGGTCCACGTATCAGAATATTGTTGAAGGACTTTACAGCACATGGTGATGGTTTATTGGAGGTATTTTTCATGTTTTTTTTAGATATGCGAATTTTTTACATTACATATGCGATTTTAGTTTATTTACTTTACATTAACTTTTTAGAAATGCGAAATTGTTATGTTCCACATGCGATATTAATTTTACTTACTTACATGATTATTTAAACATGCGAAATTGTTATCTTTATACATGCGATTTTAAATCTTATTATTATTTTTTTTTGGTTATTTTTGCTAGGTGTGGTTCAAGAACCTTGAAAATGATGTAACTGCACAGTTTAGCTGTTTGCGTTTTGAGCAGTATGGGCTGCTATGCAAACACATCTATTTTCTATTCAAGATGTTTGGTGTTAAAGAAATACCAAACAAATATGTTATGAAGAGATGGACGAAGGATGTGGTGCCGAATGAGTTGAATGTGAAGTACAATTTAAATGTGGGTGGCAAGGATGTGCAACACAAGGCTAAACGGATTGCTCGTGAAATCATTCATACAGGGGGGTATTTGGTTAGTAATTTGATTTCCGACCTTGATCAACTTGTTTTAGTGAGGGATCAAATGATGCAGCTTAAAGAGAGAGTTGATCAGAGTCGCATAACCAAGCAACTTGATCCAAAATTTGACCGATTTTCAAAGTTGATTGGTTATCAACAACCAGTAACTAATGCTCCCCCTACTGTTCGTGTGCCGGCTGGTATAAGAAACAAAGGCCGCGGCTCGCATAGAAGGATTTTATCTAAGAAGGAACAAATGATCAGCCGCAAAGGGAAAAGGTCAAGGACATGTAGTGTATGCAATGTAAAAGGTCATGACATTCGGACTTGCGAGGAGCTGAAAGGCAAACAACAAGGTAAACAGCAAAAAAAGAAGAAGAAGGGTGTCCAGATTGAAGATGGTTTGAGAGACAAAGACAATGAGGGTGAAGACGACGAAGAGGAAGATGACTTTGAAGATTACATTAGTGATGATGGATCCAATGAAGATCAGTGGGAAGAGGTGTCTGGAGATGAAGATGACGAGGATGAGTAATGTTTTTTTAAATGTAAATGCGAATTTACACGGAACACATGCGATTTTATATTCATTTATGTATATCATTTTTCACATGCGATTTTAGTATTATAAACATGCGATTTTATATGCATCAGTTTATATTTATTTATATGATTTTTCACATGCGATTTATCCTCTAATACATGCGATTTTGGGTTATCTTGTATTTTTTATGTTATTGTGGCAAAGATCCCTAATTCATTCATGCGATTTTAAATTATATTAAAGCATAAGATTTGTTCAAAACATATATCCAAAATAATAGTTATTGTCTAACACAGCCACAACCACAAAAGGATTAAAAATATAAATTAGTTACTTGAAGAAATGATTTTGTCACGTTCAGAAGAGCTGAACTTCATCTTCTCCTTCACAGTGTTCAGAGCATCTGTTAGGAAAGAGAAGGCCAAGTCATCAGATCGAGATTGCTCCTTTAGGTGATCCAAAGCTCTGTCTCTGAATGTTGATGGTGGTTCTTGAAGTAGCTTTTCCCATACTTCTTGATTGTTCTTGATTTGTTCAAGGATTTTGCCCTGCACATCAAGAATCAGATGAGAAGAGGTGACATCAGTGCTTGAAAATAGCTCTTTGATTGCAATGGTTTTGATTTTTTCTATATCTTCAGATGCCATTTTTGTTGTCTGTGTTTTTGTGTGTGTTTTATTTGGTCTTCTATGTCTTAATATGGAAGGTAGTTATCAAGGTTTTTTATATTAATTTAGTAAATTTATTATATAGGTAGGGTGGTAAGTTCAGTAGTATTCATTGTAAAATTCATCATTACATGTCAAATTATAGTCACATCGTTAATAAATTAAGTTTTTGTATATAAAATAATATCATTTTTAGTTTTTAAGATTAGTAGTTTTTTTTTTTTTTTTTTTTTTTTGTATTTTTATTACAAAGTATTTTTTTTAAGTTTTTTTTTGCACTCTTCCTGATTCGAAATCGCACTTGATTCGAAAGTAATTCGCAAACTGTAAGAAACAAACATTTAAATATCTTTTTCTATGATATCGCATGTGTAATTTATCTGAAATCGCAAACTATGAAGAGATTTTGTAAGGGTTTGAAAACGCATGTGCATTATCCTGAAATTCGCAAACTATATGAAATCTCAAAGAATTCTTAACTTTTTTACTGATATCGCACATGCATCCCATGAATTCGCAAACTATATGAAATGTCAAAGAATTCTTTTTTATACCGAATTTGCATTTGTATTGTCGACGTTTTCGCACATGATTTGACAAACTGTATCATATTCTTCTATAGTCAGTGCATACAGAATTTCTAAATTCATCAGAAGTTCATTTTCTCAGAAGAATTTGGTGAATAGGAATCGATCGTTTTGGTGAATAAGAATCGATCGATTTTTTGTTAATTGTTATAATTTCGTTTTTGGTTTTGATTTAGGATATTTCGTTATGATTTTTGAGGTTTTGTTTGCCGTTATCATCAGGTGTTTTGATCTTAAATTTGACGTTTTTAACCTTGGCGGTTTCTTTTTATGAATCCTATGTTGATAAATTTAATAGAAAAACGCGCTGTTTAAGGAAGATGATCCGACGGTTGTAGACGACGCGTACATAATGTACGATTAGAGTATTTGTATGATAACCGGCATATATATATATATATATATATATATATTATAATTAAAGATATATGATCTATGAAAAAAATTAGTAAACTTGTTTAACCAAACATATTTCAGAAAAATAAATAAACTTGTTTTCTCTTAATCTATATATGATAAAAATAAAACGGAATGAACAGTAATTTATTATTCATTTTTTTAATTAAAATTAGAACACATCATTAATAGATGAACAAATGGTATCGGGTATAGGTACCGGTCTCAAATTTACCAAACCGGTGTATTTTCGGTACCGGTTCTGCACAGGTATTCACCGGTTTTTACCCTCAAATACCGGTGCCGTACCAGTACCGACCGGTACCGAACCGTACCATACTAGGTATATTCGGTACCGGTACCCACTTTTGGGGATTTCGGTAACGGTATTTTCGGTACCGGTTGGTACCGAGCTCATCAAATCCTGTAGCAACGCAGCAATGCAAATAATTGCACCTTTTAAAATACTTTTCATACACGCAGTAAGTAAACTGTATTTCGTTTGAATGAGGTTTTATATACACAACAACTTATTTTGCTTTCTTTTTTGTATTTTTCTGTAATGAATAAATTGTAGCATGTAAAATTAATTTGGATATTTAGAATATTGATGAGCAAATCGTATCAAACCCTATAAACGAACCGGTATCGTATCGGTACCAAATTTTTTATACCAAATCATTTTCGGTACCAATTTGGTACCCACCTTTTGGCGTTTTCAGAATCGTTACTTTCGGTTCGACACCGGTCTAGCACCATACCTGTATTTATTGATTTTTACCTTCAAATACCATACCGTATTGTACCGAGCATTTTTGGTGTCGGTACCTAATTTCGATGATTTTCCGGATCGGTACTTTCGCTGCCGTTACCGGTACCGAGCTCATCCAAATTTTAACGTGTTAGCACCGTAATAACTGAACTGAAAACAACCGAATTTCCAACGTGTATGACGTGTGGGTCCTATTATTGTATATTAGGTTATTTAAAATCGTTTTTTTTATGACGGAGTGACTATCCTTACCACGTCATTTTATTTATGTTTTGATATTCGGTATCTGTTTGCCGTTGCTGACACGCCTTTTGTAGTCATTGGGTCCCGCCGCAACGCGCGGGCGGAAAATAACTAGTTTGGTTAAAGATTAAGTGGCTTGTCAAGTGTGCAAAATAGTTTATACAGCCTCCATGTGTGTAAAGATTACGTTTCTAACCAACGTTTAGGGTGAGTTAATTTTAGAACAGGGGTTTAGTGCGAGAATTACGAAAGAAACCTAAATCATGAGTTTTTTTCCCAAAGTGGTGTTATGGGAAAAAATATTTACCATTTTAGTGTTCCTTCAAAACTATTTACCAAAATAGTGTTTTCTCTTATTTTTTATTTACTTTCTTATTAAGTCATTTATTATTAGATAAAAAATTTGAAAAAAATGGCAAATTTACTCCCGTGAAGAATTCAACATTTCGGTGGAGTTTGTTCATTTATGATATTTTTTTTATCTTCTTATTTTATTTACCAGTTATTTGTTTTTTTATTTTATTTTTTTCAATCGTGAGTTTTATTTTTCTAAATTTATATTATCAGCTTAACCATATTAACAACAGCCATGAATAATCTAAAATAAATCTAAACAATGAAATAAAAAACATGATAAAGCTAATCAAATATTAAACTTGACGCATTACCGTTTTCAATATCAAATACAAACAAAACTAAAAATGCCAAATAAAGTCGAGTCACAACCGATCTTAATTTCAAACAGAGTAAAAGAAAAAATGTCAAAAAAAAAAAAACAACCAACTTAGTGATCGTTATTCGTTCTTCTAGGCTTAGCGGGACATCTTGCCCGGTTATGGCCAGGTCGTCTACAAATACCACAAAGCACAGTTCTTTTCTTCTCTTTAATATCCATTCCATTCCGTAGCCTTGTTGAGCGAGGACGACCCCTTTTATCTCGTTTTAGATCTGAATTGGGAAGTAATTCTCTAATAGATGATGGTTGTGGCCAATATGCTTCATGAGGGAGTGGCGAAAACTCATACGACCAAGTAGCACAATAATCAACAATTGAGTAGCATTTATGACCATATTGCCAAGTGTTTAAAGAAAGATTGGCACAGTCACTCAAAACATGAGAACACGGATACTTGAATATCTCCCACTTACCACATGTGCAAGTTTTTTGTTCCAAGTTTTTTGTTCCAAATTAACTATTGTATGAAGGAGTATAGCCTAATTTATCAATTATTTCGGCTCTCAAAGCAGTAATACTAATAGAAGGTTGCTCTTTTATTAGGTGTTGGATCTCTTGAGCAATCAAGCTTGCATCTAGATTTGGATGGTCTTGGGTAATCTTATAATGTAAACAAGTATGCGGACCGGTATACTTTACAATTTGAAAAGTTCCGTTTGCTTGTTTACTTGCACGAAGTTTCCATTTACAACCAGATTGTGAGTGCAACGTACATCTTATGCACCAAGTACCTGGGCGTGATTCCACCACCATAAAATGCTTATGTGCCTTGATACAATAGAGCTTGATAGCTCTAATAAGTTCTTCCTTGTCGCTGAAAGAATCTTTTCCCAACTCACGAGTCAAATCAGTTTTATTCTCAGAGCCTGATACCATCCAGTTGTCATCCGCATTCACATTTATTTCTTCTAAATTGGTGTAAGTTGAAGGGACTTGAATGTTATCGTCTAATGTTTCATCTTCAATCTCATCCTCTTCTAACAAATCATCCACATCGGTTTCAGTTTCATCCACATCGGCATTGTTCACAACCGCAATTTGAGAAATTGTGTTAAAATCCTCATTTTGAATCATATGTGATACAGCATTAACTTGGTTCATTCTGGAAAAAAAAAAAAAAAACAATCACTCGATGGCAATGTTGTTATTAAAAGATAATCAAACTTGGTGGTATATTCACAAACAAACAAAATTTTCACATGTCAGATCAATCGATGGATATATTTATTATTAAAAAACAATCTAACTTTGTGGTATATTCACAAACAAACAAATTTTTCAATGGTAAAAAATATAAACAGAGAATCATATTAAAATAAACACTTAAAAATTGTGGTTTCAACTAAACCCTAATGCAATATTGTTTCATATGAGATGATTATGGAGATACCTGTTTCGCGATCGATCTATGTTCTCGTAAGGACGATTTAGTTGGCTGTGATGGAGTTCAGCCATAGAGAAGAGAACATGGAGGGTTCAATAGTAGATGGAGGTTGGAAGTGATAACTGAAACGTCGGAGGGAGTTTGCCCCTTTTCTTATTTTTTATTCTAATAAATAAATGAGTTATTATAAAAAAAATAGATGGAAACACTATTTTGGTAAATAGTTTTGAAGGAACACTAAAATGGTAAATATTTTTTCCCATAACACCACTTTGGGAAAAAACTCCCTAAATCATTAACATTTTTTATTAGTTGTACATATATTTTAAAAGTTTTTACTTTTTACGAACATATGTGTATCAGTGTATGTTATAGACATAAAAAATAATTAAAATTATTTTTTTAGAGTAAATTACAAGTTTTGTCCTTTATCTATATACTCTTTTCAGACGGTATCCTTTGACGCAAAAATTGACAAATTATGTACTTAATGTTTCAAAATCTTGCACGATACGTCCTTTTAGTCTAACCTAGTTGATTTTTTTGATTAAAATTTGGTCACCTAAGAATATTTTAGTCTTCTTACCCCAAATTTATCTACACATAACTTAAACTTGTGTTGACTATAAAAATAAACGAATTTTGTTCATTTATTTTTCTTGAATTTTAAAATAGAAGAATAAACATTGCATTTCAACAATTATATATTGAGAAAATAATTATTTATCTTATTCTCGCACTTTTCGGATTTATTTATCTTCTGTATAGAACCTCCCCTGTTTATTATTACCTTTATAAATGCGTGCATTTTTAAATAAGTTTAGACTTTCTATTATAACAAACATATAAGTTAAGAGACTTCTATATTTTTATAAAAAAATAACTTTTCGTCTTTGTTAATCCTTCATAGTCGTTAGAAGCCAAACCTAGACTTTCCCAAAGCGTACCCACGATTACGCACGGTACCAAACGTAGCTACCATATTTTTTTAATATTAAAGATCTCCCAAATCACATCTTTTTATTTTTAACTCTTAAAAAAAAACATATAAATTTACAACTTCGATAATCAAAATTATATCATATTTTCATACAATAAATTAGTAACATGTTGGTATTTCATGAAGTTGTACTCTAAGCATAGGAAGTTTTTGAAAAAAAAGTTAGCCTTTTCACTTCTAATTTAAAGGTTTTTTTTTTTTTTTTTGCATTTTAACATCTTTGATTTTTTTTACTTTTACACAAACCTTTTCAATTTTGCAAGTTAACCCCTAATACTTTTTTGTTTTCAACTTTGATCCCAATACTTTTCATCTTTTGCAAATTTTTTGTTTTACGTTTTTTTTTTCTAAATTTGCGAGTGAATACGCCGCAACGAGCGTGTGAGTTCAATGTTTTTTTGTCTATTTTATTTCCATTTGACAGGCTCGTCGCAGTGTGTATTTATTTCCCTGTTTGACAGGTTCGTCGCAAGTCGCAACTAGCGGGGTCCTATGTCGACTTAGTTATTCTTTTCTATGTTTTACGTTTTAGTCTATTTTTTTCGCATTAACGATGCAACGGGCATGCATGGTTCAACGATTTTACATATGCTTTTCGTTCACTAGTGTTATTATTATTATTATTTTGTTATTTTGTTTTTACCCATTTTTTCGGTGTTGCTGGTCGCTATCAGTGATATAACATTGGTGCTATTTGACACAGTTTATGCCCCCGCCGCAACGCGGGGGCCCTTAATACTAGTTATATTATAATTATAAATTATATTATAAAAGAGTATAATTCACATCTTCTCTACATAATTAGTGGGAAATAAATAACATCACATTATGACCATAACCCAAATATTAAAAACAACACTTGTTAGTTGTTACTTGTTAAGACTTTCACATGCATATTATATATATATAATAACTTGTTTCCTCCTCCTTCTAAACACCATTTTCCGGCTATTATTTTTTTATTTTCCGGCGAGTGTGACTGCTCATTTTTAACAACCAAGTTATGGAGACAGGTTATCTCTCTCTCCCTCTCTCTCTAGTTTTCTCTCTCTAAGTTTCTAACACACGCGTCGTGTGAGTTTTCTACAGACGGGGACGGAAGGCTTGAGGTTGCGAAAATCCTTGCAGCCACGAAGCCTGAAAGCGTTGTTCCGTGGTTGGAATTGACCGGATCCGGCCATGTTGGAAAGTTTGAAACATTTGCTCATTATGTTGGTAAGCTTTTTTTTAAAGTGGACAAAATCACAAATCTAACTATTTTTAAGCATCTAGTTTTGACTCTTTGTATATAGTATGTTAGAAAAATGTGAATTACACGAGTTCAATAAATGAAATAATAAATAGTAAATAGTTAATAGTGAAGATTTATAAATTGCAAAACAATATTTTGAATAGGTTATTTTGAATATATTATGTTTTATTACTATCGCTTTGTTTAATTATATGACTAGTGAAATAATAGAAGCGGTAAAAAGAATCATGTGTTCAGAAAAGTGTAATACGTGACACCACTAGTTACTTTTATTTATCACGTATAGAAGATTATAATGAAAATGAGTCGTTTTATGTATGTTTTGATTATTTGTGAATTTGCAGCAAGGCAACTTGGATTTAGAGATGAAAAGGAGTGTCCAAAATTGAGCAAATTAGCATCAGAATATGCGAAAAGCTCGAAAGCTAATTTTAAAGATGACATGCGTGTGTACTTTTCGAACGAAAAAGAAGTGGAAACATTGTGTCAAAAGCTTGATGAAGAGCTTCAAAGATGCATTCTTGGGTATTTTGCATTTCATTGGAGCCAGGCTTCTCTTATGATCAATCAGGTAAAGTTTAAACATGTTTGATGTTGTTTTGATGATATTTATTATACATGCCATCTTCATTCGTACGCGCTGCCACAAAAACAAGCATTTGCTAGGAAACAATCTCAGACGAAGGCTTCGCTCATCATCATCATACTCAGTAAATCCCACCAATAGCAAAGCAAAGGTAGGGTCTGAGGAGGGTAAGATGTAGACAATCTTACCTCTACCCCGTAGGAATAGAGAGGCTGCTTCCAACGAGACCCCCGGCTTCGCTACGCATTAGAAATAAGTTAATAAAATCCGCACCAAATACTTTTTTTAGTTGAGTAAGTTTTTAACAAGTAGCCATTAGAATCATAATACAATCATTGTGTTGCTCATTAGTCTAAATATGTGATCTATATGATATATACATAACAAAAGATGTTCATTTTAACTCCCTTTTTTTTGGTGGAAGGTGTTGAGCAATGGAACCGATGAGAGGAGGCTTAAAGACGTGTTCTTGAAGGGTACAAGGTACCTTTTCTTATCTTATATTATTACGAGCGGAGCTTGAATTTTAAATTTATAGCAAGAAACTAATAGAGCTTCAATTCTAACTCTGTTAAGTTATTTTAATTTGGTCGAACCTGACTTGACTCGCTTACACCTCTAAACCAGATATAACATGTATACAATATGAATAAGCTATAAAACTAGTGAAGAGTACATAATGATATTTTATTTAATTTAAGATATTATATTAAAATTTGATGTAACATTTATAAATATATATTATTGTTAATATTTGGCATTATCTTTTCGTGTAATATTAAAAGGACAGTTGTTTGAGGTTTGGTGGGCTGTATTATTTCATGAATAAATCATCCAACAAGATGGGTAATGGGTATGGGATCCCATTAAATATGGATGACTTTGCCAAAATATATAATAATAATAATAATAGTAATAATAATAATAATAATAATAATAATAATAATAATAATAATAATAATAATAATAATAATAATAAAAGATGGTCATTTAAAATGTTAGGAGTCATTTTGGACGAAAAAAATATTAATTGTGATATTTAACAATTATAATTATATAAATTTAATGTGTTAGTAAACACATAAGCTATATGAAGTGAAATTATATAACTTATTTTGTCATTATTAAAAAGTTTTTTTTAGCTAAAATTAAGAAAAAACACTTAAACAACACTAGTCGACTATCTTTTTTTTTTTCCAAATACATACTTGGATTGAAAATAATAAAAAAAGCGTTAAGGTGATTTAAATTTAAAGTATTTATTTGTTAATTTTTCTATAACTTTTTAAAAGTGAGGTATAGATATAAGATATAATGCTACACAAGTGTACGTAAAATTGTAAAATATAAATTTTCTTGAAATGGTATAGAAACATTTTTTAACAGTGGACCACCCATGTGTAATGTGAGTCATGTGACCATTTTTTTAATGTCACCAATATAGCCCAATAAAACATGTGAATATGACCATATAAGTTAATTTAGAAAAGCTAAATCACACACAATATGCACATTTTTTTACCAGTAAAATATAGAACTCTGGGTTTCTAAACATTCATTAACCTTCTCTTTCATGTACATGTGTTTATGCATCAATATCAAATAATTTTAGTAATACATTCACACGTAAAATGGACAATATTAACAATTATATAACGACATAAATGTTATGTATGTTTTAACTTTGATATATTTTTAAATAATTTATATTTTTACATGCATGCATGTTCATTTATCTATTAAATGAACGAACAATATAAAAACATATTTTTTCATATTAAATGAACAAACAATATAAAAACATATTTTTCGTAACGAAAGTGTCCGTATTGAATGGTTACAATTATAATGCATTTAACGTTAATATATATATTTGCTAGTGAATACATACATTTGATATATAGATCTAAATAAAATGGTTACTAATAACTTTTGAATATTTTTATTTTAAGATGTTTTGTCTTAATTGGATTGTTATGTATATGTAGAGAGCAAAGATTTGAGAGAGTTGCAAAGGACTTAAAAGTGACGAGGAAAATCGCAATAATTCTAGAGGAAATGAAAGTGATAGGTGCTAACACCCCTAAAAATGGCGATGGCAATGCCGCCTTCACAGAGGTGTTGGGGCCTGTGGCTCATAGCGACAGAAGCCCGGTGCTTCTCTTCATGGGTGGTGGAATGGGTGCTGGCAAGAGCACCGTGCTAAAAGAAATCCTTAAAGAGTAAAATATGTGTTTTTTTTATATGTGTTATCAAGTTAAATATCTAATCTTTATCACCACATTTCTTAAAATATATCTTGTTTCCAATAGCGCATTTTGGTCGGGTGCTGCGGAAAATGCGGTGGTGGTGGAAGCCGATGCTTTCAAGGAGACCGATGTGATTTACCAAGCATTGAACTCAAAGGGTCATCACAATGACATGCTTCAAACCGCCGAATTGGTGAAATTTCTCTCTTTGTGCCTGTAAAGTTTAGTTAGGCATGACTCGTTATATTTTTTAACTATAAAAATATCGGGTCAGGCCAAACTGATAGGCTAGCATCATGATTGGATGTGAATAATTTTAGTTTGATCCATATATATGCACTATTACATAATCACCTTTTGAGCCTATTTGAACTGCCTTCATTTGAACCGGTCAGATTCCTAGTTGGACTTGTTGAACTGACGAACTAGACCGGGTGGTGTGATTGGATTCACTTTATAACTTTTACTAACTTTCATTTTAAGATTTATTGATCCGTTTACTACTTTAGACTCCATGTTCGGTTTATTTAAGGCATCATATTTTTTTAACATTGCAAATGCACAACAAAAGATACAATGTGTTCATATTTTGTTTTTAAACTGGTTATAAAAACATTGGTCATGACAATGTAACATTTTATATAGGTGCATCAAACATCTACGGATGCGGCTTCATCAGTATTAGTAACAGCATTAAATGAAGGGAGAGATGTGATCATGGACGGGACATTGTCATGGGAACCATACGTTGAACAAACAATTGCAATGGCGAGAACCATTCATAAGCATCGTTATCGCATGGGCGTCGGCTACAAGGTCTCAGAAGATGGAACCGTCACCGAAAATTATTGGGAAAAGGTAGAAGATGAGGTTAAACCAAAGAAACCTTACAGAATTGAGTTGGTTGGAGTTGTTTGTGACCCCTTTCTTGCAGTTACAAGAGGAATTAGGTACCATGCTATTGATTATATTATTATTAAATAATATGTATTTTAAACTAGATATGAATTATATTATAAATATTTTATATATAATGTTGCAGGAGGGCTTTAGCAATAAACAGGGCGGTGAGGGTTAATTCACAATTGAAATCACACAAGAGATTTGCAAATGCATTTCCAAAGTATTGTGGTCTTGTTGACAATGCAAAGCTCTATTGCACCAATGGTATAGGAGTTCCTCCAACTGTAAGTTTTATTTGTTAATTTATATTATGTTAATAATGATATTGGTGTGTAAACGAGCCGAAACGTTCATGAGCTATTTGAGATTGCTCGTAATAAGCTTAAATTGAAATGGGCTTAAACGAGTTCAATCCCATGCTTAAGCTTCTATAGTTATGCCCATGACATTATAGCTTAGTGGCATCTTAGGGGTGAGATAAGGCTTAATAACCATTAAGTCCTGGGTTCGATTCTCACAAAGGGGTTTTCCCAGATTTATTGGGTTTTCTCTTATTAGGGCTTGTTTGGCTAAGCTTTTCAAAACAGCTTATTTGCTTATTTGCTTTTCTGAAAAGCAAATAAGTCAATAAGCTGTTTTGAAAAGCTTTAAAATGGAGCTTTTCAAAATGACTTATTTGCTTATTTGCTTTTCAGAAAGCAAATAAGTAATTTTGAAAAGCTCAGCCAAACAGCCCCTTAGTGTATAGACATTATTGCCTAGTGGAGATGGATATGATCGGTTAGTTCCGCTAATAGCACGATAATACTTCAATGGTCCGTTAGTGATCCAAATTTGCCGTTTAAAAAAAAGTTTCAATAGTTCTATTGGAGTTCATTTAATAAACAAGCCCAAACGCAAATCCAAGCTTTGCATACTAAGATTGACTTGACTTGAGAGCTAAAACCAACATAACATTTTTATAAATATAATAATTTTTAGTTAATATAATAATTATTTTACATAGTAATAAATATTATTATATTACATGTGCTTAATCTCATGGGCGAAGTATAGAAGGGGCGGGAGGGGGCGTCCGACCCCCCGAACTTTTCGCTCAGTAGTGTTATATATGTAGTTTTCGTATAGAAATTTTTGGGTATGTATATACATTTTCGACCCCCCGTCATTTGGGTCAAGCTTCGCCACTGCTTAATCTTATTTGAATACTTAAAAAATTGCCATTGATGATTCATGTAAAATAATATTGTTATTCGATGTGATTAGGTAACTAATATGACTGCATGCAATAGTATAAATTTATGTTTTATTTTCTTAAACTATGTAATTAATCATTTATTGTATCATAAGTACTAATCTTTTTGTTGTATACATCATTTAATTTGTTAATTTTGTTTATCCTTTGCTTAAAATGCAGTTAATCGGATTTAAAGATGGTAGTAGCAATCTACTTGTTGATCCAGATCAAATCAAATGCTTGGAAGCATTAAGAGAAATTAACGATCAAGCGGATTCCATATACGAGCTTTATGCAGACCACAAAATGTTAACCGATAATGACTCGGTGTGGAAAGGACTTGTCTTAAAGACGAATAGAATCGAAAGTCAACGTGATTTGAAATTTGTGATTGACAAAAGCGAAAAGTCAAAAGCTTAACATGTATTCTCGAAGTTTAATATTGATTTGTCGAATGCGTATTTGCAATAATAATGTGTTTAAGCCACTTCCTCTAATTTATTTTATTATTTATGATATATTTTCACTAAATTCACGTTTTTTTTTTCTTTTAACTATCTTCATTAGTCTATGTTATCTTACTTATACTCAAAAGATATTAATTGAAAATGTTTATGGTGGTTGGTGCCCCAGAGGCGCTATAAAAGGTGAGGTGGCGGGGTAGCGATGTCACACCCTGTGGCCTAATAGCAAACTAATACACCGAAATATGAGGTAAACTAAGATAATTATTTCTTGTCATTGTGTACAGGTGTATAACACTCTTCATATCATCATTGTACATCAAATTGAGAGGTTGTTATACACTATGTAGTTATGTTTTGTGCACTTTTGAATGGGCTCATCCTTGAAGATAGTATTACTGAGGTGGAAAGATTATTTAAGTACTACTAGAAAATTGTTTACTTTGTGACAGTCAAATTTGTAGGAAATTTGTCTTACCTACAGATTTGCTACAAAAAATTTCATGCAAAATGAACTTGTCGATAATCAGGTTAGCTACAAAATTTTACACAAATTGTCGACAAAAATCTATCGTCACAAACGTTGCCACAAAATACCTACAAACAGGTTTTTTATGTTTTTCCTACAATTCTTCCACATTATGCCTATTTTTGTATTTTATTTTATGATATTTTACTTTTAAAATTAATAACACTAATGAGAAAAATTATCCATAATTACGAATAATTATTTTTATTTTGCGACAAAATTCCTACAAATTTATAAAACTTTCTCTTAACAGTTTGCTACAAATTTCCTACAAATAAAAATATATTTTTTAATGTTGCGACAAATCTCCTACAACTTAAAAAATGGTTTCCCATCTAAGGATTTTCGGTTGTACCGTATATATTCCTATCGCTCCACCACAACGCAGAAAGATAGGACCTCAAATGAGGTTAAGAATATATGTTGGGTATGAATCACCATCGATCATTAAGTATTTAGAGCCATTAACAGGAGACTTATTTACGGGTCGATTTGGTGATTTCCATTTTGTTGAAACAACATTTCCAACATTAGGGGGAGACAAAAAGCAGCTGAAAAATAATAATATAATTTGAAATGAATTATCATTATCACATCTTGATCCTCGAACTAATCAGTGTGAACTAGAAACTCAAAGGATAATTCCATTACAAAGATTAGCAAATCAACTACCAGACACATTCACTGACCCAAAGAAAGTGACTAAGTCACGCATACCAGCTGCTAATGCTCCAGTAAAAATAAGTGTCCCAGAAGGACAACCACATGTTGGAAATGAGTCTAATGCACGCCTCAAACGTGGTAGATCAATCGGTTCTAAAGATAAAATCCTTGAAAGAAAAAAAGAACAAATAATGGAGATGGTCAAGTCGAGGTAATGATAACGTCAGGAAAAGAGTCCCCTGAAGAGATACTATACATGATGGTTCTAGAAAAACCCCAAGTACCTAAAAACGAAGAGATCTTAATAAATCATATCATGTCTAGAAAGGCATGGAACCGAAATGAAATCGACATCGATGATAGTTTTTCATATAATGTAGCACTAGAAGTAATGGAAAACAACGAGTATCAAGAACCAACATCTGTTGAGGAATGTAAACAAAGAAATGATTGGCCAAACTGGAAAGACGCAATTAAGGCAGGATTAGATTCCCTCAATAAACGAGAAGTTTTTGGACCAGTGGTCCCTACACCTGAAGGTGTAAAGCCTGTCGGATATAAGTAGGTCTTTGTGCGAAAACGTAATGAAAAAAATGAAATTGTATGATACAAGGAAAGATTAGTAGCTCAAGGATTTTCGCAAAGACCTAGGATTGATTATGAGGAGACATATTCTCCAGTGGTGGATGTGGCAACTTTTCGTTATCATGTTAGTCTGGTAATACAAGAAGGGGTTTATTTGCGTCTAATGGGTGTTATGATAACATATCTCTATGACTCACTTGATACTAATATTTACACGAAACTCCCTGAAGAATTCAAATTTCCCAACTCATTTACATCCAGTTCTCGAGAACATCTTTCAATTAAATTAAGCAAATCATTATATGGGCTAAAACAATCTAGGCGTATGTGATATAATCGTCTTAGTGAGTATTTGTTAAAAAATGTTATAAAATGATTCAGTATGCCCGTGTATCATCATAAAAAGGTCAAAATTTGAATATGTTATAATTGTGGTATACGTCGATGATTTGAATATAATTGTGTCACACCCCGATATTTCCGCGTATTATCGGTGGGCCCGGTGGGGAGTATCGTGACGTAGTTGATATCATCAAAGTCAATTTATCACAGTTTAATGCACAGTAGAAGTCTAAAAGTAATAATATTACAAACCGATTCAAAAGTAACATCAATATTACAAACGGATTGTAAGATGGATCCACAGGCGGATCTTAAAACAGAAAGATAAACATTGTTCAACAGACTTTACACATCTAGAACTTGCAAGATTCCCTATTAACGCCCTGAGCTCCCAGCCAATTACGTACAGTACCTGTAACTTAATCTTTTTGAAAAATATGTCAGTTTACACTGGTAAATACAATTAACCGACTCATTTTAAAAATGTTTAAGAAAATTGATTTGAATGCACAAGGCACAAATATTCTTTTATAACTCGGGACAATTATTTTAAAAATAATCTTGTATATAGATTTAAATGTTCGTTATACATTCAGGGCCCGATGTTAGAAACCGAGTCAAGATTAACAGACACACCACAAGTATAGGCCCACAAGAGAGTGAGATATCGTTTCCCTTACGCAACTGTCAGGTGTATGCCTACACCCCGTGCTTAAGACGTAGCCATTTCTTAATAATGATGCCAAGGATATCCGGGACATGGTCATTAACCCCCAAAGGCTTTTATTTCAAACAAGACAGATTAAAACGGGTTACCTCAATAATTTAATCACAATCCGATTAAACATTCAATACCCGACCAAATGGTATTATTATAATACCGTATCCCAAGCCCGTATAGGGAAAATAAGTTAAAAGTATTTATCCGAGCAAAAATATAATTTAATCCTCAGCCGTATATCAATTAGTAAGCACAAGTACCTCTACTGGGGCTCTCAATCTGGAACGAAGGTTTTATTAACCTATTAGATTCCTAACGGGTCTTATTTAAGTTGAAACTTAGACCGGTTAGTTTTAAGGAAAGGTTTACGGTTCTAAACGCAAGATTAAGCGAAGACCGGATTTGAATGTGATTTAGACCCGACAAGTATGGAGACTTGTATAATATAGGTAAACTAATCACATTCTGAATTTTGAAGTGAAAATGATAAGGTTTGACCCGTTTCGGTTAATTTATGCAAACTAGTTACATAAACCATACCGAATGCGAAAAATGCATAACGGGTAACCAAATGAGTCATGAACATGTTTCACAAGTTAATATGCCTTAAATATGTTGTGATATCAGTAGGATACCTTCCATTATGCCCAAAACGAATTTAAAATCAATTTTAAGCCCCGTATGGGGTACTTTGGTCATTTTATAGGTTATAAAAGAGGTTAAATATTTATCTGAGGTTCTGGTCTAAAATAATCAGTAAAAATATTTATTTTATCAAGTTATATCAGTAAGATATCTCACATATGTGAATTTTTATCATTTATGGCCAAACTATGCACCGTATGGGCATTTTGGTCATTTCACATATGCTTTATGGGTTAATTTTGGAAATCTGAGTTCAAAACTTGTATTTATTGTTAAAGTATAAAAATTTATTCATAACATCAGTAGGCATCAAGCTTTAGATGCCGAATATGGTTTTAAACCATACTATGCGCCTAAATCGCATAAAATTCGGTATTTGACGGTATTCGGGTTAAATATGGAAATCTGAGATTTTAAACAGCCTTTATAGTTTAAAATAACTTATTTAATATATAAAATCAGTAGAAAATGGTTTGGTATGTAAAGGATGTGTAAAACTCATTTTATTAGCAAAAAGGGCATAACCGTCAATTACCGAGTCAATGCAAGAACCCTATGTTATGATCAGTTTAAAATTCAATAAAAATCTTCAAAAATCCCAAAATATTATATTACATCAATGAGTAAAAGGTTTGATGTCATAATTTGGGTTTAAATAGGCTTTATGCCAAATATGCCGTTTAATTAATAAAAAGCTTTCAATTTACGATATTGAGCATAACTCTCATTTTAGACCAGGAACTGATGTGAAATTTTAAGGACATATTTATAAATCAATAATAAAGGTTTTTGTCCTCTCACATTTTCAAAAATCTCGTTTTTTACATCAAAAGGGCATAATGGTCAACTTTTAAGCATTTAACGGAAACATGCAATTAACTAGGATTCTTATGGAACCAAGTTGTACAACCTCAGAGGGTTAAACTAACCTATAATACGGTCCTAAAGGAATCCTAAGGTATATTTAAACTAAACTAAATCGGGTCAGAACTGAAAGTCAAAGCAAAAGTCTACTTTTGCGACTTTCGGTTCCGAACCGAGCCTAAACTCAGAATTGTCGGGTTGAACATGCCTAGACATGTTCAATTAATATTTACCAAGTTATTAAGGTGACAAAACTAATTTTATTTCCTTTACATCATTA
Source organism: Helianthus tuberosus (assembly GCA_030545235.1). Classification (NCBI taxonomy): domain Eukaryota; kingdom Viridiplantae; phylum Streptophyta; class Magnoliopsida; order Asterales; family Asteraceae; genus Helianthus; species Helianthus tuberosus. The sequence goes on along the minus strand of CM060426.1, from coordinate 138,823,009 downwards.
ATTATGAGTTTTGTTTAAAAACCGACTCGCTTGACTTTTATTTAATTACTTTGACCCGACAATTAACTAAGCAAACGTGGTAATTAGGAGGTGCCTTTTTGAGGGTTTAATACCTACCTAATTATGATCACGTATCCATGTTCGTTGCGAACAATGGTGTAACACCCTTGTTATTATTTTAAAGGTTTTCGTATAAATAACGAAGATAAACATGTAATTACGATTAAGTATCATTAGAAAAATACGAGTAATCTAAAACTTTTACAACTTAAAAGTTGTAAAACATAATATAAATAAGCTCGTCGTTTAAAAGTTATGACGTAACGCCGTGCGGAAGCTTTAATCTCGAGTGTTGTATTTTATCGTGTTCGGTTCCTCATCGAGCTTGATCTTCATCCGGGCACTCTTGGCGATCACCTATAATCAAAACCAACTTAAAAGTTAGTTTTGATAGTTAAATAAATAGTTTAAACAAGTTACATGGGTCAAACAACAAAAAAATAAGGTTTTTCCGGAACTAGGGGGCATCGCGTGACGCCTAGCCCCCATTTCGACAGAATGTTGATTCCAGTTGCTGCATATTTCCAGCCAAACCAAGTTTTACGAAAACGGACATAACTCATTCGTTATTGATCCGTTTTACGCGATTCTTTTTCCTACGCGACCGTAATTTAATTCTCCATCTTATGGAGTTAAAATCCGACATCCGGATTAACAGAATTTCGGACTTTTAAGTCTTCGGCTTCTACCCTTTTTACCAATTATTGACCCGTTCATGATTTTATCACACCAACATGTTTATTAGACCTTTAAACTCATGAAATTCATTATTTCAATATCTCCTGTTAGTGCATGGAATGTCTGTTGACTTCGTCTGCATTAGGTCTTGTGTCTAGATTGATTGAAAGATCACACATTAGGATCTAATTAGAGTTTGTATGGTGTAAGATTGAAGATTTCGCTTGAAACATCTTCAAGCGAAATCAACATCATATGATTTCGCTTCAAGTATGCTCAAGCGAAATCATCAAGTCTATATATATGTGTTATGTGGTTCGCTTGAAGCAGACTAGATCATTAGATCAGAGATGTCATTGTATGTGTGACGAAGTGCTGACGGATTTGTATCAGAAAACATTGTACAAGCACTCAAATTAATCAGAATAGAAAGATTAAAAGGATTAAAGCTGTTATGACTTTGTTTACGTTGATTCCGCCTTCGTACGCAAAGATGAACTACTTTTACTGACAGTTTAAGGTTGTACAACGGTCCAACAAGTGGTACGCAAAGATGAACTACTTTTGAAGCGAAATAGTGGATTTCGCTTGAATAGTTTTATTAAGCTGATTTCGCTTGAAGTTGCTGAACTTTCAAAACTTTGAAAAATTTCTAAGTGTTTGATTGATTCTGTTCAGGTACGTTCACGATGGATGAAAATTTCATAAACCCGTTTAGCGATATGTACGCGTTCACTTCAGAATCGTCAGATAGAAGATCTGAGATGAAAGAATATTCAAAAGAGATTTCGGAGAATTTGAAGTTTGAGAACATGTACGGGAGTCAACAAAAGCCACCAAAGCTAATGAAAGTGGAAGATTATCACTGGTGGAAAAATAGATTTGAGGGTTGGGTAAAAGCTTTTGCTACTGAAAGCTGGTTAAAACTGACAGATGAATATATTGCACCAGTAAAAGAAGGAGGAGAGTTAATAGATGCAAAAGATTTTTCAGAAAAAGATATAAAAAATGTTGTGGCTGAACATAGAATGATAACATTGATCAAACAGTCAGTAAGAGAGGATATTATTTCATTGCTCGAACAAGAAAAGACTTCAAAGAGTTTGTGGGAAGCATTAGAGAGAAAATGTGTAGGAAGTAATGAAATTGTTAAAAACAAAAAGAAATTGTTGCGTAAAGAGTTTGATTTATTCAATTGTATGAAAAATGAATCTGTTTGTAAAATGATTGAGAGATTCGGACATCTGAAAGTGGAGCTGATCAGACATCAAATCTTACCTTCTGAAGAGGAGCTGGTGGATAAACTGCTTGATTCATTGCCAGATGATCAAGAGTGGAAATACTTCGCTTTAATGTTGAAAAATACAATCAAGCCTGAAGATTTGAAATTGGATATGCTGATTGAAAAACTTGAAAGTCATGAGCTGGAGATAAAGAGATCTAAAGTCAACAATCCAGCTTATCAGCAGAATGTAGAGCTTTACTACAGAGTACCGCAGGCTGGGTCACCTAGAACAGCATTTTCTGCAGAAAGTTCAAGTTCAGTGAACAATGAAAGTTTTCACAGTGGTTTTCACAGTGGATCTTCTTCAAACACTTCAAACCAATCTGCTTCAAAGAATTTATTCCAGTGTAATATCGCAGTGGATTTGAAGAATGGGCAGAATTTCAGCGAAGAATCGGCAAAACAACAGATGGTTTTCTTGGCATCTGTACTTGAATCGTATGAAAGCCTCGTTGCAGGGAAGATTGGCAATACTAATTTGACGAAAGAAGATTATGATCAATTAGATCCTGAGGAGATGGAACTAATGGATATCAGATGGTGCATGGCCAGTGCGGTTCGTCGGGCACAGCGGTTCATGGAGATCACGGGGAGAAAGTCAATTGGTGGACCATCTACCAAATTGGGATTTGATAAATCCAAGGTGACATGCTTCAAATGCAAACAAAGAGGTCACTTTAAGCGCGAGTGCAGAAATGCGTATGCTGCTGATGATTCTGAAAATCCATTCAATGAAGATTACTACAGGAAGGCGATTTATCATCAAAACAAGTCTGAGCCACCAAGATTAAAGCAATCAGAAGAAAAATCAAGGGCTCTTGCAGTTATATATGATGATGAAGGGTATGACTGGAGTCAAGAGGTTCTACCTGAAGAAGATGCAGTTGGTTATGCATTTGTTGCAAATGATGATCATGATAGATGGTGGAAAAGAGACAGTGCAAGATGGGAGATTGGCAAATTGAATGAACCATTTAAGGAAGCACAGAGAGCTAAAAGATGGAATGAAGAGTTAGAGTGTTACATGGATCCACAGGGTAATCCAGTAGTTGATCCATCAAAAGTGGATTTTGATGCTGTAACCAATGTGTTTCCAAGTGAGGGCACGTTCAACACAAGAAGGCTTTCTGATAAAAGCTATTTGCCAAATTTGATGATCAAGTTAAGAGAAGTTTTTGAAGCAAGTTTACCGAAGGTGGTAGAGATGAAGAAAAGAAAAGAAGAAGAACTGAAGAAGATGATTGAAGAAGTGAAGACTGTTGCGAAGACTGATGCTGAAGAGGAACAGAAAAATGAAGAAGCTCTGAAAGAGGAGAACAACGAGCAAGATCAGAAAGTTGAGTCAGAAGAATCGGTGCTGAATGCAACTGAGGTTAGAAAATCTTCTGATCTATCAAATGTTGAAATGGTTGATGAAAAAGAACAAAAGTGCAGGAATTGCATAGAAATGTGCAAAGCCTGTACTGAAAAAGATGACATTATAAAAACAAAAGATATTGAAACAAGCAAACTTGAAAATGTTTTCAAAATGAAATGTAAAGAAATGATTGAGAAAGAAGAAATTTTGAAACTAAAAGTTGAAAATTTGACACATAAATGTCAAGGTCTTGAAAAGGATAATGATGTTTATAGACAAATGTGTTCTACAAAATGTGTCGATTGTGTTGAAAAAGACTCTAAATTTCAAGATTTACAAAAACAGTATGATTCTTTAAAGTGGTCGAGTCAGAGAGTACAAGAAGCGTATGATACTTTGAAGAGCCAAGTCAAAAGTTTTGATCAAAGACTGTCTGAAACTTTAACAACTAAAGAAATGTATGAAAGACAGTTTAAAGGAAAACAAATTGAATTAAACAAATGTGTTGATGAAATTGCAAATCTTAAACAAGTCTTGGCTGAAAAAGAAAAGGTTGTTACAAAACTTCAAAGTTATCATAACTCTTCGTACATTCTTGAACGCATTTTCAATATCACACCAGATGACAAAGATACTAAAAATTGCAAAAAGGGTATTGGTTCAGAATTTCATCAGGTACCACCACCATTGAGAAACAATTATACTTTTTATGATGAGGAAAAGGTGGCAAAGGGTTTGAACATAGCTGACCAGTTACCTGAAAGTATCGATGTGACTTACTCCAAATCTGATGATGCTAATGATTCAGAGGTGGTAAGTAAGGTTGTTGAAAGCGTTTTGAAAGATGAGTCTACAAAAGGTAAGTCTGAATCACAGGATGAAGATGAAGGAAATTTTTATGATGGTTATTCGAAAAACACAAAATCCGAGAACAGTTTGAATGATGATTCAAAAGGATTGGTTTATACCATGATTGGATCGGACAAATTATTCTTAGATGTTGTTTTCCCGATTCAGAATGTGATTTCAGAAAAGGTCAATCAAGTTTTTAAAATGGTTGAGATTGAGAAATATGAGATTTCAAAGTTTGCTGGTAAAGGTCATAGATCTTTTTATAACAAACCTGGTTTTAAGAAGAAAAACATGAAGGCTGGTTTGGGTTATAAAAGGAAACGGAATTGGAATCAAAGTGGAAAACAGGATTTGCAACAAAAGATGAATTTTGTTCAAGGGAAAAGTTTGAAAGAAGAGGAAAAACTCAAATTTGGACGACAGTCTAATGATGAGTTTGATGCTATGAAAAAGAAACAACAACAGGCCAAGGACGTTTCAAAGAAAGTGTGTTTTAAATGTGATCAAATTGGACATGTTGTACGAAAGTGTCCAAATCCAAAGCCTGTTGATGTTGAAAAACAAAAATCTGAGGATGTGAAACCAAGGTCAACCAGATTTGATTCGAAACAAACTTGGAGGTACAATACAAACAAGTTTGCTTCAAATCAAAATTGGAAATCAAACCCGAACAGGTTCGATTCAAGACAGACCTGGAATTCTCACACACCCAGATTGAGAACAACACAAAGTTGGAGAAAATCTGTTGATATGACAAAACCTAAAGAGTTTTGGAAACCTAAAAATGTTGTTCAAAATCAAAAGGTTCAAAAAGAGAACAATTTTTACAAAAGAGGTACTTCGGAAGGTCAAATGTGGAGTATTAAGAAACAAATTAAGTTGGTTAAAGATGAACAAGTTTTAAATGACAAAGAGTTTCCAAAATTGAATGATTATTGTATTGAAATGCCTAAGGTCCAACAGACCTGGGCTAAATTGTTCAAATGATTGATAAAGTTTGAATGTGCAGGTGCTCAATGAAGCTGAAGACTGTGAGAATGGTAGTTGGAGCAATCTGGCACAGGAAGAGGTTGCTGAACCCTGGGTTGGTTGAACAGGGAGTTCAGTTTATTTTCTGTATATAAATAAACAATATTTTCAAAATCCTAAAAATTTGAAAAATTAAAAACCAAAAATATGTTTTTAGTTTGTTAAAATTTGAAAAATCAAAAATATGTTGTTTTTAATTTTAGTTTGAATGTATGTTGATTGAATACGCCGAAACCCTCACGGCTGAACAAACATGATTACTTTTATCAGATTGAAAAACGGTTTTCAAACTGTTAAGATCAATGGGTTGTAAATCATGGGGGTACATTATATTTTCTGCAATTCAGTGCACATTAGCAGAAAATGGATGGCGAGACAAAGCTATCAGTGTTGGTTGTCAAATTTTCTTTATATGATTTTGCATTTTAGGGGGAGAAAAATTGTCATTAGAAAATACAAAAACATTTGAAAAATTTGAAAAAGTCAAAAACATGATAAAATTCAAAAATTGAGTTTTGCGTAAAAAGAGGAAATGATAGTACATCAGTAGACAGTTACAGTATGCTAAAGAAATGGAAAGTATAAAAGAGTTAAACAATCTTACTGATGATGTGTCGATAGGTTTTTGCACATTTAGTAGATTTATTCGGGATATAAACCTAAATTCAAACTTGTGAATTCGTGGGGAACACTACTTGGATATATAGGTAACCCCTTAAATCTCGTTTGAAAGGTCTCTTAATCTGATATACTAGGTCTTTATACACAATGATGTCTGGGGTATTATTCCGGGACTTCTGCTGAACGGTGGTTCTGACCTAGTCCCTGGCTAATACTTGCTAAAATGCTTGAAACACAGCATTAAACCCTCAGCATGCTGAAACAATTAAATTGATATATGCTGCTGTTGTAAGCAAAAAGATCCTCTAAAGGGGACACACCGAAAAGTCGAAGCTGATATCTCTCTGCGTATACGGAAGTATCGATCTGAGATCCCTCGGCCCTCGCATACCTAAATTATATACAGATATCATTGTAGTATTCTCACCTGTAAGACTGATTATTGAGATTCTGGATACGGGAGTATATTCAAGAGGTGGGACACATGAATGATCTAAGTTCTTAATTCATCTAAATCGTATCCTGAGTAAGTTGAAATTTGTGTGGGAATTTAAGATGGATCAGTATATCGACAATCGAGGTAAATTGTTTAAGTCTGAGTGTGAATTTAAGCTCAACGGTACTTGTGACTTGTCATAAACTGATATGATCCTCTGACGCATACTCAAAACAAAAAATATTGTTTGTAAATGTTTTCAGAAAATACAAAAAGATTTTGATTTCTGCTTTATTTTCGACAACTGATGTCTGAGTGCTGAGTTTCAAAATCTAAGTATGCTGATTGTGTTTCTGAAAATAAAACAAGTTCATTAATTTGATACTTGAATTAAAATCAAAAATTTCAAAAACAGTTTGTGATATCTCCAAGGTCATTAGCTTGAACTTGGATGATAAACTGTGAGGGAGTTGGATTCTTTAACACTGCCATATCAGTAAAGTTTGTTGATAGGGGGAGTAGACTAAAGAAGTTTGATTGATATAATGAAAATGTTATTACTTATTGTTGGATGAGTGATTGCAGGTTTCAGGAATTCCCATGGAAGCTAAATGATAAAGCTTGATTCAGATATCTCAGATTCTAGCTTATCGAGAGGGGGAGTCTGTGAAAGGGGGAGTCTGAATTGAAGATAAAGATTGAGGAAAGTGTTTACAAGGTTTGAAGATTGTTAAAGACAAAGACTTGAAGCCAAAGACTTCATCAACATCCAAGGGGGAGTCTGTTGGTGCACTATATGTCTGTTGATTACGTCATAATCAAGTCTTGTGTCTAGATAGGGTGAATGTACACACAACAGGGTTTATATTAGGGTTTGTATAGGTTTAAGTTGAAGGTTTCGCTTGAAACCAGTTCAAGCGAAATCAACAGCTTATGATTTCGCTTCAGGGAGTTCGCTTCAGGCTAGTTCAAGCGAAATCTTCACATCTATAAATAGAGCACTTGTCATTTCACTTGGTATGCAACTTCCGAAGGTGTAACGAAGTGCTGCCAATTTCTGTTCAGGTTGTAAACATTGTTATTATTAATACAAGCAACAGATTAAAGAGTACAAGCTGTATTCGTGTCCGGTTTACTGATTCCGCCTTTAAACTGGATGTAAAACTCTTCTGAAAGACTCAATAGGGTCATACAACGATCCAACAAGTCAAATTTATAACCATTAAATTTTAAAAACTTACTGGTAGACAAGATTCATTCATCAAACATACTAGTTACATCAAGTTCAAACTAATGACCTTGACTAACTTACCACTCAATCTTTCAAAACATTTGTATATAACATTCAAAGTTTTCAACAAACTCTCCCAACCCAATTCATCAAGTTTAGCACTTGGAATTTTGAAAATCAGTTCTTCAACATCAGTTGTCGAAAATATTTTTGAATTTTTGATCTTAAAGAAATACAGTAAACAAATATGTACAAACAATATTTTTGTGAGTTTGTGTAAGAGGATCATATCAGTTCATGAAACAAATCACTAGCACCATTAAGCCTTTAACATTTTAAGTTCTAAACGATTCACGTTGATTGACGATATGTTTGTCCTCTTAAGCTCAATCTAAAAACTTTCGAAATGCTTACCGATACGTTAATGTATATTAATTTTGCACTAAATTCTTATGGACCCCACGATCTTAGCATATCCCCTCATCATGCAATACACTGACTCAAGTAATGCCTTTAAACTTTCATCAACTGTGATTTGTGCGAAAATAACGCAGAATGTTTAAACATTAACAATCAGGTCGATACTTCCGTATACGCAGAGAAAGTCCAATGTTTAAACAAAATAAGAAAATAAAAATAAGTTGAAGTTGTTTAGGCTTTAACCACCAGGTCGATACTCCCGTATACGCAGAGGTGATCCAAAGCTTAAACGAAACACCAAAAAAAAAATAAAGCAGAACGTTTAGGCAACAACATCCAGGTCGATACTCACGTATACGCAGAGGATGTCCGATGCTTAAACAAAATAAAGAAATAAAACAAGTTTAAATCTTTGCAAAATAAAATGCACAATCACAGTGACTTTTCAGCAAAGTTGTGAAAGTTCACAAACTTAACCAGTTTTATGTCTTTCGACAATCAGCGATTACTGAGTAGGCACACAGTCAAGAAGGACAAAACTAAGTACTATGCTTTCAACCGTGTTTCCCACTAGAACTAGGCTTTTTCATTTAAGTTTGTATCGTTATCACAAATCTACTAGTCTAGCTGAGCCTATCGTCACATCTTTAGTGAGGCCGTTTATCACATTTGACACTTCATATCCTTAGCATGCTGTGATAGTTCACTGATTTTCTATCATTTCCTCTTTTTCACAACAAAACTCATTTTTGCTTTTTCACTGTTTTTGAAATTTTCAAATTTTCTAATTTTTTTTTAAATTTTTCTCCCCCTAAAATCAAAATATGTTGCAATTTTGATTTTCTGAGAAAATTTGAAAACAAACTATACAATAAACATGACAAACTGATATCAAATCACTTCAATTCGCCATTCACTCAGTCATAAACAATCAGAACTCCCCCTGACAACAAACTATTTTCCCATTTAGATTTCAAAACAATTAAGTTTGTTTTAATCAAATGGTTTTTCCGAAAAATTAGTTTTGTGTGTCATTTCACAAACTCGGGGTTTCATCACATTGTTCTTTTTCAACCATTTTAAAGAATTAACAATTAAAACCCTTATCAACAACAGACACTAGTAGAAAATCAAGTACAACTTAATGTCCCTGATTTACCACTTGTAAATCGAAATATCACAGTTACCAACCTGTGAATTTCTCAAGAAATGTGCCGATTCCTGTTCCACACTTACCAACCTGGGAACTCCGGCAAGTCAGGTTTTTCTATTTGAAAAGATCTACCCAAGCCTGACCAGCCTTGGGTTTTACAACTTTTACCTCAACAGATGGCTCTTCTGGTTTTGACGAACCAGAATCATTGCCTGATTGTGGCTTGTCTGACTTTGAGACGTCAGATTCATCGCCTGATGTTGGCTCCTTTGTTTTTGAAGAAATAAATTCATCGCCAACCTTCATTGGTACCCAATGCTTACTAGATCTAGGTTTTCCTTTTTTATTAGGCTGTGAAATGAATAAACTTTCACAGTCTCTTTTATATTCAAAAACCTTGATCAATATTTTGTCAGAAAAATTAACTTTCTTTGATTGGTTATCATTTTGATTAGTTAATTTTTCTTTCTTTAACTCCCTTTTTGCTTTCCTATTTGTCCTCAGATGTGTATCTGATGAATTTGTTTTGCTTGCCTTTGCCGTTGGGAAAAGCAATTCATCAGAACTTTTTCTCGGATTACCAGTTTTATCCGAGGACAAAATTTTCTCGAGATACTCTCTCGCCTTCTTCCTTTTCTTTCGCAGTCTGTCTTTCTGCCCCTGTGAAAGTTTTACTTTTGCTTCCTGAACTTTAGGTTCTTGAACCTTCTGTTCTTTGGGCTTGACGTTGACTGTCTTCTTTGCCATTCTTTGAGAATCAGCCCTCGATCGTGCCTTTGATCTCATTGGGCAATCTTTAGCAATGTGTCCTCTGATGTAGCATTCATAGCATCTTCTTGTTTCAATTCTCTGTCTTTGGCAGTTAACAACAATGTGTCCTTGATAACCGCATCTATAACACATTCTGTTATCATACCATGAACCACCTTCAGTCCAAACATTCAAGTCATAGCACTGTTTGGCTCTGTGGTAATCATCACTCCTCCTGAAAACTAGATTTGGCCTTTGAGCTCTGTGGTCCGACCTGCACCACTCATTACCAACTATTTTTGAGTTTACATTTTTAAATTTTTGTAATTTTTCAAAATGATTGGATGACATAACTGATGAACTTTTATTTTCACTTTGAATTTTTTTCGGTTTTTTATCCTTTTGTTTTTGTTCCATATTCTTCTTTACAGGTTTTTGCTTTGAGCATTCACCTTTCTCAGTAGAATGTAGAACAGTTTCTTTAAACATTTCTTTTAATTTCAAAAATGTTTCATTATCATCAGTTTTCTCATCACAATCTTCAACTTTAACAGTGTCAAAGTTTGTGACAGAATCACTTATTGGAACAGAATTAATAGGTTTTGGACAAACATGTGATGTAGAATTCACAAAACCTTTCAATTTAACTTCAAGCTCTTTGATTTTCACCTGAGCTTTTTCAGCTTCTTTTTCAAACTGAATGATTTTTGCAAGATGAGAATTGATTTCAATTTGTTTTTAAAGATTATCTTTACCAAAAATATCTCTCTCATCTTCTAAAATCTTGATTTGATTTTGAAAATCTTTTTCTTTTTCTTTCAAATCGTTAATTTCTAATGTCAAACTGTCCAAACTACTCAACAGTTTGTCATTTTCTGACGTCAATTTCTCACACTTTTCTCTCATTTCAAGAATCTGTTTATTATCAGATTCTTTCTCATCCTTCAAGCTTTTGATTTCCGCTGTCAAATTCTCCACATTTTTCAAGAGATTTAAACTTTCAGCTTCTGATTTTTCGCATTGTGAGCACACAACTTCACTTTTTGACATTTCATCTTTCTTTGATGTTCCTGCAAGAAAAATTTTAACCATATCAGCAGGATTCAAATCTTCATTTAAAAAACAACCTCTCTTGAAATCATATTTCATCTTTCTTCTTACATCAATACCATTTTCAATTCTCTTGATTATTTCAAGAAATACATCCAAACTTAACCAATTTGATTCTCGTTTTAATTTCTCTACCACCTCCTTCTTTTTCTCTTCATTCTCATCATTTCGTTTTCTAAGCTCTCTGATGAAATCATAATAACCAAATTTTGAAAACCTAGAATCCTTTTTCAATTTTTCTAAAAATTCATCCCAATCTGAAGGTAATGCATCTGCAAACTTAGATATCTTTTCAGCATTTGATATCCTTAAATAATGCATTTCAAAACTTTTATGCAACTCTTCATATCGCTTATACGTATCACTAAAATTCTCACATTTCCTACACATAAAATGTTCAAATCTTTCAACCAAAACCTCCTTTTCCTCAAGAAGAGAACAACAAGACCAATTGTTTACTCTTTCAAGTTTAATGTTTTCCAGTTCGTCAAACATTTTGATATCACCTGAAAACAAAACAAAACACTTAGAAACTTTTCCAAAGTTTTGAAAAATGAACAAGTTCAAGCGAAATACTTGAAGTAATCAGCTTCAAGTGAAATTAGCTTGATAAACTATTCAAGCGAAATCAGTCAGCAAGACTGATTCAAGCGAAAACCTCTATTTCGCTTCAGCTGATTTCAAGCGAGACCAACTGTTTCGCTTCAACTTATCAGAACCTTCAAGCGAAATCTTACAGAACAGTTTCGCTTCAACTGTTCAAGCGATGATCAAGAAAATCTATTTCGCTTCAGTAGATTTCAAGCGAAAACCTGAACAACTCAATTTCGCTTGAACTCCTCAAGCGAAATAGTCCAATTACAATCCAAAATGTCTGATCTCAAGCGAAATCTATCTATAATCTCGAAACCTTTTCAAGCGAGACCCTGTTTTAGGTCAAATTTAACATGTTTTAGTCTGAATTTTAATCTGAAACTTTGTAGGCTTTGTTAAAACTCAGTTTTACACGTTATATTCTGAAATCAGACCATTTCGACCATTGGAACTAATTCAGATCAGAAAAGTAAGAGAAAAAGTGAGTAGAAATAAGAAAATCCAGTAGAATTAAGCTGCTATGGTATGAACTCCTCTTCCTGAGCTCTGATACCACTTGTTGGATCGTTGTATGACCCTATTGAGTCTTTCAGAAGAGTTTTACATCCAGTTTAAAGGCGGAATCAGTAAACCGGACACGAATACAGCTTGTACTCTTTAATCTGTTGTTTGTATTAATAATAACAATGTTTACAACCTGAACAGAAATTGGCAGCACTTCGTTACACCTTCGGAAGTTGCATACCAAGTGAAATGACAAGTGCTCTATTTATAGATGTGAAGATTTCGCTTGAACTAGCCTGAAGCGAACTCCCTGAAGCGAAATCATAAGCTGTTGATTTCGCTTGAACTGGTTTCAAGCGAAACCTTCAACTTAAACCTATACAAACCCTAATATAAACCCTGTTGTGTGTACATTCACCCTATCTAGACACAAGACTTGATTATGACGTAATCAACAGACATATAGTGCACCAACATCTCCTATCATTTTAATATCAATTCACGGGTTTCTTACATCATAAAATCCCGTTTACGCTTAAATGCTTATTTTGGCCCTTTAAGGGTATTTACGCATTTTAGTTTTGAACTTGTGCTTTTCTTTTGACGCTACAAAAATTCCATGTCTAATTGACTACAAATATTCCACCACAACTATTTTGTGACGGATTTAACATAATGAATCCCTTTTTCCCAAATTTACCCATCGGTTGATCATTTTACACAAATGACCATTTTTGAGCATTTGACCCATGAATATGAATTCCTATGACTTATATTCATATATAATGATTCCATAATATTAATGTAGGTTCCTAATCAACCCCTATGGGTCGTTTTCCCGATATACCCTTCAAGGGTGTTTTGGTCAACTCTAGTCCCTCACTCTACGACGAAGGACTTTCGCTAAATATTTGACCAAAAATTATATGTTTAACCAAAAGCTTATTTATACGTACCTGGCTCGGGTCAAAGTATTGACCCGTTTACATAACTTTTGCTTTAAATCTTTCTAGTTAAAGCAACGCATGCTTATGTTATTTCCTATGATTACAAAACTCAACAAGCGATTGTCAAATGGTGTTAACAACACCATTTGACCCATTTAGTCTAATTGACCATTTGTCCGCATGAGATGGTATTTAATTACCATTTCATCCCTTTAACCTATCCTGGTTTTCCCTTGAACTCGTTTTGCTTAAAAACCATTTTTTATTGGTTCGCCATTACATGACTAATTTACCATTTTACCATAACTCATGATTTCTTATCATTTTCACCTCGTTCTGACTCTCATTGAATCGTGTCGGAACATCCTATACCAACCACTTAGTAGCATTCATATACAATACTTGCAATTATGTAATTTGTAAATAATGAAAAGGGGCATAAGCTTTACTTACCTCGCATCCAAATTACGCTTTTCCTTTCCTTCTTGATTCGTTTGACCCGTTCACTCATCAAGCTTCCACCTAGCTCGTTAGGTGACAAACTATCATCATAATTCATAAGATGGTTAGATTAGTCATTATCAATTATGACTACTCCATCTAACGGGTCTTATGTCGACTTTATCACTCGATTAAATCATTGGTTAGTTTGACTTCCTAAAAGTCAATTGATCTATCAACATATTCAAATGCACACTTCACATGGGATTTCAACATTTTAGCTTCTTTTAGGCATTTTAACAAACACCTAGTGGGCATAATTTCACTAAATCAAAAATCAAGTTTCATGACTAACTATTTAGCCAAGATTAGACAATTCTTGCAAGTTTAATATATCTAGTATGCATAATAACATCTAGATTCACCTCATGTAGATAAATAACACTCAATTTATAATCAAATTTCTAGTGTTCTTTATCATTCTACAACACCCACTTAACACACATATAGGTAATCACCAAATCATTCAAGTCATAGCATCATATGTATGATTTTCACTTAGGGTTTGGTTCCTAAGCATGTGTACATCACCAACTTAGCCATAGCTCCTCTAATCCTTACATAATTCGCGAATTATGATGCTAACTCAAATTTTGCAACTTCACGAATCATCAAATTTTTACATACCTTATGATCCCCACGACTAGGTGATCACGAATTTGTAATCATGCAGACGATTCGGGCTTGATTTGAGCTTCAATTTGGAGGATTTGTTGAACTAGGGTTTTTAACCCCTTTCTTTCTTCTCCTGGCGATTACACGCACACACACACACCAAGTGTGTGTTGTGTTTTTTTGTTTTAATAAAACAAGTTTCCCACTTGTCCATATTAGTCCCTCATGTTTTATTTTGATCAAATGAAGCTATATCTCACCATAGTTACTTAATCACATGGTACTAACTAGCTTAATTACTCCTAGTTACTTTAACGGGTTCGGGAAGTTATAGGCCGTTATGTTTTAAGTCCCGTTAATTTGGCCTTTTTATATACTTTGTTTTCTCAAAGTATTTATTCCCCTTTTTAATTAATATTAGGTTTATTTATTTGAGTTCTAATATTTACCGGGTTAATTTTTACCACTAACGGTATTTTACCCGTTTTTACTATTAATGTGGTTTGATTACCAAACCCGTTTTTGGGATGTTACAAGTCTATCCCCCTTAAAGAGGTTTCGTCCCCGAAACCTTATTTACGTAGTTCATTGGTTTAATCAAACGAACCTAGTTTCGTTTTCAAGGCTCCCGTTTCCTTTGGTCAAAAGTTTTCATGTATACTGACGCGTACGTCTTTCATGTGTAAGGCCTCGCGGGCCGTTACTTACAGCTCATAACCCTTTATCTTTATTGACTGAGTTGTCACTTGACCACTTAGTCTCGTTAGTCTTTTAACAGGTCTATCCCGCGCTTGTGTTATATTAACAAGTGCTGGTATTTGTTATGACGCTTTCTTAACTTTGAATAGTTTTACCGGCTAGACTAATTAGTCGCCGTCACTTCATACTCCGTAACTCACGTTACAACGTGATCATTTTCTATATTTCTTTTCTTGTTCGTGAGCGTGTCACATCACGTTTAAGTTTAATTCAACGTTTCTTTATCATACTTCTTCTTTTTGAATGTATCGTCTCGCACCTATCGATGTTAAAAACCCATACTCTTTGATATTTGTTATTTTCGAATTCGCCTTACAGTATTCATATTTATTAGAACGTTATTTCTTACTAAAACTGAATTTTTAGTTTAACGTTTTTCTCTTTAACTATGTCAATTGCTCTTATCAAGGAAATTGACAACCCATAATTTATTGTTTTCCGTTCTCGTTTTACGCGGGGATTCGTAACAAGTTCCCTCACCTTACACTATTGACCCGTAGGTTCCTTCACTTAGCCTCGTAGGCTATTTCCTTAAGCTTTCACCTCTTTAAGGCGAGGCCCTTATGATCCCTTTGCTTCAATTCATGACCCGTGGGTCATTTTGGCCCCGTAGACCTTTACACTAATTAATATCCCGTAGGTTATGATGATCCCGTAGATCATCTTTTATTCGAGTTTTTTTTATTCAAATGTATATACGTTTATATACGCATATAGCGTTAAGGCACCCCTTTTTATGCTTAGAATTATTCACCTTTACTTTTTAGATTTGGTTTGACCTTGACCG
The DNA here is from genome assembly GCA_030545235.1 of Helianthus tuberosus. Taxonomy (NCBI): domain Eukaryota; kingdom Viridiplantae; phylum Streptophyta; class Magnoliopsida; order Asterales; family Asteraceae; genus Helianthus; species Helianthus tuberosus. The sequence goes on along the minus strand of CM060426.1, from coordinate 138,807,320 downwards.
TAGTCTAAGGCTACATTGTTTTCTTTCGAATTATCTTTCCGACTTCTTGACTTCTAATGTCAATTATACGTCGGTTTGCCCTACACTTACCGTTACCCGGTTCTTACCGATACTTCTTTACGTCCCATTACTCGGGTTCTTTTATTTTAATGTTTTTAACGCCTATAACTCCTTTACATAGGTTTATTAATATTTCACACTTTTATTTATTCGATTCGCGTTTACTTACTTTAGCAAGTGTCATTCTTTATTAAATTTGTTTGACTTGTTCGTGTGAAAATTCATCACTTATCAATGTCAAACTTCAGTCTTTGTTCGACCCGTTCAGCTTTGAAATAGTTGAACGTAATTTATCAAAATTTCTATTTGCAGTATCTTATCGTCCTTTAGCCATGACCCAAAACCCGTGTCTTTTTGACTTTCCATACGCGTTCCTGTTTCTCAGTCTACGCATGCGTTTTATTCCTTACCCATCAACCGGGTATTTTACCGAAATCGTTATCATTGCACCCCTTCCGGTATGCATTAAGTCTTCATTTCGATTTACTTGGTCATCTTAGTGAAATCCGTCGCTTTTATTCAACCATGTCTTTTATTCTTTACGTGACCACCATTGGCGGCCTTATTAATTTTGAGTGACGATTATCTTCTTTATCCTTTCTTTACTACGACTAACGTTAACAACCTTGATTATCTTTTTCGTGTGGGCTACACCTTTGTTTTTTATGACCCGGCGGATCATCTATACTTTGGTTTTACTTGCCCATTTTGTTCACCATGGCCCTTTCGTCCAAGATGACTTATTTTCGTGAATTTTCTTTTGATCATTCATTTATATCATCATTTACATTAATCCTTGTCCCTTCTCTCGGGCTCATTATTCTAATGTAATACGCTTCCGTCACCCGGCTGTGCGTTTACATTATTATCAACTATTTTGTTCATTTGTTTCATTTTGGTGCTTTTTAATTTGTCCCATTCACCCCGTCCTTACTACATCGGATGTAAATGTGTCCGCTATAAGAAGTTCATGGTATCATATGCCACTACTTACTTGGCCAGAGTAAGCGATTAACACATGACACGCATGATCTTTTTATAGTTTTCACATCACACCCTATGTAAGTAATGCCTCTATTTGTTTCTCTTGGAAACAATATCCCGAATACATTTTCTATTCGGGTTTTTCCAAGTTTTTAATCTACATATGCAACTTTCATTTTCTACTTATTTGTTGCATATTACTATTTGTGCAATTAATTTTAAAATGTGCACCTGGTAATGCTTGCCCTAACGGGCTTCTCTTACCATTAGCCTTGTTCGCGACCGTTACGCGATTTAGGTCCTTGATGAGCATACTCTTTGGACCGTTCCTCTGTCAAATCTGCGATTTGTTAAACTCTCGCTATCCTCATATGCGAGTGTCCTTCAACTAAAACATATACAACAATTAGTAATTTCAAAATTAAAGGATGCCCGTATTATAATACAAGGCTTTTCTACTATACGCATCAACGCGTGTAATTTCGTTGACTATATCTATTCTATATCGTTTTTATTGGTGTAACGTGTATTACACGATAACAATATGTGTTGTTCTCAACACTTTAATCATGCTAAACCATTGATATACATGTACTTACCGGATTTGCGGTCAAGCCTCGAACCGAACACATTTGTCAACAACCTTGAGCTCTGATTACCAACTTGTAACACCCTTGTTATTATTTTAAAGGTTTTCGTATAAATAACGAAGATAAACATGTAATTACGATTAAGTATCCTTAGAAAAATACGAGTAATCTAAAACTTTTACAACTTAAAAGTTGTAAAACATAATATAAATAAGCTCGTCGTTTAAAAGTTATGACGTAACGCCGTGCGGAAGCTTTAATCTCGAGTGTTGTATTTTATGGTGTTCGGTTCCTCATCGAGCTTGATCTTCATCCGGGCACTCTTGGCGATCACCTATAATCAAAACCAACTTAAAAGTTAGTTTTGATAGTTAAATAAATAGTTTAAACAAGTTACATGGGTCAAACAACAAAAAAATAAGGTTTTTCCGGAACTAGGGGGCGTCGCGTGACGCCTAGCCCCCATTTCGACAGAATGTTGATTCCAGTTGCTGCATATTTCCAGCCAAACCAAGTTTTACGAAAACGGACATAACTCATTCGTTATTGGTCCGTTTTACGCGATTCTTTTTCCTACGCGACCGTAATTTAATTCTCCATCTTATGGAGTTAAAATCTGACATCCGGATTAACAGAATTTCAGACTTTTAAGTCTTCGCCTTACTACCCTTTTTACCAATTATTGACCCGTTCATGATTTTATCACACCAACATGTTTATTAGACCTTTAAACTCATGAAATTCATTATTTCAATATCTCCTATCATTTTAATCTCAATTCACGGGTTTCTTACATAATAAAATCCTGTTTACGCTTAAATGCTTATTTTGACCCGTTAAGGGTATTTACGCATTTTAGTTTAGAACTTGTGCTTTTCTTTTGACGCTACAAAAATTCCATGTCTAATTAACTACAAATATTCCACCACAACTATTTTGTGGCGGATTTAACATAATGAATCCCTTTTTCCCAAATTTACCCATCGGTTGATCATTTTACGCAAATGACCATTTTTGAGCATTTGACCCATGAATTTGAATTCCTATGACTTATATTCATATATAATGATTCCATAATATTAATGTAGGTTCCTAATCAACCCCTATGGGTCGTTTGCCCGATATACCCTTCAAGGGTGTTTTGGTCAACTCTAGTCCCTCACTCTACGACGAAGGACTTTCGCTAAATATTTGACCAAAAATTATATGTCTAACCAAAAGCTTATTTATACGTACCTGGCTCGGGTCAAAGTATTGACCCGTATACATAACTTTTGCTTTAAATCTTTCTAGTTAAAGCATCGCATGCTTATGTTATTTCCCATGATTACAAAACTCAACAAGCGATTGTCAAATGTTATTGTCAAATGGTGTTAACAACACCATTTGACCCATTTAGACTAATTGACCATTTGTCCGCATGAGATGGTATTTAATTACCATTTCATCCCTTTAACCTATCCCGGTTTTCCCTTGAACTCGTTTTGCTTAAAGACCGTTTTTTATTGGTTCGTCATTACATGACTAATTTACCATTTTACCATAACTCATGATTTCTTATCATTTTCACCTCGTTCCGACTCTCATTGAATCGTGTCGGAACATCCTATACCAACCACTTAGTAGCATTCATATACAATCCTTGCAATTATGTAATTTGTAAATAATGAAAAGGGGCGTAAGCTTTACTTACCTCGCATCCAAATTACGCTTTTCCTTTCCTTCTTGATTCGTTTGACCCATTCACTCATCAAGCTTCCACCTAGCTCGTTAGGCGACAAACTATTATCATAATTCATAAGATGGTTAGATTAGTCATTATCAATTATGACTACTCCATCTAACGGGTCTTATGTCGACTTTATCACTTGATTTAATCATTGGTTAGTTTGACTTCCTAAAAGTCAATTGATCTATCAACATATTCAAATGCACACCTCACATGGAATTTCAACATTTTAGCTTCTTTTAGGCATTTTAACAAACACCTAGTGGGCATAATTTCACTAAATCAAAAATCAAGTTTCATGACTAACTATTTAGCCAAGATTAAACAATTCTTGCAAGTTTAATATATCTAGTATGCATAATAACATCTAGATTCACCTCATGTAGATAAATAACACTCAATTTATAATCAAATTTCTAGTGTTCTTTATCATTCTACAACACCCACTTAACACACATATAGGTAATCACCAAATCATTCAAGTCATAGTATCATATGTATGATTTTCACTTAGGGTTTGGTTCCTAAGCATGTGTACATCACCAACTTAGCCATAGCTCCTCTAATCCTTACATAATTCGCGAATTATGATGCTAACTCAAATTTTGCAACTTCACGAATCATCAAATTTTTACATACCTTATGATCCCCACGACTAGGTGATCACGAATTTGTAATCATGCAGACGATTCGGGCTTGATTTGAGCTTCAATTTGGAGGATTTGTTGAACTAGGGTTTTTAACCCCTTTCTTTCTTCTCCTGGCGATTACACGCACACACACACCAAGTGTGTGTTGTGTTTTTTTGTTTTAATAAAACAAGTTTCCCACTTGTCCATATTAGTCCCTCATGTTTTATTTTGATCAAATGAAGCTATATCTCACCATTAGTTACTTAATCACATGGTACTAACTAGGTTAATTACTCCTAGTTACTTTAACGGGTTCGGGAAGTTATAGCCCGTTATGTTTTAAGTCCCGTTAATTTTAGCCTCTTTATATACTTTGTTTTCTCAAAGTATTTATTCCCCTTTTTAATTAATATTAGGTTTATTTATTTGAGTCCTAATATTTACTGGGTTAATTTTTACCACTAACGGTATTTTACCCGTTTTTACTATTAACGTGGTTTATTACCAAACCCGTTTTTGGGATGTTACAAATGGCTCGATCGCTTAAAAGTCAAAGCGTTTATCGCAAACGCTTGACTTTTCGGCTTTAATCGCCAAACAATATTAACTAGTCACGAAAGGGCACTTACAAAGGGTCCAGTGGACTGAAAGGAACTCAAAAGGAGGTTCCCAATGACTAGGATCCTCAGATTTGAGTTAGAGAGCAAGAGCTTCAAGAAATGGGTGAATGAACAAGTGAAAACCCACCTGTAACACCTCGAAAATTCACGTCCTATAATGTATTGACACGTGTCATGTGATTGAACGTGTGAAAGAATGTTCTGAAAGGACTAAAGTTGACAATCATGGAAAGTATGTGAATATACGGGTTCTAAATGTCAACAGTGAATAAATATACTTCATAATAACCTTACATGATGTTCATATCATCAAACGAATAAATCATAGATCATACGAAGCAAAAAGTGAGAGATTTCAAACTACAGGGGTTAAATGTGTCAACATGTTTAAGTTATACCTCTGAGTGACCTTTTGACAAACCCGAAGATTTGTAACTGTTAATTATGCTCACTAGAATGCGCGATATAAATTTCATAAAGTTTCGTTATCGTATGAGAAAGTTATGATCAAATTCGTGTGCGAAGGGTTAAAGCGTTAACGTTGAAAGTTATGACTTTTCGGGTTAACCAGAAGTGTCCAGGGACTTGGCAAAGTGGGTACAAGTCTTAAGGCCCTTGTATATAAATATAAGGGGGTCAAATTGCAAGAAAAATACTGAGTTGCCCTTTCGAAAGGCCAAGAGACATGTATGCGGAAAACAGAAAATGCTTAATCTGATTTCGGGGTCAAGGCGGGCCGCGTAAGACCTTAAGGTCTTTTACGCGGGCCGCGTAAACCGCCCAGATACAGAAACTTCGAACAGCAGCCTGCAAACGCACTCAACCGACCTTTAATCGATATTTTTGCATTATGGGCGACCCCTAAACAGTCCTAGGCACCTAGGGACACATGTTGGTGGGTTGTGGTCAGTGATAGAGTTGTGTGTCAACTTCTTATGGTGAAAAATTCACTATATAAAGGCCATAAGTTGCAACTCATTGATCACACCTTCATCTGCACATTTGGAGCATTTCTGGAGCTAAGGATCTTTCTCTAAGCATCACATTTCGTGCATAGGACTTCAGTAAGTTTGCTAATCCTTTCTTAATTAAGTTCTAGCTTAGTTTTAGCTTAAAAGTCAAACCGTCGTAATTAACGGTTAACTTTAAGATTAATCACTAATGGTCCAGTGATTAGTCGAATCAAAAGTAGTTATAAGTTGGTAATCATGTGGGTAATAAACTCTCAAAAGGGTTCCCCCTGATTCCCACTCTAACTAGGTCAAATGTCGGGTCAAACCTGTATTTAAAAAGTCAACAGAATGTGTAAATTACAATTTAAGCATAATTAGCAATGTAGAACACATACAACCTATTTGATCATTAATATAACTTGGTAATTAGTGTAAGGACATGTCTAAACATGTTCAACCCGACAATTTCCTGTTTAGACCCGGTTCGGAACCGAAAGTCGCATAGTTTGACTTATACTTTGACTTTCAGTTCTGACCCGTTATGGTATGTTTTAGAAATGCCTTAGAGCTTTATTTGGACCAGGTTACATGCTAGTATAACCCTCTGTGATTATACACCTCGGATCATTACTTATCCAATTAATATGCATGATTCCGTTAATTGCTCATATGTTGACCATTATGCCCTTATTACCTTAAAACGTGATCTTTGGAAATGTAAAAGAGTAGAAACTTTAATTACTGATATATAAACTTGTATGCAAAGTTTGACATCAGTTTGAGGTGTAGGTTATGAGTTATGCTCGTTAGCGTAAAATTAAAGCTTTATGTTAATTAAACGGCGTATTTAGAGTATAGCCTACTTAAACATACTTTTTGATACCAAACTTAATACCCACTGATGTAATATATTATTTTGGGATTTTTAAAGATTTTTAATCAATTTTAGGCTGAGCATAACTCATAGTCGTAGGCTTAATCCGGTAATTGTCGGTTTTGCCCTTATGGGCTATAAAATGAGTTTTACATATCTAAACGACTCCAAACCTTTTGCTACTGATCACATATGATAAATAAATTATTTTAAGCTTTCTGGAAATATAAAAATATCAGATTTATGTATCAAACCCGGAAATGGCCTCTAATCGCCTTTTTAAGCGTTTTTAACGCATAGTATGTACTAAAACTGTTTTAAACATACAAGGGTTGATACCTACTGATATTTGAGGCAAATTATAATATTTTAACAGTAAGCAAAGGTTGTTAAACTCATACTTCAGTTTTGAGCTTTTCGGCTTATGTGAAATTACCAAAATACCCCTACGGGGCATAGTTTGGTTATAATTGATAAATTTCACATATATACTTTAACCTACTGATATAACTTAGCAAATTGAGTATATTTTCTGATTACATCAGGCCTGTAACTCAGGTTGACACTTAAACTCTTTTACAACCTTTAAAATGACCAAACTACCCCTACGGGACATAGTTTGTAATTAAATTCATTTCGGGCATAATAAAAGACATATTACTGATGTCACAACATATATGAAGAATATTAACTTAGGAAACCTGTAAATAGCTCTCATGAATACCCGTTACGCTTATTACGCGTTCGGTTCGGTTTATGTAACTAGTTTACATAAATTAGCCTAAACGGGTCAAACCTTAACGGTTTTATCTCAAAATCCAGAAGGTGTATAATATACCCATATTAAACAAGTCTTCATACTTGTCGGGTCTAAAACACATTCTATCCGGTCTTCGCTTAATCGTGCGTACGAACCGTGTCTTTGAAACTAACCGGTCTAAGCTTAAGCTTAACTAAAGACCCGTTAGGATTCTAATAGGTTATTATAAACCTTCGTTCCAGATTAGGAGTACCAGTAAAAGCTACGTGCGTTTGCTTATTGTGATTTATACATTGCTCAGGTAAATACTTTTAACTTATTTTCCCTATACGGGCTTGGGTTACGGTATATAGCATACCGCTTGATCGGGCATCAAATCTTCCATCGTTGGGTGGTTAATTGAATAATTTGATCGGCTCATTTAAACAGTCTTGTTACTTAAAGCCTTTGGGGGGTTAATGACCATGTCCCGGATATCCTTGGCATCATTTTACGAAATGGCCACGACTTAAGCGCGGGGTGTAGGCGTACACCCGTCAGTGCACAAAAGAATATTGTGGTGTGTCTATTGATCTTTAACCCGGACTTGATCCGGGCTACTGAACGCACAAGGAACATGTAATTCGTTCACAAGATTATATATTTAAATGATTCTCCCAAGTTAAATAAAAATGTTTATGCCATGTGCATCCAAACCAATTTTCAATCATTTTCCAAAATGAGTCAGTTGATTGTATTTACCAGTGTAAACTGACGTATTTTCCCAAAAAGATTAAATGCAAGTACTAAGCGTAATTGGCTGGGATTTCTCCTTAGCATCATTAGAAGTCTCGCAAGCTTAAGATGCCTGAAGTCTGTTGAACTATTGTTTCCATTTTGTTTTCGATCCTTCTGTGGATAAACTCCCGAATATTGTGACATATGATATTACAATATTAAATTCGGTTGTATTATATCTTTTATATCGCTTCCGCTGTGCATATTAAATATTGTGTTGTTTGACTATTATGTTGCCAACCACGTCACGATACTCCCCCACCGGGCCCACCGGTGTCACGTGGAAATCGGGGTGTGACACCACCTCTATACATAGTTTTCGGAATCACATAGGATCGTGACAAGTGTCGGAAGGTGTAACCAGATCAAAACAAGTGTAATGTGGTTTTATAAAACAGGTAGCAAGCCCCTATAATTGATTTTAGTGGTTTAGAATGGCTTGGAGTGGTTTACAAGCAAAAAAAAAACGAACCTGCCCAGACCTGGGTGTAGGCTACGCTGCAGGGGGCGTAGGCTACGGCCTGCACAGATCAAACACACACAACAGCTTTCATAAATTACAGAATCAGTCCCTGCACTTGTTAAATGCCATTTCTGACACATTTAAGGCCCGTTAAGCCATTTTCAAGGCTCTATAATGATGCCTAAACATAGGGAACATAAAACATGCTCAAAAATATGTCGGATGTCGGTTCGTTTGGTCGTACGGTCACGTTGTTCGACTAATTACGATGAAACACGAACGGACGCGAAAAACGATCTAAATTACGCGACGAATGAAATTTTATCAAGCCATGCACTAAAATAAAATATTTTAGTGGTTACATAAATTTTTGGATGTCCGGATATATTCAGAACGTAAGATATGCGCGAAAATGCAAACTTATGCACTTTTTGGCTTTTAGTCCATGTTGATCAAATAAGTTTATTTTTGCGCACCAAACACCTTTAAGCCTATTTCTAAGCTATGTAAAGGATATTTAGGGCATGTTTAACTTATGATCATATTCCGGAAGGTTCGATACCATACGAATCGGTATATTTTTGCAGTTTGACGCAATTAGTCCTTTAATCGCACAAAGTAGTGCGAAATGTCATTTAAGAATTAACATGTTGACGCTTTTAACCCTTCATTGCGTAAACTTTCAATTAATTACGCAAACGGCTACTCATGCTCGACAAGTGGCCCATTTGTGAATATGATTACCATGAAATGTTATTCATAGGCTTATAATAAGCATGTTAACATTTCCGGTCCTTCTAAAATCAAAGTTTTTGTTTTTTCGCAAAATTAGTCCCTCAAATTCAACGTTTTACTTTATTAGGGTTTATTACACGTGTCAATACACCATTGGACGTGATTTTATGAGGTGTTACAAATTGGAACTCCAAGGGAGCTCCAAAAGGCGGTTGAATACTTAAAAAGAGAATTTGAAATGAAAGACCTTGGAAAGACAAAATTTTGTGTCGAGTTACAAATCGAACACCTCAAGGGTGGAATCCTTGTCCATAAAAAACTACATAGAAAAGTCACTTAAAAGGTTTTATATGAAAAAATCGCATCCATTGAGTACTCCAGTGGTTGTGAGATCTCTTGATGTCGAGAAAGACCCAATCCGACCTCCGAACGATAGGGAGGAAATTCTTGGTCCAGAAGTACCATATTTAAATACAATTGGTGCACTAATGGTTGTTTCTAGTCATACACGACTAGGAATATCATTTTTTTGTAAATTTATTGGCAGTACCTAGTTCATGCCCAACAAAGAGGCATTGGAATGAGGTAAAACAAATATTTCGATACCTTCAAGGTACAAAAGATATGGGTTTTTATTTTACTAACCAATCGACAACAAGTTTGGTTAGTTTTGCAGATGCAAAGTATTTGTCTAATCCTCATACTGGAACATCTTAAACTGGATAATTATTCACAAGGGAAGGTACTGCTATTTCATGGCGTTCTGTAAAGCAAACAATCACAGTCACATCATCTAATCATGCAGAAATATTGGCGATTCATGAAGCCAGCTGGGAATGTGTTTGGTTAAGGAGTGTAATACAACATATTCATGGGTCTTGTGGTATTACTACGAGAGATGAGGGACCGACAATTTTACATGAAGACAACGCAACATGCATTGCTCAACTTAAGGAATGATACATCAAAGGTGACAGAACGAAGCACATTTTACCAAAGTTCTTTTTCACACATGATATGCAAAAGAATGGAGACATTACTGTCCAACAAATTCGTTCCAGTAACAACTTGGCAGACTTGTTTACCAAATCACTTCCAACCTCTACGTTCAAGAAACTGGTTCGCAGGATCGGGATGCGTCGACTCAAGGAGCTTAAATTATCAAGGGGAGAATAATACGCGCTGCACTCTTTTTCCCTTAGCTATGGTTTTATCCTTTTGAGTTTTCCTAGCAATGTTTTTAAGGTGAAAACCTTACCAGGTATTATAAGAATACTATATTATTTTGTCACATGGATAGTCAAGGGGGAATGTTGTGAATTATTATCTATTTATTGTATGACTATCCACTTGTGTTTACCATTATATTATGACTTCCCATGAACACGTATCTCCCATCTTCTTGTAAGTCTATAAATAGAGGCATATGTAATTCATAGGCTAGTTGTTTCAAAACACTATAAAGGTTATTGGGTAAAAAAAAGTTTAAAAAGAACATGGGTCTGGTAATGATATAAAAAGTCTACAATTAAAAATTAAGTAATCGTCAATGTGCATAGTCCACTTCGTAGAGGCACATGCCTCTTAAATGGGAGCTCTCGGGTTCAAACATAGGCAAGGAGTATTATCTTAAATAAATGGTGTAAAGTAGTGTAGGAGCAACCTTTGCCGTTAAAAAAATTAAGTAGTTAGGTTTAATTTTTAAACTATAAATTTGTTTATTACGTAAAACAGTTAGAAAAAAGCAATGGTGTACATCATAAAAATGACGTCGGTCGTAAAAAATACAATGTCACTAGTAAAAAAACAACGATGTCAACCCGTATTTTATTATATTACATGTTACATATAAAACGTAAACTTCAATGGTGTCAGACGAACCTGTTAGACTCAGCCTCGATGTAAAGGAAGGGAAGAGATGAAGAAATTGCCAATCATTCATAGTCGTTAGGAATGACTTGACTTTTCCAAAACGTTCCCACGACTTGGCATGGTACCAAAATAATGTAGCCACCATATTTTAATTTTCTTAAGATCTCCTTTTTTTTGAACGGACTTAAGATCTCCTAATCACATCTTTTATTTATTTATTTTTTAATTCCTTTTATTATTTTTTTATCTTAATTCTTTAAACAATACTATCGTCCAAAATTTTGGTTTTGTTTCTTAAATAATTATTATATATTAACCTACATAAACAATAAACTTTTATTGAAATATTGTCATGATTCTTTTGATATACTCATGTCTTATTTAAAAAATATATATTCATCACATTTTTGTTTTGGATAATTCCACCCACCTACGACAACTTTTTCATAATATTATTAACTTTATTTGTTTGATGATTAAAAATATTATATCCTTCTATTAGAAGGAATGATTCACATGTGTTGTAGTATAACGTATGACTCTCTACGTCAAATATTTAAAAACAAAGATTTATTTGACTTTCACATGTATATAAACACGGATATATATGAGATATTATTCCACTACAAATAATAACTTACTTCTCCTTCTCACACGGATATATATGAGATAATATTCCACTACAAATAATACCTTACTTCTCCTTCTCACACCATTTTCCGGCAATTATTTATTATTTTCCTGCGACTTTTGCTTGTCTTTTTTTAACGGCAAATTTAGATCACTGACAGACCACCGAAGAATCATCGTACAACCCAATTTATCATGCAGACTGGTCCTCTCTCTCTCTATTATATATATACATCCCCTCTCTCTAGTTTCTCTCTCTAACACATATAGTTTTATGCAGGTGGGGATGGAAGTTTTGAGGTGGCGAAGAACATCGTTACCGGAAAGCCTGAAAGCGTTGTTCCGCGGCTAGATTTGACCGGATCCGGCCATGTTGGAAGACCGGAGAACTTTTCACATTATGTTGGTAAGCTTTTAAATATGTCAAAATCATATATCTTGCCATTTTTGGAAATCTGATTGTGATTCTTTAAATGGTAATAACAACAAGAACAACTTGCATTCATCGGTATCCACTAAAATCTTATCCATAGCAAAACTATTGATAGGATACGGAAAAAGAGATAAAGAGACTGCTTCCAATAATCCAATCCCAGCTAAAAAATGATAACAATAATAATAACAATGATAATAAGAACTTTTTTATATATTTTTATTGTTTATTAATTGAATGTTTATTATTTGAATTTGCAGCAAGACAACTTGGATTTAAGGATGCAAATGAGTGTCCAAAATTGAGCAAATTGGCATTGAAATATGCCAAAAGCTCGAAAGCATTCGAGGATGATCTATATAGGTATTTTTCAAAGGAAAAAGAGGTGGAATCACTATGTGAAAAGCTTGATAAAGAGCTTGAAAGATGCATTCTTTCATACTTTGCATTTCATTGGAGTCAAGCTTCTAATATGATCAGTCAGGTATATTGAGTTTAAGCATACATGTTTGACGTCGTTTTGATGATATTAGTTATGTCGTGTTGTTAAGGGAAGCAGTTTTTCTATCTCCTAGGATAGAAGTAACTTTATCCCCCTATTACACAATACACACTCTTTAAACCCTATCAATAGCTCTGCTATTATTAGGATTTACTGGGTACATATGTTTATAGTCACTGTGTTGCCTATTATGTGATTTATATAATTTATACCTAACGAAAAGTAATTATAGTAACAAAAATGCTCATTTTGGGTGGAAGGTGTTGAGCGATGGATCCGAAGAGAAGAGGATTAGAAACATGTTCTTGACAGCAACAAGGTGACTTTTCTTATCTTACACTACTCACGAGTCGGGCTTGAGTTTTTAAATATATAACTCAAAACTAGTAAAGCTCTGGTTTTTATTAAGTTAAATGAACTGACCTCGAGTTTAGTTAAGTTCAAGCTCAGTATCCGTTTACATACAAACCTAGATGCATAATGTGACCAGGTCGTTTGTGGTTAAGCCATAAAACTTATGAAGCACACGTAATGATTAAAAAAAAAAAACTTTTTAGGTCATAATTTATATACTCTTAAAAACTAAAGTCGGTGGCCAATAGGATTGTGCCAACCCGACATTAGTTTTACATTAAAAACTTAAAAAAGGAAAACTGGATAGAAATAAGATATGGTCCAAAGTGGTAGGCATGCTTTAAGTTTAACCATTTGACATGAGTTTGAGTCTGTTTTGCATATATTTCTTATATGCTTCTATATTTAGTTTGCCATTTTTTGTCTTTCTTTTAATAAGTTTTCACGTGAGTTTTTTTTTTTTCATGAATTTACAACGCATGCGACAACTTTCTTTCCCGGTTTCGCTTCTTTGCAGAGGCGAAGGATAGTGGGTGCTCGGGGGTGCACCCGCCCACCCCAATATTTCGGTTAGAAGTGTACAAGTTCCGATTTTTCGTCCGAAAATTTTAAAATTATATAGGATCTCCCCCCGATTATTTTTCCTAAATTGTATATCCTAAATATTTATAAACTTTGTATATAAATGATGGGTAGTTTGGTAAATATACACTTTGTTTTATTTGGAACTATTATTATTTGACCCGATTTGAATCGAATAGCCAACCCGACCTGACCCGAAACATAACGATAGGAAAAAAAATTTTGGGTCCCATCACTTTACGCCCCCTCGAAACTTTTGGTCAAGCTCCGCCACTGCTTCTTTGTATATAAGGTTTTCAATATTTTTAAATGCTCTCACTACAAAGTGTTAGTTTACGTATGGTTTGATTTTGTTATACAAAGTTTCTAAAATGTTGATTGAGCCACAATGTGTAAATGTTTTGTTTTTTTTTTTCTACTTTCATATGTTTTTTTTTTCATGAATATGACAAATGTCGACATAACATGAACGTGCGATAACTGAGTTCTATTCCGAGAGCGAATGACAAGTCGCAACGCGTGGGGAATTGACAAACTTATTTTTAAATGTTATATATTCGTTTTATGCTTCAACGACATGAATTCATGTTTCGATGTAATTTTTTTTTTCGGGAAAGGTCGGTGGCCTATACCACCGACAAAAACAACTCTTATACTTTGAAGATTGTCAATTACACCCCTTATACTTTCTACAAACTCTATAATTCTAACGTTTCAAGTTAAACCCTATATTTTCATTCTTTAACATTAACGAAAAAAAAACTATTTCTTCACATGCTTATTTTTATGTACACGTAGGTATAAATTTCCGTTTCAACGTAAACAATGTAAATTTACGTTTTAATGTAACTTTTTTCGAAAACGAGTCAGGTCAAATATGATACGATTTCACACTTATTTTTATGTATATTTACAGTTGGTGTATGTGTTGAAGTAAATGAAAAAAACAATATTTTACCACGTGCTTATTTTATGTACGTGTTGTATAAGTCACGTTTCAATGTAATTTTTTCGAAATGAGTTTGGTAAAATATAATACGTGTTCATGCTTATTTTTATGTATGTTTTCGGTTGGTCTACGTACAATATTATTTTTTTTTCATTCGACGGTATAAATTTGAGTTATTGTACATTTTGACTCTGCTAAGTCTTGATGCAAATGTTAGGGTGATGTAGTGTTTAAGTAGAACTCTCACTAAACGAACCAACTCGAATTCGATTCCCTTTCTTTTATACAATATAAATTTGATTTACATTACTTTTTGTTGAAACTGCAATGCTTATATAGGTTACATTGAGTTAGATCGGATACGTTGGAACATGCGTTTTCATATGATTAATGCATCACATAACACATGAACTAATCTATCCAATGTTTGCAATAGGCCCGCGGCGTAACGCCCGCAGCTCATATTACTAGTTTTATATTAAAAATATGATGTAACATTTTTATATATATAATAAAATATTAGGGGTCATTATTTTTTTACAGTAATATTGAAAAGAAGGTGTCAGGTTTGGTCAAGAAGTCTTGTTTCATTTCATGAATAAATCATCCAACAAGTTGGGCATGGAATCACTGATCTTTGCAATATATATTTAAAAAATACAATTATATAACCATAAAATATGTTAGTAAACTCACGAGTTCATATTGAAACTTCAAATAAGATTTAAGATAACGTAACAACTATAATGATATATAATTAATACTAGTATTAAGCCCCCGCGTTGCGGCGGAGACGTAAACCTAACGGAAAAGCTCGTAAAAACAAAATAAATAAAAAAGGAAAAGGTAAAACCTAACGGAAAGGAAACGTAAAATCGTTGAACCACACCCACCCGTTATAGCGTGTTATTTCAAAGAAATTAGTCTGAAACGTAAAACATAGAAAAAATAACTAAGTCGATATAACGTTGCGACGAACATGTCAAACCGGAATAAATACAAAACTTGCAGCGGGCATGTCTAACGAGAAAAAATAGACAAAAAAAACACCGAGTCTCACTCGCAATTTGCGGCGTGTTAACTCACAAAATTTAGAACGAAACGTAAAACAAAAAACTTGCGAAAAAGTATGGGAGTCCAACGTTGAAAGTAAAAAAAGTATTTGGGTTAAAATGCAAAAAATAAATAAATAAAATAAAAAACTTTAGGTTAAAAGTAAAAAAAATCAAAGAGATTAAATTGTTAAAGATAAGAAGTTTTGGGTTGAAAGTGAAAAATCATTTTTTGAAACCCCTTAAACATAGGGTACAACGCTACGAAGCACCAAAAATTTACAAATTAATAGTATGGAAAATAAAATTTCAGTTACATTTCTATACTTAATAAATCTGTTTTTTAGATATATTTATATTAATATCATTAAATAATAAAAAAATATAAAATAATACCTAATTACTTGTTCTTAAAACTTTAATGTTTAAGTAAATCCACATATCCGAATTTTTATTAGATATTAGATATATTTATATTAATTCAAGAGATATTAATAATTTATTAGATATTAGATATATTAAAATATTATTAATTAATATTTAATAAGTTAAAGGAGAAAATGTCATGCGACATTAATTGTAGTCTTTTATTAATATTTAGATTAAATAAGTAATATCAATAATAAAAATAATTAATTTCATTTTATTATAAAATTGCAATATGTCTTTAAATTCGACCTGGTTATTTTGTTAGAAATCCTATTTTTGTAGTTTTATTGTTTTTTATTTTCTATTGCCTTTTCTTTATCAAATACAGTCTTTGTGTACAAATAAATTGCAATTATTTACATGATTTAAAATTTCTGTATCATTTTTTTTTTTTAAAACGTAGACATATACCATTCTTTAAAAAGTATCAATCTTTAAGAAAAATGTAAGGTAATAGAGGTGTATATGAAGAAGAAAAACAAAATAAGAATATCTTGGACCACCCATGTGGCCAATATCAAGTATTCAAGAGCACGTAAGGATGGGAGGCAACATTGAAATGTGGTGGGGCCTTTGAATTTATTAGCTATTTAAAAGTTGGTTTATTAAACTGTCACATACCATACAAAACTCTCTCACATAAAATTAAGGGAAGGTTTAATAATGCTACATGGTAAAATCTTATTCTTATATAGTGTTTACGAACCGTATAACCTTATACGGCTCGTATAGGATAAAGTCAACTAACAAAGGCCGTGTCAGGCTGTCAGCAGCATTTAACAGTTGACTTTATTCTATACGGGTCGTATAACATTATACGGCCCGTATAAACCATATGAAAAAAATGTGGTCATATACAATGTATACGATATTTTATACAGGCCGTATAATGTTATATGACTCGTATACATCAGGTTCCACAAATTTCTCTTGCCCGTATACATATTTCTTAATGAACAAACACAAAAAAGAAAATGTGTTTGCGTTCTTTCATAAACATTATAGTCATGGAGTCACGGGTGGATATATTACCTCTATAACTATTAACTATTTAATAAAATGGTTACTAGTAATTTCTCTATGTTTAGTGATAATAAAATGGTTACTAGTAATTTCTCTATGTTTAGTGATTTTTAATTCAAACTCACCCCTCCCTCTCTCTCTTTCTCTCTCCCTCTCGTTGTATATAAAATATTACAATGTGTGTGGATACATACATACACACACACATAGAGAGGACTCGATTCTTGTACAAAGTGGTTTCTCTGTGCGAAACATAAGAAGCCACCAGGATACGACATCTGTATTTTAGACTAGAGTTACGTACTTACGTATATAAATACGCAATATATATTTCTTGTCATGAAGCTTGTAAGTAATTTTATTTTAAGATGTTTTATATTAACTTGATTGTTATGTATATGTAGAAAGCAAAGATTTGAGAGAGTTTCAAAGGATTTGAAAGTGACGAGGGCAATCTCAACAATTGTGGAGGAAATGAAACTGATAGGATCTAACTCCTTTAAAAGAGACGATGGCAACGACACCTTCACAAAGGTGTTGAGGTCGGTGGCTCATTCCGCCAGAAGCCCCGTGCTTCTCTTCATGGGCGGCGGAATGGGCGCTGGAAAAAGCACTGTACTCAAAGAAATTGTTAATGAGTAAGTTCTTTTTCGAATTTATCCACTATTAAGTTGAATATTTAGGCGTTATCATCGCCTTTTGTTACAATCTAATTCGGGTATATTCATTTATGGTCTTATATTATTAAAACAAATACCTATTACCTAAATTATGATCCACACTTATTAAAATGTTATAACTTTATAACAACTTTAAAATACTATTTATAAGATTATATATTGTATTAATATATTTGGGTTCGATGCGGGTTCAACTTCATTTGCCATCCATATTCTTAGCTCACATTCTATTTTCAACCAAAAATTATGGCAGAGCGTTTTGGTCGGGCGCTGCAGAAAATGCGGTAGTGGTGGAAGCCGATGCTTTTAAGGAGACGGATGTGATTTACCAAGCACTTAACTCAAAGGGAAATCATAATGACATGCTTCAAACCGCCGAATTGGTATAGTCTCTCTTCATGCGTATAAAGTTTTGCATGACCCTGCGTGCTATTTTTTTAGTATAAAAATACCGGGTCATGCAAAATTGATGGGCTATATGATTTTAGTTTAAGACTAATGGAACATTTTATACAGGTGCATCAAACATCTACGGATGCAGCTTCGTCTGTATTAGTAACCGCGCTAAATGATGGGAGAGATGTGATCATGGATGGGACATTGTCATGGGAACCATATGTTGAACAAACAATTGCCATGGCGAGAACCGTTCATAAACATCGTTATCGCATGGGTGTCGGCTACAAGGTCTCCGGAGATGGGACCGTCACTGAAAAGTACTGGGAAAAGTTAGAAGAAGTAGATAAACCGAAGAAACCTTATAGAATTGAGTTAGTTGGAGTTGTTTGTGACCCTTATCTTGCAATTACTAGAGGAATTAGGTATGTGTTATTGATCATTTTATTAACATATATATTTACAAATATAAATAAGTTATAAATATTTTATTTATAATGGTGTAGGAGGGCTATAGCTGTAAAAAGGGCAGTGAGGGTTAATTCACAATTGAAATCACACAAGAGATTTGCTAATGCATTTCCAAAGTATTGTCCTCTTGTTGACAATGCAAAGCTCTATTGCACCAATGGTAGTGGAGTCCCTCCAACCGTAAGTTTATTATTTATTTGTTTATTTAAATTAAATTAGGTGTACAAAAGAGTCGATCAAGCCGTTCATGATCCATTCGAGATCGCTCGTTAAATGTTATAATTAAATTGAGCCAAAACAAACTCGGTCCGGAACTTAAGCTCTATAGAAATTCATTTAATAAATTACGAATGAGTTCAAGCTTTATAGTTCTGAGTTTGATTTGACTCACGAGCAATAAACATGCATATTATTCGTATAAATATAACAATGTTTATAAATGTATTACATGTAATTAATATTATTATATTACATGTAATGTGTATTAGTTTATAGTTAAAAATTAGAATTTTTTTTTGAGTATTCCTGTTAAATAATTTGGTATACGAGGATCAAGTTCATTTTAAAACTCACAATATCTTAAGAACTGCGAAAATCGTATAATGTATTTGTACATGGTATATAGAAGATGATAAAAGTAGTGGGGAGAGAAAGTGAGACGGTTACGTTATCGTCTTATATATTATATACAAAGCCGTACATCTAACACCAATATGCAATTCACGTTCTCGAAAATATTTTGATTTGGAAAAGAATGTCATGAAAACTATGTAGTTGATGATTTAACAAAAGTATAAAATTATGTTTTTAGTACTATGTGATTATCTTTATGTTGTATCACAATTACTAAACTTTTTGTTTATGTTAATCTTTTGCTTAAAAATGCAGTTAATCGGGTATAAAGACGTTAATAGCAACCTACTAGTTAATCCAGATCAAATCAAATGCTTGAAAACGTTAAGCAATATAAATTATGAAGCAGATTCCATATGCGAGCTTTATGCGGACAAGAAAATGTTAACTGATACTGACTCGGTGTGGAAAGAACTTGTCTTGAATCTGGATAGAATCGAAAGTCAACGTGAATTAAAAGTTGTGATCGAGAAAATTGAGAAGTCAAAATCGTAACATGTATTCCTGAAGTTTAAGATTGATTTGTTATGTGTACAATTATAATGTATTTTAAGCCACTTCTTGTTATTTAGAGTTAACTGCCATTTTGGTCTCTGAGGTTTGGGCAGTTTTGCCACTTTAGTCCAAAACTTTTATTTTGGTCCCCGTGGTTTCAGTTTTGTGCCATTTTGGTCCAAAAATAAAATCAACTCAGATTTCTGCAAAAAAAAAAAATCCTGATTTTTGTCCTTTTCATCAGGGGTAAAATGGTCATTTTTGTTATTTTTTATTTTATTTAAAGAACTCTGCAACTCTCTCACTCTATAAACACCCCTTGTCTATCTTTTCTCTCTCTTAAATTAGTAAATTAGGAGAGCTCCTCCCAAACACTCCTGCCTACCGACGAACCACCACACCACGACCACCCTCCTCCTCCCTCTCACTCTCGTTGATGACGATGATGATACGATGTTGATGATGATGATCTTAACGTTTTTCCGACTCAATCACCACAATCCGCTTCTTAAACCCTGCTTCTATCACCTTCTCCGTAACCGAGCTAGCAGGATTCGCCGGCGAAACAACAAAACCAACAGAAAACAGAGAGAGAGAGATACAAAATAAGGATATAATAAAAGCAGAGTCTCCAGGGGATAGAGATAATGGCGGTTGACGGAGGGAGACAGCGAGGTTGCGGACGATTGACGGTACGGTGGAGTACGGGATGGTGCGGCGGGTGGTGGTGGCGGCGTTGATGAGTGATGCGGTAGTGGTTTGGAGGAGAGTAAAGATGAAATCGGTTACGAATAATGGGGAAGAAGGTGGAGGGATAGACGGTGGTGGTCTGAGGCTGTGGAAGATTAGGGTTTTGGAACAGAATCCGTTATGTGGATTGATTGATGAAGGGGTTTTGGTCCAGGTTTAATTGCAGATATAATTTCAATTGATAATGACTTCATACTCTGTTTATTGTATGTGATCAGGTTTTCGCTTGTTGTGTTTGAATTGTTAGAGTTTTGTGTTTGTATAGGTTTAATTGTGGCTTGATTGTTTTTAATTTTGATGGTTCAGTTCTGAAATAAGGGTGAAGGGGAGTTTCGGGGGTGGAGATTGGTAGTGGTGGAGGTGGAGGTGGAGATAGATGGTGGCAGTGGTGGAGATTATTGGTGGTGGAGGTGGAGATAGATGGTGAAGGTGGAGATAGATGCAGAAGAGATCCAGAGAGAAAGAGGTAGAAGAAGTGGGGTATTTATTTTCTTAAAATAAAATAAAAATAAAAAATGACCATTTTACCCCTGAAGAAAAGGATAAAAATCAGGATTTTTTTGGAGAAATCTGAGCTGACTTATTTTTGGATCAAAATGGCAATAAAAATGAAACCACAGGGACCCATATGCAAAACATTTTAAATTTGAACTAAAGTGGCAAAACTGTCCAAACCTTGGGAACCAAAATGACAGTTTACTCTGTTATTTAATTTATTTGTCTAAAGAATAACACAAATAAAAGTTTCACTAAATTTACATTTATTTCTTTTAATGTGCATTAAATGTATTAGTCTATGCAAGTCGTTAGTGTACTTGTACCAAAAAATACTTGCTAGGGTGTTCATAGACTATTAGCATCAGTCGAACCATACAATTGAAGCTAATTGACCAATTTTTTTAACGGCAAAACTTGATCCTACACCATTTATTTAAATACCCTTTGTCCAGATTTGAACCTGACCTCCTCTAAAAGACATGTGCCTCTACTAAGTGGGCTACCCTACATAAAAACACTAAATAAATCGGCTGGTTCAACCAATATAAGTATACAATTTGGTCTACGATATATGGTTTGAAAAAATTAGGTTTCATTTTTGAACTAGCAGTGTAAATCGATCCAACCATTTTAACTTTTATTGTTTATCCTTTTTCAAATTTAAAAATTACAATTTACAATCATATTTGTGTATATAAAACGGGTTAGTCTATAGATGCATCTCTTTTATTTGTCATACCCCAAAAAAAATTACATCAAAACTTGCCATATTCCTCTTTCCTAGATAAATAATTATTTGAATAAAGTATATAGATGGTCCTCTGGTTTTTTCAAAATCTTGGATTTGTTCTTAAACTCTTTTTTTCGTTAGATTAGGTCCCCATGGTTGATGTTTTGTTCTCACTTTTTGTCCAAATAGCTAATGGAGTTAGTTGGTTTTTTTTTTTTTTTTTTTTTTTTTTTTTGTGTGTGTGTGTGTTAAAGTTGTGTCAAATTACCCTTTTACTCTTGCTTATAAAAAAAAACCACATATAGTATCCATGTAAGAGTGTCTGTACGATATTGCGATATTGGTACCCTAACGAACCAATATCAACTGAACAAAAACAGTACTGGTACCGGTACAGGTATTCGTTTTTTATTGTTTTCAATCGATGTAAAACACGTCGATTGGCAACTATTGTTAAGCCAAGTGCCATTACGAGTACTATAATAAACCAAACCGATAATGACCAAAGACCCGCAGCAAAGCGCGCGAGAATATTACTAGTATAAGATTAAACTGAACTAAATCGTACAATCGAAGTGAATCAACCGGTTCCGCCAACATAAGATTTATATGATTTGTTCTACTGTCTATAATTTGAAAAATCAAATTTAACGAGTCTGCAACTAATTTAATGAGTCTGCAACTAATCAACCGGTTAGCCTTGGACGTTACTCACTAGCCCAAGCCCAATACTGATTTTCTTTTGTGTATAATCTTCTCTTGGGCTGCAAGTCTGCAACTAATTTAACTAAACTACATGAATTTCCATACATTATGCTGCACCTAGAGGTGCACAATCAGGGTATTTTTAATAACTGGTTCCGGTTATGGAACCGGTTCCGGTTATTGACCAAAAAACCATACCCTATATGTCCAATTTAAGGTAGGGCTCAATTCCGGTATTTAAGAAACCGGGTATTAAAATACCCTATTTTAGGGTTTTTCTACAACCTATTTCCGAGTTTTTTAGTACCCTATTTTAAGTTTTTTTTTAATACTCTTTTGCGTTTCTGTTACCCTATTTTATCGTCTTTTTGTTTATGATTATTAAATATGCATTGTATAATGTAAAAAAAAGCTTAAAACAAATGCACTAACATTAATTTAAAAGATAGATATTAGAATCACGTATCGGGTATAGCCTGATATAATCGGTTCCAGTTCCAGTTGTTGTCCGGTTTCGGGTATTAATCGGATATGTTCAGTTCCGGTTCCAAGTATTGAAATCAAAATGCATACACTATCTATATCCTACGGGTAGGGTCGGTTTCGGTTTCGAGTATAGAATACCCGGGTATTAAAAAACCGATTCCGGCTTCGGGTATGGTTTTTTGTCCACATCTAATCATGTGTGTACAGTTTAACAAAAAAAAAAGGATCTGGTTAATATCATTTTCTACAATCTGCCATAAGCCCATAAAGACATAACATACTACTTTATTATAGCCCATAAACCAAAAGGCCCAATAAGGAATATAAAATGCCAAACTGGGCCAAAGCCCTAAACTTATATTATACATATCATCATCTACTCAACTCTTCATTTACCTCCACCAAAACCCTAACCCTAGTTTATCCAGCCGCACCAGATTCAGCAAACCAACAATGGTGATTTTTCTTCAATTCTTCTTTTCATGTACACAATTTGATCCGATATTAATCCATTGCTGTTTCAGGCGGACGTTGAGGTCGATGTTGCAGCAGCCGGAGCACCGAAGAAGAGAACGTTCAAGAAGTTCAGTTTCAGAGGAGTTGATCTGGATGCTCTCCTTGATATGTCCACTGATGAGCTTGTTAAGCTCTTCACTGCTCGTGCTCGCAGAAGGTATATATATTTATTTATATGCCATTTTTTGTATAAATTATACAGTAATTTTGATAGATCTGTGTTTTTTATATGCAATTTGTTTGTTTGTAGGTTTCAGAGAGGTTTGAAGAGGAAGCCTATGGCTTTGATTAAGAAGCTCCGCAAAGCTGTATGTTTTTTGTAACATTTTTGTGTTAATTATGCTGCTGTTTGTTACGATATTTTGTTACATTATGGTTAGTTTTCTTGCTGAAAAACTTGAATAGTATGTGCTTGATTATTATAATTGTGATGTGGTACGAAATGCAGAGCCGTCTCCGAGAATAATAAAAAACTTTTGGGCCTCGGGCGAGACAAAAAAGTTGGGCCCCTTTCTATAATATAACGGCTGCGAACGGGCCGTGAACGGCTGCGAACGGGCCGTTATACGGCTGCGTTTACGACCGTATAACGGCTGCGAAGAGGTTGTAAACGCAGCGGTTAACTGTTGCGTTTGCATCCGGTTATCTGCTGCACTTACGGCCTGTTCGCAGCCGTTAAATGGCTACGTTTATGGCCGTATAACGGATGCGTACTGGCTCGCATTAACGGCTGCAAACGCAGAGGTTATCCTCTATCACGAGACTGGTAGCTGTTTAACGGCTGCGTTTAACGGCTCGTTGTAGGCTCACGAGTTATTATCGATCACGGGACTTAAATCCTCTACGTTTTGAGGAGTTCATAATTTTACACACACAATTAAACCAAAAGTCCTTTCGCTTCTTAACAACAATGTAATAAACTACTACTTACGTTATTGTCGATCGTGGGACTTAAAGCCGAACATAACATCAGCAAAGTTTAAGCTCATCAAACCACTAATCTATATTCTATATACCATAAAACTGCCTCATATGAAGTAAAAAAATAGTTAAATATTTCATGAGCAGTTAAACAAGTTCAAACACTGCTATTAACTACACAACTAGCAATCTCCTCCTTGGAACCCTAAAACTCCCCTACCTCTTCTTCTAGGGTTCTTAAATCTCAATAAACATCAAAATTAGACATACAAGAACATCCCTAATCAACCAATTAGAGCCAAAATACCAACATCCATTCAAATTTCAGAAGAATCCCAAGTTTTTCACCCAAACCCTCAAAATTCTACAATTTTAACCTATTTTATGGATGAAATACATACAAAATTCGAAATTATTGAACTGGGGTTGAAGAATTACCTGTTGTATGCTTCAAATCGACTTCAAATACAATCCAAATACGTAATCGCCTTCATATGTGTGTGTATTTGTGTGAGGAGCATACTGAACAACGTAGGGGAAAGGATCTGATTTATACGATGCATTAGGTTTAATTTTATTTTCTTTTTTTTTGAGCACACAGGCATTAAGTTTAATTTTTTTTTTTTTTTTGAGCGCACAGGCCCCAAACACATCAGACTTTGGGCCCTTAATCACATCTCAAAGTTCAGCATTTGGGCCTCACTCTCCTGCATTTGGGCCTTTTTTATAAGTAACATAATAAGCCTCTAAACTCTACTGGGCCCCTAATATTTTTGGGCCTTGGGCGCCTGCCCAGCTTGGCCGGCCCAAGAGCCGGGTCTGACGAAATGTATTATTTGTTACTTGAATCTTGTTATGCTTGAGTGCAATTTGTGTGAAACTTAGTATTGATTGTGAAGGTGTAGATAACCTGTTTGATGAAATGCTTCAAAGACTTAATAGACCTTGATTTAAATAGTTGTTCATATTTTGTTAGTTTGGTAAGCCTGTTGAACTTTAAGTTAATGAAGGATAAATGCGTTTCTCTGTGGCTGGTTGTTAATTGTCTTTGTGGATGACTTGTACTTAGGTTTTGTTTCTAACAGGCTATGTGATGTTATTAGGGGTGTTCTTCGGGTTATTTTTTTGGGTTTTGGGTTGGGTTATTCGGGTTTTTGGTTAGGAAAAAGTGACCCGATAACCAACCCATTTAAAGTTCGGGTTATTCGGGTATGTGTTATTCAGGTTCGGGTTAGTTCGGGTCGGGTTGTTCGGTTTTCGGGTTTAGAAAAAAGACAACTAATGTTCGGGTTTTTATTCGGGTTTCAAGTTTCGGGTTATTTGGGTCGGGTTGTTTGGATTTTTGGTTGGGAAACAGTGACCCGATAACCGACCCATTTAAGGTTTGGGTTGGTCGGGTTTGGGTTGTTCGGGTTTTTCGGTTATTTTCTAATTCGGGTTCGGGTGACTTCGAATTTGGGTCGGTTTTCGGGTTTCGGATAAAAAACAGCCCTAGATGTTATTATGTTTTGTATGTCATGCAAACCCTTTATTTGCTTAATGTTTCTCGGATTAAGCTTTGACAAGATGTGATCTTTATGTAATAACACAAGCTTTGCATACATTTCATTTGTCTTATTGTTGAGTTTTGACTGTAATTTGTGAGAAATTCAGGATTAATTGTAAATATGCCTAGAACCTGTGTGACGAAATGCCTAAAAGAGGTTTAGACCAAGATGTAACTGTTTTTTGACGTTGATTATATGATTTTTAGCATTAGTTTTGTTGTTCTTTACATTGGTTTGTGAGATTTATAATTGGATAGTTTTGTTTGTGTATGCATATGTTTGGTGAAGAAACTTAGTGTTATTGATTAAATGCAAAATGTTTCTAAGTGCTTGTTTGTTTATCTTTAACATGCTTAATTCCAACTTTACAGAAAGTTAGTTTTAAGTGATTGTAGTTTGTTATATTATGTTATATAAGTTTACTTTTATTTGTGTTTTTTAATTGTTTTTAATATAAGAACACATCTCTTTTATCTAAAACACATGCTATTTTATCTTATAGGCTTGGTTTAACTAAAATGTGAGCCGATGTAGGTGGTTAAGGCTTTAAAGGCTGAGGTGCTTGCATCACATGTGCAAGCATCACACATTAATCTTTTATATCCTTTAGGTCTTTTGGTTGATTTTACATATTACTTCTTTAAACACCCTGGTTTTGAGCATTTCTACTCAAATCCTTGAGGTGTTTTCTTTTAATCCAAGCTTTGTGGTTGTGGTTGGATTAAAAGAATGTTTACAGTTTTGCTGACGTGCGAATCATTTTTAACAGAAAAGAGAGGCACCTGCTGGTGAGAAGCCTGAGCTTGTGAAGACCCATCTAAGAAACATGATCATTGTCCCAGAAATGATCGGTAGCGTTGTTGGTGTCTACAACGGAAAGACCTTCAACCAGATTGAAATCAAGCCTGAGATGATCGGTCACTACCTTGCTGAGTTCTCTATCTCATACAAGCCTGTGAAGCACGGTAGGCCCGGTATTGGTGCCACACACTCTTCCAGGTTTATTCCATTGAAGTGAGCTTGTTTCGCCGATGATTTTGTCTTTTATCGCTCTTTAAGGATCTTCTTTTTAAATGTTTTGATACTTGATATTTAGTATTCAATTTTCAGTTAGAATCTCTGTTGCTAAGATAATTATGTTTTGCTTTGAAACGGTTTAAGCTTTCTTCTACATCGCTTGCTGGTCAACATCTTCAGTTTTAGTCTTTGCCATACATTGGTGATATATAACATGTGTGTGGTGGGGGCATATGTAGATATGGGGTTAAGTATGTATGTATACTAGTTTTTTACCCGTGCGATGAGGCGGGAAACATATCACATAGGCAGGGCCGGCTCAACCATTTTGGTGGCCTAAGGCGAAGTAAAATCTTGTGGCCTTTTTCCCAAAAAAAATGTATGTGATTGAAAGTTAAACTCGAAGGGTCCAAGTGTAATTATTTGAAAATTTGTGTTAAAATTTAAAAACAAGAAAAAAAAAATGGTGAACAAGGGATTCGAACCCGGGTCTCACCAACATCCATACATACACAAAACCGCTACACTATAACCATCAATCTGTTGATAGCCCACACCCTGAATCTTTTATAAATTGTGGAGGCCCTATAATTTTGGTGGCCCAAGGCCCAAGCTTTATTTGGCTTACCCTTGGGCCGGCCCTGCTCATAGGTTGGTGAGTTTAGAGCTTTGTACGTGCCGGTTCGGTTTTGAGCCATAACCAAAACCAAATTCGCGATGCAAAGGTAAACACAACTCTTGTTTGTAATTCTAAGGGTGTGCATGAGATGGTTCACAGTTCAGTTGGGTCATAACTAAAATCTAAATTTTTGAGGATTTAAAGGAAAACACAACTCTTGTTTGTAATTCTAAGGAAAACCGGTCATGGGGATTTAAAAATTTTTAAAAGGATGTATTCTAGTGCTGAACAGTGTGGCCCCCAGTAGGTACATTCTAGTAGAAACCCGCACAATGCGACGACGGTGACAAATTACTCGTAATGTATTTTTTATAGCATTTCTGTTAGTCTTGTTGTTTGGAGCATATTTTATAGCTTTGATTTTTTAAATAGTTCATTGTGTTAATTTTTGAAAATACATCAACAGCAATCTACGTCTATTTAAAATATTGTTATTTATCTCTAGTAAATCAGATAATTTGAGTTTTTAGGAGATTTGTGTAAAATAAAATTAAGAGTTAATTACTATTTTCGTCCCTGTGGTTTGTTAAAAATCACTATTTCAGTCCATTAGTTTAAAAACTATGATTTCAATCTCTGTGGTTTTACTTTCGTAACCATTTCAGTCCATATCCGTTAACCACATTCATTTATTCTGTTAAGCACACGTGAATTGACCATAATG
Organism: Helianthus tuberosus; assembly: GCA_030545235.1. NCBI lineage: Eukaryota > Viridiplantae > Streptophyta > Magnoliopsida > Asterales > Asteraceae > Helianthus > Helianthus tuberosus. Next base: position 138,779,129 of record CM060426.1, on the reverse strand, counting down.
TCCTTATTAATAAAAAACAAATATATATCTATATGAGTTAATTACTGTTTTTGTCCTTGTGGTTTGTCAATGCCCTTATTAATAAAAAACAAAAAGACATCTAAATGAGTTAATTACTGTTTTTGTTCCTGTGGTTTGTCAAAAATCACTATTTTAGTCCCTGTGGTTTCACTTTCGTAATCATTTCAGTCCAGTCTCCTAACATCGTCCGTTAAGTTTTTAATGAAATACCTAAATTACCCTTGTGCTAATTAAATTAAAAAACCATTGAAATTTAAAAGATTGTATTATAGGACCCACTTGTTAAAACACAACACCACACTACCTCACCCCATGGTTTAAAAAAACGGCCGAGGCGGTCGTACTGAGGCGCGCCTCAGTTCGAAACGGAGAAAAAACGTATATGAGGCGGCGCCTTAGGGTCAGAAATTATACGCACGCCTCAGTGGAGTGAGGCGTAAGTTTCAGATCTGAGGCGGAACGATTTTGGAGAGGCGTACGCATATATTTTGGGTTGGATAAAGACGTACGACGCTTATGGCTATGCGCAATCAAGAAAAAACAGGGTAGAACAGAGATGGAGGCATACCTTATAGCGATGGATTACCAAGAAAATTAGGGTAGAAGTAGAACAGAGGAGTTGATGACGGCGATAAAAGAGTGATGTAACTTATTAGGGTTACTGAAGAAAATAACTAGAGCTTTATTTATTTCATTTACAAAAACTTACATAAACACCCTTAAACATTAAACTTTTATCATAGTCAACCCAAAACTATTCTCACAAGTCTATTTACATTAGGAAAGTTCTGTATTTTATGTTTAGTATTTTATTTTTTAAAAGATATATAATTTTTATATTAATTTTTTAATTCCGCCTCGGGCTTACGCCTCGGTTCGTCTCGAGGCTTACGCCTCGTGAGGCGAAGGGAAAACGCCTCGAAACTCGTTTCCGTTTTTTTAAACCTTGCGCCCACCCCACTCCATCTCTGCTCTCATTTCCGGCAAAAGTTTATGGTCATCTTCTCCGGCATCACAACCCCACCCTCTTAATGTCCGGCGACCCATCACCCCACCCCAATTAATATCTTCCTAGCAGCATCAATTAACATAATAATTTTGAAAAATAATGCTTACCTGGACATTTTCTCATTCTAAAATCCAAAATTAAAATTTTAGAACCATATATGTACAAATAGTGTCAGACTTCTACTTCTATTGAAGCCATGGTGGGTCGAACACTACAATTGTTTGGCTAAGCTTTTTGAAACAACTTATTGACTTTTTGAAAAGTCATAAGCTCCAAAATGATGTTTGGCAATGAGGTGTATGTGAGGGGAAAAACCAATAAGTCAATAAGTCAATAAGTTGTTTCAAAAAGCTTAGCCAAACATGCCATAAGTCCATATGTCATACGACAATAAAATCATATAAATCCAATAATAAAATCATGTAAGTCCATATTTAATTAACACAAGGGTAATTTAGGTATTTCATAAAAACTTAACGGTAAAATAGACGGTGTTAGGAGACTGGACTGAAATGGTTACGAAAATGAAACCACAGGGACTGAAATCGCAATTTTTAAACTAATGGACTGAAATAGTGATTTTTGACAAACCACAGGGACGAAAACTGTAATTAACTCTAAAATTAAAAACACGAAATATTCACAAATTTGCCAAAAAGCTTGCGTTTTTTTTTCCAAAAAAAAGTACACCTTTAGTGCTTTTAACATACCTTTTGGATTCAGATGCGGAAAAACAAACCTTTGGATGTCGGAAAGAAGAAAAAAGATAGTATAGGGGCTAGAGTGTAATATGGTGTTCTATATATACACCATCTCTATGTAATCCATTTGATGTACAACACAGTATTATCAATACAATTCAAACTCGATTAAGAGATTATTCTCTATACCAAACAACATGGTATCAGAGCAGAGTTTTTGATCCGTGAAACAATCTGTTCATCATCTCCGAATCAATCTCAGCAAAACTCAAATCAAACCACGAAGATTCCTTCTTCGATCCACGCTGTTTTTTATTCCCACGAAGCCTTTTTTGATTCTCACAGACCTTTGTTTCATACATTTGTCTTAGAGGTGAATAAGAAAAGTCAACATCAATCATCACCATCACGTGCGTACATTTGTTTCATACATTTGTCTTGGGAAGGACAAAAAAAAGGAATTATTTTTGGTGGCGGCAGCGAAGATTTGGAGTGCGGACAAATTAGGGTTAGGACAGACCCTAGTAGCGGATTTAATCTTCGTTTTATGCAATCCCTTCCTTTGTTAGCGGAAATAATTTTTTGAATAAGATAGCGGACTTGTTTCATTCGGAAGTCAGCGAAGGTGTTCGGGCGAAATTATTCGGGGTTTGTTTAAATCTTGAACGCGAGTTCAAGTCACCGGTGAATTTCGATAAATTCGCCGGCTGAGATAGCTTCGCCTCTTAGCGGAGTTATTCCGAACCTAAATCTTGAACGCGAGTTCAAGTCGCCGGTGAATTGTGATAAATTCGCCGCGTGAGATAACTTCGCCATTTAGCGGAGTTATTCCGAACATAATTTTTTAAACGCGATTTCGGCGTATTTGGTTGCCTATTAAATACGCTCGGTTTGGTTGTAAAAAAAAATGGAAATCAATCATAGAAGGAACAATGCTTGGATTTTCGATTCTGGTGCCACTGATACCATGACGTTTGAACCATCAGACTACGATCAATGTCCAATCCTCAAAAAACTCAAATCCACACTGCAAACAATGGAATGATGCAAGTGAAAGGAGGAGGAACAATTGAAATTTCACCAACTATGAAATTATCAAATTGTCTTTATGTTCCATCATTATCGCACAAACTGCTCTCAATTAGCCATATTACCAAAGAGCTAAATTGCACAGTACTAATGCATCCTACTTTCTGCCTTCTACAGGATATCAGGACGGGTGTGATTATTGGACGTGGTACTGAGCGCCAAGGATTGTACTATGTGGATGAAGTGGCTCAACAGGGTACTGTGATGTTGGCTCATGGAACTGTAACACCCGTTCAATGAAGTGGCTCAACAGGGTACTGTGATGTTGGCTCATGGAACTGTAACACCCGTTCAACTAAATCTAGGTTTAACGTATATTTTGCTAAAACAATCACGTAGTTAATGATTACATATGGATCGGAAATACGGGTTTACTAATTTTTTTTTACAAATTTAAGTGATACCACGTAATGTGGTTTAATTTGCCGTTTTTAAAATAACGACGAAACAACTTGCGGAAGCTTCATTTAACACATGTTCGGTTCTTGCTCGACGCTTGATCTTCATCCGGGAACACTTGGTATTTTCTTGTGATCAAAACCAACCTAAAAGTTAGTTTTGATGCTTAAACAATAGGTTAAACAAGTTCTAAACACCAACCCATGAAATAAACGAAAAATTTCCAGTTTTGTAGTCTGTCGCGGGCCGCGACAGACTTAATGACATCTTACGCGGGCCGCGACGTATCGCCGCGTGTCGCAATGCTAGTATTGTCGGCTTTTGTGTTTCTTATGCTCTTAGTTTGTAAGAATGTGAATATTTGTTTTTTAGATATGCTTGAATCTTTAGGAATTTATAGTAACTAGAATTACGACCCGCCGCAATGCGGCGGGGATTCTTTAGTTATAACTAAGTCGATTTATATTATGTTGTATAAGTTTACTTTTATTTGTGTTTTTTAATTGTTTTTAATATAAGAACACATCTCTTTTATCTAAAACACATGCTATTTTATCTTATAGGCTTGGTTTAACTAAAGTGTGAGCCTATGTAGGTGGTTAAGGCTTTAAAGGCTGAGGTGCTTGCATCACATGTGCAAGCATCACACATTAATCTTTTATATCCTTTAGGTCTTTTGGTTGTTTTTACATATTACTTCTTTAAACACCCTGGTTTTGACCATTTCTACTCAAATCCTTGAGGTGTTTTCTTTTAATCCAAGCTTTGTGGTTGTGGTTGGATTAAAAGAATGTTTACAGTTTTGCTGACGTGCGAATCATTTTTAATAGAAAAGAGAGGCGCCTGCTGGTGAGAAGCCTGAGCTTGTGAAGACCCATCTAAGAAACATGATCATTGTCCCAGAAATGATCGGTAGCGTTGTTGGTGTCTACAACGGAAAGACCTTCAACCAGATTGAAATCAAGCCTGAGATGATCGGTCACTACCTTGCTGAGTTCTCTATCTCATACAAGCCTGTGAAGCACGGTAGGCCCGGTATTGGTGCCACACACTCTTCCAGGTTTATTCCATTGAAGTGAGCTTGTTTTGCCGATGATTTTGTCTTTTATCGCTCCTTAAGGATCTTCTTTTTTAAATGTTTTGATACTTGATATTTAGTATTCAATTTTCAGTTAGAATCTCTGTTGCTTGTAAGATTAAATATGTTATGTATTAATATTTAATCTATAGCCATTATAATCATTTAGATAATATAGATCAAAATATATAATAACCTATTAAATAATTAGTTGGTAATAATTGGTTTGCTATTAAATAATTGGTTTTGTAATTACTTAGTTAATTAATCAGAATCAGATAATGTTTTACAAAACCAAAATAGCTTAACTTGAATGAGCTTTTGATGTATCATTTCTGGCCAAAGCTGACTTGACACATCTACTTATCGTTCAAGTATTACGAAAGCTATGTTGTGTGTGCATCATAAGCATGAATGTCTTAATTTCTGGCCAAAGCTGATTTAATTGATTCATAGATGGCATACTCAACAAGTGCATAACTAAAGTGATTGTTTCAATTTCTGGCCAAAGCTGATTTGTTACAACCACTTTGCACATATGCTTAAATGATTACACTTCTGGCCAAAGCTGTTTTGTCTTCGTTTAAGTAGAATTTTTAGCTAAGTCTATTATTTTGATGTTAGTAATAGACAATATCACAGCTTCATAACGTAAAATGGTCATTATTTATGCCTGCATTAGTTTAACATGCCCTTAGATCACATTAGGACTTCTTCCTTAGTATCATAACTTGCTCATCTTATTTCCACTATCAGCGCCCAATCAAGGGATTCCACCTTTGACTGGTGATAACTTTGCTGCATGGAAGGATGCTCTCATGCTTACGCTTGGATTGCTGGACTTTGATTATGCTCTAAGAGAGAATAAGCCAGCGGATCTTACTGCTACAAGTACTGCTGCTGAGCAGATAGTTCATGAAAAATGGAATAGGTGTAACCGCATGTCTCTCATGTTTATGAAGCAGTCCATCAGTAATGCAATCAGGGGAGCCATTCCTGATTCTGAAGATGCTAAAACCTACTTGGAACATGTGGAGGCGCAGTTCAAAGGGACGTCTAAAGCACACGCTAGTACTCTTATTCTCAAGCTGGTGACAACTAAGTATGATGGGAGGAGCGGCATTCGCGAGCACATCATGATGATGAATGACATGGCCAATAAGCTGAAGGGGCTGGAAATGGAGATCAGTGATGGTTTCCTTGTTCATTTTATCATCACTTCGCTTCCTTCATCCTTTGAAGCATTCAAGATCAATTATAACACTCAGAAGGACAAATGGACGATGAGTGAGCTGGTCGCTATGTGCGTACAGGAGGAAGAGCGTATGAGGATGGATCGCCATACTGATGTTGCAAACTTCACTACCTCCAATCCTAAGAAGAGGAAGAACAATTATCAGAGGAAGGATGCTTCAAAAGTCCAAAGGCCTAATCCTAATCCTAATACAAGTGCACCTTCCAGCTCTAAGAACTCCTTAGGCAGTATCCGCTGCAAGTTCTGTAAAAAGACAGGACACATGCAGAAGGAATGCCCTGATTTCAAGGAGTGGCTGGCTAAGAAAGGTAACGATTATTTTATGATACTTGAGTCCTATAATTTAAGTGTTCCTGCTAATTCTTGGTGGTTTGATTCTGGTTCTATGGTTCATGTTACCAATTCTACTCAGGGATTCCTTACAATCCGGAAGCTGGAAAGAAACCAAAAAACGCTTAAGGTTGGAGATGATCGAGAATTAGAAGTGAAGGCCTTTGGAACATTACAATTAGTTATGAAAACTGGTTTATGTATTAAACTTTATGATACCTTATATGTTCCTGAGGTAACTCGGAACCTTGTATCAGGACCAAAGTTAGACATGGACGGTTTTATTGTTTCCCATCAATAAAACTCTCTATGATTCTGTTCATCGCAAACTCTCTATCCTTTATGATTCTGTTCTTTATGGTACTGGTATTCTAGATGGTGGTTAATGTGTGTAAAATGCAACATATAAATTACATCAAATGAGGCATAAAACTAACCCTTTTTAAGTACTAATGTTGGAAAAAAAGTGTTTTTGTCTTCCTTTTGTATTTTCAGGATTAAATGAGCTCAAATTCACAAAAGAAGCAAAACGACAGCTAAATCTAAATAAATACAAGAAAAGGAACATAAGTGGACTGCCCGACCCCTCAACGGCATCTTCCCAAGCAAAATAGAGAAGGCAGAAGACTGAACACGCCCCGTGCTCAGCCAGCACGGGGCCGTGCCCAAGAAGCAGCAGAAAAGACAAACCTATAGAAGCTTCTATTGCCCACCACGGGGCCGTGTCCAATGAACACGGGGGCGTGGCGAAAGTACAGCAGACGCATTAATTGTAATTGTGAATTACAATTAATGAAGAGAGAGAGTGTCAGATAGGCACGGGGGCGTGTCCAGCGGACACGGGGCCGTGCCCAGCCTTCTGTTCAGCCTATAAATAGGAGTGCTTGGTTTCATTTCAACTCATCCCTTGGCACACCACCTCTCTCACACTTCATCCACCACCCACCACCATCACAACACCATCATCCACCACCATCATCCATTGTCTATCGTAGAGTGTGTGAGTCGTCTCGGGATCCAAGATTGATCGTAAGAGTTCTTGACAATCAAGGCCATGTTTGCCTAAGTCTCTTACATCACTTGGTGAAGACAAAGTGTCTAGTATAATACTTTTTATTTCTAATCTTTTGCACTTTTTATTTGGTTTTGTATTAATGACTTTAATAACTAGTTACTTATGTTGAAGGTGATCTTTCCTTATCGTTTGTCCGTGGTGTCTTGGCATTATTTTACTGTCTATATAAAATAAAAGATTTTCACCATTCATATCTCCACGGTCTATATGGAGGTATGTTGGCTACCTGGTCGGGGGTTAAGGGAACGGTTTGGTAAAGGTCTTGCCATTGTTCAGCGTTTAGAGGTCCTGCAATGGACCTGGGTCAATTTTAGTAGGACCTCCTTCAATGCTTCACGGTATTGGATGGCGGGGGTCCAAACTCTTTGATCCCCTCATAAGTTAACTACTATTAATACTATAACCCGGCTATTTAGGACGGTATCACTGCTGACTCAGACTACTTAGTCGAGGGTAACGTCACCGCCAAAAGCGGGGCCTACCATAATTTGCATTAATAACTTAATTAATTATCTTCCAATAATCCACCCTTTTAGGATTGTATCCTTGCTGACTCAAACTGCTGGGGTGAGGGTAACGTCACCTTCAAAAGAGGGGCCTACTACAATAACTAAGATAATCTCTTAATTATGTGCAAAAGTGCGGAAATAATCAAAGGTTATACTAGATACGAGTCGGAACCAAGTGATTCATCTTGTCTATCTGTTTTTTCTTTTATTTTTATTTTCAGCATTTTAGTTAGTTTTTATTTTTCTTAGTTTAAAACCTTTTCTAACTTTTTTTTTTGATTAGACGTTGAGGATAAACCGGTACTAAAAGCTCTTGTGTCCTTGGACGACCTCGGTATCTTACCAACACTATACTACGCCCACGATGGGTGCACTTGCCCATATGTGTGTTTAGTGTTAGTAAAATATCGTGTTTTATAAATTTAAAACTTGGCTAAAAGTGTTAAAGGGGCTTAAAATATACACCTAATATATATAACACTTCACACGCATCAAGTTTTTGGCGCCGTTGCCGGGGACACAAGGTTTTTAAGAAAGTTAGGAATCAACGGCCTAATCAATTTTTTTTATTTTTCTTTTTAATTTTTTAGGATTTTCTTAGTTTTTTCAGCTTCTGCAGAGCTCAGCACGGGCCGTGCCTGGTCGGACACGGGCCGTGCCCAGCATTATTACTGGCAGTTTTAGTTTTCCAAGTTACAGAAGGCTGACCACGGGGCCGTGTCGGTGCAACACGGGTCCGTGTCCAATTCTCCAGTAACTGGGATCAGGAAAACAATCACTGTAATTCCGACCACGGGCCGTGTTCACTAAGCACGGGGCCATGGTGAACCTTCTGACCAGCATTCTTTTTTGTTTTTATTGCAGGACTTGGAACCCGACACCATCCTACATAGTGTATGAGCTCCAGTTCTAATAAGGACATAAAAGAACCTCTAGAAGAACCCGAACGCTTTCTCAGAAAAAGACTTAAAGCTAAAAACCAAGAGAAAGTTTCGGGGAATCCACCTCCAATGGCGGACCAACGTACCCTCATGGATTATCTACGACCCACCGTAGGTAACCTAGGCGTCGCTATCAATGCACCGAATGTTGAAGCCAATAACTTCGAGCTTCGGCCGCATTTGATACAAATGCTCCAAAACTCCGCAACCTTCCATGGGCTTGCGGACGAGGATCCCCATCCGCATATTACTAATTTCTTAGAAATATGCGATACCTTTCGGATCAATGGAGCATCTAATGACGCCATCCGCCTTCGAATGTTTCCATTTTCACTCAAAGACCGAGCTAAGGCTTGGCTCAATACCCTCCCAGTTGGCTCGGTAAACACCTGGGATGAACTAGCCCAAAAGTTTCTATATAAGTATTTCCCCCCTGCTAAAACGGCTAAATTAATGACTGAAATTAATACATATTCACAAGAAGATGGGGAATCCTTATATGAAACTTGGGAAAGGTTCAAGGAACTACTAAGAAAGTGCCCTCATGACGGTCTTGCGGTGTGGCAACAAGTATCCACTTTCTACAATGGGTTGTTGCCACACACAAGGCAAACACTTGATTCTAGCTCCGGGGGACTTCTAGGTAATCGTCGCCCGAATGAAATATATAATCAAATCGAGGAAATTGCTCAAACCAATTTTCAATGGCACACTCCCCGAGGTAATAAATCTATTGCCCCGGGCGCCCATAAGGTTGATGAAAACACTTCTTTACAAGCCCAAATCTAGGCCCTCTCTTCAAAAATCAAAGAACTAGAAATGATAAAAACGGCCTCGGTTATGGCTTGTGAAGGGTGTGGTGGGCCACATGAAAATTGGAGTTGTATGAAAGAATTAGATGAACAAACAGAAACGGTAAACTACATTGATAACAGACCTAGGCCGTCAGGTCCTCCAACGGGTACCTACAACCAAGGATGGCGTAACCACCCAAATCTTGGTTGGAGAGATCCCAGCAATAGTAGTAACCAACAAAACCAATGAACTAATTTTCAACAACCACAAAATTTCTCTCAACAACAAGGTGGAAGAGAAAGGCTTGAAGATACTGTATCTCGCCTCATCTCTGACACTGAAAAGAAAAACTCGGATCGATTTCAACAATTGGAATCGAATTTTAGAAACCAACAAGCTAGCATTCAAAACGTTGAAAAACAATTAAATCAACTAGCTCAAAATTTCTCCGAGAGACCACAAGGCGCGTTACCTAGCAATACCGAAACCAACCCGAAAGCACAAGTACATCTCATCACATTAAGAAATCGAACCGTGGGTCCCGAGGATGCTCCATTGCCGCCAAATGAAAGAAGCCAATCTAACCAACCTGTGACTCCTCCTGCATCAGAAAAGGCTTCTCTACCAACTCAAGAGCCCACCAAGACTCCTCCAATTCCGTACCCCGGTAGGTTAAATCGTCAAAAGACCAATGTGCAATTCGCAAAATTTGAAAATTTACTAAAACAATTGCATGTTAATATTCCTTTTATCGAGGTCCTAACCCCAATGCCTAAATACACAAAATTTATGAGGGATTTCCTCACAAACAAAAGGAAAATTGAATCATTGCAATTAGTTAACTTAGGCGAAGAATGCTCCGCCTTAGTACTCAACAAACTTCCACAAAAGAAAATCGATCCCGGAAGCTTCACAATTCCTTGCTCGATTGGGGAGTCTCCCGTTCGTAATGCATTAGCCGATCTTGGGGCTAGCATTAACCTCATGCCCACATCGATGTTCAAACGACTCAGCCTAGGATCAACAAGCCCTACAAAGATGAGCATACAACTCGCCGACAGATCCGTCAAATTTCCACAAGGTGTCGCTGAAAATCTATTGGTAAAAGTTGACAACTTCATTTTCCCAACCGACTTTGTCATCCTAGACATGGAAGAAGACACCGATGTCCCTCTCATCCTCGGGAGGCCATTTCTAGCCACCGCCCAAGCGGTGGTGGACATGAATGACGGAACGTTAACATTGAAGTTTGGGGATAAGGAGGTGAAGTTTGAATGTGGAAAAAGAATTGAGGACGAAGACCCGGTCAACTACATGAAGGTCATAGACTCAAGCTTGGATGACGCTCTCCGACGGTGTAACATGGGATGCAATACATCCCACTTGGGTGACATAAGACCGGCTTTTGGGTCTAGCCAAGGACCCTTATAAACGTGGCGCACCACGGAGGCATTCCGCGGAACTATCCTTAGTTTAATTTAGATTAATTTTTATGTTTTCTAGTTAGTTTTAATTTTCAGGAATAAAACACACTCATGGTGGTAAGGGATGAAAAGGGGAACGAGAAAAATGACCCCATGCACAAGAACAAGGCAACCCGGCATCAATCTCTCCATTACAGAAGGTTCAACACGGGCCGTGTCCAACCAACACGGCCCCGTGCTGAACCCCCTGCAGAAAAATGCCCAGTTCAGGTAACTGGACACGGGCCGTGTTCACCAGACACGCCCCCGTGTCCAGGCTTCTGTTTCTTTTCTTTAATTTTTGTTACTGGCACCTGAACACGGGGCCGTGTCCGGTCCCCACGGGGCCGTGTCCAGACTGCCAGTAACATAAATCTTTGCTTTTAACACCATTTTACACATCTAATCAACCTAAAAATTTATTTTTGGGACACATTGAGGACAATGTGTAATTTAAGTGTGGGGGGGGGGGGGGGGGATGCTAAAACCTTGAAATTTTGCAAGTCCTAATAACAAGCCTTACACAAAACTCTACTGGAACCGCTAAACACCCCAAATTTTTTCAAAAATTTTTATTTTTTTTACTTGTCTAAAGTTTAAGTTAGGAATCATAAGATTAATAAGGTTATATTTTTACAAATTTACAACCGAGAGCGTCATGATAACAAGAACCAACATAAGAAAATTATGAAACGGCATGACAAGCTTAGTTAAAATTTGATTATATATACTTGATCACATAGAAAAACCCGTTCCCACAAAAAGTGAGTTTTTGAGCCTTTATTGAGCATACAAATTTACATCTTTAGACTAAATGCTCATTTTTCGTTTCTTGTGTGAATAGCCGCTTGGTTCTTACGACTCTAGAACTTGCCACGACGATTCATTCCCGGTCCTTACCAACTTAAACCCAAGTAAGTAAATGATGGAGGCATTAGGACTAACCTTTTTATTTCTACACCATTATTTTTCTTTTTTTTACCACCTACCCAAAATCCCCCTAGTTAGCCCCTTTGATCCTAAACCTTTTCATTTCATAACCCAAACCAAACACCCTTTTACCCACCAAAACCTTTTTCAATTTTAACCCTTTGTTTTAGTAACAAGTTCGGTTTTTCGTATGATCGTTCAAAAAAAAAATGTGTTGATGATGAAGCAAAAGAAAATAAACAAACAAGTTTATCAAAAATAACTTTGTTTGAATAATAGCTTCATCAAAATAAAAGTTACAAAAATAGAAAGTCCTACGAAAACCGACACTTGTTACGCTTTTTCACCCTTTTTCTACTAACCACTAACCACTAACCCAACCACCTACCTTTAACCCCAGCCTAACCCTTCACCCACAAAGTCCTCTTGATATTTACAAAGGTATAAAAGTTAAAAAGGGGGAGGATTGATTGCTTGGCAAGCTTATGGTAGGAATAAGTTCCATGCCGCTCTCGAGTGATTCACTAAAAATACACCTTCGGCCGAGTGTGAGTGATTTCTCCCGTGAGGTATGTGAACTTGTATATAAATGGAATTTTAAAAAGGCATGTTATACCCAAATAAGTAATTTCTCCTATGAAACGTTCTAAACAAATCACAACGAATAGGATTGTAAATAGATAAAAATAAAACCCAAAAAAGATCTTGGATTCCCAACACTCTATGACAAGCCAAAACCTTCTCTTCTACCCATTCCATTTGGGAGTGTAAGCCACATATTAAAGAGTTTTGCTTGAGGACAAGCAAAAGTTCAAGTGTGGGGGTATTTGATGTGTGTAAAATGCAACATATAAATTACATCAAATGAGGCATAAAACTAACCCTTTTTAAGTACTAATGTTGGAAAAAGAGTGTTTTTGTCTTCCTTTTGTATTTTCAGGATTAAATGAGCTCAAATTCACAAAAGAAGCAAAAAGACAGCTAAATCTAACATAAATACAAGAAAAGGAACATAAGTGGACTGCCCGACCCCTCAACGGCATCTTCCCAAGCAAAATAGAGAAGGCAGAAGACTGAACACGCCCCGTGCTCAGCCAGCACGGGGCGGTGCCCAAGAAGCAGCAGAAAAGACAAACCTATAGAAGCTTCTATTGCCCACCACGGGGCCGTGTCCAGTGAACACGGGGGCGTGGCGAAAGTACAGCAGGCGCATTAATTGTAATTGCGAATTACAATTAATGAAGAGAGAGAGTGTCAGACAGGCACGGGGGCGTGTCCAGCGGACACAGGGCCGTGCCCAGCCTTCTGTTCAGCCTATAAATAGGAGTGCTTGGTTTCATTTCAACTCATCCCTTGGCACACCACCTCTCTCACACTTCATCCACCACCCACCACCATCACAACACCATCATCCACCACCATCATCCATTGTCCATCGTAGAGTGTGTGAGTCGTCTCGGGATCCAAGATTAATCGCAAGAGTTCTTGACAATCAAGGCCATGTTTGCCTAAGTCTCTTACATCACTTGGTGAAGACAAAGTGTCTAGTATAATACTTTTTATTTCTAATCTTTTGCACTTTTTATTTGGTTTTGTATTAATGACTTTAATAACTAGTTACTTATGTTGAAGGTGATCTTTCCTTATCGTTTGTCCGTGGTGTCTTGGCATTATTTTACTGTCTATATAAAATAAAAGATTTTCACCATTCATATCTCCACGGTCTATATGGAGGTATGTTGGCTACCTGGTCGGGGGTTAAGGGAACGGTTTGGTAAAGGTCTTGCCATTGTTCAGCGTTTAGAGGTCCTGCAATGGACCTGGGTCAATTTTAGTAGGACCTCCTTCAATGCTTCACGGTATTGGATGGCGGGGGTCCAAACTCTTTGATCCCCTCATAAGTTAACTACTATTAATACTATAACCCGGCTATTTAGGACTGTATCCCTACTGACTCAGACTACTTAGTCGAGGGTAACGTCACCGCCAAAAGCGGGGCCTACCATAATTTGCATTAATAACTTAATTAATTATCTTCCAATAATCCACCCTTTTAGGATTGTATCCTTGCTGACTCAAACTACTGGGGTGAGGGTAACGTCATCTTCAAAAGAGGGGCCTACTACAATAACTAAGATAATCTCTTAATTATGTGCAAAAGTGCGGAAATAATCAAAGGTTATACTAGATACAAGTCGGAACCAAGTGATTCATCTTGTCTATCTGTTTTTCTTTTATTTTTATTTTCAGCATTTTAGTTAGTTTTTATTTTTCTTAGTTTAAAACCTTTTCTAACTTTTTATTTTGATTAGATGTTGAGGATAAACCGGTACTAAAAGCTCTTGTGTCCTTGGACGACCTCGGTATCTTACCAACGCTATACTACGCCCACGATGGGTGCACTTGCCCATATGTGTGTTTAGTGTTAGTAAAATATCGTGTTTTATAAATTTAAAACTTGGCTAAAAAGTGTTAAAGGGGCTTAAAATATACACCGAATATATATAACACTTCACACGCATCAGTGGTCTCTATAGATTAGAACTAGAAGATAACTTTTCCAAATCTTTGTTGTCATATAACATTAATGAATCACTCACAAAGATGGAAGAGAAACGAGACTTAGAAACTTCATCCATGTTGTGGCATCAGCGTTTAGACCACATCTCAAAAGAACGATTAAATCGTCTTGTAAAGGATGAAGTACCTCCTCTCGATTTCTCTGATTTTGGAACATGTGTCAAATGTCTTAAAGGTAAAATGACATTAGCGAATAAGAAAGGTGCCACTAAAAGCTATAATTTATTAGAACTCATTCACACTGACATTAGTGGTCCCTACCAAATCGCTGGCATAACAGGACATACTTCATTTATCACTTTCATTGATGATTATTCTCGTTACATGTACTTGTATCTTATTAAGGAAAAATCTGAATCTCTAACAACTTTTAAAGATTATAAGGCTGAAGTTGAAAAGCAATTAGATCGTCAGATTAAAGTTGTGAGATCAGATAGAGGCGGTGAATATTATGGAAGACATACTGATGTGGGTCAAGCTCCTAGTTCATTTTATGAGTTTTGTAAGGGCCAGGGGATTGTGAACCAATACACCATGCCTGGTACACCTCAGCAGAATGGTGTCGCTGAAAGAAGAAACCGTACCCTTATGAACATGGTGCGCAGTATGTTAGCCAACACTAATTTACCATTATTCCTCTGGACTGAAGCGTTAAAAGCAGCTGTTCATATACTCAATAGAGTTCCTTCTAAGTCTGTCCCTAAAACTCCTTATGAACTTTGGACAGGAAGGAAACCGAGTCTTAAATATATGAAAGTATGGGGCTGCATTGCTGAAGCAAAACTTTACAATCCTTTCCTAAGGAAACTTGACCCTAAAACAGTTACCTGTTTCTTTTTCGGGTATCCTGAGAACTCTAAGGGTTATCGTATCTATTGTCCTTCCCATGTCACCCGTATTGTTGAAACCAAGCGTGCCGCCTTCCTGGAGGATTTCAAGGTCAGTGGGAGCAGTACCAACCCTTACGAAGAATTGCAAGAAGTACAAGACGCGGGGGGGGGGGGGGGAGACTCGTCGCTTATCATTACTCCGATTACTCCTCTTGTACCCAATGCAACTACTGTACCTGAAGCTACTGCACCAACTGAAAATTCACCTCTACAATCAGAACCCATTATACCTCATGACGAAGGCACATCAAACGCTCAAAACCAAGAAAACGCTGAACCCGATAATCCACTCAGGAGGTCATCTAGGCAAAGAAGGCCTACTAATTGGGATGATTATGTCACCTACCTGACTGAAATGGATCCCGGAAAGCTCAATGATCCTATCTCGTACAATGAAGCCATTAGCAGTGATCAGTGTCTTCTGAATGGAATAAAGCAATTATTGAAGAGCTTGAATCCATGAAGAAAAATGACGTTTGGGATTTGGTAGAATTACCCAACGGTGTCAAACCCGTAGGATGTAAATGGGTGTTCAAAACAAAACTGGATCCGAATGGTAACGTTGAATGCTACAAAGCGAGATTGGTTGCAAAGGGCTACACTCAGAAAGAGGGAATTGATTATCAAGAGACGTTTTCACCTGTCTCTCGTAAAGATTCATTAAGGATCGTCATGGCCCTAGTAGCTCATTTTGATTTGGAGTTACATCAGATGGACGTTAAAACCGCTTTCCTTAACGGAGATTTGGACGAAGATGTTTACATGAAACAACCTGAAGGCTTTAAACCTGAAGGTCAGGAGCATCTAGTCTGTAAGTTGAAGAAATCCATTTATGGGTTAAAACAAGCATCACGTCAATGGTACCTCAAGTTTGATGAAGTCATGAAGAAACAAGGTTTTATGAAGAATCAAGTGGATCAATGTACCTACCTCAAGATGAGTGGGAGTAACTTTACTATACTTGTCCTTTATGTAGATGATATTCTATTGGCAAGTAATAGTTTAGATATGTTGCATGAGTCGAAGTGGTTACTCTCGCATAACTTCGACATGAAGGATCTCGGAGATGCTTCTTACGTCATTGGCATTGAAATTCACCGAGATAGACACAAAGGGATCTTAGGATTGTCCCAGAAGGCTTACATAGATCGTGTCCTTACACGTTATAACATGCAACAGTGCAAACCCTCCGTCGCTCCAGTAGTTAAGGGAGATGTTTTCGGTTCATTCCAGTGTCCGACAACAGAGGTTGAGAAGGAGCAAATGAGCCAGATACCTTACGCGTCAGTAGTCGGGAGCTTGATGTATGCTCAAGTCTGTACTCGCCCAGATATCGCTTATATTGCTGGAATGCTAGGCCGTTATCAGACTAATCCTGGCCTAGATCACTGGAAAGCAGCTAAGAAGGTACTTCGATATCTGCAAGGGACGAAAGACTACAAACTGACTTATAGAAGAAGTGATCATTTAGAAGTGGTGGGCTATTCTGATTCTGACTTTGCCAAATGCAAAGATGACAAGAAATCCACTTCGGGCTATATCTTTATGTTAGCAGGCGACCCTATCTCATGGAAGAGTCATAAACAACAGTTGACCACAACTTCCACAATGATGGCAGAGTACATTGCTGTTTATAACGCAACCTGTCATGGAATGTTGCTTAGAAATCTCATCACTGGACTCAAAATCGTTAATTCCATTTCTAGACCATTGAAGCTTTATTGTGATAATTCAGCTGCCGTTAGTTTCTCGAACAGTAAAAGTTCGACTGGAGCTGGTTTATATCTCGATACAAAATATCTGTTTGTACGTGAACGAGTTGAGGAAAATAATCTTTGTATCGAGTATATTAGTACTAAAGATATGCTTGCGGATCCGATGACTAAAGGTCTCCCTCCTAAGGTTTATGAAGAACATGTTCGGAATATGGGATTTAGTAAAGACCTTGTTTGAGCATATTGTACTAGCTTATGTTTTATGATTAATGAAATTTCCTCAGTTTGATTTTGTATGTCTCTTAGAATATGTTCAACCGGTATAATGACATATAGACAAATAAAGTTACAAATCAAACAAAGGGCTTATGCGTATTTTGATCATGATGATTAGGTTTTAAATTAAGGCTACAGTATGATTAATGGGGGTCCTGAGTCGCATAATGATTCAACGGCTGTATTTCTCTGCTATAGTACGTGTTTAAGGCTAAAATGAGTGTTAACTCCTGATCAGGCTTATCTAATACTCATAGTAAATGATTACTCGGCTAAGTGGGAGAATGTAAGATTAAATATGTTATGTATTAATATTTAATCTATAGCCATTATAATCATTTACATAATATAGATCAAAATATATAATAACCTATTAAATAATTAGTTGGTAATTGTTGATGGACCATATTACCCTTATTAACTAATTAGGTTTCCTCCTGGGTGCTTATATAAGGAGAATTATGTGGAGGTTAAGGGGTTAGACAATTACACATTAGAAACACCCCATTAGTCATAACATCATAATTCGACCTCCTCTCCTAGCCGATACCCTTTTCGGTTTTCTAAGTCCCCATCATTAGTCAGCACCCTAAGGAGGAACCAGAACACGATGACAAGCATGTCGAACTCCATTACTGGATTCTCCAACGCACTGTCTGCTCTAACAGGTATGTTTTCATGTTTTCCCTTATGTATAAACAGAACTGAACCAACATTGCTAAGATAATTATGTTTTGCTTTGAAAGGGTTTAAGCTTTCTTCTACATCGGTTTCATCTTCTGTTTTAGTCTTTGCCATACATTGGTTTTTCAAGTTTTTTGGCATGATGCTCCAATGCTTTTCATCCGTGTTTAAAGCTGGTAGAGTTGTTTATATTGATAATCTATTAGGCCATATGTAATGGTAACAACACATAACCTTCTTTTTGTGTGTGTGTGTGTGGGGGGGGGGGGGGTGGGTGACTAATCACAAAAAGGGAAATGTGTGGGTAACTAGGGGATATATAACATGTGTGTAGTGGGGGCATATGTAGATATGGGGTTAAGTATGTATGTATACTAGTTTTTTACCTGCGCGATGCGGCGGGAAACATGTCACATAGGTTGGTGAGTTTAGAGCTTTGTACAGGCTGGTTCGGTTTTGAGCCATAACCAGAACCAAATTCGCGATGCAAAGGAAAACACAACTCTTGTTTGTAATTCTAAGGGTGTGCATGAGATGGTTCACAATTCAGTTGGGTCATAACTAAAATCTAAATTGGATTTAAAGAGTTTTAAAAGGATGTATTCTAGTGCTGAACAGTGTGGCCCCCAGTGGGTACATTCTAGTAGAAACCCGCGCGATGCGGCGGCGGTGACGAATTACTCGTAATGTATTTAATAGCATTTCTGTTAGTCTTCTTGTTTGGAGCATATTTTATAGCATTGAATTTTTAAATAGTTCATTGTGTTAATTTTTGAAGATACATCAACAATCTACGACTATTTAAAAAGATTGTTATTTAGTTCTAGTAAATCAGATAATTTGAGTTTTTAGGAGATTTGTGTAAAATAAAATTAAAAACACGAAATATTCACAAATTTGCCAAAAAGCTTGCGTTTTTTTTTCCAAAAAAAAGTACACCTTTAGTGCTTTTAACATACCTTTTGGATTCAGATGCGGAAAAACAAACCTTTGGATGAAAGTCACAAACTGGCCAAATCTCGGGGATGAAAATGACATTTTACTCTTTAAAAACATTAGATGTGATTTTTTAATGGAAGTTGGAATTTTTATAAAATTGCAGACTTCTGCTGTAATGTGAACATATATTTTGTTAATATTGGAGGAACTTCAGCTACCAAGGATGCCATAGTATTTTCTTGTAGTGATGTTTCCCCTTGTGAAGGGGTATATATTTGGAAGATGTTGAAATTGTATCAGCATTTGGGGGTGTTACAACCTCATTTTGTTGGCAAGTCAACAGGTCAACTGTAGGCTATGTATACCCTCCTATTTGTTATTCAACTTGTAAAAGCTTCATTAAGTAGACTATTTCGTCTTCCACAAATCTTCAAGCAAATCTAATCAACATCATTTAACTTGTACATTATACAGTGAAAGTTGTACAGTGTCTGATCTACTTTTTTTGCACCTTTATTTGTAGCATAAGTTTTAGGGTGCTAACTCGTGTAGCCACCGGCTCTTTTACGTATGACTTGTGTAGGTGGCCTGTTTTACGTATGACTTGTGTAGGTAGCAAAACTGACTTTTAGGACGGGTGAAACTGGTTGGGTCGGGTTGTCAGATTGAATACACATGAACATGTATTTTCCTTTACTTGGAATTAACTAAATTAATAATCTTATAGATATGATTTTAGACACAATTAAAATAACGATCTAGAAGAAATACAGTTCATCCTCTACAAAATCTGCATAAATTGCAGTACATCGGGCAAGAACATCCAACTATAATGCTACAGAGCGCCAGGCTTAGGGCAACCATTAGCTAAAGGCAACTGTAGATTCTCCACAGTCCTAAACGTCCGTTTAACCATCTTGTCAACATACAAAGTCCCCGCTAGATGATCACACTCGTGCTGTAAAATTCGGGCCTGCCAGCCCGAAGCACTCACCTTTATAGGCTGACCATATCGGTCCAAGCCCGTTACCTACACATCTAGAAACCTTTCAAACCATTGCTCTATATCCATCAACACTGCACCAAAGTTATCCCTCGTCAAAACGGGCCGGGCCAGCCCAACCCACAAACCATTTTAGTACAAGTTTTTTTCAACAAAACGATTTAGAATGTTGTAAGCAATGATCACACACCTCAAACAGCCTTCGAAAAACAGTGTTGATTTGTTCCCCTTCTTTTGAAGATTCGGGTTTATAATCACCTAAAAAATCCAAGACATTTATAAGCAATTTCAGTTATTTTATTCAGAGATAAAAACAGGGTCGTAAATGAGTTGAGCTACTCGTGAACTACTCGAGATCGGCCCGTTTAAGCTCGACTCGATTCGAGCTTTTAACGGGCCGATCACGAGTAGAAAAATGGGACAAAAACTTGCCAAAAGATCAAAAGAACGTCTGTCTTGAGCCTTAATATCTTCCTTTGGTGCATACCCAATGAACTCTTTAGTGTCCTCCAATACAATAATCTAAAACGGGTCGGGTCAACCCACCAACATAAATTCATATTAAATCCATAAACAACTAAAATTAAATATTTTAAATAAAAAATAAAACTAACTTTTAAAGGAATACCAATTTGGGGAGCAGCAAGGCCAACCCCAGGTGCTCCCCTCATAACCTTCACCATTTAATCATTAGTGGGTTGATTTAGTCCCATTTACTAACGATATGAAGGTGGCAATTTCGTCCCATTTTGCTCATTAGTGGGTTGATTTAGCTTATCTTATTTTTATATCTCATTAGTGTGTTGATTTAGTTTATCTTATTTTTATATCTCTAAGGAACCGCCTGGTTGAAAGTCGCACAAAGTCTATTTTTTAATGCATACAACTATACAACCTCCTATCTTATTTTATTCAGATATTCAAATTATTATAAATAATTTTATTATAGTATTGGGTTTTAAGCATAATTGACACATTATCTGCAGAAAAAAATCTAAATAATGAAAGAAAAATCTGTAACCTTAAACGGGTTCATTAGAGTTGTATTGTAACTCAACTGGGTGAAATAAACAAAAAAATAGCTGAGAAAGGGAAACGGATGGAATGGGTTGAAAGTTGTTCAAAGTCTATTTCTAGTGCGTTATGCATACAACCTCCTAAAATCATTTTACTTTAAGATTTCTGTTATTATTATGATAATATTGTTTTTGCATATAATTATCTCATTAGTAACTATAAAAAGGACAAAAAAGTGTGTGGATGCCCAATCTGACCCACATGATCAGTTTCAACCGACCCTTTTTGACCCAATACACGACCTGTGCATCTTGCCACCTCATATTTTCACTACATATAAATTATCTAAAAAGAGAACATGTCGAACAAGTTGAAAGTCGTCCAACGTCTATTTTTATTTTAATTCATACAATCTTCTAACTCGTTTCATTCAAAGATACAGATTATAATTGTGATAATATTGCTTATCACTTCCAGTAACCATGACTAAACACCAAAGAACGAAGAAAAGCTGTGTACCAGTCAACCCAACTCAACCCAACATGTTTTGACCCGTACTAAAAACGACCCATTACAACCCAAACCTGTTTTGACCCATCACCCATCACCCAACCCAAACACCACTAATAATTACCTTCAAGTGTCTCTCCTTCTGCAGCAAATGAAAATTCACGTGCATTTTCTGTTGTCAAAACTTCACCACCCAACCGCTTCATCGCTGACTCAAAAGAAAGCCTGGGTCTCGTCAAAGGCTCGTAAAAAAGAGTAGCCATTAAAAAGCCTTTTAAGATCTGATTCCCACGTGACTTTCTCTCAATCGTTTCCATTTCACGTGCCACTTCGAATATTGCACTCAAGATCTCTCTATCAAACTGTTGTGCTTCAATCACATCATCAAGCTGAAACAATCGCCCTTTCAAGAAAGCATCTGTGTTTTTAACATCTTGTGCCCTACATTTGAGTCTACTTCCAGTTTGTTTCCATGTCATCGAGTTACGCCAGGTCAGCTTCAGATGCGACACTTCAGCAGAAATGCAGTTTTTCTTGAATTCACTTGGTTTTTTGCATATGGATTCATGATTTGCCAGCGTCTCACACAATGTAGATGTCGAAAATGCACAAGATGACATTGTCTTGAGTTGATTTTCACCTACATAATTTTTTTTCACAAAGTTGTGATTATACATTTATATGCATATCTATAAACTTACAACTATTAATATTTCTTGAAGGTATACAAATAATGAAAAGAATATGCATTTTGGGATTTTATCCCCAACCTTGTATTTTCCAAATTTAAATTCATATAAGACGCTGACATCAATTTAGCAGGCCGTCAAAGTCGCAACAATTTCCATTTTCACTTGTATTTTAAGGGAAATAGTCACCTAATAGTAACCAAGTTTCTTCAGTGTTCCACTAAAGTCACTCATAACTTTTTTCTAACTTGGAAAATCACTCAAGTTTTATAATTGTTCCATTGTTATCATTTTTTTTGTAAGTGTCAAAAATAAGTTATCTAAATGGAACAAAGAACTCCGAAACCGGTCTTTGTTTTTCGTGATGAACTCGGGTTTTATAACCACTCGTTTGAGTGTTTGGCAAATTCTGATTATATACCTGAATAAACGCCTCCATTCCCGTCAGGTGCTTTAAAAGATTATGACATCATTCAAAGGTATAACTGTTTTTTTTTGTTTTGTTTTTAAAAATACGTGATGAGTAATAATATTGGCCCAGGGTGTTTAAATTTGTGTAGTGAGACAAACTATCTTAAAATAACGACTTGAAGTTGCAAGAATCCATTTTTAATGTGCAGATAAACTGCTTCCCATACTGCTTAGTTGATTATTTAGTGAATTAATACTCAAGTTAAAAAAATTAATTTACAGAAGTCAAATCAAGAATCAGAATATTTGATTGATTCATACATGATTATCACAAACAAAATCCGTATATTTTTTTTTTAATTTACGCTTTCTTTGACCCATTTCAGATAAAGAAAAATCCAACCCATTTAGACCATGTGTAGTGGTGAAAGAAAATAATGCCCCCACCATGGGGCATTATTCGACACGTGTCATCTCAGTCAGCATGGGGCATTATTCCAAAAGTGGCGTAGTGGGGCATTATTCCAATAATGCCCATGCAATCATTTCACAATTTTTTATTTTTTTTAAACTTTAAATACTTCATTAAATTAAAAAAAAAAAATACAATACTAGAAGATGGACTGTGTATTGTTTTTACATTCTTAATTTTTTTTTTCAAAAGTTAAATAGAAAATATTACATATCTAAACTACAAGGACCAAAATTCAAATATTCAAAAGTTAATTTTAAAACCATATCTAAACCACAGGGACCAAAGTTGTAAAAAAGTAAACTTTTTAAAACCTTTTCTTTTCTGCAGGCCATCTTCTTCTATTTATTTGCAGGTTTTCCGGCAAGATGTTAAACTCCGGCCAGCCTGAGAATCCTTTTGCAATTTAGCCTATGAGAAACATTTTTGAGTATGCGGTTTTGAGTGAAGATGCCATAAACCCTAGACCTACAAAATCGCCTGGATAGAGAAATGGAGAGAGAAACGGATGGGTTATTGGGTCGTTGTGGTCGTTGATAGCAGCAGCATCAAACTCCTGTTGGATTTTTGCATCATGGGCAATAGCAGCAACACGAGCAGCATCCAATTCCAGGTTACCCGAACTCGTTTTTGCCCCCTGCTTCTTCTGCTTGTTTTCAAGCTGTTTGTTATGTGCCACATCCGTATGCTAATGGGTCATCACCAGTCTTTGCATGATTTCCTTTTTTCTAGGCATGTTATTAGCTTTTAGTTGAGTAAATGGAGTAGTGGGTTAGATGTAGGGGTGTTCAAAAAAATCCGAATCCGAAACCGAATCCGAAATATCCGAAAACCCGTATCCGAAATATCCGAATTTTCGGATATCCGAAAATCGGATAATCCGAAAATTCGAATTCGGCTTCGGATAGTGATTTTGAGAATTTTTGGATAATCGGATTATCCGAAAATATCCGAAAATTTAATTTTTATTTTTTTCGGATATCCAAAAATATCCGAAGTATCCGAAAAATATCTGAAGTATCCGAAAAATATCCGAAAAAATATCCGAAATATCCGAAGTATCCGAAAAATATCCGAAATTTATATTCGGATATCCGAAACTATTCGAAAAATCTGGTTCCAAATATTAAAAAATAATAATAAAATAAAAATTAAATAAAAAATTGGATATTCGGATATCTGATTAGATATCCGATATCCGAAATTTCGGATTCGGGTTCGGATGTCAATATTTCACTATCCGAAATTTCGGATATCCGAAAACCGGATTATCCGATCTTGAACACCCCTAGTTAGATGGTTATAACTGTTAGTCTTATTTAAACGAGTCTGTATCTCCATTTTATGATAAGAAGAAAATTGTTCTAGTAGGCTTCTCTAAATCTCTATCAGTTTTTCTATCTATTTTCTTTGGCTAACATTAAATTGTTAGAACCACAACAGCTTTGGAGAATATGCTTAACACTCTGTCCGAGTCTCATTTAACAGGTGAGGGGAGGGGAGGGGAGGGAAAAGAGATGAAAATATGAAAAAACCATATTATCGAGTTTTTTTTAAGGCCTTGAGGTATGCTTTAACTCTTTTTAACACCACCTAGGTGCCACATTGCTTACTTTTCTCCATTTCATTTTACCTCACATCAAGGAAATGGTTTAATCCCTTTAAATTTATTCTTTTAATGGTTTGTGTGTAAAAACTTTTAATGGTTTGGGTGTAAAAAAGGAAAACAAATTAAGACAATCTCTTAACATCATGTTAACATGTTAACATATAATTCCTTTAACACCCCTTAACACAAGAAGGGAGTGGTTTGCAA
This sequence comes from Helianthus tuberosus, assembly GCA_030545235.1. Lineage (NCBI taxonomy): Eukaryota > Viridiplantae > Streptophyta > Magnoliopsida > Asterales > Asteraceae > Helianthus > Helianthus tuberosus. The sequence goes on along the minus strand of CM060426.1, from coordinate 138,754,532 downwards.
TGCTGTTTAACATGCCATGTCATCGTTAACACCCTAGATGTTAAGGTACACCCCATGGCCTAAGGATAGGAGGGGAGGAAAAGGAGGAAAAAGGGGAGAAAATATGACCATATATTCAGAGAGATTAGGAGAGAAAATTTTCCTTCCTATCCCCCTGTTAAATGAGACTTGAGAACATAGTGTTAGGCTTAGGAGATAGGCCTTTATCCACACCAGCCATAGACATAGCCGTGCCACCCTCCTTCTGAGACTCCCCATTAGAGTTTGCACTGGGCGAAATAGAGGGGGAGACGCCTTGAACAACCTGCGACATGTTGGGAAACACACCATGGGAGGACGATTCATCCTCAATTTCGATTGAAGGTGTTGCCGCCACACGCCCACACCTTGAATCTTCACATCTGGGACACAAGTAGTGCAGGGAGTGCCATTTTGAGGCGGCGGCTGAGAAAACGGGACATTATCTTGCTTAGAACTTGGAGTAGTAGCAACGTGATGGGATTTGGCTTCATCAGAGATCTAGATCTAGATCTGATGGAATTTGAGAGAAAGAAGAGGGTTTGAATTTTGAAATGTTATTTTAGGTTTAAGTATGGCCGCCCAAAAGGGTATTTTTAGAAAGATAAATATTCATGTGCTTTAAAGATTTGTACATCATGTTTTAAAGGCGCTTTAAGGAAGTGGCAAATTACGTTAAGTAATCCCTTGTATATGCTTTATAATATAGTACAGATATAGATATAGATATGTCTGTGAGAGGCAAATGTGTTCACCTGTTAAACCGTCTGTAGTGGGCATGTTTTTTTTTTCAAAAAAAGCCACCAAAACGCCCGATCACGTCGTAAGGCCACCCCCTAGGCGTGTTTCACCGTTTTTTTTTGTTTTGGCGTGTTTTTAATCACGCTGCTGGGGCATGTTGTTGGCCAATCAGATAAGATCATGTGGGTTTAAAGAGACAGAGATGGAATTTTTGGGTTTGGGTTTGCCGGAATTTTTGGGTTTGGGTTTTGTGGTTAGCCGGAGTTTTTGCCGGTCAAATGAAGAAGAAGAGGGATGGGAGGCGGGTGGTTTGATTTAAAAGTTTGCTCATTTGTCAAATTAGTCCCCTGTGGTTTTAAACTTCAAAATCTTTAATATTTCAAGTTTCAAAAATTCTATATCGGTCCCTAAAGTTATGTTTATTAAATGTCTCATTTGGATCTTTTATAAAACCTAAAATTTTGCAAAGTAATTTTTTAGTATTGTAATTTTGTTTTATTTAATGAAGTATTATTAGTTTTTAATTTAAAAAAAAATCAATAATTGTGTAATGATTGGTTGGGGCATTATTCCACTACGTCCCTTTTGTAAAAACGCCCAATAATGCCCCCTTGCTGACTGGACTGCCACATGATAGAAAACGCCTAATGGTGGGGGCATTATTCACTAAACCACTACACATGGTCTTATATTTTTTCGTGAGGCAACCAGGTTCAAGTGGTATGGCGCCCCTCAGGGTGGTGTGGGGAGGCGCCATAGGGCGTTATGGAGGGGTTAGGCACCATATGAAGCCCCACCACGGAAGGACTTATAAAAATCAGAACGTTGGTTAACAAATTTGGTTTAGCTTATAACCAAATTTAGTTGACCAATGGTTAACTGATTAGTAACCATTGCCATTTTTCCTTGAATCGGCAGGTTGATTCTTGTTATTCACTTCAAAGATGGTGAACCTTTAGCGACCCTAGACATTAGGGGTGTGGGTTCCTGACATGGTGAAAAAGCTAAACAAGTTCAGGTCTGTTTGGTTTAAGCCCGTACACACGATTAGTAAAAGAGTGTGTGGGTTAACTTGTCAAGTTCAAGTTAACTTCTTTAAATTTATAAATTAACGAAATTTGTTTTTATCTTATACCAAGATTTAACAGATAAAATATAAGTTGGATTTGTATTTTTTATTTTTGTGTAATTTTAGGTTTCAGAGAGGTTGTTAAGCTCTTCATTGCTCGTGCTCGCAGAAGGTATATATATATATATATATAGGGTAGGGATCCGGTACATTAATCCAGAAGTGTGAGAAGCGTGAGAAGTGTATTATAACACTATATATAACACCATATAAACACCGTATAACACTATGTAACACTATGTAACACGATATAACACGATATAACACGATATAACACTATATAACACTATACATCTATCATAGACATGCTATCAGACAAAATATAGTGTTATATTTGTTATATAGTGTTATACGGTGTTTATATGGTGTTATATAGTGTTATATATAGTGTTATAATACACTTTTCACACTTCTGGATTAATGTACAGGATCCTCTAACTATATATATGTAGGTAAAGTGTAGGATACAAATTCCCTAATCGTACATTACATACGCGACAGTAGTGGTCGTACACGTGTCTTGATTCGTTTTTCTTTGATAAGGTTAAATCAGACATTTAATTCAATCATCCGAGGGCAAATTCGTTTCTTCATTCAATCAACGAGAAGTTCGTTACACTAATATCCCGGCAATTATCATTCGAATCAGTTTCAATTTTTCATAATTCTCAAATTGCAGTTTTCGTTCTTCTGCGTTAGGGTTTCATTCAATTTGTTTTTTTCGATGGATCCACAGAGCAGCACTGCACGAACAGATGTTGATTTTGAAGAAATTCGACCAATCGGTGATCATGCTCAATTATCTACATATCAGAGAGTTTTGATTGAAGATGTTTTAAATCCGCAAATCCAAATCCAAACGCAAATGCAAGTACAAGTGCTGTAAACGAAGAGACTAATGGTAATTATGTTAATGCTGATCTTTAAATTATTCGTATAATTGTTTTTGTTTAATCGTAGCAATGATTTTGCATTGTTGTAGCTGTTTTTGAAGTTTGATTGTTGAGTATATTTTGATTTGAAAGCAACATGTACAAGTTCACATGTTATGAGTTTTTCAATTCGCATGTGATGTTTATTCTGTTATGGAGTTTCGCATGTTTGATATAACAATTCGCATGTGTAAAACATATTCATCAAAATCATCATTTTCGCATGTTATGGCTCCTTCATTTCGCATGTGTTGTTGTTCTTACGTTGAAATTATGTAGTTATTAATATATCGCATGTAAGTAGTATGATAATTCGCATGTGTTTTATTTTTTGTTTTTTTGATTTGATTTATGTAGATGAAAGGATTTACACTCCGGAGGTTCAAGCATCAGCTACACCTGTGGTTGGAATGCAATTTACCTCTATTGAACAAGCATATGTGTTTTACAAATAAGATGCTCATTAGCTGGTTTTTCTACTCGGAAGGATGGTGAAGTACACAGTGGTGGTATAACCAAAACTAAGTATTTTGTTTGTTCTAAAGAGGGTCATAAGGCAGTGTGTATTGAAGATCGTTATTCGAAGTCAAAAAAGCCATATAAATCAAGGAACAGGGGTACCATTAGAACTGGATGCAAAGCTCATCTTATGATTTGCATGGTGGATGGTAGATTATATACAGTAAAGAGATTTGTTGATGGACATAATCACAAGTTTGTATGTCCACATGATATTCATATGCTTCCAGCTTACAGACAATTGTCAGATGTCCAGGAGGAGATGGTATGGGAACTAGGCACTTTAAACCTTGGTCCTGTCAAAGCTTTCCATATAATGAGGAAACGTTATGGTGGTTTCGAGAACGTTGGTGCCACGGTTGATGATTGCAAAAAATTTAGGAATCGAATTAAAAGCTATATAGGAGAATATGACGTTGACATGGTGATTAATAGGATGACCGACAAAAAACAGTATTTAGCTGATTATTCGTTTGAATATTCTGTTGATGATGACAAACGGTTAACTGGTTTGTTCTGGGCTGATGGGTTATGCAAGCTTAACTTTATGGAGTTTGGGGATGTGATATCGTTCGATGCAACTTTCAAGACAAACAGGTAAGTGTTTCAAGACAAACATGTTTTTTATTTATTTTCTCATGTTATATGATTTCCTAAACTTGCAATATCGCATGTGTAGACATTTGAAGAGTTGGTGTTGAATATATCGCATGTTATACTGTATATTTTCGCATATGATATTTGTCTATTTCACATGTTTCAATGTATATTTCGCATGTGTTTGTTCAGGTACAAGATAGTTTTTGTTCCGTTCACTGGCATTGACAACCACTATAGAAATGTAACCCTTGGAGCTGGGTTGTTGGCATCAGAGAGCATTGAATCCTACAAATGGCTTCTGAATTCATTCGTAAAGTCATTTGGTTGGCAGCCAAAGGTTGTAGTGACGAACCAAGACCCTGCTATGAAACAGGCTATTGAGGACGTTTTTTCTACCAGCAGATACCGATTGTGCATGTGGCACATAATGAAAAAAGTGGCAGATAAGGTATAGGATTCTATATTGTCCTTCGTTAGCGTTTTTTATAATATAGATTTTGTTATAGGAGCTTATAAAAAGCATTTATCGGTATAGGTGGGACATGAGTTGTGCAATAACGATGAGTTTAAAAGGAGGATGTGCGACATTGTATGGACTGATTCCATTGAGCCTGAAGAATTCGAGAGACAGTGGAAGTTGGTGATGATTGAGTTCGGTCTCACTGAAAACAAATGGATTGATGATATGTTTTCGATGAGATACATGTGGATTCGGGATTTTTACCGGCATGAGCCCATGTCTGGTCTCATGCGAACAACTTCGAGATCAGAGAGCGAGAATCATTTTTTTTGCCAGGTGTCAAATTCACAACTCACTCTTGTAGAGTTTATGAATCATTTTGACGGTGCAATGGATGTCCAAAGGTTAAATCATAGAGAGAATGATCATATTTCAAGATATACTGAGCCTGCTGATTGGAGCGAAACTACTTTGGAAAAAGATGCTGCTAAGATATAAACAAGGTCTATATTCTTTGATCAGCAAGTAGATATTTATGGAACAATTTCCGAATGTCTTCCGATGGACACCAAAATCGAGGGTCCACAGATCAGGATATTGTTGAAAGACTTTAAAGCCCATGGAGATGGTTTATTAGAGGTATTATAGCATATATATTTTCAAACATGCGATTTTGAAAACCTGTATGCGAATTTCATTTTCAGAACATGATTTTGCAATATGCGATTTTGACATGCGATTTTAAATTTATACAATTAAATGATTTTTTGACATGCGAAATTGTTTATTTACACATGCGATTTTAATTTTTAATATATATTTTTTGTTTTGGTTTTCTTAGGTGTGGTTCAAGAATCTTGAAAATGATGTAACTGCACAGTGTAGCTGTTTGCGTTTTGAGCAGTATGGGCTGCTATGTAAACATATCTATTTTCTTTTCAAGATGGACAAAGGATGTGGTGCCGAATGAATTAGATGTGAAGTACAATTTAAATGTGGGTGGCATGTGCAACACAAGGCTAAACAGATTGCTCGTGAAATCATCCACACAGGGGAGTATTTGGTTAGCAATTTGATTTCCGACCTTGATCAACTTGTTTTAGTGAGGGATCAAATGATGCAGCTTAAAGAGAGAGTTGATCAGAGTCGTATAACCAAGCAACTTGATCCAAAATATGACCGATTTTCAAAGTTGATTGGTTACCAACAACCAGTAACTAATGCACCTCCTACTGTCCATGTGCCGGCTGGTATAAGAAACAAAGGTCGTGGCTCGCATAAAAGGATTAAATCCAAGAAGGAACAAATGATCAGCCGCAAAGGAAAAAGGTCAAGGACATGTAGTGTATGCAATGTAAAAGGCCACGATATTCGGACTTGCGAGATACTGAAAGGCAAACAACAAAAGAAGAAGTTGAAGGGCTTCCAGATTGAAAAAGATACCAGAGACAAAGACGACGATGAAGAGGAAGATGAGTTTGAAGATTACAGTGGTAGTAGTGATGATGGATCTGAAGAAGAAGATCAGTGGGAGGAGGTTTCAGAAGATGATGAGGAAGATTTTTTTTTTAAATGTAAATGCGAATTTACACAAAACACATGCGATTTTATATTCACCTGTTTATATATTTTTCATGCGATTTTAGTATATAAACATGCGATTTTATATGCATCATTTTATAATTAGTCTTACATGCGATTTCACTTTTAGTACATGCGATTTTTGAGTTTTTTTTTTTTTTTTTTTTGTGACAAAGATGTCTAAATCATTCATGCGATTTTATATTATAATCAAGCATAAGATTTGTTCAAAACATGTACCCAAAATATAAAATAGTTGTTATTGTCTAACACAGTTACAACCATAAAACGATTAAACAGAAATTTAGTTACTTGAAGCAAAGATTTTGTCACGTTCAGTAGAGCTGAACTCCATCTTCTCCTTCACAGTGTTTAGAGCATCTTTTAGGAAAGAGAAGGCTAAGTCATCAGCTCGAGATTGCTCCTTTATGTGATTCAAAGCTGCGTCTCTGAAGCTTGATGGTGGTTCTTTAAGTAGTCTCTCCCACATCTCTTGGTTTTTCTTGATTTCTTCAAGAATTTTCCCCTGCACATCAAGAATCAAATGAGAAGATGTGACATCGGTGCTTATTTCTGTCAACATGCGAGTTGACAATAGCTCTTTTATTGCAATGTTTTTTATTTTTTCTGAATCATCAGATGCCATTTTTTGTGGGTTTTGTGTGTGTGTTTTTTGTGTTCTATGTCTTAATATGGAAGTTAGTTAATTGGGTATTTTATATTAAAATAGTAAATTTATTATGTAGGTAGGGTGGTAAGTTTCAGTAGTATTTATTGTAAAATTGATCCTTACATGTCAAATTACAGTCACATCGGTAATAAATTAAGTTTTTTTTATATAAAATAGTTAATTTTTATTTGTTTTAGTTATTAATTCCTCTTTTTTTTTGCATTTTTAGGACAAAGTAATTTGAAAGTAATTATGTAGCTTCTGATTTGAAAACGAATTCGCAAACTTTAAGAAATCTCATAGATAATTACCTTTTTATGAAATCGCATGTGTAAAGGAATGAATTCGCAAAGTTTAAGCAATTTCAAAGATTATTAACTTTTTTTTTGAAATCGCATGTGTAAAAGCATGAATTCGCACATCATAAGTTATCTTAAACATATTATCTTTTTTTTTCTGTAATCGCATGTTATGTTATATAATTTCGCAAACTTTACAAAAAACACAACCTTTCTTTTTGTCTCAAATGTTTTTCGCATGTTTGATAAGTATTTCGCATTTTTTATTTGATTTTCATCATGCATCATCTTCTTCGATAAACTGTCTATCAATTTGTTTCAGTTCTGAACTTCCAAATTCAGCAAAAGTTCAATTCGCAGATGGAGTTGGTGAATAAGAATCGACCGATTTTTGATTACTTGTTGGATTTTTCAAATACGATTTTGAATAAGAATCTTACGTTATGATTTTGAGGTTTTTTTTTGCTGATTATCAGGGGTTTTTGATTTCGTAATGGATGATTTTAACCTTGGCGGTTTCATATATATATATTTTAATTTGATTAATTTAATTGTTAAGCACGGTGTTTAATTGAGATGATCTGACGGTTGTGGTTATAGCGTACGTAATGTATGATTAGGCATATTGTATGATAACCGGCCTCTATATATATTTATATGCAATTTTTTTGTATAAATTGTGGATTTGTATTTTTTATTTTTGTGTAATTTTAGGTTTCAGAGAGGTTTGAAGAGGAAGCCTATGGCTTTGATTAAGAAGCTCCGTAAAGCTGTATGTTTTTTTTATAACATTTTACCGTGATAATCTAGTTTTATAAGGAAATTTATGCTGCTGTTAGTTTTGTTGCTGAAAAACTTTATTGATATTTGATTTATTTATGTAATTAGTGCTACTAAATGTATTGTTTGTTGGATCATGGAATGCTTGACTGCAATTTGAGTGAAACTTAGTATTGGTTGAAGATGCGGTAAAGCTGTTTGATGAAATGCTTCAAAGAGGTGTAGACCTAGATGTAGCTAGTGTTTTTGATTTTCTTACATGTTTATAGCTGAGCACAGAGGCCTGATGCTACTCTTAAGTCGTTAAACTGTTAAAGAAGGATAAGTGTGTATTAATTCTAAGTTCTAACATCACTGGCATCGTATATGTTTATTGGAAATTGTCGTTGTTCTAGTGAATGGTATGGAATTTTGTTTTGTTAGTATGTTTCGTATATCATGTAAACCTTTTATTTTTCTAATGTTTCCCTGATTAAGCCTTAACAAGAAGAGATTTTTATCTAGTAACACAAGTTTTGCATACATTTCTTTTGATTTTCGAGTCCCTTTTGGATCAACGAAAGTTCAATAAAATAAACCCACCTAGACCCCGAGCTATGCAGTTAATGCGGTCTAAAATCAAATAGTGGTCAAGGGTCAAGGGCAGATATTTGAGATATAGGTTTTTGATGCGTGTCGAGTGTGATAGGTTTTTAATGTATATTTTAAGCCCCTTTACACTTTTTAGCCAAGTTTTAAATTTATAAAACACGATATTTACTAACACTAAACACACATACGGGAAAGTGCACCCATCGTGAGCGTAGTATAGTGTTGGTAAGATACCGAGGTCGTCCAAGGACACAAGAGCTTTTAGTACCGGTTTATCCTCAACGTCTAATCAAATCAAAAGTTTAGAAAAAGGTTTTTAAACAAGAAAAATAAAACTAACTAAAATGCTGAAAAATAAAAATAAAAATAAAAATAAAAATAAAAACAGATAGACAAGATGAATCACTTGGATCCGACTCGTGTATAGTGTAACCTTTGATTATTTTCGCACTTTTGCACTTTTTAAAAGATTATCTTAATTATTGTAGTAGGCCCCTCTTTTGAAGGTGACGTTACCCTCAACACAGTAGTTTGAGTCAGCAAGGATACAATCCTAAAGGGTCGGATTATTGAAAGATAATTAATTAAGTTATTAATGCATAATGTGGTAGGCCCCTCTTTTGAAGGTGACGTTACCCTCGGCTAAGTAGTCTGAGTCAGCAGGGATACAGTCCTAAGTAGCCGGGTTAAAGTTTTAATAGTAGTTTACATATGAGGGGATCAAAGAGTTTGGACCCCCGCCATCCAATACCGGTGGATATTGAAGGAGGTCCTACTAAATTTGACCCAGGTCCTTGCAGGATCTATACACTGAACAAGGCAAGACTCTTACCAAACCGTTCCCTTAACCCCCGACCAGGTAGCCAACATATCTCCATATAGACCGTGGAGATATGAATGGTGAAAATCTTTTATTTTATATAGACAGTAAAATAATGCCAAGACACCACGGACAAATGATAAGGAAGAATCACCTTCAACATAAGAAACTAGTTATTAAAGTCATTACTACATAACCAAATAAAAAGTGCGAAAATATTAAAAATAAAAAGTATTACACTAGACACTTGTCTTCACCAAGTGATGTAAGAGACTTAGGCAAACATGGCCTTTGATTGTCAAGAACTCTTACGATCAATCTTGGATCCCGAGATGACTCACACACTCTATGATGGATGATGGACGATGGTGGTGGATGATGGTGTTGTGATGGTGGTGGGTGGTGGGTGAAGTGTGAGAGAGGTGGTGTGCCAAGGGATGGTTTGCAAATGAGCCAAGCACCCTTATTTATAGCCTGAACAGATGCTCGGGCACGGCCCCGTGTCCACATTCCTTCTCTTTCTTCATTAATTGCAGCTTATCTGCATTAGTTTACCGCGCCCCCGTGTCTGCTGGGCACGACCGCGTGTGCAGAAGCGTATCTGTACTATCAAGATTTCCCCAGATTCTGCGAATCTTAGAATTGACCACGGCCCCGTGTCCGGTGGGCACGCCCCCGTGGTGGGTGATAGAAGCTTCTACAGCTGTCTTTTCTGCATACACTTGGGCACGCCCCTGTGTTCACTGAGCACGAGGCGTGTTCAGCCTTCTGTTATCTTGTTTTTGCTTGGAAAGATGCTGTCGGGGGGTCGGGCATGCCACGTTTGTTCCTTTTCTTGTATTTATCTTAGATTTAGCTGCCTTTTCGCTTCTTTTGTTTATTTGAGCTCATTTAATCCTGAAAATACAAAAGGAAGACAAAAACATACTTTTTCCAACATTAGTACTAAAAAAGGGTTAGTTTTATGCCACATTTGATGTAATTTATATGTTGCATTTTGCACACATCAAATACCCCCACACTTGAATCTTTGCTTGTCCTCAAGCAAAACTCTTTATAATGTGGCTTTACACTCCCAAATGGAATGGGTAGAAGCTAAGGTTTTTGGGCTTGTCATAGAGTGTCGGGATTTCCAAGATATTTTATTAAGTTTTATTTTTATTTATTTACAATCCTATTCGTCATGATTTGTTTAAAACATTACATAAGATAAATTACTTATTAGGGCATAACATGCCTTTTTAAAATTCCACTTATATACAAGTTCACATACCTCACGGGGATCACTCAACACTCGGCCGAAGATGTATTTTAGTGAATCACTCGAGAGCGGCATGGAACTTACTCCTACCATAAGCTTGCCAAGCAATCAATACTCCTCCTCTTTAACTATACACCTTTGTGAATATGAAGAGGACTTTTGGGGAGAAGGGTTAGGCTTGGGTTAAAGGTAGGTGGTTGGGTTAATGGTTAGTAGAAAAGGGCGAAATGCATAAAAAGCTATCGGTTGTAAATTTGTAAAAATATAACCTTTTTAGAACTTGAATTTCCCAAGTTAAACCTAGACAAGGAAAAAAAATGAAAAATTTTTGAAAAAAATTGGGGTGATTAGCGGTTCCAATAGAGATTTGTGTAAGGCTTGTAATTAGGACTTACAAGATTCTAGGTTTTAGCATCCCCACACTTAAATTATACATTGTCCTCAATGTGTCCCAAAAATAAGTTTTTAGGTTGATTGAATGTGTAAAAAGGTGTGAAAAAGCAAAAATTTATGTTATTGGGCGTCTGGACACGGCCCCGTGGTGTCCGGGCACGGCCCCGTGTTCAGATCGCCAGTAACAAGATGAGTAAAAAGAAACAGAAGCCTGGACACGGGGGCGTGTTGGGTGAACACGGCCCGTGTCCAGTTACCTGAACTGGGCATTTTCTGTAGATGGTGGGGCACGGGGCATGTTGGGCGAGCACGTCCCCGTGCTGAACTTGCTGTAATGAAGAAAAATTTGTCGGGTGGTCCTGTTTTTGTGCATGGGGTGCTGGTTCAAGTTTCCCTTAGTATCCTTCACCATCCTGAGTGTGTTTTACCCATTACAACATCATCCAAACACCAATTTAACTAGAATCATCATTCATTCAAATAGAGAGAATTACATAATAGTCCTAGAAAATTGAAAACAAAGTAGAAAAATAAAAGTTAAGGGTCCTAAATTAGATAGGTCAAGTGATACACAAAATCATCCTAAGGAGCTCTACTTCTATAATAAGAACCAAAATTCCGGAAATAGTTTTCCGGTATCTAAAAGCTTTGTAGAACTCCGAGCCGAGGGGTGTTCCCTAGATGTTGTTAAAGCCATTCTTCTATCTCTCTCAGGAGGAAAAAGGCGGCTTCATTTTCCTCAACATCTTGTGGAGGGGGAGTGACACCAACCGGAACCCCTTGTAGTATGTCTCGAGGGGGTTCCGAATGTATGATATACCATTCGGCCGGAATGATGACTTCCGGTATCACATTCCATGCCCTTTGGGTGATAACTGGTACCAAAGGAGGAGAGGCGAGAATGTTCAACCTTTGGTGCAAAAGGTTGACTTCTCGAAGACATCCCTCTAGTCCCACCGTCAAATGATTAATACGGTCAACCAATGCTTCTTCCACCCCCGTCATCTCATCAATGGCCTCTCTTAAGGCGTAAACGTAGTTTACAAGAGTATCTTCAACCGTTGATGACCTTCTCCCTAGTCGGTTGTTTCTGGAGTGCGATGAAGATGTTCCGCTAGTTCTGCTTGCCATTCTGAGAAAACATACCAAAAAGAGTTCAACTTTATGGGATCAGTACTTTGGACACGGCCCCGTGTTTAGATGTCTACAGATTTTTTTGGAACAAGGAATCATGGAGTTTTAATTTGTTTTTGTGATTTTAAAACGTTTTTAAGCAGAAACAACTTAAAACATTGTTGTAGAACTTATTTTTGACAAGATTCCATGAATAAAAATCTAACAAACATCTCAATAAAGCTTGAAATTATGGAGATTTCAAGCTTTAATGGAAGCATAAAGGAAAAGTTGAAGAAGATGATAGTTGATAAAAGAGGAAAGGACAAGAAGGTTGTTGAGAAACTTCTTTTAGAAAATACCTAGGATGGTATGTGAGAAGATTCCCCAAATCTCTGTCCCTAGAATGGTTCAAGTGTGCAGGATTCTTGGCTGCATTTATAGAAAATGATAGTACGCTGCACACGGCCCCATGTCGGATGGACACGGCCCCGTGTGCAGACAAGATCCTGACACATTTTGTCCGTATTCTGACACGAAATCAGACGGGAATCTTTTGGTGGACACGGGGGCGTGTTGACCTGGACACGGCCCCGTGTCTAGAGGCTGTTATGTAGTTTCGTATATATTTTAAGGAATTAATCCGGATCGAGTGGTTCCTTACTGGATGGAACAACCCCAAAGTGCCTAAGATACCTTAATTGCTCTAGAGAATGCCTAGAACGCAAGAGGTTGTCGGTGAGGGTGATTCCTATGCTATATGTAGGTGGACGAGTCCAACCCTTTCCCGGGCTCTCATTAAAGAACGTGTATGCCGAATCTCTCAGGTCTATGTATGCACCGAACGAAGTTGATGGAGAGTCCTTCATGGCACAATCGACACATGGACGACTATTTCTCAAGTCCTCGCTAGAGTTAGAGGTAACATCGGGAACAACGAAGTTGTTTTTATTTGAATGCGATCCCAACAATTCTTCTTGGTTATCGTCTTGAGATAAATTTTTAAAATCCATACTAAGTTCTTTTAACCAATTAAGAATTAGATCCTCCATTTGAAATAGTTCATCAAGAAGCATTTCTCCTAGAAGATCCTGTTGAGAGCATTCGAGGGAGAGATAGGGATTATTTTTACTTTCGCCCCTCTTAAGGCTACAGGAAAACAATGGGTCTATATAATGGGGTTTATAATTTAGAAAATAACATTCTAAATCTTTATGGGAACCACCACATATTTGACACCACGTACCATAAGAGTGCCGGAAGTAAAAAATATCAGTATCACTCATGTTTGTGTCAGAAATTACCAACCGTCGGGATCTTACGGTTCTGTTTTCAGTAACTGAATCTTGGGCACGGGGCGTGTTGAGTGGGCACAGCCCCGTGTTCAGCTCATTGTCTGACTTAAAACAGGATTGCCCGTTCCAAAGATTGGGCACGGGGCATGTTCAGTGGGCACGGCCCGTGCTGAGTTCTGCAGAAGCTGAAAAATTAAGAAAATCCTAAAAAAACAGAAAAAATTAGAAAAACAATTAGGCCGCTGATTCCTAACTTTCTTAAAATCCTTGTGTCCCCGCCAGCGGCGCCAAAAACTTGATGCGTGTCGAGTGTGATAGGTTTTTAATGTATATTTTAAGCCCTTTTACACTTTTTAGCCAAGTTTTAAATTTATAAAACACGATATTTACTAACACTAAACACACATACGGGAAAGTGCACCCATCGTGAGCGTAGTATAGTGTTGGTAAGATACCGAGGTCGTCCAAGGACACAAGAGCTTTTAGTACCGGTTTATCCTCAACGTCTAATCAAATCAAAAGTTTAGAAAAAAGTTTTTAAACAAGAAAAATAAAACTAACTAAAATGCTGAAAAATAAAAATAAAAATAAAAACAGATAGACAAGATGAATCACTTGGATCCGACTCGTGTATAGTGTAACCTTTGATTATTTCCGCACTTTTGCACTTTTTAAGAGATTATCTTAGTTATTGTAGTAGGCCCCTCTTTTGAAGGTGACGTTACCCTCAACCCAGTAGTTTGAGTCAGCAAGGATACAATCCTAAAGGGTCGGATTATTGAAAGATAATTAATTAAGTTATTAATGCATAATGTGGTAGGCCCCTCTTTTGAAGGTGACGTTACCCTCGGCTAAGTAGTCTGAGTCGGCAGGGATACAGTCCTAAGTAGCCGGGTTAAAGTTTTAATAGTAGATTACATATGGGGGGATCAAAGAGTTTGGACCCCCGCCATCCAATACCGGTGGGTATTGTAGGTGGTCCTACTAAATTTGACCCAGGTCCTTGCAGGATCTATACACTGAACAAGGCAAGACTCTTACCAAACCGTTCCCTTAACCCCCGACCAGGTAGCCAACATATCTCCATATAGACCGTGGAGATATGAATGGTGAAAATCTTTTATTTTATATAGACAGTAAAATAATACCAAGACACCACAGACAAACAATAAGGAAGAATCACCTTCAACATAAGAAACTAGTTATTAAAGTCATTAATACATAACCAAATAAAAAGTACGAAAAGATTAAAAATAAAAAAAGTATTACACTAGACACTTGTCTTCACCAAGTGATGTAAGAGACTTAGGCAAACATAGCCTTTGATTGTCAAGAACTCTTACGATCAATCTTGGATCCCGAGACGACTTACACACTCTATGATGGATGATGGATGATGGTGGTGGATGATGGTGTTGTGATGGTGTTGGGTGGTGGGTGAAGTGTGAGAGAGGTGGTGTGCCAAGGGATGGTTTGCAAATGAGCCAAGCACCCCTATTTATAGCCTGAACAGACGCTCGAGCACGGCCCCGTGTCCATTGGGCACGGCCCCGTGTCCACCTTCCTTCTCTTTCTTCATTAATTGCAGCTTGTTTGCATTAGTTGACCACACCCCCGTGTCTGCTGGGCAAGACCCCGCGTGCAAAAGCGTATCTGTACTATCAAGATTTCCCCAGATTCTGCGAATCTTAGAGTTGACCACGACCCCGTGTCTGGTGGGCACGCCCCCGTGGTGGGTGATAGAAGCTTCTACAGCTTTGTCTTTTCTGCATACACTTGGGCACGCCTATCGTGTTCACTGAGCACGAGACGTGTTCAGCCTTCTGTTCTCTTGTTTTTGCTTGGAAAGGTGCTGTCGTGGGGTCGGGCATGCCACGTTTGTTCCTTTTCTTGTATTTATGTTAGATTTAGCTTCCTTTTTGCTTCTTTTGTTTATTTGAGCTCATTTAATCCTGAAAATACAAAAGAACGACAAAAACATACTTTTTCCAACATTAGTACTAAAAAGGGTTAGTTTTATGCCACATTTGATGTAATTTATATGTTGCATTTTGCACACATCAGTTTTCATGGTGGGATATTGGTAATTCTATATCATTCAGAATATATATATATATATATATATATATATAGGACAATGCTAGACAGAAAACCCACATTTAGGTAGAAAACTCTGGAAACCCAAATCTCCCGGCCTTTTTACCCCACCTCCCGACATTTTTTTTGAAAAAAATAACACATGTAATATACATGTTTTAGAGTGTCTTGGGCCAAAAAAAAAACAAAAAAGCGCCGAAGGGATTTAAAAAAAAAAAAAAAACAAATTTCAGCCATGTCCGGTCGCCTAACATGTGTTAGCCAAAAATGACAGAAATTGCTGAATTTTTTTTTTAAAAAGATCCCTTCGGCGCTTTTTTGATTTTTTTGGCTCAAAACTCTTAAAAACATGTATATTACATGTGTTAATTTTTTCAAAAAAAAAAAATGTCGGGAGGTTGGGTTTTCTAAGGTTTTTCATATAGATAGGGTTTTCTACCTAGCCTTGCCCTATATATATATATATATATATGCACACACACACAACGTAAAACATATATAGTATTAATAGTAATATCGAATGTCAAAACTCAAGTGCCAATATTTGAAACATGATCTAATCGTAAGCCATGGAATCTTCTTCTAATTCCAAATCAACCAAGGCAACTAGAATAATGGCCAATATCGGTCAAATAGCAGTCAATAGCACCGATAACCGCTATCCCACCACTATTGAGTGCTTAGACCTCGAGTGGTATAGGTTAAAATCCTTGCAAGTAGTATTTAGGTGTTACAATTGCTGTTTGAAGATACATATCCGAGTCCGGACATGACTCATAGGGACGGACCGAACCATACATAGACGAACATTTTGAATATATCCGCACCCCATGTCACCGGGGACGGACATCCATTTAAGTGCGTCTGGACGAATGACGTCATCACAGTTGACCATTATAAATACCCAGTTTAAGTACACTGCCAAGTACGATTTTCTGAACCTTCGTCCTTACTTTCTCTCTCTATTTTCTCTCTCTACCAATACTTATCCTCACGCCGGAGGGTGGTCGCAGAGGGGCCCTCCCATCTCTGCGACGAGCCTAACGGTTTACTGTTTTGTAGGTGAAGGTTCCAGCTCTCCCATAAGATCCAAACCATCCATTTACAGGCTCCGACCCTCAGATCTGATTTTTGGATCTTCAATTGGCGCCATCCGATTTCACAACTCACAGTCCTTCACTCTAGTGAATTTCTTAAGCGTCAAAACAACTGATCTATGGTGGCCTCAGGTTCTCTGAATTCGGGATCCATAGCTGTTAGTACGTAAACTACAGCTCCAGCAAGTGTCACATCTACGGTTTCAGCTCCTTTGAGCTTGGGACCAGGCACAACTCTGCCATTCATACTGATGCCAACCTCACAGACATCGGAGTTTGATGCAGAATTTCTTTCCAAAAATGCAAGTCTCCTACGACGATTAAAAGCCCAACAGGCTAGAGATGAAGGGATCCTCGGTTTACGAACCAGGCTCTTTCATGATGGAACGCCGGTAAGGACTATGGGTCCTACAATTTTCGCCTCTCCTATTTTCTCCACAGTTGTTAATTCAGAAATTTATAATGGGTATGTGCAGGGTTCTTCCGAACCATCTCCAGCAATGACGGTGCGAAATAAAACACAAACGGAAGTAGTCAATGATCCGGAACTCACCAAACCTTATCATCCGGTTTCCATGACTGCTAAATCCAAATTTAGTGCCCGCATCACACATACCAAGCTCCCCCCGAAGCTCAAAATGCCAACCACAGTAAAGAAATATGACGGTACCACTGATCCGGACGATCACATGTTTGACTTCGACGGGGCCGCATGAGTTGAGCAATGGCCAATGCCAGCCTGGTGTTTCATGTTTGCACAAACATTAACTGGAGCTGCACGTGTGTGGTTTGACGCGTTGAACGAAGGGGAAATCAATGATTTCGAAGAGTTCCAAAGGTTATTCCTCCAGAAATTCAGTCAACAAAGGCACTACTCCAAGGAAATAACCGAAGTGCACAACATCCGAAGAAAGGATGGCGAGTCACTAGACAGCTTCATTGACCGTTTCAATCGAGAAAGTATGCAGATCAGTGGAGTCGTAGACCAACTAAGGATATCCGGCTTCTGTCATGGTGTCCGGAATAATCAGTTGGTAGAGAAGCTGCACGAAAACCTCCCTAAAACAATGGAAGTGCTCATGGAGCGAGCCCGAGCCTTTGCTCGAGGAAAAAATGCTTGTAATCCGGCATCGGAAACGGATCAAAAGATGTCCTCTTGGAAGAAGAATGGTGGCTCCGTATTCGATAAAGCTTCATCCGGAAATAGGGGGCGATCACACCCTTACAACAGAAGTGATCGATCCCAGCGCGCAAGAAATTCCGGATCTCGGTTCTATAATCTGTCAGACCTTTCCAAAACTCCTAGTGAGATCCTCAACGTCGAAGGAGCAAACTTTCCTGCACCTCCGAAACTCTGGAATCCGGGGGATAAGAATTCCAAAAAGTACTGTGACTACCATCATGCGTGAGGCCACAACACAGATGATTGCTGGTCTCTGAAGCAGGAAATTGAAAAAGCAGTCCGATCCGGCAAGTTGTCACATCTGGTAAAAGAGGTAAAAGAAGGGAAATCTTCTGGTAATTCGGTGGATAATCCGAATAACCAATCAACAATCTGCATGATAAGAAAAGTGAATAACCAAGGCATCAAACGGACCAATCATCATATGGCCGTGTGGATGCATCAACCGATCGCTTTCCCTCCGATCACTCCGGGTGAAGTCAAAGACGGACCGATCATTGTGTCTGCAATAATTGTAGGACATAAAGTTCGGAGAATCTATGTTGACAGTGGAAGTGCTTCCGAAATCATGTACCAGCAATGCTTCCAACAGCTGGCTCCGCAAACCAAGGCAAAGCTGATAGAAGTATCTATGCCGCTGGTAAGCTTCTCCGGAGAAGTGGTTCAGCCGATCAGGCAAATCACGTTACCAACTACGCTGGGTACTGGAAGTCTGGTCAGAACTGTCAACTTGACATACCTAGTGGTCGGAGCTAGGTCAGTTCATAACTTCATATTAGGGAGACCAGGGATGTGTGCTTTCGGCATTATCAGCTCCACTATTCATGGGTCATTGAAGTTTCCCACCGAAGCTGGTGTAGCAACTTTGCAATCTGAGTCCACCATGTGTGTAGCTAAAATACGGCAAAGCGAGGGGAGTAGTACGCAGCCCCCGTCTCTCCTTACGGAGGAATGGGCTATTCACCCATATTTTCCGAAACAAAAGATTGCTATCGGGTCTCAACTCCCCGAAAGAACCAAGAAGCGGTTATGGAAGCTACTATCCAGTTCTCTCGATGTCTTTGCTTGGCAAACTTCCGACATGGTTGGAGTTCCTCGCTCTTTGGCCGAACACAAGTTGAAGGTATCACATTCGGTAAAGCCGATCGCTCAGAGGAAAAGAAATATGGCTCCGGCTCGTCACAAAGCCATTGCTGAAGATGTACGTGAATTATTAAATGCCGGAATCATCAGAGAGGTACGGTACCAAACCTGGGTTTCCAACCCGGTAATGGTCACCAAAAAAGATGGCACCTGGAGGATGTGTGTTGATTTCTCCGACCTTAATAATGTATGTCCGAAGGATTGTTACCCTATCCCGGAGATTGATCTAAAAATTGATTCCTTAGCAAGCTTTCACCTTAAATGCTTCTTGGACGCATATAAGGCCTACCATCAGATACAAATGGCTCTGGGAGACGAAGACAAGATAGCATTCGTGACCAACGAGGGGCTCTTTGATGCGGATTGGTGTGTATATGGTTTGAATGTTTATTTTAAGCCCTTTTTACACGTTAGTCAAGTTTTAAATTTATCAAACATGATATTTTACTAACACCAAACACACATATGGGCAAGTGCACCCATCGTGAGCGTAGTATAGTGTTGGCAAGATACCGAGGTCATCCAAGGACACAAGAACTTTTAGTACCGGTTTATCCTCAACGTCTAATCAAATCAAAAGTTAGAAAAAGGTTTTAAACTAGAAAAATAAAAACTAACTAAAATGCTGAAAAATAAAATAAAAGTAAAAACAGATAGACAAGATGAATCACTTCGCTCCGACTCGTGTTTAGTGTAACCTTTGACTATTTCCGCACTTTTGCACTTTTTAAGAGATTATCTTAGTTATTGTAGTAGGCCCCTCTGTTGAAGGTGACGTTACCCTCAACCTAGTAGTTTGAGTCAGCAAGGATACAATCCTAAAGGGTCGGATTATTGAAAGATAATTAATTAAGTTATTAATGTATATTATGGTAGGCCCCTCTTTTGAAGGTGAGGTTACCCTCGGCTAAGTAGTCTGAGTCAGCAGGGATACAGTCCTAAGTAGCCGGGTTATAGTATTTATAGTAGCTTACATATGAGGGGATCAAAGAGTTTGGACCCCCACCATCCAATACCGGTGGGTATTGAAGGAGGTCCTACTAAATTTGACCCAGGTCCTTTCAGGATCTATACACTGAACAAGACAAGACTCTTACCAAACCGTTCCCTTAACCCCCGACCAGGTAGCCAACATACCTCCATATAGACCGTGGATATATGAATGGTGAAAATCTTTTATTTTATATAGACAGTAAAATAATGCCAAGACACCACGGACAAACGATAAGGAAGAATCACCTTCAACATAAGAAACTAGTTATTAAAGTCATTAATACATAACCAAGTAAAAAGTGCGAAAAGATTAAAAATAAAAAGTATTACACTAGACACTTGTCTTCACCAAGTGATGTAAGAGACTTAGGCAAACATGGCCTTTGATTGTCAAGAACTCTTACGATCAATCTTGGATCCCAAGATGACTCACACACTCTATGATGGACAATGGATGATGGTGGTGGATGATGGTGTTGTGATGGTGGTGGGTGGTGGGTGAAGTGTGAGAGAGGTGGTGTGCCAAGGGATGGTTTGCAAATGAGCCAAGCACCCCTATTTATAGGCTGAACAATAGCTCGGTCACGGCCCCGTGTCCATTGGGCACGGCCCCGTGTCCAACATCCTTCTCTTTCTTCATTAATTGCAGTTTGTCTGCATCAGTTGACCACGCCCCCATGTCCACTGGGCACGCCCCCGTGTGCAGAAGCAAATCTGTACTATCAGGATTTCCCCAGATCCTGCGAATCTTAGAGTTGACCACGGCCCCGTGTCCGCTGAGCACGACCCCGTGGTGGGCGATAGAAGCTTCTACAACTTTGTCTTTTATGCTGACATTTGGGCACGCCCCCGTGTTCACTGAGCACGGGGCGTGTTCAGCCTTCTGTTATCTTGTTTTTGCTTGGGAAGATGCTGTCGGGGGGTCGGGCATGCCACGTTTGTCCCTTTTCTTGTATATATGTTAGATTTAGCTGCCTTTTTGCTTCTTTTGTTCATTTGAGCTCATTTAATCCTGAAAATACAAAAGGAAGACAAAAACACACTTTTCCAACATTAGTACTAAAAAAGGGTTAGTTTTATGCCACAATTGATGTAATTTATATGTTGTATTTTGCACACATCAAATACCCCCACACTTGAATCTTTGCTTGTCCTTAAGCAAAACTCTTTATAATGTGGCTTTACACTCCCAAATGGAATGGGTAGAAGAGAAGGTTTTTGGGCTTGTCATAGAGTGTCGGGATTTCCAAGATTCTATGTTAAGTTTTTATTTTTACTTATTTACAATCCTATTCGTCATGATTTATTTAAAACTTTTCATAAGATAAATTACTTATTAGGGTATAACATGCCTCTTTAAAATTCCATTTATATACAAGTTCACATACCTCACGGGGGATCACTCAACACTCGGCCGAATATGTATTTTAGTGAATCACTCGAGAGCGGCATGGAACTTACTCCTACCATAGGCTTGCCAAGCAATCAATCCTCCTCATTTTTAACTATATACCTTTGTAAATATCAAGAGGACTTTTGGGTGAAGGGTTAGGCTTGGGTTAAAGGTAGGTGGTTGGGTTAGTGGTTAGTAAAAGGGCGAAAGGCGTACAAAGCGTCGGTTTTCGTAAGACTTTTTATTTTTTTGCAATTTTTATTTTGATGAAGCCATTATTCAAACAAAGTTATTTTTGATGAACTTGTTTGTTTATTTTTCTTTTGCTTCATCATCAAATTTTTTTTTTTTTGAAAAGTCATACGAAAATCCGAGCTTGCTACTAAAACAAAGGGTTAAAAATAAAAAAAAGGTTTTGGTGGATGAAAGGGTGTTTGGTTTGGGTTAAAAAATGAAAAGGTTTAGACTCAAAGGGGTTAACTAGAGGGATTTTGGGTAGGTGGTAAAAAAAGAAAAATAATGGTGTAGAAATAAAAATGGTTAGTCCTAATGCCTCCATCATTTACTTACTCAGGTTTAAGTTGGTAAGGATCGGGAATGTATCGTCGTGGCAAGTTCTAGAGTCATAAGAACCAATCGGCTATTCACACAAAAAACGAAAAATGAGCATTTAGTTTAAAGATATGTATTTGTATGCTCAATAAAGGCTCAAAACTCACTTTTGTGGGAATGGGTTTTTTATGTGATCAAGTATATATAATCAAATTTTAACTAAGCTTGTCATGCCGTTTCATAATTTTCTTATGTTGGTTCTTTTTATCACGACGCTATCGGTTGTAAATTTGTAAAAATATAACCTTTTTAGAACTTGAAATTCCCAAGTTAAACCTAGACAAGTAAAAAAAAATGAAAATTTTTGAAATTTTTTTTGGGGTGATTAGCGGTTCCAATAGAGTTTTGTGTAAGGCTTGTAATTAGGACTTGCAAGATTCAAGGTTTTAGCATCCCCCCACACTTAAATTACACATTGTCCTCAATGTGTCCCAAAAATAAGTTTTTAGGTTGATTGAATGTGTAAAAAAGTGTGAAAAAGCAAAATTTATGTTACTGGGTGTCTGGACACGGCCCCGTGGTGTCCGGGCACGGCCCCATGTTCAGATTGCTAGTAACAAAAAGTTGTAAAAAGAAACAGAAGCCTGGACACGGGGACGTGTTGGGTGAACACGGCCCGTGTCCAGTTACCTGAACTGGGCATTTTCTGCAGATTGTGCAGCACGGGGCCGTGTTGGGCGGGCACGGCCCGTGCTGAACTTGCTGTAATGAAGAAAATTTTGTCGGATGGCCCTGTTTTCGTGCATGGGGTTCTGGTTCAAGTTTCCCTTGTTATCCTTTGCCATCCCGAGTGTGTTTTATTCCTGAAAATTAAAACTAAACTAGAAAACATAAAAATTAATCTAAACTAAACTAAGGATAGTTCCGCGGAATGCCTCCGTGGTGCGCCACGTTTATAAGGGTCCTTGGCTAGACCCAAAGCCTGGTCATATGTTACCCAAGTGGGATGTTTTGCATCCCATGCTACGCCGTTGAAGAGCGTCATCCAAGCTTGAGTCTATGACCTACATGTAGTTGACCGGGTCTTCGTCTTCTACTCTTTTTCTGACTCCAAACTTCACTTCCTCGTCCCCAAACTTCAATGTTAGTGTTCCGTCATTCATGTCTACCACTGCTTGGGCTGTGGCTAGAAATGGCCTCCCTAGGATGAGAGGGACTTCGGAGTCTTCTTCCATGTCTAGTATGACAAAGTCGGCTGGGAAGACGAAATTGTCGACTTTGACCAATAGATTTTCAACGACACCTTGTGGATATTTGACGGATCTGTCGGCAAGTTGTATGCTCATCTTTGTAGGGCTCGTTTTTCCTAGGCCAAGTCGTTTGAACATTGAGGCGGGCATGAGGTTGATGCTAGCCCCAAGATCGGCTAGTGCATTGCAAATGGGGGACTCCCCAATTGAGCAAGGAATCGTGAAGCTTCCAGGATCAATCTTCTTTTGCAGGAGTTTGTTGAGTAGCAAGGCAGAGCATTCTTCGCCTAAGTTAACTAATTGCAATGATTGAATTTTCCTTTTATGAGTGAGGAAGTCCCTCATAAATTTTTAATATTTAGGCATTTGGCTAAGGACTTCGATAAATGGAATATTAACATGCAATTGTTTTAGTAAATTTTCGAACTTTACGAATTGCTCATCGGTCTTTTGACGAATTAACCGACCGGGGTATGGAACCGAAGGAGTCTTAGTGGGCTCTTGGTTTGGTGGAGAAGCCTTCTCTGGTTGGGGCGTGGGTGTAGTTGTGGTATGGCTGGATTGGCTTCTTTCAGCTGGCGGTAATGGAGCCTCCTCGGGACCCACGGTTCGGTTTCTCAATGTAATGAGATGTACTTGTGCTTTTGGGTTGGTTTCGATATTACTTGGTAACGCGCCTTGTGGTCTCTCAGAGAAATTTTGAGCTATTTGATTTAATTGTTTTTCAATGTTTTGAATGCTAGCTTGTTGATTTCTGAAATTCGATTCCAATTGCTGAAATCGATCCGAGTTTTTCTTTTCGGTGTTGGAGATGAGGCAAGATACAGTATCTTCAAGCCTTTCTCGTCCACCTTGTTGTTGAGAAAAATTTTGTGGTTGTTGAAAGTTAGTTCGTTGGTTTTGTTGGTTACTACTATTGCCAGGATCTCTCCAACCAAGGTTAGGGTGGTTACGCCATCCTTGGTTGTAGGTACCCGTTGGAGGACACGACGGCCTAGGTCTATTATCAATGTAGTTTACCGTTTTCGTTTGATAATCTATTTCTTTCATACAACTCCAATTTTCATGTGGCCCACCACACCCTTCACAAGCCATAACCGAGACCGTTTTTGCCATTTCTAACTTTTTGATTTTTGAAGAAAGGGCCTCGATTTGGGCTTGTAAAGAAGTGTTTTCATCAACCTTATGGGCCCCCGGGGCAATAGATTTATAGCCTCGGGGAGTGTGCCACTGAAAATTGGTTTGAGCAATTTCCTCAATTTGATTATATATTTCATTTGGGCGACGATTACCTAGAAGTCCCACGGAGCTAGAATCAAGTGTTTGTCTTGTGTGTGGCAACAACCCATTGTAGAAAGTGGATACTTGTTGCCATACCGCAAGACCGTGATGAGGACACTTTCTTAGTAGCTCCTTGAACCTTTCCCAAGTTTCATATAAGGATTCCACATCCTCTTGTGAATATGTATTAATTTTAGTCATTAATTTAGCCGTTTTAGCAGGAGGGAAATACTTATATAGAAACTTTTGGGCTAGTTCATCCCAGGTGTTTACCGACCCAACTGGGAGGGTGTTTAGCCAAGCCTTAGCTCGGTCTTTTAGTGAAAATGGAAACATTCGAAGGCGGATGGCGTCATTTGATGCTCCATTGATCCGAAAGGTATCACATATTTCTAGGAAATTAGTAATATGTAGATGGGGATCCTCGTCCGCAAGCCCATGAAAGGTTGCGGAGTTTTGAAGCATTTGTATCAAATGCGATCGAAGTTCGAAGTTGTTGGCTTCGACATTCGGTGCATTGATAGCGGCGCCGAGATTACCTACAGTGGGCCGTAGGTAATCCATGAGGGTACGTTGGTCCGCCATTGGAAGTGGGTCCCTCGAAACTTTCTCTTGGTTTTTAGCTTTAAGTATTTTTCTGAGAAAGCGTTCGGGTTCTTCTAGAGGTTCTTTTATGTCTCTACTAGAACTAGAGCTCATACACTACGTAGAAAGTTCAAATGTGGCGCCTGGGTTCCAAGTCCTGCAATAAAAACAGAAAAGAGCGTTGGTTAGAAGGTTCACCACGGCCCCGTGCTCAGGTGAACACGGCCCGTGGTCGGAGATACAGTGATTGCTTTCCGGACCCCTGTTACTGGGGAGCTGGACACGGCCCCGTGTTGCACCGACACGGCCCCGTGCTCAACTCTTTGTAACTCGGAAAATAAAAACTGCCAGTATCAATGCTGGGCACGACCCGTGTCTGACCAGGCACGGCCCGTGCTGAGCTCTGCAGAAACTGAAAATTTAAGAAAAATCCTAAAAAAAAGAAAAATTAGAAAAAAAAAAACGATTAGGCCGTTGATTCCTAACTTTCTTAAAATCCTTGTGTTCCCGTCAACGACGCCAAAAACTTGATGCGGATTGGTGTGTATATGGTTTTAATGTTTATTTTAAGCCATTTTTACACGTTAGTCAAGTTTTAAATTTATAAAACACGATATTTTACTAACACCAAACACACATATGGGCAAGTGCATCTATCGTGAGCGTAGTATAGTGTTGGCAAGATACCGAGGTCATCCAAGGACACAAGAGCTTTTAGTACCGGTTTATCCTCAACGTCTAATCAAATCAAAAGTTAGAAATAGGTTTTAAACTAGAAAAATAAAAACTAACTAAAATGCTGAAAAATAAAATAAAAGTAAAAACAGATAGACAAGATGAATCACTTCGCTCCGACTCGTGTTTAGTGTAACCTTTGATTATTTCCGCACTTTTGCACTTTTTAAGAGATTATCTTAGTTATTGTAGTAGGCCCCTCTTTTGAAGGTGACGTTACCCTCAACCCAGTAGTTTGAGTCAGCAACGATACAATCCTAAAGGGTCGGATTATTGAAAGATAATTAATTAAGTTATTAATGCATATTATGGTAGGCCCCTCTTTTGAAGGTGACGTTACCCTCAGCTAAGTAGTCTGAGTCACCAGGGATACAGTTCTAAGTAGCCGGGTTATAGTATTAATAGTAGCTTACATATGAGGGGATCAAAGAGTTTGGACCCCCGCCATCCAATACCGATGGGTATTGAAGGAGGTCCTACTAAATTTGACCCAGGTCCTTGCAGGATCTATACACTGAACAAGGCAAGAATCTTACCAAACCGTTCCCTTAACCCCCGACCAGGTAGCCAACATACCTCCATATAGACCGTGGAGATATGAATGGTGAAAATCTTTTATTATATAGACAGTAAAATAATGCCAAGACACCATGGACAAACGATAAGGAAGAATCACCTTCAACATAAGAAACTAGTTATTAAAGTGATTAATACATAACCAAGTAAAAAGTGCGAAAAGATTAAAAATAAAAAAGTATTACACTAGACACTTGTCTTCACCAAGTGATGTAAGAGACTTAGGCAAACATGGCCTTTGATTGTCAAGAACTCTTACGATCAATCATGGATCCCGAGACGACTCACACACTCTATGATGGACAATGGATGATGGTGGTGGATGATGGTGTTGTGATGGTGGTGGGTGGTGGGTGAAGTGTGAGAGAGGTGTTGTGCCAAGGGATGGTTTGCAAATGAGCCAAGCACCCCTATTTATAGGCTGAACAGTAGCTCGAGCACGGCCCCGTGTCCAACATCCTTCTCTTTTTTCATTAATTGCAGTTTGTCTGCATCATTTGACCACGCCCCCGTGTCCACTGGGCACGCCCCCGTGTGCAGAAGCAAATTTGTACTATCAAGATTTCCCTAGATCCTGCGAATCTTAGAGTTGACCACGGTCCCGTGTCCGTTGAGCACGACCCCGTGGTGGGCGATAGAAGCTTCTACAGCTTTGTCTTTTATGCTGACACTTGGGCACGCCCCCGTGTTCACTGAGCACGGGGTGTATTCAGCCTTCCGTTCTCTTGTTTTTGCTTGGGAAGATGCTGTTGGGGGGTCGGGCATGCCACGTTTGTCCCTTTTCTTGTATTTATGTTAGATTTAGCTGCCTTTTTGCTTCTTTTGTTCATTTGAGCTCATTTAATCCTAAAAAAAAACAAAAGGAAGACAAAAACACACTTTTTCCAACATTAGTACTAAAAAAGGGTTAGTTTTATGCCACAATTGATGTAATTTATATGTTGCATTTTGCGCACAACACTCTTCTGTTACACCAAGATGCCGTTAGGACTTAAGAATGCCGGAGCTACTTACCAGAGGCTGATGGATAAAGCATTCAAGGGTCAAATCGGAAGAAACTTGGAAATTTATGTGGATGATCTGGTTATCAAAAGCGAAGTCAAGGATAACATGATTGATGACATACTCGAAACCTTTACCAGGCTTTGGAGTATCAATCTCAAGTTGAACCCTAAAAAATGTTCTTTCGGTCTAGAGGAAGGAAAGTTTCTGGGAGTATGGATAACTCAATCCGGGATCCAGACGCATCCGGATAAAATTCAAGCCGTAATCTCCATGCAACCTCCGAAGACGGTGAAAGAAATCTAATCTCTGAATGGTAAGCTTGTGGCTCTTCACCGTTTTATTTCGAAGGCAGCTCACCGTACCATTCATTTCATAAACGTGCTAAAAAAGCGAACCGGTAAGGGTCAGATAGAATGGACGACTGAAGCTGATTCGGCATTCCAGGAATTAAAAGTTTGTCTTGGGTCCTTACCCACATTAACCGCACCAATCACAGGAGAAACTGTCACCGTATATCTCTCCGCTTCCCATTTTGCCATCAGCACATACTTGTGGTGCACCGAAACCAAGCACAAATACCGGTTTACTATGTGAGCCGCGTCCTAAAGGATTATGAAACTCGATACCTGATGATAGAAAAACTGGCACTCGCCTTGGTGCATGCATCCAGACGACTCCGAAGATATTTTCAGGCTTTCAACATAGAGGTGCAGACTAATCTTCAAATCCAGCAAATCCTGAGAAAGCCGAAGGTTTCCGGGCGGCTCACCAAGTGGACAATTGAGCTGAATGCTTTTGACATTACCTACCGGACCCGAGGGCCGGCAAAAGGTCAAGCGGTGGCAGATTTTCTTACGGACGTCCCTACCGGAGAAAGCACCAAGGAGAAGCCCAGACTTCCAAAAGTTTGGAATCTATACACAGACGGAGCCTCTAGAAAAGAAGGGTCTGGAGCTGGTTTAATCCTGATAGACCCGGAAGGGATAGAATGCACCTACGCTCTGCGTTTTGAGTTCAAAACTTCAAACAATGAAGCAGAGTATGAAGCTCTTTTAGCCGGACTCCAAACAGCGACCAAAGCAGGTGCAAGTTCCGTCTTGGCTCACGTCGATTCGTTACTAGTCGCTAATTAAGTCAACGGAGAATACGAAGCACGGGAAGAAAACATGATTCGGTATTTAAACCAAGTCAACAGTTTGATGTCTACATTCGATTCATGCAAGATAGTTCATATCCCAAGAAGCAAGAACAAGAAAGTTGATGCTCTAAGTAAGCTTGCATCCGTCACGTTCTGTCATTTTTCCAAAGAGGTACTGGTTGAGACTCTGCAAGCCCTGGCCATTAACCAGGCGGAAGCCGTAATGTCAATCTCCATTCAAGAAAAATCATGAATGACTCATATCCTAGACTATTTGAAAGACGGCACTCTCCCGGAGGATAAAGCTAAAGCACAAAAGATGAAGGTGAAAGCACTTCAGTACCAAATTCATGATGGAAAGCTTTATCGAAAGACATTTCTGGGACCACTCCTAAGATGCCTAACTCCGGAGGAGGCCAGCTATGTCATAAGGGAAATCCACTGGAGAATCTGCGACATCCACTCTGGGCCGAGGATGGTCATAGCAAAAGCAATGAACGCTGGATATTTTTGTCCGGGCATGCATCAGAATGCTGTAAATGAGTTGCAAGCATGTGAAGATTGTCAGCGGCACGCCCCCATCAGCCATCGAGCTAAAAACGACCTCGTCCCTGTAACATCGGCCTGGCTGTTTCAGAAGTGGGCAATTGACATCATTGGTCCTTTCCCCGTCTCTACGGGAGGAGTAAGGTTCTTGCTGGTAGCAATTGATTACTTTACAAAATGGATTGAAGCCAAACCACTCCAAGCCATCACCGGAGATCAGATATTGAGGTTCGTCTCGGAAAACATAGTATGCAGATATGGAATGCCGCTATGCATCGTGAGCGACAATGGCAAGCAGTTTGCTGAAAACCCATTCAAAACATGGTGCGAAAGGATGCACATTGAGCAGAGCATCAGTTCAGTCGCACATCCCCAGGCCAACGGACAGGTGGAAAGAGCCAACCGAAGCATCGTGGAAGGTATCAAAAAACGACTGGGGAAGGAAGGAGTTTCCTGGGCAGACGAACTTTCGCACGTCCTGTGGGCACACAGGACGATGCCAAAAAAAAGCACAAAGGAAACTCCCTTCAGTCTAACATACTGCTCGGAGGCAGTCATTCCCGCCGAAGTTGGCATCCCCACCCCTCGCATGCTTCAAAACCAAGATGAAAACGAACAATAACTCCGTCTGAACCTCGACCTGGCCGAGGAAAGAAGAGTTGGAAAAACATTACAACTCAAAAGTCAAAGAGGTCTGGTTCAAAGAAGGAGATTATTTCATGCGAAGAAACGACGCAAGTTTGACCGAGGGCACAGGAAAGATGGCTCCGAAGTGGGAAGGGCTCTATCAAATCAAAACCGCCGGAAAAAAATGGTGCCTACACACTCACCTAGATGGATGGAACTCCCGTTCCTCGTACCTGGAACTGGACACACCTCAAAAGATGCTTCCTTTCAATTTTAAAGTATTTTAAAATAAGTTTGTAATGCGGAGGCTATAGCCCGCACCATTTCTACTTTTCTTGTACCGCGGAGGGTATTGCCCGCATCCCTTTTTCTATTTTTTCCCATGAATTGCGGAGGGTATTACCCGCACTTAGTAAACATTTTTACCGATATGTATTATCCGAAGAATATATTCCGGAAAGGTTAAATAGAATGCATAAATTTTCTATCATTAACAAGTTGTAGCACAAAAATCATCATCGGCCGAATTAGGGACGCTAACCCTAAAAAGTAAGAACGGACTGGCATCGTTCGTATCTCTACTTTCACTCATAAATTATACTAAGTAAATAAGACGGATCCGCACACCAAAAATAACGTTCTAAAGAAAAAAGAAAAAAATGTAAAACATAAAAAGCATGGACGCATGTAAAATTGAGTGATTACATCAAAAATACCCGGATTAGTACAACCGGAAGTCATTAAAGTCATTTACAAAATAAAGGATAATTGTCAAAGAAATACAACGGTAAGAACAAGGTCATTACAGTAATACCGAGTTAAATAAGGTGCATATCCCAAATTGCCAGATATGTCCACCTTCCAACAGTTAACCAACTAAAAAACTTTAAAAGGTGCATACCCCAAAGTACTAGGCATGTCCACCTCATTCTGCCGAAGATTCCCCACCAGCGAAGGAGAGAGCATCCTTGATTTTAGAAAGCGGTTCGTTAACAAGCTTCGGAAGATCCTCTATCACCGAAAAAATGTGAGAGTCAAAACAAGCTACAGCTGTGTTCAATTCAGCTTTGGCGTTTCGGTTCAACAGCGGAACTTCGGCATACGGAGTCTTCTTCTTGAGGGCATGAATGTACCCGTTTTGAAGTCTGGTGTTAATACCAATGGCGCTCATTGCATTATTTACAGTAGCAATGGCTACGGTCATCTCCGGACCCTTATGGATATTCTTTTCAAGTAATTTTGCCCCCTCCGAAAGCAGCCAGGTTTTTGTTGCTTGTAGATCCTCTACCTTCGCCTCCAAATCGGCATTCTCCAACTTAAGCTCCTCGATCTCGGCTCTATGATGCCCTTTCATCTCTTCAATCCGAGCCTTTAGATCGGCCTCCCCTATTTTTAGGGCATCACGTTCTGACCAAAGTGTTAGAAAAATTCGAAAATGTGAAAAGTTAAATCAAGTGAAAAACGAACCTGCCATCATTTCCTCATAAGCCGAACGAGCATTCGTAATAGACTCCTCCATCTTCGATAAAACCACCTTGTGCTCCTCGTCCTTCTTCTTTGAGGATTCGCCAAAATCTTTCAACTCTGCTGCTACCCTATCTCGATCCTCTGAAGCAGAAGCAGCGGCGACCTGAGATGATTGATTTTGAGTAGTCAAGGATTTGACTTTCTCCTTCTGGGCCTGATGGTCCTGAGAGAGCTGGGCAATTTTCTTCTCAACATCCGGAGTTCTTTGAATTTTACGTTTCAAGGAAAGAGTTTCCTTCTCCCGATTTTCCCTCACGGACTCCGCCTCAACCCATCTGATGTAAAGCTCCGTCACGTAAATGTTAGACTGGGCTTGATTGGACATAACCATTGCACCCAAATCTTGGTTCTTCATCTTCCGGCTCCGGGCATGGTCCAACGGAGTAATAATGTTGAAAAGAAACGTTTTGGCAACAAGTTCATCCATCACCGAATCTTTGTTCCGGATATCCCAATCCGGAACAAACTTTTCATCGGCTGTCATCGGATCGATCTCCATATCATCTGAGAATACATCTGCATATCGAAAAAAGGACATCAACTCAGGTCCGAACCAAGATGGAGGAAGAGAAGATAGTTGGTCTTCCTTGTCATCAATAAAACAGTCCGGACCCAAAGATGAGTCCAAAATCGTACCTGAAAAGGTCACCGTCTTCGGTTCGCCATGAGTCTTTCCATCCCCTTTGCTCGTGGTTACCGGATTCTCCACCTCCATGCTCTCTGCTTCATTAACAGGAAGAAAACCGCCAGAACAAGTAGGGGTAGGTGCAAAACGAGCCCGGGCAGCCTCCTCCCTAGATGATTTCCCGCCGGAAAGGTGTTCATCTAATTCAATCATCACATCACCACTAGAGTGGGAAGAACCCTTTTTGTTTTTCTTCATCTTCGGCATGGGAAGAGGATCAGATGAATGGATTTGTAAAGTCTCATTTTTCCTCTTGCGAATAAGACCTTTTGGCTCGGCATCAGATGTGACACCTTTACTTTTTAGGGAAACAGAGGAAGGTTGATATTGCAAGGCCTCATCCAAACTTCGTACCTCCGGATCGCTATCCACGTCATCTAGAATGGACCCTTTCCCAACTTGAGATCCGGACGACCCATCCGCACCTTTTGAAGGTTTTGGCACAGAAGAAGTAGCATCAGTGGCGGATGGTTCAGAGGAACCTTGACCAGTCAGAGGACGAATCTCCTTAGCTGCCGAGGCCACCTGTTGCATAAGAGGAACTTCGCCCTCCAATTGTTCATCCAGGTCAAAGTCAAGAACATTGAATTTTGGAACCTTCAGAGCATCCCTAAGAGACATTTCGGCTCCTGCATTTCAGAAGAGAAAAGCAAAGTCAGAAAAATAAAGAAAGAAAAGTGACGAAGGGGGAGGTAAAGGGCCGGAGACTTACGTTCACGCTTTGTGCGGATAACCGGCCAATCCCTATCCCCTTGGCCCTAAGAAAAACAAACCCGTCCCAACAAAAGAAGATGCTAGGGAAGGGGACGGATTGGGGACTTATGCTCAATCAGGGCACGGGCCAGTTCCTTATTAAAAACGAAATCATCCCCCAGATCAAAGGACATCGTTTGATCCTTAAACCTCCATGCCATCTCCACCGGAAGACAACGGTCGTCCAACAAGAAAAAATTATCCTTCCAATTTTTTAAACTGGACCGTTCATCTCCGGAAAGGGAAGGAATACCCTTCCGATGGGCGAAGGTGTACCAGTCCCCGGCAGTAATAAATTCGTAGAAATATCGGAAAACATCTAAGTCCGGCCACTGATCTTGGGCTCTACAGGAGATTTCAAAATGGTTTATATGGCTAAGACCGAATGGGTTGACTTGGCAGATGTGAACCCGTAAAAATAGAAGTACCCTAATTAAAAACCTTGAGAACGGAGCCCTGTAATTCGTAAAATTACAGACACGAGTATAAAAGGGGAACTTCCCCTGACGAAAGGGATATATGGTTTCATCTTTAGAGGGAAGGGTCGGATGGAGATCTAAAGGGATCCGATACTCTCAAATGAACTTATCCAACTGTCGTTGGGTAAGAATGCTCACACTCTCCGAGAGATTGTCCTTACCAGGAGCCATAATACAAAAAACCAGAAAAAAGGAACGCACCTTTTTAAAGAAGAAGAAGATGAGTGAACTAAGAGGATAACAGGCGAGAGAAGAAGAGAAGAGTAAAAGGTAAAAATGAAATGGTGAAAAGAGTTTTTATAGGGAAAGTAAGGCGGTTAGGGGCTGTCAAATCAAAAAACCGTCCCATCAGGAGACGGTCACGATTCCCAAAGAAGGGTTTCGTAACCATCACTCACCGGTGACTGACAGCCATATCGTTTACATCACCCTGGCCACGTCAGAACCATTCATGAAACGCCACGTCATTCAGTCAGGAAAACTTTATACATACATTTTATCAATTCCTTTACAGAACTTAACAAACTGGGGGACTTGAAGATACATATCCGAGTCCGGACATGACTCATAGGGACAGACCGAACCACACATAGACGAACATTTTGAATATATCCGTACCCCATGTCACCGGGGAAGGACATCCATTTAAGTGCGTCTGGACGAATGACGTCATCACAGTTGACCATTATAAATACCCAGTTCAAGTACACTGTCAAGTACGATTTTCTGAACCTTTCTCTCTCTATTTTCTCTCTCTACCAATACTTATCCTCACGTCGGAGGGTGGTCGCAGAGGGGCCTTCCCATCTCCGCGACGAACCTAACGGTTTACTGTTTTGCAGGTGAAGGTTACAACTCTCCCATAAGATCCAAACCATCCATTTACAGGCTCCGGCCATCAGATCTGATTTTTGGATCTTCACTGTTAACAAGGTTTTTTTTTTTTTTTTTTTTTTTTTCAAATTTAGAAAGTTATTGTTTTTTATTGGCGTTTGAACGTGGATTTAAACTTCTTGGAGCTGGTTGAAAATGTCGTATGTAGATGCATGATGTGTGTTCTTTACCTGTTTTTCTTTTTTTGAATCACTGCATATTAGTAAATTCGGTTTCACCATTGCTGATATACGAATATTACCTGAACAGAAACGTGAGGCACCCACTGGTGAGAAGCCAGAGCTTGTGAAAACCCACTTGAGGAACATGATTATTGTCCCAGAAATGATCGGTAGCGTTGTTGGTGTCTACAACGGAAAGACCTTCAACCAGATTGAAATCAAGCCCGAGATGATCGGTCACTACCTTGCGGAATTCTCAATTTCATACAAGCCCGTGAAGCACGGTAGACCTGGTATTGGTGCTACCCACTCTTCCAGGTTCATCCCATTGAAGTGAGACCTTTTTATATCGCGCTTAATTTTGTTTTTTTGTTTTCCGAACCGGGTAGGTGGTTTTCATTTCAGAAATGTAAGATGTTATATGTTTTAAGGATCTTGCTTTTTTAATGCTTGTGATGACAGCCTTCTTTTAGTACTTCAACTTTATGCTGTTTTAAGTATTGAGTTCAGTTGATGCTTGCAAATTTCGAAGAATCATTAGCTACTGTTCCAATTATATTTTTTAGCTTTTTACATGTTCTTTCTGGCTTTGATGGTATTTTGCAAGTAAAAGAAACCCATGCATGTTGTTCAAGAAACTCACAAAAACGAAGCTTCCTTTCAAGTTTTCTTATAAGATTTTACATGTTCTTTTTGCATGTTGTTCAAGAAACCCATGCCCGCTTAAGTATTTTCGTTTCTTGAAGCACGTTTTGCTCGTATTCATCTTAGCTTTTTTGCTCGCCTGGCTTTTGCATCAAGATTCTCGCCAGGTGTGCCTGCAGAGCCCGTTTGGTCTTGTGTTTCAACTCTTGGTGTGATAAAAGTCGATGCTCTCAATCAAACGTGTTCTTTATCTTGTAAAGATTCTGCCAACTTTTCCTTTTCGTATAATGCTTCTGAAACGTTGGGTCGCAAGAGAACTTTTCCAAACTCTAGTTTTTGCGTCAGTTGAGCTGCAATCTATCTCAAACGAGTCTGTTTTAAAAATTTAGCTAACAGGAATGGCTCAAATAATTAGAATGCGTCAAATTAGTTTAATGTTGTCCAACGTCTAGTTTCAACGAATCCAACCTCCTTACGTTGTTTTATCTAGAGATTGAAGTTATCACTACTGTTTTGGTAATTCATAGTTAACAAATACCTACTTATAAAAGCTTTAAACAAAAGGACATGGACTTATCTAGAAAAAAATACTAAATCTTTCAACTGGGTCTATGAACAAAAACTGAACATAACCATCAAAAACACAAAGTCGTATAATTCTTGAAATTCCTATAAAATGTAGTGATAAATGTTGAACAAACTAATATCGAAAATCTCATGCATCCGTCTCATATTAAGCACAGCAGATCCTTCAACTTTCAACTTCACAACTTGTGCTGACATCAAAGCCACCATTTCTTAGAGTAACACCAGCAACCTGTGACCCTTGTTTTGTTCTCTAACCTAAAAGCTAGACCCCTTTAATCTAAATGCTCAAATCCGATGATCAATCGATGGTCTGATATGTTCCAATATCGGTCATTGCATAAGGCGTCGCATCACACATCAGATCACATGTACATCGCATCAACTGTGGCGATGCGGTTTATCTTTACGCTCATATTAAAACCAAGATCCTCAAATGACCCCTTTTCAGTTTTATCCTCTGATATACCCAAATTTCTTTTGTTTCTAGACAATTTTATCCATTCACATCCCACCTCTATATACTCTTTATCTCTAGATTTTAGAGAATAATTTAAAGGAACCATCCAAAACATCACTCCATCCCACTCTCTATAATAGAGAAAAAAAAATAGAGAAAACAAAAACAAACTTCTATATTAATTTTTTTTTGCTTTGAAAAACCAAAAATTTAATGAACGAGGGACTTTTATATTTTTTTTATGACGGTTACAAAATGTGCAAAAAAAATCTAAGTAACTGGTTTGAAATCGAAACTGAACCGAACCGACACTCGAACCGGCCAACCGGTTTAGAACTGAACCGAAACCGACAAACAAACCCCTTTGGCCCAAAACGGGTTCCAAACTGGTTTATAAACCGAATTTTTAACCAATCTATTTTACACTACTCGTTTTAGCAGCAACTTGTGCAAGACATACAAGACATATTATTAATGGATCGGGTCTGGGTTTAACCACTTATGAATTAATTTAATCCGTAATTAGTCTGACCTGTTAATTCACTAGTACACAAGTTGACCAAATAGGTTGATCATGTAAAATTAAATATATTATTATTGTAATATTTAACCATGATGGTGGTTTGACGAGTTGTTTCGGTTACGATGATGCGAAGACATAGACGTTAGGGGGGGGGGGGTAGGGTGTTGTGACAGCCACACTTTCGGCGACGTCAACCCTTGGAGGTGGTGGCTACGACAAGCTTTACAAGCTTAGGCTTAGGAACGATCGTGGTGGTGGTATTTGATGGCCGAGGGTCGTTCAGGCCACATTAGTTTTCCAATGGCCACCATAAGTGATAGTAGCCGATTTCTCCAGATCTAGCATCGTTGATGAGGGTTTAGCTGTGGATGAGCGACAGAAGGGTGGCGTCCCGATGGTTCGCAACGACAAGGTGAGGGTTTGGACCCTTTCGTGTTTATGATCTGGAATCACCAATGGGTGGTGGTCCATTAGCAAAGGCAAAACCTTTAAATACCTAGCTTTGGAGAAGGAGGTGTTGGGTTCAAGACTCATATGAAACATGCGACAAGGATTAATAGAAATTCGCCGTTAAAGAAAAGGTTGTATCCTAGTTAACCTAAAAAACTCGTGTCATATTTAAATTCACGTGTCTAATATGATTTTATATTCGTGCTATATTCGGGTTCAGATATCTTACATCATATAATCATGAGTAAACTGCCATTTTGGTCCCTGAGGTTTGGTCACTTTTGCAACTTTAGTCCAAAACTCAAACCTTTTGAATTTGGGTCCCTGTGGTTTCAGTTTTATTGCCATTTTGATCCAAAAGTAAAATCAGCTCAGATTTCTCAAATAAAATCCTAGTATTTTGTCCTTTTCCTTAGAGGCAAAATGGTCATTATAAGTTTTATTATAATAATTATTAATTAAAATAATAAAATTAAATATTGTGCTTTAACCTTACAAACGCACCCACCCTCTACCCCCTTTCTTCTTCATCTCTCATCAAACCACTAGCACCACCGTCACATCTGCCCAGATTCTGGTGCCTAATAAAACCAGCACCATACACCTCTCCTTCACCCACAAATATTATCATTGAACACAACAACAAAAGACATCAAAAGCTCCCCAAACCGATTCGCATGGCAATAAAACTGAAACCATAGGGACCCAAATTCAAAATTTGATTTTTGGACTAAAATGACAAAAGTGACCAAACCTCAGGGACCAAAATGGCAGTTTACTTTATAATCATATATTGAATTGGGTAAATTACACTTTTCGTCCTTTATGTTTGTATCGGATTGCAGTGGAAACCTTTTAACTTCAATAATTACAGTCAGAGTGCTTTATTTGGAAAACTCATTACATCTTATGTCCTTTGGCTCTAACTTGGTTAAAATTTTCAGTTAACTTTGATCACATAAGGGTAATATAGTCTTTTTACCAATTTTTTACAATTATAATACATAAAACACAAATACTTTTTAAATAAAACCCCAAATTATCATCTTCAGTGCATCTTCTTGATACACCATGAACACACACGAGTGTGTGAGAAAGAAAGTCTTGAATAATCCCTCTTCAAACATCAGTTCAACCAAATCCAATCTCTCCAACCTTAACCTGCTAATCGATTCCCCTCTTCAACATTAAAATGCCTGATTCAAGAACTCTTTTGCGTCTGTTTCTCATAAAATCTGAAGGGCAAAATTCAAAGTAGGTGATTAACAACGGATCTGATACTTACTGGCATATCATACGAAAACAGATCTGGGTTCTTCAAGAACGATAATTTATGGCCAAAAAACCAGACATAGAAAAAGAAAAATCAAGTATTTCTTGAAGGGTATATTGAGAAGGCACTACTAATTACCCTTTGACCGATTGGTCCAGTGATGCTGTGCATAAAACTCCTCACCATTCTCTCTATTCGCATTTGGTCTCCATTGTATACTCTTTGTTTTCTGCTCTGAAGAAGAAATAATCCACCACAACCGTCTGAAGGCTATACCATTAGGTTTTGTGTAACAGTTCTTTGCCTCTTGTTGATCACTTTCTATTTTCATCACTCCCCATGGGGTTGGTAGCTTCACACATTGATGATATGTCGAAGGAACAACTTTCATATCATGTATCCAGGGCCTGCCAAGGATCACATTGCAACAAGACAAACAGTCAATGACACAAAAATTTTGTACAGAGTTTACCCCTCAATGTAGATTGGGAGTTTGATGTCCCCCAGCGTGTTCTCTGTCTCTCCGCTGAATCCTACAAGTACCGATGATCTCAGAACTATTTCTGATTCTGGGATGTTCATCCTTTTGAGGACATCTAGTTGAATAATGTTTACAGAGCTCCCACCATCGATAAGGATCCTACGAATAAAGTGGTTAGATATAAACAAAGTAATGACTAAGCCATCATGATGTGGATC
This sequence comes from Helianthus tuberosus, assembly GCA_030545235.1. Classification (NCBI taxonomy): domain Eukaryota; kingdom Viridiplantae; phylum Streptophyta; class Magnoliopsida; order Asterales; family Asteraceae; genus Helianthus; species Helianthus tuberosus. Next base: position 138,715,995 of record CM060426.1, on the reverse strand, counting down.
CTGGATATCAACACGGTCATCCTCATCAAAGGATATAATTTTCTATTGAGTCAGAGTGGAGGTTCGGATAGGCATGTCTCCATTTTCCAGCTTGGTCTCCTTAGCATGCCTCTTCGCTGCAGAGAATGAGGTTCCACAAATATCGGAGCCTCCAGAAATGAAGTTGATGATTTGAGCGTCTGCAGGTGGTGCAGGAGCTCTTTCTGGCACTTTTTCAGGATCCTGGATCCTTGATTTCTTCCTTCCGAGCAGCTCTTTCAAGTGACCTTTGCTGAGGAGGTAACCTATCTCCTTTCTGAGTGCAATGCATTCATCGGTAAGGTGGCCGAAGTCTTCGTGGTATGCACACCACTTTGATTTATCCTTGTAGGATGTAGACTTTTCATTCTTCTTGGGTCATCTAGCTTTCTCACCTAGATTCTGCAAAGCAAGCATCAATTCACTATTATCAACAGAAAAACAATATTCAGATATATGAGGATATTCTTCCACATCTTCTTCTTGTTCAACTGAATGAACATTTTGATTGTCATGCTTGGAGTATTGCTTGGATCGATTGTTCTTGTAAAAGGATCCTGTTTGGATGTTCCAGTTAACCTGTCTTGGACCCTTTGTTATCCTCTAGTCGGATGGTTGAACTTTGGATGAGGATCCTTGATTGTTGAAATAGGATCCTTGAGCTGGAAACATCTCCATATATCCTTCCAAGCGGAGGAAGGATCCTTGAGGTTGGGTCGCCGCCGCTGTTCCATGCTGATGGATTGAATATCCTTGAGGAAGGGTCATCGCCAGTTATTCCTGCTATTGAAATGAGGATCCCTGAGGCTGTGCGGTGGACACCCTGGACTGTTGTGCCGCAGTTGCGGGTGTGATAAAGTCCAACATCCTAGGCACCAATGGAGAGTGATCCTCTGTTGGCCTCTTCTGCTTCTTGATATCATCAATCTGGCTAAGGATCCTCTGGTTGGTTTTGTTTTGCTTTTCCATGTAGCTCTTAATCTGCGAAAACAATAGATAAATCACTGTTATTATTAGTAGAAGAAGAACTAGTAGAAACTTTGGATCCTTGGAAGACTGATGATGTCTTCTTTTGAGCATTATCCACATTCTTCTGGTATGGTGGGGGAATAGGAGCTAATGATGCACTGGTTTGAGATGAGGTAACCGCCGGCATGGCACTTGAAGTGGATTTTCCCTGAGAAGCTATGGAGGTGATGATAATGAAAAGAAATGAACACAAAAAAGTTTTTAAAATTGAAGCACCAGTTGCCCATCGGTGGGCGCCAAATTGTTTTGGTCAAAAATCAGTTTAAGGATAATGTAACCAAATTTTGATTGTGAGGTAGAGTGCTAATGTGTATAAACAATTGAGTGATCAAAGTATAATGTAAAAAATGACAATGAACACCGATATTTATACGAGGAAAAAGCCCTTGATCCTTGATAGATCTCCGGCACAAAAAACCTCGGGTGATGGAAACTACCGATCACCAAATGTATAACAAAAAAATGAGTAATGATCCTTGTACAACTTCGGAAAACTATGAGCTCATTACAACGTAGACTAGTGTGTAGCTTGCGAGAGAGTTGTGTGTTCGAGTGTTAGCTAATAAACTGCTGTGTGATGTTGTGATATGATGTTTGCCTAAAATGAGCTCACAATTCCCTTATAAAAATAGAAACTATAGCCTAACAAACAATGCGAAAAAAGGTGCAAGTATCCCATGTTCTCCATAACGGATACATGCTTCCAACTCGTGCAAAATAGAGAGCATATTCCCCGAAATACTAGCATTGACCAAGTCCAATTCGTTAGGTTCCTGCAAGTTCAAGTTTTAAACAAAGGATACAATTGTTAGTAAATATAAACAATCATAAGGATCCGTGATCCCCAGACTTCCTGCACCATCTGTTTAAGGATTAGTGATCCATGCCAATCTAAGGATAATCCACAATTATAAAAATTAACCCCTAACAACAAGCATGAACAAAACCCTAGTAAAAGACAAACCTGGTTTGGATACAGTCTTTTTCCTCTTCCGTTTTACACTCAATGTGACGTTGAAGCTTCTTTTGATTCCATTAAACACTCTGTAGCGCTTGATTTGGATCGTTTTCCTAAAAAAAGCCGATTATGTTATGGAACCCTAGAAATTATAGAACGATAGACGATGAACAAGAAATGTGGTTTACGTTTATAACACAATCAAGAAAAGGGTCACCTGTTATTCAATATTTCTCTTCTTGGCCTCTCAGGACATGCTTTATTCTAGGCCCTCCTGCATGAACCCTCCTGCATGAACTACAGCTAGTTGTAATCAATCTTTGATTTGAGTGAATCTTTAAAACAGTGACTAGACAAGAAAAAAAAAATTGTTGTTAGTATTTATATATCAAAATGCAGGCCTGATTAGTTTATTTAATAGTTCAGGTCAATTTGAATTAACAAACTGATATTTAAATAAAAATTAACTCAGATGTATAAGATCGTATGAAGAGATGTCAAGAGTGACCAATATAATGAAAAAACCCGTCTAGTAAACCCATTTGCATTTATACATGCTGTGATGGGTTTAACTAGGAAAAAAATTACTGAAGTAATAGTGTACTTGTATTAAAATAGTACTTACAATTTGTTGGCTGAATGTAAGCAAAATCAGTCTTGTGGTTTCAAATCATAAACAGGTTCCTGGGTTTATTCTGATGCAGGGGATATGAGAGATGCGGGACCAATAGGAGCCTCTTCTACTGCACCTTCCTTCTAGCTTTGGGCATTTAGCAATGTTTAAACTTAAAAGTGAAGGCAGCAGAATGTCTGGTAGACGTTTAACCTTTGGGCAACAACATAACCTGAGATGTTGGAGGGAGTTGAGGTGTCGGAGTCCCACTGAAACTGATTTCAACTTCTTAAAGTTATATATCCCAAGAATAGTAAGAGATGAAGGAAGAAGATGAGACAACTGGTCACATCGACTCACATCATCTTCTTCTGACTTTCCACACTCTAACCCAAGGTTGACAAGTGAGGCTGGGAATTTCTGTGCTCCCCATTCTAAGATGGGCTTCTTCAACCCCCCTATGTAAAGGATTTGCAATTTGGGAGGCCAATTCCCACAAGGGAAGGAATCATTTGTACTTGGGCAATTGGATATTGCCAGATATGTTAATGAGGTGAGACAAGGCAACTCGTGGTCAGGAAATGACTCCATATTTGGACAACCAACTATTCTCAAGTGGGTGAGGTGAATCAACTGCTTCAATTCAATGATCGTTGTCATATTTGGCCATCTGATTATATCTACACTTTGAAGCATTGGCATGCTTGTGTTGTTGACAAGCACCCTAGTGTTATCTCCTCCAAATATTAGCTCCTTTTCTAACATTTTTTCACAGCGTGCAATGAAAAAATACTTGAGCTTCTTCCCTCCAGTTGTCGGGAATGACACAGATGTAATCGAAGTACAATCTGAGATGTACAAACTCTCTATGTTATCTGGACACCTACAATGCTCCATACTCCGACAGTTTTCTATCTTTAATGTCCTAAGAGTTGTTATGACATTGCTCCAACAATGACCTCCCTCTTCTTTCTCTCCTAGTCTCACCAATTTTTGACAACTCCCTACATACAAGTATCTTAAATGTACAACAGCCTTACATGCTGTTGATTCCCACAAGTATCTTATTTCATTACAGTTTTTTATGGTCAAATATTTAACTGCTCCAAGATACTCTATAACACCTCTCCACACCACATCATTAAGCCCTGAAATACTTTCTATTTGCAAATCCACGACTCCTGAAGCTACTTGAACCAAGCTTCTCAACACACCACTATCACATTCATATATTTCCAGATCAATCAATGAAGGTAGTGCTTCAGGTGACACTTGAACCAAATTAGGACAATTTCTTACAACAAGCTCGTTAAGGCGCGGAAAGGACACAACCCCGGTATTGGTTGACCATACTTCCAACCTCTTCATATTTTTTAATTTAAGAAATTCAAGTGAGGGGAATGAAAGACCATCCCCTGTTAACTCTGAACCAATAGCCGTCACCTCATCCAAGTCTCCAATATGCAACTCCTTCAGTGCTGGTAACTGACCAAGTGGTGGTAAAGATGTACATTTTTTACAGCCACGTATATACACGCGATTCAGCTGAAGAAATGATGAATCCCCAACCCAATTAGGAAACTCTTTGCCCCCATATGACACTAAATGAAGGGAGATCAAACTATCACTATGAGGCTTCAACTCACAGAGGACCTCCTTTTCAAGTGATTCCTTTCGAGAACCATCAAACACATTACTCCATTCTAGTTTTAAGTGCCTAAAGCTCTTTTGCAAAAAATTTGCCTCTTGTGCATGCGTTGCCATTTCCACTTTGTCCAGCCCCTCTATGTGCATCCGCCCATTATAACCTTTGAGGTCTTTAACCTTGGCTATTGCAAGGCCATTATCTCCTCCGACAATGACATTGGAGAGAGTTTGTAGGCTTTTCAATTGGTCAATTCCTAGGGGGAACTTATTCAATAGTGGAGTATATCTAATGTCCAAATGCCGCAAGTTTGCAAGCTTTGAGAAGTTGTTGGGCAACTCCTTTAAGTCACTACAATCATAAAGGAGTAAGGTTTGTAAATTGTAGAGATTGCCAACACTTTCTGGTAAATGTGTGATTGGATTCTCAGATAAATTAAGATACCGGAGATGCTTCAAGCTGCCAATGGTCTCAGGCACCTCGCTGATGCATAAATTATTTAAACGTAGAACCCTCAACATTGGTAATTCGGGAAGCAAGTCAACTAGAATCTTACTAGATAAGTAGAACTTTTCAAAACTATCGTTTCCTCTTATGGGTAAGAATGTTCTCAAACTTTTAGCTCTTCTGAATGGATCAAACTTCGAATAAGTTAAATATTCGTCACGAACAAATGACATATGGCGACACTTTTCCAAGGGTTCCTCCGTAAGATCCTGCACCATCTCATCATCTAACCTTATAAATAATTCTCCGGCAACAGATGTGGCCAAGTCATTCAGCAAGTCATGCATCACAAACCAAGATTCGTCATTAGATGCATGTTGAAAGAATGACCTTGACAACAACTCTTCAATATATTCAAGACCTAAGCGTTCCATTGATATGTTTGAAGATGGTGGGTTCAAAAAACCTTCTGCCATCCAAAGATGAATCAACTGGTTTTTGGTAAACTCATAGTTCTTGGGGAACAAGGAGCAATACGCAAACAACTGCTTCAAACATCCAGAAAGATCATTGTAACTTAGTCTAAGAGCCGGGACAACACCATCTTTTTTTCCCGACCTCCAAATTTCACTATTCAACATCTCCTTCCACTCTTCTTCTTTAGTCTTTGTCCTGGATAACCTTCCAAGCACTCTTAAAGCCAAAGGCAAGCCATCACATTTTTTTACGATGTCTTCACCATATGGTTTGAGGAATGGATGTGAATCAAAGTTACTTTTACCCAACGCATGTTGAGCAAATAAAGACACAGCATCTTCATGTGACAGAGTCTGCAGATTGCTTAGATGTTTGAAACCCAGCTCTTTAAGCAGTTGCACCTTCCGAGTTGTCATTATAATTTTACTTCTGGTAGCACACTCATGAAATGGGCTCACTAGGGCATCCCACTCTTCATAACTTACACTCCAAACATCATCTAATACTATTAAAAATCTTTTCTCCTTAAGTTGCTTTGTAAGAGCTACTTGAAGCAGATTTAAATCTGTGTTGTTGTCCTCCCCTTTCACAGATCGTAAGATAACTTCCTTGTCCTCCCCTTTCCCAGATTGAAAGATAACTTCCTTGTCCTCCCCCTTAACAGATTGTAAGATGACTTTGGTTATACTTAAGATATCAAACTGATCAGAGACATAAACCCAAGCCATGAGGTCAAAGTGCTTCTTAACTTTCTCATCGTTATACAAAAGTCTTGCTAGAGTGGTTTTCCCTAACCCACCCATACCGACTATGGGCACGATGCTAAAGTTCTCATCACGTGGCTCATCCCCTAATAGCTTCACTAGCAATTCCTTCTTTTCCGTTTCCCGTCCAACGATTATCGATTTATCTAACAAAGAGGTCTGATAAATTATTTTTGGCCTTTCATCTTGCAGATTAAACAAACCTAAACGATCCTTTTTCTTTTCTAGTTTTTCAAACTCAGTGGTAATATAATCCAACTTAGGATGCATCCTTTGACTTAGTGATAAATTTGTGAAACTAGTTGGGATGAGCCTTCTTACCTTGCTGGTCGTGGCTCCAGATTGCTGGTCGAACTCACGACGCTTGTCTTCAGTTGCTAAATCATCAAGTACATCATCTGCGTCGTAAGCCAAGTGTTGGAGATCCATGAGCCACTGTTTAACATCTGCATCATCATTTGTTTCCTTCTGAGAAGCATGAATAAGCAGAGACTGGATATCTTTCAGTATGTTCTTCAGTTTTTCGATCTCCTAATGAACTCCTTGGGACCGAGTATATGCCTCCAAGGCTTCCGAAGCCAGCTTCCCAACAACAGATTTGAGGAGTTCAGAAACAATGATTTCAGCCATTGTTAGTATATGGTGACTGGTGATGGAGGAAACTTGTGTATAACAAGAAAATTTGTGAATGAATTAGATCTGATCTGTAACCCGTTGACTAAATAGATCTGATCTGTAGCCGTTCACCAAATGCATCTGATCTGTAATCCTCGATGAATAAATTATAATGTGCAATAATTCACTTAATGAATTGTTAATTCCAAGTGACCTTGTTTCACACTACTTATTATTAATGGGCTGATTTTGGATCTAATCTGGCCCATTACTTAATGGATCGTGCTCTAATTTAAAACCTAACTTTCATAATGTGAAATACAAAAAAAAAAAAAAAAAAAAAAAGACAATAAACTATCGTAAACATACCTCTGACCCATGTGGATGCTGACTCGCTACCGGTGGATCTGGATGGGTCTGATCATCGTCTGGATATGGTCGCGGCGGTGGTATCGGTCGGGGCTTGGGACCAAGATCCCATGCCCTATCCATATCCCCATGGAAAACTCGTACCAAAATATCCTTAACAAGGTATGATGGGGCAGCTGAAACCAAGATGTGCAGTTTCGTTATACCACAATCAAAATTAAAAAAATCGCAAAATAACATCATTGTTTTAAAATACTTACTAGTTGGTTTTGTCGTTGTCGGTGGGGACACGAAGTCATCGTCCATGTCAGCAGGGTGTGTTATGGTAGCTGACAACCCAAATATACACGTTTGTTATACTACAATCACAATTAAAGAATTAACTGATATTCAATCTTATTTTGAAATTCTTACTAGTTGGTTTTGTCGTTGGCGGTGGGTACACGAAGTCGTCATCCAGGGTGTGATGGTGCAGCTGAACACCAAAATATACAGGTTTGATATACTACAATCACAATTTAAAAATTTGTTATACATTCTTTGGTGTAAAACACCTAGGGGCCTGTTTGGTTGACAGGAATCCATAGGATTTCAAGGGAATTGGAATTTGAATTCAATTTCTTTGTGTGTTTGGTTGGACAAATTAGTTGAAGTGAATTGGATTTCAATTCAAACAAAATCCCTTACTTAATGGAATTCAGATTCCTTCAAAATTTAAAAGGACAGTTTAAAAAACCACGGGAATGTTTCCAAAGTTACGGAAATAACCCCTTGCCTCTTTTATTTTTCTCTAAAAACCAAAAAATAATAAAAAAATAATAAAAATTCCAAAAAATGCCAAAAAATAAAAATATTCTAAAAAATCAAAAAAATAATAAAAAATCCAAAATATTCTAAAAAATCAAAAAAATTCTAAAAAATTAAAAAAATAAGAAAAAATCCAAATAATTCTAAAAAAATTAAAATAACTCTAAAAAATCATAAAAAATCTAAAAAAACAAAATAAAATAAAAAATTAAAAACTAAAAAATCAAAAAAAAAAAAATCCAAAAAATTCTAAAAAATCCAAAAAAATAAAAAAATAATAAAAAATCCAAAATATTCTAAAAAATAAAAAAATTCTAAAAAAAAATCCAAAATATTCTAAAAAAATTAAAAAATATAAATAAAAAATCCAAAAATTCTAAAAAATAAAAAAAATTCTTAAAAAAATCCAAAAAATTCTAAAAAAATCCAAAAATTTTTTAAAAAATCTAAAAAATTATAAAAAAACAAAAAATTCTAAAAAATCCAAAAAATAAAAAAATCCAAAAAATTCTAAAAAATCAAAAAAATTTCTAAAAAATCATAAAAATCAAAAAAATTCGAAAAATCCAAAAAAATAATAAAAATTCCAAAAAATTATAAAAAAGCAAAAAAAATAATAAAAAATCTAAAAATACCCAAAGAAATTCTAAAAAACCAAAAAAAAATTTTAAAATCAAAAAAATAATAAAAAATCCAAAAAATCCGAAAAATAAAAAAAATTTAAAAATTTTAAAAAAATTCAAAAAAAAATAATTTTTTTATTTTTTTTCGATTTTTATAATTTTTTATTATTTTTTATTATTTTTTAGAATTTTTTTTTATTTTTTAGAATTTTTTGGATTTTTATTATTTTTTAGATTATTTTTTAGATTTTTTAATATTTTTTAGGATTTTTGGATTTTTTTGAAATTTTTTTATTTTTAGAATTTTTTGAACTCTTTATTATTTTTTAGATTTTTTTTATTTTTTGGATTTTTTATTAACTTTTTTGATTTTTTTGAAATTTTTGGATTTTTTATTATTTTTTCAAATTTTTTGATTTTAGAAATTTTTTTGATTTTTTAGAATTTTTTGAACTTTTTATTATTTTTTAGGTTTTTTTTAATTTTTAGAATTATTTGGATTTTTTTATTATTTTTTAGATTTTTTTTTGAATTTTTTGGATTTTTTATTATTTTTTGATTTTTTAGAATTGTTTTTTATTTTTTTATTATTTTTTGAACTTTTTATTATTTTTAGATTTTTTTTATTATTTAGAATTTTTTGGATTTTTTATTATTTTTTAGATTTTTTTTGGAATTTTTAGGAATTTTTATTATTTTTTAGAGTTTTTTTTATTTTTTTAATTTTTTGTACTTTTTATTATTTTTTTATAATTTTTTTGATTTTTTAGAATTTTTTGATTTTTTATTATTTTTTGATTTTTTTTGAATATTTAGGATTTTTTGGATTTTTTTTTATTATTTTTTAGAATTTTTTTGATTTTTTTAGAATTTTTTTTTATTTTTTAGATTTTTTTGAACTTTTATTATTTTTTAGATTTTTTATTATTTTTTAATTTTTTTGATACTTTTGAATTTTTTGGATTTTTTTTGAATTTTTATAATTTTTTATGATTTTTAGAAATTTTTTGAATTTTTATAATTTTTTGGATTTTTTTAGAATTTTTTTGAATTTTTATCTAAGATAGTTGTTTTTAAAACTTTTGCCAATTGTTTATAACTAGGGGTTATTTTATCTTTTTAGGTATTTTTAAATTCTAATTCTATTAATACATTTATCAACCAAACACATCTATGGATTTCAAAGGAATTCATCAAATCCCAATTCGAATTCCAATTACAATTCCTACACATTCTGCGAACCAAACGCCCCCTACAGGTTTTTTCGTCGAAAGCAGCGGGGACACGAAGTCATCATTTTCGTCAGTAGGGTGTGATAGGGCAGCTGAAAACCAAAATACATTGTTCGTTATACCACATTTTTTAAAATCTGATATACATTAATTGTATGAAAACACTTACTAGGTGTTGGTACTTTCTTTTCACCGATATCTGCTTTCCCTTTGTTCGTAGTGCAGCCGTCAATATCCGTGGAGCTTGGTGTGTTGTTTCCCGATGGATTTCTTCCTGCATTTCGCTCTTCTCCGTCTGGACATACAACATATTTGTTAATTGTGGAGTTCAATATAAAAACGTCATAATTTCTTATTTTAATGCACGCTTATGTTTCATTACATATGCGTTCTGATGAAAGTGTTTTGCATAACAAAACAATATTTTATGAATTTATTTTTACTTTTATATTTTTTTTACTTTATCTATACCTTCTTCCTCTATGTTTTCAATATCTGAATCACTCAATGGGATGCTTTCTTGAATTGTATTATGGAAGCCCTTTCCCATTTTATAACACTACAAAATTATAAAACACTACACCAAGATATTTTGTGGTGTATTACTCTACAGTTAATAGGTTAGACAGTTTAGAGACAGTTTAAACAGTTTATGACATTAAATTCATCTCACAACACATTAAACAGTTTAAACAGCTTATGACAGCTTCTGACATTAAGTTCACTACAAAACACTATATAGTTACCAGGTTAAACAGTTTTATGGTGTCTTACTATACAGTTACCAGGTTAAACAGTTTAAACAGCTTATGGCATTAAATTCATCTTATAACACTACAAAACAAGATATAACACTACAAATCACTATAAAAAAACTACAATTATTGTATAACACTACAACACTATGAATAAAACTACATACACCATTCAGCACTTCATAACATTGTAATTCGTATATAACACCATATAATCCTATTAAAACACTATATAACACTACAATTATGGGCTAAAACCTCTACCACGGGTTACCACTTTTACCAATATGAAAAACACTTCATTCAACATTTATCACTATATATCCATCATATAACTCTGCATACTTTTACCAACTATTTAGTTTAATAAAGATTTATGTGGGACCCATCACCCACCCCACCACTTCATCTTCCCCGCCCTTCACCACCACCACTACCATCTCCACCTTTCACTAGCACCACCATCCACCTTTCACTACCACCACCATCCACCTTTCACCGCCACCTCTGTATATTGATTCCTTGGGTTCTTCTTTCTTTGCCTCCACTGGACACACACTTACCAGCTCTGTGTATTCAACCTTTTTTCTTAGTAAGCTCGTGAGTTCAACAGAGTCGATACCTTCACCGGTCACTGCTATTTGGTCTTTATCTGAACTAATGAAAGACGCGGATGCAACTCCGGTGTTTTTCTTAGTAAGATTTTGGTGAAAGGTGGATGGTGGACCAACCACGACAGATTCTGTCGATATTAATATGGAAGTGAAAGGTGGAGGTGGTGAAAGGTGGATGATGGTGGTAGTGAAAGGTGGAGATGGTGGTGAAGGACAGGGAAGATGAAGTGGTGGGGTGGGTGATGGGTCTCACATTTATTAAATTAAATGGTAGGGCCCACTTGTTTTTCATGACAAATCATATTTTTTTTGGTTTATTTATTTATACTAGTGGGAACCCGCGCGTTGCAGCGGTGTCGACAATATGGCCGAGAACATAATTCAAAGCTAAAAACTTTAAAAAATCGTATATATATTGTGTGTGTGTGTATATATATAAAAGCACTTTGCGCTTCCCAAAACAAAAGATCATATAGCTTCGCGGAAAATGCTTAAAAGTTTGTCCACAAAAGTCACTAAGAATACCAAATTTTTCAATCACGCATAAGTAAATTATTGATATGTGAAGAAGCTTGTAGTTGAATTTAGGACACTTATGTCTACAATCAAGTGTATAAGTAAATGTGACATCTATGTAGATATTATACAACCCAACAACTGACTGAGATGTGAGAAAAGTGATGTTTATATTTTTAGAGTTGTTCTTTTAGAGCTCATTTGCGGTACAACACCAATAAGACGAACCGGGTCACCAAACTCATACAACTTGGTTCTATAGGTATCCAAAATTCTCCTTAATGGCCTCTAATATTCTAACTATAGGTGACAAGATGGCAGGGTAAAGGGCCAAAAAGTGCTGCATCGAGTTGGATCGACCAACAACACTTATTTTTTTTTTTCTAAAAAACAATATAAATGATTAATGTGATCACTATGAATCTGAAAACCATACTATTGCTATGATAATCCAACTTTTTGAATAAAAATTGTGTAGAGATGAGCATCAGGTACCGGGTACCAGTACCCGTACCTATTTTTCCCATTTTTCCAGATTGGTACCGGTCCGGTACTATGCTCATCCAGAAGCAAAGCACAGTGTCGCCAGTTGCGAACTCCGATGAAGCACCGTTGTTCTGGTGCTCAGCATCATCGCACTCGAAAACATAGTGTCGCCGGTTGCGAACTCCGATGAAGCACCTGGGTCGAATCTCTTTGGGCTTTGGAATTGGGCCCTTGGTTCCATTCACTACCTCCCTTCGAAGTCGATAGCCGTTCTGGACCTAATCACTCGCATAAACTGTTCCTTGTCAAAAACTAATTTTAACAAATAGTATATCAAATACTTTGGCAAGATGGATCGAAAACACCACTTACAATTCATATTTAAGAACTAAAAAAAACCACTTTCGTGTCAAACAATAAAACTTATCCCCAATCCCCATAAAAAATGAAATACTTTTATAAAGTTTGACACAAACATAAAACAAATTCACCTTTTCAAGCTTCTTTTGAGAAACAAGCCTTCTTAACCTTGCACTTAACTGTCTCCTAAAATTTGGGGGCATTTCATGTCTTTTCTACATATCACAATTCAAAAATACAACCGGTGACACATATTCTAAGCCATTATTAACATCACGTATCAACATAATGTTCAAAAAATCATATTTTGGATAGATTAGTGATTAGGTACCTCAATGAAGCTAACCATAGCACTAATATCAGATCCATTTGGATCCTTTAGGGTTGACAGTGCTTCATATTGTTTTGGTTAAAAATCATACAAGGATAATGCAACCAAATCTGATTTTGTGAGGTGTGATGCTTAGTTAAATGATCGAATATATGAACAATGACTGAATGAAATGAATGATGAACACAAGGATTTATACGAGGAAAAAGCCCTTGATCAATTAATGATCTCCGGCACAAAAAACCTCGAGTGATGGAAACTACCGATCACCAACTATATTAAATAACCAATGTTTACAAATCGGGATGATAACAAGCTTGGTACATGGATCACTATAGTGCAAAAGTGTATAATCGAAGAGAGTTCTTGAGAGCTCGAGTGTGGTGTGGTTGTGTTGCTAATAATAATAATAATGAAGCTTGTTATCCCCTTAAAAATAGAAATAATCTAACTAACAAACTATCCGAATAAGGTGCAAGTCCCCCACGATCACTATAACGGTTGAAGAGCTCATGCACGTGCAAAAATGTCAAGCATATTCCCCTGGAATCTCGGTTGGACCAAGTCCTACTCGAATACACCTGCAAACAAGTTCAAAAATGATGGAAACAATTGTTAGTATTAGGATAATAATGAGGATCCTGGATCCTTAGTCCTGCAACGTCTTCTGAGGATCCTTAATTCAAACTGAACCGAGGATCCGTGATCCAGGCCGCACTTGAGGATCCGTGATCCATATGCTATGAAATTCTATCCCTAACAATTTCCCCCAAACATGACTAGTTTATATCGAATTAGATAGTCATGTTTGAACGATTTTCGGATTAGCCGTTAGTAAGAGATATAGCCGTTACAGGCTGATGTCAGCAACAGTCACCACCTGCAACAACAATCATTATATATAGGATTAGAGATAAGGACCAAATTGCATTTAAATTCGAGACTTCTCTCCTTTAAATCCTCATCCGAAGATCCAAGCAGGTATTCTCTTCTCCCTTTCCCTTTCTCTTCTCTTCTCTGATCCTCTGTTCTTCAAAATCGATGGCGAAGATGACCCTTCGATCCCACCTGCCAGAAATCCTGATCACAATAGCCCATTGAAGAGTCAGGGTTTAACCAAAAACCCTTCAATGGAGCTATGCGGATTCACAGATCCTGATATCGATCGGTTACACCCCTGTTTCCCTGATGGCACAATATTCAGGCCCTTTGACTCCTCTACCAAGAGTGACTGTGTCTCAGACACATGGACCACTTTTCCTGCAACCCCTTTTCTGATCGGATTCACCTACCCTTTCCCTGTTCTCACACAGGGATTCTTCACACTTACTGGCTTATGCTACATACAAGCCATGCCAATGGTGTGGAGGATCCTATATACACTTGAGCACATAGTTGAGCAAGAGGGTATCGACATAGGGATATCTGAATTGAGCCAGTTATACAGTTTTGTGAGTCATGGTTCATACCGATACCTTTTCAAATCCAAACCTGACCAGCCTCACCCGATTTTGAAAGCCACCAAAAACGATGCTAACTGGAGGAATCAATTCTTCTTCATGAGGAGGGATTCTGTTCGAGATGGGAAACATCTTCCCAAAAAGTGGAACACCGATGGTAGGATATAGGATCCTTAGATTAGGATAAGCGGTAAGGAATTTTCTTTTCTTTTGAGGATAACCGATCCTTTATTTTTGTCTTTGCAGCTATAACTCTGTCACATATTCAAGAATCACCTGCCACTCAAGAGAGAATTGAAGCTTTTTGGAAGCTTGACCCTGCAATCAGAACCTACCCACCAAAATCAAAGGATCCAGTAGAGGTTTCATCAACTTCCTACACCATGTCAAGTAAGTATTCACAAATGTAAGTATATAAATGTTTGATAAAAACATAAATACTTATCTGTTTGTTATGCTTGTAGGCGCCGGAAAATCCTCAAAGTTAGCTTCTAGGTTCAGCGTAAGTGATCTTCAAGAATATGCCTCCTCAAGGTCTCTCAAAAAGGAGCTGGCTGCAAGCCCAAGCATCCCGAATTCTAAGAGCATGAGCACAAGGGACAAGGGTGCCAAAAAGAGAAAGACTGCTGAGCCCACTGAAGGCCTCCCTCTTATAGAACGCCAGCTTCAAGAATGCGTCTCCGAGGTAAGGATCCTATATCCTTAAACCTAAGCTTTCTTTTTTGAGGATAAAGGATCCTGACAGTTTACTTTCTTTGTGCAGAAACTTGCTGAGGTTCAGATCCTCCTTGATCAACATCTGGCAGAAGCTGAGCAGAAAAACCTGGACTTCCAGCAGATGTTCCTTGCCAAAGATAAAAAGATCTCTTCCCTTGAAAAATAGGTGAACCTGCTGCAGAAGGAATTGGTCTTGGCTTAGATCACAGCCCAGCAAGAGAAGGCAGAAGTCATGGAAGGGGCTAAGCTTTCCGCTACTATCGCCATGTTGAAGATCAAGCTGCAAATGGCTAAGGAGGCTGAGGATCATGCCTTTGACAGGTCTGAATGGGACCAAGAGGCTTGGAAACAGAGGTTGGCTAAGCTGGATGATGAGGATGAATCGGAGGGGGCAACAGCTGGTGAAGCCGAAGGCAGTGGAATGAAGGATCCTGAGGTGGCAGCTGGTGGTGATGGCAAAGGTGACGGTGAGAAGGTGGTGGAGGCAGCGAAGGTGTAAGCTGCATCAATGGGCGATGATGGATATTTCTAGACGCGGTTGGAGCCCATTTTTTATGGTTTTTGAATGATGGTGTTTTTATTTCAAACAATTATGGTCTGTAAATAAACAATAGTTTTTAGGGTTAAGGATCACTGATCCTTGGACAATAGGGGGTAGCAAAGGTGGATGGGTCCTTCTGTTTGTGGAGGATGAAGCCTTTGATGCCCCTCATCTTTTGATTTCCTGCATGACTTAGAACTTTTTAATATGGACACCCTTTGCTTTACCCAAGCGGACGGGCCACGTTTTGCTGGTAGATGTTTGGGTAGGCAATTTTGATAACCTCTAAAAGGGTTAAGTATGGATAAATAAATAAAACTTTAACCTTTCGACTATCTTTGTGTTGTTTATCTTTCATATATTTAACTTTCAATTGTTATTGTACAATTCTTTGAACTTACAAGTTATTAGTGAAAGTATAAAATCAGTTTATGTTAAAAAGTTTAGGATATGATCAAGGTTCAAATGTACTATAATCGAAAAGTTTAAAAAGTGAGACAATTTTAGGATCATATATCCTGTTGTCAAAGAATAAGGGTAACACTGATAAATCAAGAATAAAATTAAAGTAAATATGAATCATACCAGAGAATCCAAGTTAGGATCCTATATCCTTAACACTTACAACTGATACAATCAAAGGATAAGAATTTGTAGAAGGTTAGGATCCTGGATCCTGGATCCTTAACTGTTCAGCTCCGGAAACCTGAAATATGAGATAACTTTGGACTAAGCCAACAGTAAAAGAAGATGTTAGTATCTGGGGACAAGCCCAAAGGATCTTGTGTAAACTGGAGTATGGCCCATACTGGCGACTATCCAAACTTAGTGACATGAAGATGCCAAAACCTTAGCTAACGTGAAAACGTTAGAAACCTTAGGAACAGATGTATGGTACGTCTACCATTATGCTTAGGATCCTAAATACAGCGAGTACAATGAAATTGTCAGCCCCTAAAGCGAGTACTGGTCCCATTGCCTTTAACTGCATTAGGATAATCGTGCGCAACTGGCGAAGGTGTAAGAACCTGATTCGTAGAAGGTAGTAGATACCTTAAACTATCACACCCCGAAATTATCAGAGCTGGCGTGACTGGACTGGTATCTTCATTGCACAGCGGAAGCAAATAAGCTAAGACTTTTAGAATGCGAACGCCCACTAAGTACTCGACTCCACATGGTTCTCCTATTCCAACCGTGCCATAACTTTGAAAAGTAACCTGAGAAAGAAACATGCGAAAAATCAACATAAAGTTGAGCGAGTTCATAGTTTGTTTGCAAAGGATTTGAAATAAATCTTTTTGAATAACCGGTTTTTGAATTATTGTTGAGAAAAAGAATTTAAAATCATTTTCTTGTCATGTTATATGGAAACTCTGTATTTGTAACGCATTATATTTGCAAAAAACCTTGCTTTTGTAAACTCTTGTGTTTGTAAAACTTGTATAACCGTCAATGTCCACCCCGACATTGACAACATGCATGCATAATCCTATGCTTTGAATTTATATAGAACATGATATGTAATTTGTAAAGACGTATTGAAACTGAGTTCTGTATATGTAAGGAATACGAGATTGCTAATGGTTCGCGAGGCCACTAACATATGTAACGACATAGGAAGCCACCAAACCTAGGCATTTTTGTCGAGTTCGACTGAGACACAAAAGCACTCGTTGGTAGAAGTAGGCCAAGAGTGGGGTTGCCTGAAACCCATTAGATCTAACCCTTCTGTTCCGCGGTCTAAATGTATACGTTGACTAATGGTGCTTATGGTACCCTATTCATCACGTGATCTATGTATCATTCCTTAGTTTGATGTACCTCTTTGTACTTGTATTTTTCCGTAGTTTAGAAAACTAGAATTCGTGTGTATGTACATTTCGAAAAATACTCTTGCTTGAAAAACCGGTATAGAACATAAGCTTTTCGTAAACCATTTATGTCAGTTAAAACTTGTTTGTAAAATGGTTTAGAAATATGTAATTCATGTTTATTGAAAACTTTGTATGCTTTGCAAATGTGCATGTCTTTCCACCCCGAAAACATTTAGAAAAATTATAAAACTGTAAAAAGGTGGGGTTATGAACTCACCTGAATTGCCTTGTGCAAAGCTAGTTAATTACGACTTCGTGATTTCGTTTCCAAGATGAGACTTGCTAGTGTTCATTCTACAATATTCCTAACACGGAATATTTTATAAGTTTCTAAACAAAAGCGGTAACTAAACTACGTGTCACCGAGCTCTACCGAATCGTTAACCGAACGATTCGTTGATATGTTGTTAACTTAATAAAAACGATTAAGTTGTACTTGTTAGTTCGTTTATTGTCGGTAATAATTTAACAAGCCTTGTAAAGACTTAGTTCTCGAGAGATTTAATATACATAAATATTTATATAAAATATATACATATATCGATAAGATCGCTTGTCGTCCCGAGAAGTCGTTTGTGTATATAGGAATATTTGTATGAAAATATCATGTAACAAACTCGTACCATATATCGCGTCTTGTTTATATTCGTCAAAGTATATGTAGATGTCATTTAGGCGTTTAAAATAAATATAAAAGTTATATTTATTTAGTAAAAGAACACGAGTTGTTGTGTTTGAAAATAAATATATAGTTATATTTATTTTTATAAATGAATACGAGTCGTTTGATGTTTGAAATAAACATAATACTATGTTTATTTTTATAAAAGAATTCGTTATTGTTTGATACTTGAAATAAATGTATAAACTATATTTATTTTATAAAAAATGAATTCGTGTTGTTTAATATTTAAAATAATATAATAACTATATTTATTTGTTGTCGAAATAATTTCCGTATCGTTGTTTTCGTGAGTTGTAAGTTGTTGTCGAAAAAAATGTTTTATATTTGTATTTATAAAAGTTCTTCCGATAAAAAGTTTCGTCTTATAATAAAACGTGTTTTGTTTATGGGTTTTTTCGAAAAACGGGCTGAGTTTCCTCTGTTTTTGGACGCCCACGACAACTTATAATTTTGAAAATTCAACAAACAATTCAAACAATAATCGTTTCAACAATATATTTGTATATGTAAGCGAGTTATATGATCAGATTTACTATACGACTCCGCAAAAATATATATATAGGGGGCCGCTAGAATGAGAACCACCACGAGTTGTAAGAACCACGAGAACCGCGACCCGCGGGTGGCCGTCGGCGACGAAATTTTTTTTACACCTAGATCCGTATATTTTAGGGGGGGTGTAAAATTTTCGGTTCAAACGGCGCGCCCGAGGGGGTAGTTTTTTACGCCCAAAGTTTGGTAAAAAAATAAAGAAAAATTAAAAAAATTAAAAAAACCCAAACTTTGGGCGTAAAAAACTACCCCCTCGGGCGCGCCGTTTGAACCGAAAATTTTACACCCCCCCTAAAATATACGGATCTAGGTGTAAAAAAAATTTCGTCGCCGACGGCCACCCGCGGGACGCGGTTCTCGTGGTTCTTACAACTCGTGGTGGTTCTCATTCTAGCGATCCCCTATATATATATATATATATATATAACTATCTCATTAACCGATTCGATCCAAGAACTCGTTTTCACTCGTTAATAAATAAAACTTATGTAAATAACGTTATAAGTTGCACCATAAATTCTTTACCCATCTTCGCGTCGAGTCCTTGACCCTTTGACTGTGTTGACCGAGACTGAGTTGACCGAGTTGACTCACTGAGTTGACCAGTCTTGACCGAGTTGACTCGGTTCGACCGAGTTGACCCGACCCGTTTCGAAATCTGACCCGAATCGGCTGACTCGAACCAAACTGTTGACCTGAACCGCTGACCTGAACGCTGAGTTGAATCGGTGACTGAGTTGACTCGGTGACTGAGTTGACTCGCTGACTGAGTCAACTAAACCGCCTGACCAAACCGAACCATGACTAGAACCGCTCATAACTCAGATCTGAGCCTGAAGCTTGATGTAACACCCCGTGTTTTCATAAGTGAAAGTCAAAGTCAAGGTCAAAGTCAACGACCGATTTCGCGCGACTCGACTCGTAGAAATGTTTTTATTTTAATTATATTATGTGGAGTAAGTGTCGTACATTGCAATAATCGACTCGTGTTAATCGTATTCCAATCGACCTACGACTGTGATTCATAGGCAGTAACAATGCGATAAAGTTAAACGACTAATGATCAAGCAATGCTAATCGAATCGACATCGAATCGTAACTCGAGCAGTGTATTTTACTTGTGTTTATACGTGTGTGTGTGCCTTACGTGTTACCTGTGCATGTTTATTTTATGTTATGTGGTGTTAATCAAGCGAACTCAATCGAAACCCGAAGTCTAACTCGAATACAAACGAACCCGAATCCGAATCCCGATCAAACCATGTCGTATATGAAGTAGTTGGGACTAAAATAAATTTGACTAGGAAACCCTATCGAATCGTTCGCAATCGAAGCCGAAGTGTCATCGCACCAAACGCACCAAATCAGGCGACAACCGAACGGATGGTCAGTCCGCACGGATTGCCAATCCGGACTGATGACCAATCCGGACGGATAGCCTATCCAGGTTACGTGCCATCCGCACGGCTCACCCTTTCCCCTTTTAGCATCCTATAAATACACGGGTCACTCTCCAACCTTTCCACTTTTGGCAAGTGACGTCCGAACCGCACGCATTCTTCACCTTTTCTCAGATTTCTCTCGATCCAGGTAAGATCTTGCTCTAATTCTTGTACATCCTTGATCACTACACAATTCTACACCTTTCCATCTTTCAAATCTCAACTTTTAACCATGAAATCATTAAGATTCGAGGTATTCTCGGGTGACGTCATCATGAAGTTCTCATGAACTTCAAGCTTGACCTCATTCCACCAAGAATAACTCAGATCTAAACGATTTCCACAAGATTTCACAACAACTTCACCTAGATCTAAACTTTTCTAAGGATAAAAGAGTTGAAAGAAATAAACTCAAATTCTCCTCCTTTTACCCTTAAAATCAGTACGAATCTGATCGGTTCTAGTATTCTACTCGTTAATAGTGATGCACTAGTCCTAGATCTGGATTCTACCCACCAGACACCTGATTACGGGGTCAACCGGAATGACCGTTCTGAGTCGCCGACAGGCCAAGTTAGGGTGGTTCCTGACCGGTCTAGTCATGCGGGTGAGAATACAATTCCAAGTGGTTGCCACGTAATCAGAACGTCTCGATAAAACGATAACAGCAACCAAGAGTCGACGGATGGAACAACCAGAACGAGAGGCTGTCCGCACGGACGAGCTGTCAGCCCGGACAGGCTATCCGGACGGGTTACTCTTCATGGATTACTCTTCAGATCATGAGATACTAAGACCTTGAACACATTCAAACCAAGTTCATCCGCACGGACAGACTATCCGGACGAATTGTCTTGTCCGCACGGACAGCTACCCGGACGGATTACTACTCTCCGTACGGATTACCATCCGGGCGGATTACCTAATCCACTTAGTGACTCAGCCTTAAAGACGTTGTCCGCACGGACTGCCATCCGGATGGATTGTTGTCCACGCGACCGGCTTGAAGGGTAGAGGTACTTAGGTGTTTTCTAAATGCTACAACGAAAACTTCAAAGCACAAGCCATCATACACAAACACATCTCACACTTAGGAAGAAACAATCCACTCGAAAGGATATCCGCATGAGTAAGTTGTCCGTACGAATAAGTCATCCGCACGAGTAAGTAATCCGGACGGATTACCACTCGCACGGATAACCAATCCGGACAGACTCCCACTCGCACGGATAACTAATCCGCACGAGTAGCTAATCCGGACGGAATGCCAACCGGACGGATAACTCCCTCGCACGGATCACAAATCCGCACGATCAGCCATCCTAACCACTCTCACTTTGTACTGTTTTGCGTGCCACTTATCCTTACGTTATCGAATCTATTCAGGCTAACCGTACTCGCTGAAAAGCGCTCCCTTCAATCCATAATCGCTGTGAGTATACTCGAACCCTTTTTGCTTTAGCACTTTTGGGTGTTACATACGTTACGAATATTCAAACTACAACAATCACACTACTCAAGCTATTTTAACGCTAAACCATTTACGCATGTTATACGTGGCTTATGAATGCTTGTTTGTTATGTTTACACATGGAATGCTGTCTACCTGCCTTAGCAACGATAGTACTATAGTTTGGACTCAGCACCCGTTCACACGGGGGTTGTTAAGGATCTTTTACTTGCATGGATTACGGTGGTAATCATGTATTGCGAACTGCCTCGGGCAGTCAACCCGCAGTCATTGGTATCGATGGATCTATGTCGATAACTAACGTGCTTCATTTCACTATGTGTACGTGCTGGTTATGCGTAAACGAATTCGAACTCTATTATGCTATTATCAAACTTGTATGCTCACCTTTACATTCTATGTATTGACTTTACTTTAACGTATGTGACAGGTGCTTAGGTTGCTTGTTTGCTTCTTATGCTGTGATGAAATTGAAGCTAGGAACTGGAGTCCTAGAAACCAACGAATAAATTGTCATGTTTAAACCTGAGTTGTCGGAACATAATATTTGTCTTGATGCTTTGTCTGTAATAACTATTTAACTGTTTGAGATACGGTATGTGACGTATTATTTAATTTAAATTGTAATGATAGTTGTTATGGAAACTTCTTGACAATCTGTTTCGCTCAGTGCCGCGCCCCGATGATTCCGCCATCGGTTGGGGTGTGACAGATTGGTATCAGAGCCATAACTATAGGGAATTAGGCAAGACTCGACCTAGTCCGGGTCGAAGTCTTAGAGACCTAGTCTATAGTTAAGAACCAACAGACCAACTCACGCGTATGCGTAAACTCGCCACTATCACTCGCTCTTTTCTACCACTGCACTCAAATTTTCAAGTTATGAATGGGTAACGAAGCCGAGAATAGGTGTGAAGACCGCAAACTCTCGACTAAAGTTGCCTAATCAGCTTGCGTTTTCGCTACAAACGAGGAGAATCATACCAAATTAGGAGTGAAATCCATATTTTGATGAATAATCTCCTCAAATTTTATCAAGAACAAGGACGGAAGTTGCAAGATAGGGGTGAAACCCTAACCTTGACGACTCGTCCTGCTTCTGTACAAAAACTTCCACCAGAGTTTCGATGGACTCCAACGATCTGAAGACACAATATAACCAATGGGAATTGCGCCAACGCCCAAGACTCGAGGCAAAGGCATAGTCCTGGAGGTGATTGTGCACACAGGATCCTTGTGAATAGTCGAACCACTTTGGTTAGTCGAAGTCTACTAGCCGCAGACAATCTATTCTCGATTTTATGTGTTTCAATTTTTGTCGCTTTTATGAGAATTACGTGTTTTGTGCTTATTTATTTACGTTTGAGGTACTACCGGTTTCAATCTAATGCTTTTAGCCTTGGCTACTCACACAACACGTCATTAACAAATCGACAATAGAGGCATTCAGAATGCTTTGTATGCTCGTATATACCTCTAGTGACTAAGGCATGTGTGTTTTGCTATTGTGCTTACATGTTTAGGAATATTGTGATTATGTGCTCTATGTGTTATGTGATTTTTGTGCAATTCTGTGATTTTGTGACTATATGCGTTTACATGGTACGTGTTACTGAGCTTTAGTAATAGTAGACGTGTGAGGTGAGATTCGAATACATGTGTTGAGTTCCGTGGCGATGTCTATTGGAGACAATGTCGTCTGGATCTCGTCATACACTCTCACGTCAAGAAAAGAGGGACAGACGTCTTGCTTCTATTATCGCGAAAAGTGTAGCAAAGGCTGTGAGCGACGCCTATGAGAATGCCAGCAAATCATCCGAGGAGTCAAGGACTGAAGGTCCTAAAGCTGCCGCAAGACCTTTCAGTTTCAAACAATTCAAGTCGTGTGGGCCGAAAGAATTCACAGGTGAAGGAGGTCCTACTGCACTATTTCACTGGTTTGACTCTATCGAGGTTACTCTGCGACAGAGTGGCTGCCCTGATGACCTTCGAACTCTGAACGCTACCGGCGTCTTTCAGTCCCGTGCTTTGGACTGGTGGACAGCCGAGAGGAACAAGAGAGGGAATGATACAGCTTACGGTCTGTCGTGGGACGAGGTCAAGGAAGTCATGCTAGAGGAATTCTGCCCTCCTCACGAACGTCAAAAGCTCGAAGATGAATTCTGGCACATACAACAGAAGGACGGAGACAATGCTGGTCTCACTGCTCGTTTTAAACAGCTCAGCATTATCTGTCCCGACCAGGTCAAGACTCCCGAGATGACCATCAAGAAGTACATCCGAGCTTTGCCCGACTGCGTTGCTGATTTCGTGCAAGCGGCTAAGACTACCACGATCGAGGAAACCTACCTACTAGCCGCGGAAATCAATGACAAAAGGGTTAAGGCTGGGGTGTGGGATAAAACTTCCAAGCATCTGCATCAAGCTACCGCTACTGCACC
Organism: Helianthus tuberosus; assembly: GCA_030545235.1. Taxonomy (NCBI): domain Eukaryota; kingdom Viridiplantae; phylum Streptophyta; class Magnoliopsida; order Asterales; family Asteraceae; genus Helianthus; species Helianthus tuberosus. Next base: position 138,692,150 of record CM060426.1, on the reverse strand, counting down.
AACTGCTGAACCTACCTCATCAAGCAGCAAGAGAAAGAACAAGAGAAAGAGCAACCCCACCAACAAGAACTGTGCGATCACTGCTGCACCGGTTCAAACCGTACCCGCTCAACAACGCCAAGTGGCAGCGCCTGTGGCCAATGCACCGCCTGCTAAGCGTGCATATACTGGACCGCACCCACTCTGCCCTACTTGCACCTATCATCACCCGACTGCTATCCAATGCCGCTTTTGTGCTCACTTCAATGTGTACGGCCACTTTACCGCCAACTGCCGTATTCGTCAAGCTCCTGCCAATCAAGCTCTACTCACTGCCCCACAGGGTCAACAAGCTCCTCCGGCACCCGCAGTTAAGGCCAGAGCCTGCTTCACGTGTGGCGACCCGAATCATTTCGCCAACATGTGCCCGAACAGGGTAGTGAAACAAGAACCGCAACAGCAGCAGCCACAGCAACAACAACAACAGGCAGCACGCGCCAGAACTTTCAATCTTAACGTGCGTCAAGCTCAGGCCGACAACAACGTGGTCAATGGTACGTTCCTCGTGAATGGTATTTATGCTTCATGTTTGTTTGATACTGGAGCGGATAATTGCTTTGTGTCGTTCGAATTTGAGAAACTCCTTAGTCGTAGACGTTCCAAACTCTCCTCGGCATTCGAAGTTGAAGTCGCTACCGGAATAACCGTCGCTGTAAACTCTGTTATTCGTGATTGCACTCTTGTGCTCAACAATCACATCTTCTCAGTCGACCTCATTCCGATGCAACTCGGAAGTTTCGACGTCATAGTAGGCATGGACTTCCTTCGAGAAAACCATGCCGAAGTTGTGTGCTTCGATAAGATGATTCGTTTTTCGCTCGCAAATGGTGATTCATTGCGCGTTTATGGTGATATTACTTCGAGGGGTCTCAAGCTTATGTCATGCCTACAAGCTAGCAAGTATCTCCGCAAGGAATACAGGGCTTTCTTGGCTAACGTCGTAGCAGCGGAGAAGGAAAAGAAAGAGAAGAAGGAAGTAAAAGACGTTCCTGTGGTTCGGGAATTCCCTCAAGTTTTTCCAGAGGACCTTCCCGGGCTACCTCCAAAACGCGATATTGATTTTCGCATTGATCTCATTCCTGGAGCTAATCCTACCGCCAGAGCTCCTTACCGCCTCGCGCCGTCCGAAATGCGCGAACTCTCAACCCAACTCCAGGAATTACTTGAGAAAGGCTTCATTCGCCCGAGCACCTCTCCTTGGGGCGCACCAGTCCTTTTCGTCAAAAAGAAGGACGGGTCGTTCCGGATGTGCATCGACTACCGGGAATTGAATAAGTTGACTATCAAGAACCGCTATCATCTGCCTCGAATCGACGATTTGTTTGATCAGCTACAAGGCGCTACGTGTTTCTCGAAGATCGATCTATGTTCCGGTTATCATCAGCTGCGTATACAAGAGGAGGATATACCCAAAACCGCGTTTCGTACTCGTTACGGCCATTACGAATTCGTTGTCATGCCTTTTGGTCTAACAAACGCACCAGCAGTTTTCATGGATCTGATGAATCGCGTGTGTAAACCATATCTCAACCGTTTCGTCATCGTGTTCATCGACGATGTCTTGATCTATTCCAAAACGAGAGCCGAACACGCGCAACATCTACGTTTGGTTCTCGAGTTACTCCAGGGGAACCAACTCTACGCCAAATTCTCCAAGTGCGAGTTTTGGTTGGGGGAAGTTCAGTTTCTGGGTCACATTGTAAATAGTCAGGGTATTCACGTCGATCCGGCGAAGATTGAAGCTGTTAAGAGCTGGGTTACGCCTAAGAACCCGTCTGAAGTCCGCTCCTTTCTCGGGCTAGCGGGCTATTATCGACGATTTATCGAAGGATTCTTGAAGATTGCTGTACCACTTACCTCACTCACGCATAAGGACCAGCCTTTTGTCTGGGGGACCAAACAAGAGTCTGCCTTTCGAACCCTTAAACACATGCTTTGCAATGCTCCTGTTCTCACACTACCCGACGGAAACGATAATTTCATTGTCTACTGTGATGCTTCCAACCTTGGTCTCGGTTGTGTCCTAATGCAACGAGACAAGGTCATAGCTTACGCATCTCGTCAGCTCAAAGTCCACGAGAAGAACTATACAACCCACGATCTCGAGCTAGGCGCAGTTTTTTTTGCATTAAAGATTTGGCGACACTACCTGTATGGTACAAGGTGTACGATCTTCACCGATCATAAGAGCCTACAACACATCTTTAATCAGAGGGAACTAAATATGCGTCAACGCCGGTGGGTAGAACTTCTCAACGATTACGACTGTGAGATTCGTTATCACCCAGGCAAAGCAAATGTTGTTGCCGACGCACTTAGCAGACGGAGCTATCTTCTTAGCACTCGTAATGTTCAAGCCCAGCACAACCTCGAAGCTCTCATCCGCGACGCCCAACATGCATGCTTCAACGAACGCACTTTGAAGAAAGAAAGAATATACCACGATGGAGCCCAGCTTGTGAGCAAACCAAATGGGATATTCCACTTCTTAGACCGAATTTGGATTCCCAAGCGAACCAATTTGTGACAGATTATCATGGATGAAGCCTACAAATCCCGATACTCTATCCATCCCGGTGCTGACAAAATGTACCATGATCTTCGCTATAGGTACTGGTGGCCGGGTATGAAACGGGATATCGCTCTCTATGTCGGAAAATGCCTAACCTGTGCTAGGATCAAGGCTGAACATCAGAGACCCTCTGGCTTGCTCGAACAACCTCCAATCCCCATGTGGAAGTGGGAGAGTATAGCCATGGATTTCGTAACCAAGCTTCCAACCACGTCATCAGGTCACGACAGCATTTGGGTTGTTATTGACCGTTTGACTAAATCAGCTCACTTTCTGCCAATACGAGAAGACTACAAGGTGGAACGATTAGCCCGAATCTACACCGACGAGATCATTTGTCGACATGGAACGCCTCGTGACATCATCTCTGATCGTGACGCTCGGTTTACTTCACGATTGTGGGAAACATTCCAAACGGCACTCGGTACAACGCTTAATTTAAGTACTGCGTTCCACCCACAAACCGACGGTCAGACTGAAAGAACGATTCGTACTCTTGAAGACATGCTCCGTTCGTGTGTTCTAGACTTCGGTGGTAATTGGGATAGACACCTTCCGTTAGTCGAATTCTCGTATAACAACAGCTATCAGGCCAGCATTCAGATGGCACCTTTCGAAGCGTTATATGGAAGAAGATGTCGATCGCCTATTGTATGGCACGAGATCGGTCACTCGCAACTAACCGGTCCGGAGCTGCTACAAGAAACGACAGACAAAATTTTCCAGATTCGAGACAACTTAGCGAAAGCTCGAGATAGACAGAAAGTTTACGCCGATAAAAAGCGCAAGCCCCGGGAATTTGGCGTTGGTGACTACGTACTCCTAAAGGTATCACCTTGGAAGGGTGTAGTCCGATTCGGCAAGAAGGGAAAACTCGCGCCTCGATATGTTGGACCTTTTAAGATTCTGGAAAGGATCGGAAAAGTCGCCTACAGACTCGAATTACCGGAGGAACTTAGCAATGTCCACCCGACTTTCCACGTTTCGAACCTCCGAAAGTGCATCGCCGACCACGATTTACATGTCTCTCTAGACGATCTGCAAGTGAACGAAACATTACACTTCGTGGAGAAGCCTATTGAAATCATGGATCGCCAAACCAAGCAACTCAGGCGCTCACGCATTCCTATTGTGAAGGTCCAGTGGGAAGGCAAACGAGGCGCGGAGTTCACTTGGGAACTCGAAAGCGATATGAAGGCTAAGTACCCGCAGTTGTTCAGCGAGTAAGGCTAGAGAGAGAAACTAGAGAGAGAAAGTTCTAGAGGGAGAAAGTGCTCACGTGATTCAAGTTCTGTACGATTTTAGATCTAATCAATAGAATCACGGTTATTGTACATTCTTGTGTTCGGTCACACACGTTCACGGATTCCGCACGACTCAAAGTCAACACGGATTTGTTATCCGCACGGATTGCCATCCGTACGGTGAACATCAACAGCAACATTCAACATTTTTTTTAACGAACTCAGATTTCTCGCAAACGGCTTCGAATCAAGATCTGAAACTTTGTAGGCTTATAGATCAGTGAATTTCGCATAACATATCCAAATTTTATCCGATTTTAACCATAAAAAGTCGATTAATTTGACGATTTTCAGTGGTCTAAACGAAAGGCGCTCACATATGATCCACGGTTAGTTACGACTTTCAGCTTAATTTCGGGACGAAATTCCCTAAACAAGAGGAGGCTGTAACACCCCGTGTTTTCATAAGTGAAAGTCAAAGTCAAGGTCAAAGTCAACGACCGATTTCGCGTGACTCGACTCGTAGAAATGTTTTTATTTTAATTATATTATGTGGAGTAAGTGTCGTACATTGCAATAATCGACTCGTGTTAATCGTATTCCAATCGACCTACGACTGTGATTCATAGGCAGTAACAATGCGATAAAGTTAAACGACTAATGATCAAGCAATGCTAATCGAATCGACATCGAATCGTAACTCGAGCAGTGTATTTTACTTGCGTTTATACGTGTGTGTGTGCCTTACGTGTTACCTGTGCATGTTTATTTTATGTTATGTGGTGTTAATCAAGCGAACTCAATCGAAACCCGAAGTCTAACTCGAATACAAACGAACCCGAATCCGAATCCCGATCAAACCATGTCGTATATGAAGTAGTTGGGACTAAAAGAAATTTGACTAGGAAACCCTATCGAATCGTTCGCAATCGAAGCCGAAGTGTCATCGCACCAAACGCACCAAATCAGGCGACAACCGAACGGATGGTCAATCCGCACGGATTGCCAATCTGCACGGATTGCCAATCCGGACGGATAGCCTATCCGGGTTACGTGCCATCCGCACGGCTCACCCTTTCCCCTTTTAGCATCCTATAAATACACGGGTCACTCTCCAACCTTTCCACTTTTGGCAAGTGACGTCCGAACCGTACGCATTCTTCACCTTTTCTCAGATTTCTCTCGATCCAGGTAAGATCTTGCTCTAATTCTTGTACATCCTTGATCACTACACAATTCTACACCTTTCCATCTTTCAAATCTCAACTTTTAACCATGAAATCATCAAGATTCGAGGTATTCTCGGGTGACGTCATCATGAAGTTCTCATGAACTTCAAGCTTGACCTCATTCCACCAAGAATAACTCAGATCTAAACGATTTCCACAAGATTTCACAACAACTTCACCTAGATCTAAACTTTTCTAAGGATAAAAGAGTTGAAAGAAATAAACTCAAATTCTCCTCCTTTTACCCTTAAAATCAGTACGAATCTGATCGGTTCTAGTATTCTACTCGTTAATAGTGATGCACTAGTCCTAGATCTGGATTCTACCCACCAGACACCTGATTATGGGGTCAACCGGAATGACCGTTCTGAGTCGCCGACAGGCCAAGTTAGGGTGGTTCCTGACCGGTCTAGTCATGCGGGTGAGAATACAATTCCAAGTGGTTGCCACGTAATCAGAACGTCTCGATAAAACGATAACAGCAACCAAGAGTAGACGGATGGAACAACCAGAACGAGAGGCTGTCCGCACGAACAAGCTGTCCGCACGGACGAGCTGTCCGCACGGACAGGCTATCCGGACGGGTTGTCACCCAGACGAGCTACCCTTGGGACCCACTTTCCAAACAAGGTTTGAGTATCGACGAATGAGCAATCCGGACGAACTACCTCGGAATGGATTACTCTTTAGATCATGAGATACTAAGACCTTGAACACATTCAAACCAAGTTCATCCGCACGGACCAGTTGTCCGCACGGACCAGTTGTCCGCACGGACAGACTATCCGGACGGATTGTCTTGTCCGCACGGACAGCTACCCGGACGGATTACTACTCTCCGTACGGATTACCATCCGGGCGGATTACCTAATCCACTTAGTGACTCAGCCTTAAAGACGTTGTCCGCACGGACTGCCATCCGGACGGATTGTTGTCCGCGCGACCGGCTTGAAGGGTAGAGGTACTTAGGTGTTTTCTAAATGCTACAACGAAAACTTCAAAGCACAAGCCATCATACACAAACACATCTCACACTTAGGAAGAAACAATCCACTCGAAAGGATATCCGCATGAGTAAGTTGTCCGTACGAATAAGTCATCCGCACGAGTAAGTAATCCGGATGGATTACCACTCACACGGATAACCAATCCGGACAGACTCCCACTCGCACGGATAACTAATCCGCACGAGTAGCTAATCCGGACGGAATGCCAACCGGATGGATAACTCCCTCGCATGGATTACAAATCCGCATGATCAGCCATCCTAACCACTCTCACTTTGTACTGTTTTGCGTGCCACTTATCCTTACGTTATCGAATCTATTCAGGCTAACCGTACTCGCTGAAAAGCGCTCCCTTCAATCCATAATCGCTGTGAGTATACTCGAACCCTTTTTGCTTTAGCACTTTTGGGTGTTACATACGTTACGAATATTCAAACTACAACAATCACACTACTCAAGCTATTTTAACGCTAAACCATTTACGCATGTTATACGTGGCTTATGAATGCTTGTTGTTATGTTTACACATGGAATGCTGTCTACCTGCCTTAGCAACGATAGTACTATAGTTTGGACTCAGCACCCGTTCACACGGGGGTTGTTAAGGATCTTTTACTTGCATGGATTACGGTGGTAATCATGTATTACGAACTGCCTCGGGCAGTCAACCCGCAGTCATTGGTATCGATGGATCTTTGTCTATAACTAACGTGCTTCATTTCACTATGTGTACGTGCTGGTTATGCGTAAACGAATTCGAACTCTATTATGCTATTATCAAACTTGTATGCTCACCTTTACATTCTATGTATTGACTTTACTTTAACGTATGTGACAGGTGCTTAGGTTGCTTGTTTGCTTCTTATGCTGTGATGAAATTGAAGCTAGGAACTGGAGTCCTAGAAACCAACGAATAAATTGTCATGTTTAAACCTGAGTTGTCGGAACAGAATATTTGTCTTGATGCTTTGTCTGTAATAACTATTTAACTGTTTGAGATACAGTATGTGACGTATTATTTAATTTAAATGGTAATGATAGTTGTTATGGAAACTTCTGGACAATCTGTTTCGCTCAGTGCCGCGCCCCGATGATTCCGCCATCGGTTGGGGTGTGACACTTGAACCCATCTGAAGCCAAACCTGAAATCAGACCCGCTGACCCCGAACAGAAACCGAAATCAGGCTTGAAACATCACGATCATCATCACCGGACCCCAATAACGTCATCTAACAAAAGAAATGGAGATGAACATGGGAGGAGGAGTCTTACCGTGAAACTCGACGGATAATGTCAAGGACCGCCGGATAAATGGACCGACTGGTGGTCCGAGTCTTTGTCCGCCAGATCTCTCTCTCTTCTCGATCTCTCCATCTTCCTCCGTCTTGTTGCCTGGTTCCGCCGCTACGCCACCGTACGCCGACGGTTCACCGCCGTCGGGTCGTCATTAGAAAGGGGGGGGTGTTTGGTGTGTGGGTGTTGAATGAAGAAGCATAGAGGGTGTCGGAGGGTAGATCGGAGAGAAAGGGGGCTATACGCGCCATCACGCGCCCGAAAAGGGAGTCGTCGGAGTTCGCCGCCGTGGCTCCGACCGGCTCCGCCAGGTGTTCGCCAGAGAGGGAGAGAGAGCATTTGTGGGTGTGCGTGTTTTGTTGTAAATGAGAATTCTGACTAACATTGAGTATTTATATTAAAAATTTGGTTAGTGGGCTTTGGGCTTTGGCCTAGGGCCCACAAGCCCAATCCCCGCGTTTAAGTGGCCCGAAATTCTCTACGAGACCCGTTTTCGCAACCCAAACCCTTCGTAATGTCGTAAAACATAATGTTAGTATCAAAACACATAAATTAGGGTCGGTTGCCGTTGTTCGTCGCGTTTAGTCGTCGGTTGCGTAAAAACGCGTAAAATGCTTTGTGTATCGTTTTTAATCCGTTTTTCGATCCGGTTTCGAACATAGTTACTAAAATTTAATTACGAAGCTAGAATATTTCGTAAAAAATTAATATTTGTCGGCGTTGTCAGTATTTTGTTCTGTTTTAAATTAGTAGTCGCTTAATATTTCGCAGATTTCCCGCAGACCATCATACGCGTACTGTAGAACAGCATAGGCATTCCTTAGCTTACTGAGGCCCTAATTAAGTTAATTTGCACCGTAAACACTATTTATTGTCGCGTAAATCGCCTGTTAATCACCTAATTAAAGGCGTAAACTACCGGTTGTCACATAAACTGGGGACAAGCCCAATAAACTGGGGATAAACCCAAAACTTAGGAGATTTCTGTGGATACTGGATCCTTTCTCATAGATGCACTAACTTCTGCAAAACTCATAACTTAGTGAAAAAGCGTAAAGGATCCTGGATCCTTCTCCTTATAATCAAGTAAATTAAAGGATTAGATAAATCGAAATCAGATCATTACCAGAATGAGGATCATAAATCCCCTAAGGATCCTTAATGTGTGTCAGATATGAAGATGGCCAAGGATCATGGATCCTTCTTACATGAAGTATCTCTTTAAGTGGACAGCATTCCAAGCTCTTGGCAGCAAATCACCTTCCATTGTTAGTAAACGATATGCCCCCTTTCCTGCCTCAGCTTCAATAAGATAGGGGCCTTCCCACTTTGGTGCTAATTTGCCATCAGTAGGATTTGTGGTGTTTTGGAATGCTTTCCTCAACACCATGTCACCAACTGGAAACTTTCTGATCCTGACATTCTTGTTATAAGCTCAAGCCATCCTTTGTTGATAGCTAGCCAATCTTATCCTTGGCGAATCCCTGAGTTCTTCTATGGTATCCATGTCTTGAACCAAGTTTTCAGCATTTCCTTCAGGATCACGGATGCTTGTTCTTGCAGTAGGGACTACCATCTCTGTAGGGATCACCGATTCAACTCCAAACACTAAAGAAAATGGAGTCTGGCCAGTAGCATTCTTGGGGAGTTGTTCTATCAGCCCATAACACATAAGGTAGCTCTTCTGCCCATTTTCCCTTTTTGGATCCAAGCTTCTTCTTCAAGATATTGCTATGTCTCTGACAAGCATCACACTTCTTTGCATAGTCCACAACATCCTTCTTCATAGTAGTCCAATAGTATCCTGTCCTAAGGATCCTTGTGAACAGTGCTCTGCCCCCAGTGTGGTTTCCACAATCTCCTTCATGAAAATCCTTTAGAACTTCTTGAATTTCAGGATCCTCGATGCACCTTAGATATGGACCTGCAAGAGATCGTTTATATAACATGTTATTTAGTATTGTAAATTGAGATACCTTGACTTTGAAAGCTCTAGGATTTCCTCCTGTAGGAATCTCTCCATGTTGTATATATCTCATGATTGGAAGGATCCAGGATCCTGAATTTGACTGTGCACGATCACTAGGTATGATTGCAGAATCCTCTACTATCTCCATAGCTGTGTGATCCTCAATAGTAGGTGTCAAGATATGGATGATGGGAATTTTAATATCCTCTGGGATCTTCAATGATGATCCAAGGTTGGCTAAAGCATCAGCTTCTGCATTTTCTTCCCTGGGTACCTGTGTCAAACTAAAAGAAGCAAAAGAGCTTGCCAATTTCTTGACTATCTCTAGATATTTGATTAGTCTTTCACATTTAACAGCATAAGAACCATTAAAGTGGTTAGTAATTAACAATGAATCTACATGTACCTCAAGATACCTGATCCTCATGTGCTTGGTGATTTGCAAACCAACTATTAAGGCTTTATACTCAGCCTCATTATTAGTAGTTTGAAACTCACAAGCAATTGAGTGGGGTATTATGTCCCCCTGTGGCGATTTTAGTAGTATGCCTAGTCCAGTTCCTTTGACATTTGAAGCCCCACCTGTGAAGAGTATCCAAGGATCCTTAGTCTCTTCAAGCTGTTGAACTTCCAATTCAACTTCCCTTTGTAGATCACTACTGAAATCAGCCACAAAGTGTGACAACCGGTTGTTTACGCCCTTAATTACGTGATTAACAGGCGATTTACGCGACATTAAATAGTGTTTACGATGCAAATTAACTTAATTAAGCCTTTGGAGTGTCTGGGAACGCCTCGTCGACCTTACAGTGCTCATGTGACGATCTGCGAAGAAACTGCTGGAAATCTAACGGAAATAAACTGAAACTGAACAAAATACTGACAACACCGAAAAATATTAAATTTTTACGACATATTCTAGGTTCGTAATTAAATTTTAGTGTTGGTGCATATTTGTGACAACAGCTTAGATTTGGTCTTTGGATATCGTGTAATTAGTTAAACGATAAACAGTTAGCGGGTTTAGCTTTGTAATAGTTTGATTATAGAGTTTGGGCTAAACAAAACCCAGTTGGGACAAGGGTGGACGAATTGGGCTTTGCCCATGTAGGAAACCTTAGCCCAAGTAGCAAACCTTGTGTTATATAAACAAGGTTAGGCTTTAGGGTTTAGGTTAATCAGCCAAAACAGTGTTGTGTGAGAAATTTCGTGAGAGACTAGTCTTGGACGAAATTTTGTGTGGTTAGGGTTTAGATTGATTGTAATTCTTGTGAGATTGATAATCAATAGAAACTCGGTTTGAAAGTGATTTCTGTTTCTACTCATTCTGTGATATTCTGATCAAGAGGATTCCGCACTCTTGATCGGATTGACAATTCTGTGAAGATCCATACGATTTAAAGGGACCTACAATTGGTATCAGAGCATTAGGCTCTTGAAGGCTCGGTTCAGAATTGTGCTTGGCAGATTTGGGTGAAAAATTTCGAAATTGTTGAAACCTGAAATTAGGGTTTCGAAATTTTTGAGTTCTGATAATTTTTCTGCTGATTTTGTTTGTGTTTGATCGGTTTGTTTGTTTGTTTTTGCTGATTTGCAGGTTTTCAGGACAATATTTGGTTGCTTTTGAAGAGTATTTGGTTGGAATTCGAAGACTGTTCTTCGTGTTCATCATATTGTTTTTGAAAATTTACTGATATTTTGCCTTGTGATTCTGCAGGAAGGTGTTAGGAGAATCTGGGAAAAATTTTCAAAATTTTGATCAGATTAAGTTTCCAATTATACTGGTTCAGCGAATTTAAGAAGTCAGCGAATTTGCCTGATCTGCGAAATTAGCTGTACTAGCATACCTACCGGCGAAGTAAATCCAAAGGCGACTTTGGTAACCGTATAATTTTCCACAGCGAAATTATCACGGTTTCAGCAAAATTAAGCAGCGAATTTGACCTACGAAAATAACCTGCGAAATTGATCTGTCCAGCGAACTAGTCCTGCGAAATTAACCGGAGCTGTCTAGCGAAATTAAGTTATATTGACCAGCGAACTTAAACCAGCGAAATTAACAGCATAACCAACGAAATTAACAGCATATTTAAGGGGTGGAATTTTTGTTGGCAAGCGTCCCGAATTCGGTTTTCAACATTATATATCATTGGATTCGTCTTTTCGAGACGATTCTAACGGTGTAATTTGGTAACCACTGTTTTCGGAGATATTTTGTACGGTTTTACCAGTCTGTTGCGTTAAAATGTCTAACATGACGAATTTGAATGCACCTAAGATGATGAAGGTGGAGAATTATCTTACATGGAAGGACAGCTTCCAATCCTTCATTGAATATCAGGATGCACGCATGTGGATCTGTATTGAAGATGGGTACACAAACCCAACACACGATTATGAGGGCAGACCACGTAGAACAGACTATGTGAACATGCAAGAGAATGATAAAAGGATGTATGAGGCTGAAAAGAGAGCTTTGGCTGCGATAAAGACATCCTTACCTGATAGCATCAAGCATACCTTCAAAAAGTACACTAATTCAAAGGATATGTGGGATGCATTAAAAAAGCGATATCAGGGAAATGAGAGTGCCACTCAGGCATTCATGGCAGAGATAGTGCCAGTTAATGAGGCTGAAACCATTGTGAGTGATGCTGAATCTGAAGTGAAAAATGCTGAAGCAAAAGTGGATGCTGAAGTAGAGAGAGAGAGAGAGAGTGAAGCTGAACAGGTCATTGCTAATCAAACTACAAAAGTTCATGAGGAAGAGGTACGATCTAATTCTGTGTGCTTAAAATGTCGTGAACTACAGGGTGAGGTTGACAGGTTGACAACACAAAACCAAAGTCTGGTAAGCGAGATGTCTAACATAAAAGAATCAATTTTTTTGCTAAAAGAAACGAATCTTTATACTTGAAGAAGATAAAAGGTTATGAAGCTGAAATTGAAGCTTTAACCTGCAAACTAAACGAAAAACTTCAAGTCATAGACTTAGCTCATGACATGATGGCTGAGAAAACAAAAGAGATTTCTGATAAATGCAAAGAGTTGTCAGATGCACAACTCAGAATTGTTGAACTTGAAAAGAAATTGAGTCAATTCAGAGATTCGTCTTTTGTAATGAAACACATGATGGGTGGGTTAAAGAAGAGTAATGACAAGACCAGTGTGGGCTTCCAGGGCTTTAATGAAGTTCCACCTCCTCTTAGTCATGACTATTCATTCCTGCCTGATGAAAATGAGCTAATAGACTTTATGTCAACTGCACCAAGTAGTTTCGCATCAAGTCAAAGTGATGGATCTGAGAGTGATGAGGCTAAGAAGAACAATAACAGGGAACCTTTGAAAAAGAAAAATTCACCTCCTAAGAGCAAAAATCAAACTTTTGTTAAAAAGATTAATTTTGTTCAAGGTAGTGATATGAAAAACGAAACCGCTGTTATTGAAAATGAATCGAATGTAGAGTTTGCAAAAAATAAGAGCATAGAAAAATCTGAAATTAGGCAAACTGAACAAGATTCATCCAAGGGATCATCACCATCTGATAAGGGATCTACCTCAAAGACTCCAGCTAAGAAGTCTTTGAAAAGGAGATCGTGCTTCAAATGTCACACCAAAGGACATGTAGCTAGCTGTTGTCCTAACAAAAAGAGTGAAGCATAAATTAGTGAAAAACAGAGAGGAAAATCACCAGAGAAGAAAGGTGATAGTGAGGAGAAAGGCTCAAATTCTCCAAAGAAATATGCTCCTAAGCAACCAGAGAATGTTGCTGTTGGTGAAGATAAGGCTGAAAAAGGAACTCCACAAGTTCCTCGTTTTCAAAGAAATCAACCAAGATTTCAGCCTAAATCTCCACCAGGCAGATATGAGAGACCTAGAAGCAGTTCACCTAGAATGAACAATTTTAATGGAAATTCAAATAATTTCAGAAGTCAAGGTCAATATAACAATCGATACCAAAATGATGGTGATCGAACTTTTTATAACAATGGCTTTAGAAATTACAACAATAATGCTTCTTGGAATCAAAATTCAAGGTACCAAAATCAAAATTTCCAAAGGTCAAATAGTCCAAACACATATAGGAACCCTCAGGACCAAAGACCTAGTGGAAATCAAAATCAATTTCCATCAACAGGTCTGAGATCCAAGACTCCTGTTAGGAGTAATGGATATTGGATGGATGTTCTAGTAGTTGGTGAATTTGGACGACCCAAGACCATTTAGGCTTGGGTCCCCCAATCTAACTAATTTCTTAGTTGGTGCGTGCAGGAGCTGCTAAGGAGGATTATCAACTTATGTTGATAGTGGCTGCTCTAGGCACATGACGGGGGATGTGAGATTGTTGATATATATATATATATATATATATATATATATATATATATATATATATATATATTAAATGATTTAAATTGAAGTTCAAATTGTTGAGTTGATGCATTAGATAACCTGGCAGATCTTTATACTAAAGCTTTTGACAGGGCTCGCTTTGAACATTTAGTCGAACTCAACGGGATGAGGAATCCTGAATAACTGGTTTTTCATAAGAATTTTGTAAATAGTTTACTGCTTTTCTTAAAAATAAAAAATACAAAAACATTGAAAAATCAAAAACATAAAAAAATAGAAAATTAAAAATGAGTTATCACTGTGTGAAAAAGGAGAAATGATAGTACATCAGCAAGTTAGACTGTCACATTGAAAATGAATTAAATTGCTTAGGTGTGATAGCAGCTTCATCATATGATGTACCGGTAGGCAAAAAGCATGAAATAATCAACTTACCAATGTGATATAAACCTAAACGAACTGAATATGAGTGGGGAACACATCAGTGGTGTATTGTTTAATGACCTTAAATCTTGCGTTGATAGATTGCCAAAATCTGAAGTTTTGGGTCTTTATACTGTTATTTCATCTGGGGATATCAGGGGTGTCCTTCTGCTGCATCCAGATACATGCTGACCTAGACACACCCAGGATATCTTAAAAGAGCTAAAAATGCCAAAACCCTTAAATGAAGAAGCTCTCAAAGAGAGTTATTCAAATGTGCAAAATGCATAATTCGTACCAAAAATGGTATTTGTCTTAGCCCTCGTTAGATATTTTGGTCTCTTTGATGTACGGAAGTACTGACCTGTTCACCAATTATCTAAACGTTGAAAAACAAAACGGATCAATTCAGTATACTCACCTACTACGATGAATCTTTGTGCATACCTTGATCGCGGGGGTATATCCTGAAGTGGGACACACTTGTATATCAGATATAATATTACCTTAACGTATCATACGGTAATGGTACTTGAAATGTTCATGCATTTTGTTAAAGTGGACAAACATACTGGTAATCGTCTTGGACTGCTTTTCATGAAAAATTAAATAAAGAATTATCTAATAGTGTGATAGAGTTTGATTGTGCTGATATGATCTTCTTACCAGTGATTCTCACAAAAATAGAGTGTTTGTTTCTTTTATTATTTACTTGCATTTAGAAAAATATAAAAATCCAAAAAATAGTGTCCTTTTCTGTTAAAAATTCTTAACGTACGGAAAACTGTTATTCTTGGAGGAATTGTTACTGATAGGGGGAGACGGTGTTGGAAAGTGAGTTGAAAATTTTAAATCATGCGGGTTATAGGGTGTGTGATTAAAAAGTTTTGCGTATTGGTGATAAATTGAAAATGCTTAATATGTGATACAGTTTAACTATCTCTTGAATAATAATAATTTATTTAACTTCGTTGAAAAATTCTTATGGTTTCTCGAGATGTTTGTTTTATAGTATACAGATTAAAGTAGTATGTTGCTGAGAAGTTAAAGTGATGAGTTGCTGTGAAGATGAGAGTTTGATTGGATGCATGGTAGAACCTCCTTTCTACATTGCAGACAAGATAGAAGAGTTTGAAGATTGCTATACAAATGCTGAACTGGAGTTTACTCAAACGCTAAAGTTTTTGAAGATTTGGTGATTGGATGCATCAGCTTAGGGGGAGTCTCTGTTGCTGACAGAAGCTATTGAAGCTGAAGCTATCCAAAGACCAAAGACAGTGCAAGACTACATGAAGAATGCAAGACTACATGAAGATTGCAAGAAGACTGAAGACAAAGTTATTTTATGAAGCTATTGTCAAGGGGGAGTTTGTTGGTGCATATTTGTGACAACAACTTAGATTTGGTCTTTGGATATCTTGTAATTAGTTAAACGATAAACAGTTAGCGGGTTTAGCTTTGTAATAGTTTGATTATAGAGTTTGGGCTAAACAAAACCCAGTTGGGACAAGGGTGGACGAATTGGGCTTTGCCCATGTAGGAAACCTTAGCCCAAGTAGCAAACCTTGTGTTATATAAACAAGGTTAGGCTTTAGGGTTTAGGTTAATCAGCCAAAACAGTGTTGTGTGAGAAATTTCGTGAGAGACTAGTCTTGGACGAAATTTTGTGTGGTTAGGGTTTAGATTGATTGTAATTCTTGTGAGATTGATAATCAATAGAAACTCGGTTTGAAAGTGATTTCTGTTTCTACTCATTCTGTGATATTCTGATCAAGAGGATTCCGCACTCTTGATCGGATTGACAATTCTGTGAAGATCCATACGATTTAAAGGGACATACAATTGGTATCAGAGCATTAGGCTCTTGAAGGCTCGGTTCAGAATTGTGCTTGGCAGATTTGGGTGAAAAATTTCGAAATTGTTGAAACCTGAAATTAGGGTTTCGAAATTTTTGAGTTCTAATAATTTTTCTGCTGATTTTGTTTGTGTTTGATCGGTTTGTTTGTTTGTTTTTGCTAATTTGCAGGTTTTCAGGACAATATTTGGTTGCTTTTGAAGAGTATTTGGTTGGAATTCGAAGACTGTTCTTCGTGTTCATCATATTGTTTTCGAAAATTTACTGATATTTTGCCTTGTGATTCTGCAGGAAGGTGTTAGGAGAATCTGGGAAAAATTTTCAAAATTTTGATCAGATTAAGTTTCCAATTATACTGGTTCAGCGAATTTAAGAAGTCAGCGAATTTGCCTGATCTGCGAAATTAGCTGTACTAGCATACTTACCGGCGACTACAAAGTTGTTATTAAAACAAAGTTGTCTGTCCTTTAAGACTACAAATCTTTTGCCTAAATCTTCATGAGATCTCTGTAGATCTATACACACAGAACAAAAGGAAACCACATTAGTCAATACACACACGAATGAGGATAAAACCTTACCCTCTCCAATCTTATCCACTCATAATCAAACTCAAACTCAGACATCTCAATATCACCCTCATCCTCTCCGTCTCGTTCAAGAACGGCCGACAACACCCCTCCCCCCTCCGATGAACTCCAGCGACGGCAGGCGGAGCCGCCGCCTCTAACGACGGTGGCGGTGGTTAGATTTCATGGTGGTGCCGGTGATGGGAACTGATGAAGACTGAGACAAGATCAGGAGAGAGAGTGGATGCGAGAGAGAGGAGAAAACGGGAGAAAGGGGAGCGGTGCCGCCGCTCACGGCGGCGGCAGTGAACGGCGGCAGCGGCGACCCCTTATTCTTCTCCGGTAAGCTTCCGGTATAACCCCCGTCATTTCCTTTTATTTCTTGAAGATTGAGGATGAAGATGACATTGTTTGTTGCTGACAAATTCCGATTAAGATTTGGTGCAGCTGGTTCGAGTTATGGTCTGTTTCGGGTCTCGGCTTAGATCGGGTTCGGGTTAGCGGTGGTCAGATTCAGTCAACTTCAGATGCGGTTCGGCCGACTCGGTGAAACCGAGTTAACTCGGGTCAACACAGTCAAGTCGGGTCAAATCAGTTTGATGTTCGGGTCAGGTGGCTTCGGTCAGATTCAGTTTCGGTTGACTCGGTCAAGCGAGTCAACTCACCGAGTCAACTCGGTCAACCCGGTTGACTCGGTCAACTCAGCTTTTCGACATAAAAATTTGGTAAATAATTAACATCGAGATTTATATTTACGTTTGATCATAGTTTTAATGGATTACGTGAAATACGAGCTCGAACCGATCTAATACAAGTATAGTTTATATTTCAAATTATCCAACAAAATCTTATATAAATATGGTTATAGTGTTTGATAAATTGTTGAATTTTGATAAAATAACGACAACTTGTGTTATCAGGGACGTCCAAAAACAGAGGAAACTCTGCCCGTTTTTCAAGAAAATCTGTAAAAATAACGCATTTTATTATAAAATAAACTATCGGATTCAAATGATCTTTTAGAAAAACACATACAAACATATAATTACATTCGACGACACTTTATAACTTACAAAAATGACAATGACGCTAACTATTTTACAAAATAAATATAATTATTATATTTATCTCAAACGTTAAACTCGAATCCTTTTTATAAATAAATATCGTTACATATTTATTTTTGACACAAACAAATCGATTCTCTTATAAAAATAAATATAGTTATATATTTATTTTCAAACACGACAAGTCGACGATTCTTTTATAAAGTGAATATAACTTTTACATTTATATCAAACGCCTAAACGGCACATATAATACGAGTTCGTTGTATATTATTCGTAACATACACGTACGATTCCTCGGGACATCTAACGCGATTATAACAATATATTTATATATTTTTATATAAATATTTATATATTTTAACATCTTTCGAGAACTAAGTATTCCAAGACTTAGTAATCGTATCGACAATAAATGAAACTTAACGAATATAACTTAGTCATTTTCGTTAAGTTAACAATTTACCGTCAAAACGTTCGGTCAACGATTCGGTAGAGCTCGGTAACACGTAGCTTAGTTACCGCTTTTGGTTAGAATGAACGCTAGCAAGTATCATCTTGGAAACGACATCACGAAGTCGTAATTAGCTAGCTTTGCACAAGACAATTCAGGTGAGTTCATAACCCCACCTTTTTACGGTTTTACATTTTTATAAATGTTTTCGGGGTGGAAAGACATGCATTACAATATTCTAAACCATGAATTACATATTTCTAAACCATTTTACAAACAAGTTTTAACTGATACAAATGGTTTACGAAAGGTTTATGATAACTATACCGGTTTTTCAAATAAGCGTATTTTTGTAAAGTGCATATAACGCTTACTAGTTTTCTAAATTACGGGAAAATACAAGTACAAAGAGGTACATTAAACTAAGGAATGACATAATAGATCATGTCATGAATAGGGTAACATAAGCACCATTAATCAGTTACATACCATGACTGCGGAACAAAAGGTTAGATCTAATGGGTTTCAGGCAGCCACACTCTTGGTCACTCTAGTACCAAGCAGTGCTTTTGTGTCTCTAGTCGTGAATCGAAAGTCGTGGGTTCGACAGCTAAAAATGCCTATGGTTTGGATGCTTCCTATGTCGTTACATATGTTAGTAGCCTCGCGAACCATTAGCAATCTCGTATTCCTTACATATACAGAACTCAGTTTCAATACGTCTTTACAAATTACATACCATGTTCTATATAAATTCAAAGCACAGGATTATGCATGCATGTTGTCAATGTCGGGGTGGACATTGACGGTTATACAAGTTTTACAAACACAAGAGTTTACAAAAGCAAGGTTTTTGCGAATATAATGCGTTACAAATACAGAGTAAAAACGATACACGAAGCATTTTATGCGCTTTTTACGCAACCGACGACTAAACGCACAAAAAACGACTACCGACCGTATTTTATGTATTTTAATACTAAAATTTTATCTTTTGATGTTAAACAGAGTTCGGGTTTTGACAACGGGTTCGTAGGAATTACGGGTCACCTGAACGCGGGGATTGGGCTTGTGGGCCTTGGGCACAAACCCAACACCCACAAATTAAACTTACCAGTATACCTCTAATAAATCTCCATATTATTATTAAAACAAAGTTGTCTGTCCTTTAAGACTAAAAATCTTTTGCCTAAATCTTCATGAGATAACTGTAGATCTATACACACAGAAAAAAAAGGAAACCACATTAGTCAATACACACACGAATGAGGATAAAATCTTACCCTCTCCAATCTTCTCCACTCATAATCAAACTCAAACTCAGACATCTCAATCCCACCCTCATCCTCTCCGTCCCGTTCAAGAACGGCCGACAACACCCCTCCCCCCGATGAACTCCAGCGACGGCAAGCGGAGCCACCGCCTCTCACGAGGGTGGCGGTGGTGAGATTTCATGGTGGTGCCGGTGATGGGAACTGATGAAGACCGAGACAAGATCAGGAGAGAGAGTGGATGCAAGAGAGAGGAGAAAACAGGAGACAAGGGAGCGGCGTCGCCGCTCCCGGAGGCGGCAGTGAACGGCGGCAGCGGCGGCCCCTTATTCTTCTCCGGTAAGCTTCCGGTATAACCCCCATCATTTCCTTTTATTTCTTGAAGATTGAGGATGAAAATGACATTGTTTGTTGCCGACAAATTCCGATTCTGATTTGGTGCAGCTGGTTCGAGTTATGGTCTGTTTCGGGTCTCGGCTCAGATCGGGTTTGGGTTCGGGTCAGCGGTGGTCAGATTCAGTCAACTTCCGATGCGGTTCGGCCGAGTCGGTGAAACCGAGTCAACTCGGTCAAGCTCGAGTCAACTCGGGTCAACACAGTCAAGATGGGTCAAATCAGTTTGATGTTCGGGTTAGGTGGCTTCGGTCAGATTCAGTTTCGGTTGACTCGGTCAAGCGAGTCAACTCGGTCAACCCGGATGACTCGGTCAACTCAGCTTTTTGACATAAAAATTTGGTAAATAATTAACATCGAGATTTATATTTACGTTTGATCATAGTTTTAATGGATTACGTGAAATACGAGCTCGAACCGCTCTAATATAAGTATAGTTTATATTTCAAATTATCCAACAAAATCTTATATAAATATGGTTATAGTGTTTGATAAATTGTTGAGTTTTGATAAAATAACGACAACTTGTGTTGTCGGGGGCGTCCAAAAACAGAGGAAACTCTGCCCGTTTTTCAAGAAAATCTGTAAAAATAACGCGTTTTATTATAAAATAAACTATCGGATTCAAATGATCTTTTAGAAAAACACATACAAACATATAATTACATTCGACGACACTTTATAACTTACAAAAAAGACGATGACGCTAACTATTTTACAAAATAAATATAATTATTATATTTATCTCAAACGTTAAACTCGAATCCTTTTTATAAATAAATATCGTTACATATTTATTTCCGACACAAACAAATCGATTCTCTTATAAAAATAAATATAGTTATATATTTATTTTCAAACACGACAAGTCGACGATTCTTTTATAAAGTGAATATAACTTTTACATTTATTTCCAACGCCTAAACGGCACATATAATACGAGTTCGTTGTATATTATTCGTTACATACACGTACGATTCTTCGGGACATCTAACGCGATTATAACAATATGTTTATATATTTTTATATAAATATTCTTATATTTTAACATCTTTCGAGAACTAAGTATTCCATGACTTAGTAATCGTATCGACAATAAATGAAACTTAACGAATATAACTTAGTCATTTTCGTTAAGTTAACAATTTACCGTCAAATCGTTCGGTCAACGATTCGGTAGAGCTCGGTAACACGTAGCTTAGTTATCGCTTTTGGTTAGAAACTTATAAGATATTCCGTGTTAGGAATATTGTAGAATGAATGCTAGCAAGTCTCATCTTGGAAACGACATCACGAAGTCGTAATTAGCTAGCTTTGCACAAGGCAATTCAGGTGAGTTCATAACCCCACCTTTTTACGGTTTTACATTTTTATAAATGTTTTCGGGGTGGAAAGACATGCATTACAATATTCTAAACCATGAACTACATATTTCTAAACCATTTTACAAACAAGTTTTAACTGATACAAATGATTTACGAAAGGTTTATGATAACTATACCAGTTTTTCAAATAAGCGTATTTTTGTAAAGTGCATATAACGCTTACTAATGTTCTAAATTACGGGAAAATACAAGTACAAAGAGGTACATTAAACTAAGGAATGACACAATAAATCATGTCACGAATAGGGTAACATAAGCACCATTAATCAGTTACATACCAAGACCGTGGAACAAAAGGTTAGATCTAATGGGTTTCAGGCAGCCACACTCTTGGTCACTCTATTACCAAGCAGTGCTTTTGTGTCTCTAGTCGTGAATCGACAGTCGAGGATTCGATAGCTAAAAATGCCTATGGTTTGGATGCTTCCTATGTCGTTACATATGTTAGTGGCCTCGTGAACCATTAGCAATCTCGTATTTCTCACATATACAGAACTCAGTTTCAATACGTCTTTACAAATTACATACCATGTTCTATATAAATTCAAAGCACAGGATTATGCATGCATGTTTTCAATGTCGGGGTGGACATTGATGGTTATACAAGTTTTACAAACACAAGAGTTTACAAAAGCAAGGTTTTTGCGAATATAATGGGTTACAAATACAGAGGTTCCATATAACATGACAAGAAAATGATTTTAAATTCGTTTTCTCAACAATACTTCAAAAACCGGTTATTCAAAAAGATTTATTTCAAATCTTTTCCCAACAAACTATGAACTCGCTCAACTTTATGTTGATTTTTCGCATGTTTCTTTCTCAGGTTGCATTTCAAAATTGTGGCACGGTTGGAATAGGAGAACCATTGGACATTCGAGTACTTAGTGGGCGTTCGTTTCCTAGAAGTCTTAGCTTATTTGCTTCCGCTGTGCAATGAAGAAACCGGTCCAGTCACGCCAATGCTCTGATATTTCGGGGTGTGACACAAAGTCAGCCAAGGCTTGGGATTTGATGGCAGTTCTTGGTTCATATCTGTTATCATAAGCACTAAGCTTAACTACCCATTTTGCCATCCTTCCTGACATTTCAGGTTTCCTGAGAACATTCTTAATTGGAAAGTTAGTCTTATCAATAATAGCATGAGTTTCAAAATAACGGCGTAATTTAGTGGATGCCATAATCAAGGCAAGGATAAATTTTTCTAGATGAGAATACATGGACTCAGCATCAAGCAAACTTTTACTTACATAATACACAAGATGTTGGGTACCTTCATGATCCTTTACAAGGACTGCACTTACTGCCTTAGAAGAAACTGCCAAGTATAAGGATAATATATCCCCCTTTTCTAGTTTCATTAAGGCTGGAGCTGAGGATAGGTAATCCTTAAGGGCTTTGAGAGCATTCTCATGCTTTTCAGTCCACTCAAATTTCTTGTTCTTTCTCAGAATGTCATAGAATTCCTTGCATTTCTCTGATGACTTTGAGATGAACCTGTTCAAGGCTGCGATCCTTCCTGTCAATCTTTGCACATCCTTCGCATTGGCAGGAGACTTGATGTTGACAATCGCCTTGATTTGCTCTGAACTTGCCTTTATCCCTCTTTTTGTCACCATATAACCTAGAAACTTACCAGCTTTTACACCAAAGTGGCACTTGGAAGGATTCAATTTCATGTTGAATTTATCAAGGATATCAAATGCTTCTTCCAAATCTATAAGGTGATCCTCAGCTCTCTTGGACTTAACAACCATGTCATCTATATATACTTCCATCGTGTGTCCAATTTGTTCTTTAAACATCATATTGACTAGCCTTTGGTAGGTAGCACCTGCATTTCTTAGTCCAAATGGCATAGCAATATAACAATAGATACCCGTAGGGGTCATAAAGGCTACATCCTCTTGATTAGATGGTTCCATCTGAATTTGTTGGAATCCAGACGAAGCATCCATGAAAGTCAACAACCCATGACCCGCGGTAGCATCCACCATGGAGTCAATGTGGAGTAATGGGAAATGATCCTTGGGACTTGCCTTGTTTAAATCAGTGAAATCGACACATACCCTCCACTTTCCATTTTTCTTTTGAACAACAACCACATTGGCTAACCATTTTGGATACTTAGCCTCTTTAATCATACCTGCTCTGAGCAGTTTATCTACCTCCTCCTGGATGATGGCATTCATCTCAGGTGCAAACTTTTTCCTCTTTTGATGTATGGGTTTGAATGACCTGTCAATGCCAAGTTTAGAGTGATAATATCTTTAGAAATACCTGTCACGTCCTCATGCTTCCAGGCAAAGGTAGCTTTTCTCCTCTTTAGGAAGGATACTAGATCCTGTTCAACATTGTCGAGGATTGATGTACTCAAAGTAGTTTAATAAAAACAAATAAAATTAACCTAAATCTAGACTCAAAGTAATACTCTAGACTCTCTAAACCCGACTAAACTACTAAAACTACTAACCGGTAAGCGAACCGGTCGACTCTAGTAAAGCTAAGTAAGTCCGGATATCGAACCCACGAGACTCAATTAAATTACGCTAAGACTCTATCTAGTCTAAGACTGACACAACTTAACTAAATGGTTATTTGATGAGGGGGGGGGGGGGGTTACTAAAAATCCTAAAAATGCAAATAAAGATTAAACTAAATTAATTAAAACAACTAAACACGAACTTGGACGAAGACTTGAACCAGTGGCGATGAAGACTACCTAGGCTAGACGCAAGTTTAACTTGGAATGGATTTCTATTCGAAAGTATTGTGGTATGGAACCGGGATATTTTAATGCTAAACCTATTAAGACACCAACTAAGCCACTCAACCCTTCTCGAGGTGAAACTTATGGCACTACCTAGGCTCTTACGACTACCGGTTGCTAGATTTCCTTACATTCCTCTAAGTTCTTGAAAAGTGCCTTAATATGACGATCTACCTTACAGCGCAAAAGCCTAAGGCTGGTGACGGTCTTTATCACATAATAGAATCGTGCTAGGGTTTTAAATTTTGGTGAGTGTCTATATCACGTAATAAATCTTTAATTCTTTAGGGTTAATTGGCCATCAAACCTTAGAAGTAATATTCGGTAATCTCATAAAATCAAGTGTTCTACTAATATTGTCGCTTATTAATGTGGTTTATGGGTTTTCTTGAATTGTAGACGATTATGGGATTTTGATTTGGTGTATATGCGTGCTTGATATTGTTTGAATACTGATTATTGCTTCGTACGAGTCTTGGTGAAGGTCTTTATCACATAATAGAATCGTGCTAGGGTTTTAAATTTTGGTGAGTGTCTATATCACGTAATAAATCTTTAATTCTTTAGGGTTAATTGGCCATCAAACCTTAGAAGTAATATTCGGTAATCTCATAAAATCAAGTGTTCTACTAATA
The DNA here is from genome assembly GCA_030545235.1 of Helianthus tuberosus. Lineage (NCBI taxonomy): Eukaryota > Viridiplantae > Streptophyta > Magnoliopsida > Asterales > Asteraceae > Helianthus > Helianthus tuberosus. The sequence goes on along the minus strand of CM060426.1, from coordinate 138,667,622 downwards.
TTGTCGCTGTAAGGCTCGAGGTTATTAATAGGTCTCGGTTTGATATATAGTTAGGATTAGGTTTTGTAAGAAATCGATATTTAATAGACATGAGAATGATTAGGGAACTAATATCGATTTCTTACAAAACCTAATCCTAACTATATATCAAACCGAGACCTATTAATAACCTCAAGCCTTACAGCGACAATATTAGTAGAACACTTGATTTTATGAGATTACCGAATATTACTTCTAAGGTTTGATGGCCAATTAACCCTAAAGAATTAAAGATTTATTACGTGATATAGACACTCACCAAAATTTAAAACCCTAGCACGATTCTATTATGTGATAAAGACCGTCACCAAGACTCGTACGAAGCAATAATCAGTATTCAAACAATATCAAGCATGCATATACACCAAATCAAAATCCCATAATCGTCTACAATTCAAGAAAACCCATAAATCACATTAATAACGAATAAAAATCCAAACTTTATTAAACCATTGTCAAAAGCCTAGGTAGTAATGAAAGATTTAGCCACTAAACATGATCAGTAACATAATAACAATCTTTAACAATTCTGAATTCATCGTATAACAACTTAAAACGAACGAAAACGAAAGAAACAGGAAGATTGAACCCGTAATCTTCACTTTCGAGCGCTCCAAAGTGTTACCCGAATGATTCCAAGCAACCGAGCACTTCCGAATGCTTCAAATAGCCTCTAATGATCGTCCAAGAAGTCCCAAATTCGCTCATCCTCGGCTGTTGACGAATGTGATGATTATATAAGTTCAAAAACCCTACTAGTCGTTTGTTTACGAAGTCGGCGCTGAAAGTTCATGTTCTCGCGGCCCGCGTAATATATGGGCTTAAGTGTACGCGGATCGTTTAGCTCCTATCTTCAAAAACCATTTTTAAGCTTTGGCAGGGCACGTAAGAAGTTATGGAAGTCTACGCGACCCGCCTGGAAACTCCAGAATCAATTTTTCACCTCGTTTTTGCTCCTGAGCTTCCGTTTTCCGATCCGACACTTTGCTTTTCGAGATTTTAACTCGTTTCTGCTTATTTCGGCTGAAAGGACCTGGAAAACATAATTATATCAATAGTATGTACAATCTACACTAAAACGGAACTAAAACGACTAACTAACGACTAAAAACGGACTCGAATAAAGATGTATTTTACAATATATCAAATATCCCCACACTTATCATTTTTTCGTCCTCGAAAAAGAATTATGCATAACGGAATCATAGTCGGAATAATCATTCGGGACAAAAGCTTAATTTATTTATTAAAACCGAAACTTGTGTTAGCCGCGATTGCAAGTATTTTGATCCTCTTAAACCCAAACCCGGTTCCAAGCCCTTATCATGCAATTTTAGTTCAAGTGCGGTCAATCTACCTAGGGTCTCACGCTAAGAATCGCAAGTCCACCTAATCACCCCTCAAGCTTATAGGAAAAAAGAACAACCACTGGGTTATTTCCCAACCGCCTTATACCAAGATCAAGAGAGTTTAGAATCAAATCTATTCTTATTTTTGTTTCCTCATCATTTTTTTTTCTTTTCATCACTTTTTCATTTTTTTTCTTTTTTCGAGCGTAGACGTTGCTTTCCCTAACCCAGAAGCATTTCGGCTGTAGAGTCGCTATCCCCAACTCAGATTACTTAGGCTTCGATACTTTTTATTTGCAAGTTCGATTTCACACATCCTAGAGGTATTCCGGTTGTAGAGTCGCTATCCCCAACCAAGACTACATAGAAATGCGCTACTTTCATTTAGTTTCTAGCTCTTTTTTTTTCTATTTTTCATTTTTTTCTTTCTCAACGAGATATGACAAAAAACTCTAACGATCTTAACTTATAACGGCATCCCTTATACTATTATTGGCTGTTTCAATTTCCCCACTTTCCCTAGATGAGAACCCACTAGTAGACCGACAATTAGGTAATTTTAAGATCAAAGGAACCTAGAACCGAATCGAGCCTACCCGCACATCCCAAACTAGACACAAGCTCAATTATTTTATTCTTATATTATTATTATTTGACCCCGAACAAAAATCCGACTTTTCTATCATTTTCCGTTTATTATTTTTGCAAACTTCTTATTTCAAAAGACATTTTCTATTTTTTTTTTATTTTTTTTTGGATTTTTAAATTTTTAAAATTTTTTTGTATTTTTCTACTTTTTTTACTCAAATAAGCAAACTAACGACTAAGACCCAAGTGTCCCATCCCCACACTTAAATGTTGCATTGTCCCTAATGCAAGGATGAAAACACGACTCCTAAAACCTAAAAACAAAAAGAAATACGGAAATAAATATACAAAGTATATAAGTGGAACAACTTAGCTGAATAAATATGTGAGACTGTCAGTATGCCAGTCGATACCACATATGCCCTCCAATCCAGAAGCGCTCAGCAAACTGTTCTAACTCGGGTACGCGAACGGAAGCGGCAACAAACAACGACCTAACAATCAAATATAGCATACCAAACAGAACATACTATATACCATCAGAATATCAGTACCAACAAACACCCAACAATGTATCAACCAACCCAACTACCCAGCCAACCTATTTAAATATAATACAGACCAAAACACGAGGATTAAAACAACGTAAAAGAAAAATAAACAAAAGATATAAGTGCCAATGCTGCATATCCTCGAACCACACGACCTACTCCTCATCCGAACCCTGCTCCACGTCAGCAGGTTCCTCTTGTTGTGGCTGCCAAGACGGCGACGTCTGCAACTGCAGATGATCCATAATAACCTTCATTCCATCCTCAACACGCCTCTAACCTGCCGCATTCTCTTGCCTTACCTGCTCAACAAACTCAAACAAACTATCCACCATGTCGTACACAGCCTCCAATGTCAACGGGTCTGGCCGCGGCTCCCTGATAGGATACTTGCGTGCAGGCAACTCACGCCTAACACGTGGCACCTGATAATGTGGAGGAATCGCGGCCTGCATAACAACATCTGCCTCCGACCCTGGTGGAGGTGGCACCTGCGGCCCCTGTAATAGCTCCGACCAAACCGGTGGATCATCATACGTAATAATCCCTGCCTGCTGAAAACTGTTCAGCTCCATCAACGAAGGAGCTGCACCTGTATGCATCCTATCCGCAGGGTAATCAGCAAAAACTCCTAACCTGTCTGCCGAGCTCGTAATGTACGGCCCACCAAACAACCTAGACTTGCTCCCACCTTTCTTCGGCCTCGTCATCGACCACGCAAAAATACTCGCTAAGTTGGCTGGTCGCCCCTCAACCATACACATCAAGCAGAAGAGACTGTGGTGGTTCACTATATTTTCACCCTCGTGTCGACCAATCAGTGTAGCCGCTAGAATCTTGTGCACAAACCTATAAAGAAGCTCTTTTGATATCTGACGCAACCGTATTGTTCGAAAATGGAGAGATAGCAATAGTAGCCCAGAATCTAGCTAAATCCTCTTTCAACACACAGTGCTCCTGTTGTTTCTTCACTACCCCTCTCAGCAGACTAACAAACCCAGCATCCTCTACCTCCTGCTGAGTATAAAAACCTGTCGCTTCAGCAAACTGCGGTAGATTCATGTTGAATATTTTCTTCCCTAACACAAACGACACTATATCTGGCTCAGCGAACCCCCTGTGATGCCTATACTGAAAAGTGAAATGGAACTCCAGAGCAAGCTCATAATACTGAGGCGCATCACAATCTAACGCCAGCCTAAACTTCTCCCCTAACAATTGCTGAAGCCTCTCAACCTGTCCTAAACGCCCCACTAGCTCCCAGTCGATCCTACGAAACTCTAGTAGCTTCACTGCACTAATAACCTGATATCGTGAATACTCCGCTGTCTGATAATCGAACTGTAGCAACGGGCTATCCCCTAAGACTGTACTCTGACCATGTGGCACCCCAAGGCCACCATAAGTAATCTCTCGAAGTGGTAAATCAGCCGGCTGCTCCTCAGCAGCTCCCTGAGATCTCGTAGATGCACCTCGCTTGCGTTTGGTGCCCGAAGACGACCCCTTACCTGTCATCCTGTAAAAACAGTTTAATAACACGCAAAAACAGTTGAAAAGTTAGTAACACAAATTATTGTTGTTATTTTTGGGGTTTTTTAATTTTTTTTTGAAATTTTAAGAATTTTTCTGATTTTTTTATGATTTTTATGAATTTTTAGAATTTTATGATGATTTTTTTATATAATATACATTCACACGACGGCCGTATAGCATTTCATTCGCGGCCGTTGTTTGAAAACAAGTGACTTTAATGCATCGTTTTTGCAAGGCAATTTAAAGCACGAACCAAACCTCGCCCGAATGGAGATTGAGTACGGGCAAGGGGTTTTAATATTCAAGTAAACAATAACGAAGCAATAAGACACTAAACTAGACTCGAAAATGACACACACGACCTAAAGGACACTAAACTAGATACTAAACTAGACTAGATCTTTTAAGACGCAAAAATACATAAACTTAGAATCCTACCTCCTCCCTGCACTTTACTTGCCCTCAAGTAAATCTGAGTGCCGAAACTAACATCAACACAAAGCCTACGTGCGGAAGCAACGGACACGGGCCGAATAAGTAGTAAAAATCCTATTTTTATGTCAAAAAAAAAACGTCGTCGGCCCGTTATCCCCACACTTATTTTTAACTACGCCCAAACCAAACAGCCGCAAAACTCAAGCAAACCATGCCCTACCAGCCCCTATATCACCTATACACCTCAACCCAAACCAAACTTTCAACAATTTTCTAAATCAACCCATACAAAGTATTGTCCGAATGACAGCAGATCATAAGCAACTAATACCATTTGCAAAACTAGAGACCTGTAACCTGGACACACCCTCCTGAGTCTTTTAATCGACTACTAACCAAACATCATAAACAAAACCCTATATCATTTCAACACCCAATCCAGCCACCCGCAACCAAAACAAACAAGATGATACCAATCCGTACCCACATTCACCTGTAAACAACCTGAACCTAAGCAATATTTGATTACCTACTGACTCGACTACCACAAACACAGACCTAACTGAACCGCAGACCTGACCCACTAACAAAATCCTACTGACTCGACTAACAGGACTCGACACAAAAAAACTGAAACACAAGAAAAGTTTTGCAAGATACATACCTTGCTTCGATTCAAACAAGAAAACAACTCAGATGTTAGTTGGTACTTGAAACCCACTTGTTGGGATTGAACCCTATCAGAGGAACAGATAATTAAAGCCAAAACTGGATCAGAGCAGTGGATCCAGAATAAGCAGATGTTATGTATTCAAGTCTCTCCCCTTCAAAGTGGTTTCAACATCTGCTGACCTCCAATCTACTGATCGGTACAACTGCTGACCTACAACTGCTGATCAAGTCCAAGACTAATGAAGACTAAAGCCCTGCTGTTCAATCTACTGCCTTGAGTCAAGCACTGCTGGGTTATATCAAGTACTACTGGGTTCACATCAGTGGAAGGATTCAGCAGTAGTTTAGTGTGTCTTTATGAAATGTAATATATAACAGTAGTTAGCATAACAGTACTTGTATAGATCAGTTGTTAGAGTTTGTTAGGAGGTTAGATGTCACTTTCTTGGTGACGTCAGCAAAGATGCCTCAGTGGTTTGTCCATGCCTATAAATAGAACAGTACCCTGTACTGTTCTATTAGCTCTTCACCATCTTCTTCCTGTACGAACAAATCACTGTGAGCTCAGGCTGAGGGGGATTTTGTTACATGCATGCAAGTGTAATCGTTGATGAAATAAATCCAATCATTCGGTTCATTGTTGAAAATGTGTGCTGAAAGCAATTCTCCTGTTTGATTGTGTGCAAAGTTTATTTCCATTTATTCCGCTGCATTACTTGTTCATCTTTCATCTTAATTCAAACGTGAAACACAATCAAAACCAAACTCAGATCCTAACACCACTTCACACAAAACTTGAAATCGGCGGTACAGAGGGTGAACCGGTGGTGAAATGGTGGTGGGTTGTGGCGGATTCAGATTATGGTGGTATTGAAGTGTTGGTTATGGTAATGGTGGTTATGAAATCAGTGGTGGTAATGGATGATTTATGGTGGAATCGGTGGTGGTTAATGGGTGATGTGTGGTGTCGCCGTCGGTAGAGAAGAAGAAAGAAGTTATGGCTCAAATGACTAATTTAGGGGTTTTTACAACTGGTGCGGACTCATAACACCTACGGGGGCCGCGTAGTCTTAGCTTTTAGTGTAGGCGGGCCGCTAAGCGCATAGGTTTAAACAATGTTGTTTAGTTCACACGGGCCGTGTAAAGTATATATTAGGGGCTACGCGCCCCGCGTAAACAGCAAATAGCAGCTAAAAAATGTGCAGCGACAACAGTTTTGATGAAAATTCACTTTTACACATTCCCAAATTACCCCCTGTGCGTATTTTGTCGATTTTAAGTTAAAACGTACCTGGAGTGCTGCTCCCTTGTCAATCTCGCTCATGTGAAGGTGATGCCTATCTACAAAAACTCACTACGTAACCACGGACGCAAAATACGAAAAAGCAAATAGGACAACTACGATGCAAATTATGAAATAAGAACAAAAACACTACTCTAAAGACACGGCAATGAAACGACTCAATGTACAAACTCTAAACTTGAGTTTTCACTCAAGAACTGATGCGGTGGTGTTAGGCGTGTCCGCAAGAGGAACGTCTTCCTCTTCGGCGGTGTCGATGGGACCCCCTAGATAATGCTTCAAACGATGTCCGTTGACTTTCCATGAGCATTTAGTATCTTCGTTCAACAACTCCACGGTACCGTACGGGAATACCTCCTTCACTACGTACGGCCCCGACCATCTCGACTTTAATTTTCCGGCAATTAACTTCAATCTCGAATTAAACAAAAGCACTTGATCACCAACTCGAAATTCCTTCAATTTCCGCAACTTCCTATCATGTAAAGCCTTTGACTTTTCCTTAATACTCCACGAACGATCATAAGCGACATCATGAAGCGCCTCCAATTCATGAATTTGGAAGAACCTTTTTCTAGCGGCCTCGGTTAAATCTAAATTCACCAATTTGAGTGCCCAAAGAGCCCGATGCTCTAATTCTACCGGTAAATGGCACGCTTTCCCATACACTATCATAAACGGCGTAGTACCTAACGGCGTTTTGTAGGCGGTACGAAATGCCCACAATGCATCATCTAATTTGTCCGACCAATCCTTTCGGCTCTTTCCCACCGTCTTTTCCAAAATCCTATTAACTCCTCGATTCACGTTTTCCACTTGACCGCTTGTTTGCGGATGATATGCGGTAGACAAGCGGTGCGTAACTCCATATCTCTCCAACGCCTTTTCCATCACGGAATTGCAAAAATGCATCCCGCGATCACTAATAATCGCCTTAGGAGTACCAAAATGCGTTAACAACTTCTTCAAGAATCTTACCACCACTCGTGCGTCGTTCGTTGGCAAAGCTTGAGCTTCCACCCACTTTGTAACGTAGTCAATAGCAACGAGGATGTACTAATTCCCACTCGAAGAGGGGAATGGTCCCATGAAATCAATGCCCCACACATCGAAGAATTCTATCACTTGAATAGGATTCTGGGGCATCTCATCCGTGGATGAGATGTTGCCTGTTCGTTGGCAACGATCACACTTTCTCACAAACTCAGCTGCATCTTTTACTACAGTCGGCCAATAAAACCCACAATCGAAAACCTTTTGCGCAGTCGCATGCGGACCATGATGTCCTCCTGTCAAACCCTCATGAACATGCCGAATAATGTCCAAACCATCCTCTCTACTCACACATCTCCTCAAAATCCGATCACCTCCTATCTTGAAAAGGTAGGGATCATCCCATATGTATCTCCGTGCATCATTTATGAGCTTCTTCTTCTACTGGGAATTCATACCATCCATCACATACCCTTCGGCGAGGTAGTTAGCCAAATCACTGAACCATGGTAAACCCTCAGTCTCTACCTCAACATACTCAATGGACTCATGAGGGAATCTGTCCCCTATCGCCTCCTCACGAATCTCTTCCCTGCTAGGATCCTCCAAATGCGAGAGATGGTCAGCTGCAACGTTCTCTACTCCCTTTTTATCTTAAATTTCTATATTAAACTCAGAAAGAAGTAGGATCCATCTAATCAGACGCGGCTTAGCGTCTTTGTTCTGAAAAAGGTAACGCAAGGCTGAGTGGTCGGTAAACACAACGGTTTTTGAAAGAACAAGGTAACATCGGAACTTGTCAAATGCAAACACGACTGCTAACAGTTCCTTGTCAGTAGTGGTGTAATTCTCTTGGGCGTCATTCAATGTTTTACTCGCGTAGTAAATCGGGTGAAAGTGATTCTCCCGTCTCTGCCCTAACACCGCACCGACTGCGTAATCACTAGCGTCGCACATGAGCTCGAATGGCAAACTCCAGTCGGGTGATACAAGAATCGGTGCACTCACGAGTTTCTCCTTAAGAAACTCAAACGCTTAAAGGCACTCCTTGTCAAATACAAACGGAACATCCTTCTCCAACAATCGAGTCATGGGGCGAGTGATTTTAGAAAAGTCTTTAATGAAGCGCCTGTAAAATCCCGCATGACCTAGAAAGCTACGAATCGACTTAACACTAGTCGGCGGAGGAAGTCGACTGATCGTATCTATCTTCGCTCCATCAACTTCAATACCAGCTCTCGAAATCTTGTGTGCCAAGACAATCCCCTCAGTTACCATGAAGTGACACTTTTCCCAGTTCAACATAAGCTTCGTTTCAACATATCTCCTCAACATCTTCTCAAGATTAACTAGGCAATGATCGAAAGAATTACCGTACATGGAGAAATCGTCCATAAACACCTCCATCGAATTCTCTACCATATCCTAAAAGATCGCTATCATACATCGCTGGAATGTAGTTGGAGCGTTACATAGACCAAACGGCATGCGTCGGTACGCGTACGTGCCGTATGGACATGTAAAAGTGGTCTTTTCCTGATCCTCCGGTGCGATGGGGATCTGGAAATAACCCGAAAACCCGTCGAGAAAGCAATAGAACTGCTGACCCGCGAGCCGCTCAAGCATCTAATCAATAAATGGGAGCGGAAAATGATCCTTACGAGTGGCGTCGTTCAACTTTCGATAGTCGATGCACACACGCCAACCCGTGACTGTACGTGAAGGTATGAGCTCATTTTTCTCATTAAGAACAACTGGCATCCCCCTTTCTTCGGGACGACCTGCGTAGGGCTCACCCAAGCTCAATCAGAAATAGGATATATCAAACCAGAATCTAACAACTTCATAACCTCCTTCTTAACTACCTCATGCATATTTGGGTTGAGACGTCGTCGTGGCTGCACAACCGGCTTGTAAACCTCCTCCATCAGAATACAGTGTGTAAAAAGTAGGGCTAATACCGTTGGTATCAGATAGCCTCCAGGCAATCGCATCTCTATACTTCCTCAACACTTCAATCAACTTCACTTTCTCTTCCTCTGTCAACTTCGAAGATATGATGACAGGCATGTCCGGCTTCTCTCCTAAGAACACGTACTCAAGATGTGATGGAAGAACCTTAAGTTCTAAAGGCGGTGGAATGTCTACAGGAGTACTCTCATCACTAACCTCATTAAGTTCCAATGTCTCTGGAACCCATACATCATCACTCTCATCCAACTGCTCCTCCTTAACTTCCTCTTCATCAAGCTCATCAACAACTCCCTCGCCTACTAAATCAGCTCCACTGATATACTCGAGACACGTGTCGACACAAGATATGAAAGAATTTAGAAAGTAAACAGAATAACACGGCCCACTATCTTCGTCTCCACCTCCAGGATGCTGCATCGCTCTATCAATCTCGAACGTGACAATCTCGTCAATAGCACGGAGAGAAATCTTACCGTCAAAGACGTCAATGATTGCCTTTGCGGTTCTAAGGAATGGACGGCCCAAAATAATAGGAACTCTCTCGTCGGCCTCTATGACAAGAACGACGAAATCTACGGGACATACGAACTTATCCACTTTAACCAACAAATTCTCCACTATCCCACGAGGATACTTGACTGAACGGTCAGCCAAGGACAACGACATACGAGTGGGCGTAAGCTCTCCTAACCCGAGCTTCTCGTACAAAGAAAATGACATCAGATTGATGCTGGCGCCTAAATCGACTAGAGCGTGAGCGGGGGTAATGGCTCCCCCAAAAAGACATGGAATAGTGAATGTACCTGAATCGGTCAACTTCTCTGGTAGTTTATTCAAAACTACCGCGGAACAACCTCCTGTCAAAGGAATATTCAAAAGCTCACCAATTCTCTCCTTAGGCTTCAGAAGATCTTTAAGAAATTTAGCATACTTAAGCATGGACTGAAGCGCCTCAATATATGGAAGATTGATTTTCAACTGCTTGAACATCTCAAGAAATTGCCTATACTCCTTAGCATATTTCTGATGCTTAAGGCGGGCGAGATATGGGATACGAGAATGATCAACTACTGGTGACGGTCGAATCCTCGTTGGCTGCTTCTCCACATTCTTCTCTACCTGGGACTCCTCGGCGTGTGCGGTACTTGCTGGGTCTAGCCTCATGTGCACCTTACCGGGAGCCTCCATCTCGATCTCCTCATCGACTTCATACTCTTCAACCTCCTCACTCTCTTGAACGACCTCCCCCAAACTCTTTCCACTGCGGGTCGTAATGGCTTTAGCTGAATGATTAGCAGGATTCGTGAAGGTATTTCCTGAAAATTGACCAGGTGGATGCTCTTGCAACTGTTTAGCTATTCCACCTACTGTTCTTTGAAGGTCTAAAAGTGTGGATTGCTGACTTTTGAACTGAAGATCATGACTTTTATTAATTTGCTCTTGATTTTTAACGAAATTTCCTAAATCAGATAAGGATTTCTGTGTCGCCTGATCTCGCGCCATCATCTGAGCGAACATCTCTTCCATCCTACTCAAACTACCCTCTAAACCTTTACCACTACCTTGACTCTCTTGATTTGATCCCCCACTAACAAACTGACCACTCGAACCTGAACCATTAAACTGACCTCCCTGACCTGAACCACTACTAGTGTAAAGACCAGGCCCCCTATTTTGATACTGAGCAGATGGAAAACCAGGGGGATTACCGGAAGAACGAAAACCACTATTATTGCCACTACCGCATGACGGGTGGTCCGTAGGACAACCCTTAAGTGGTTTAAAAAGATTAAAATTCCATGCTTTACTTGGTTATTTGCTTGAACTTAGTAACTACGAGTGTTCGTGTGTTTTGCAGGTAAATCGTTGAATTCGGTGCATTTAGAACGCTCAGTCATGAAACAAGCAAGGAGGATAATTATTTTTAATAATATAACATCATCAATTCTATCATCTTTGGATGGCAAGTGGGGAGAATTAATTCTCATGATCATCACAAAGAGACTTGGTCTTTATTATGATATTCCATCAAAATGGAGGCTATAGAAAAGATTATTATTGAAAGGAGGCATCACAAGAATAGATATGCAAAAAGCTGACATCAACATATATAAATTGGTGGACGGCAGACTTGTGTGGAGATCATGTGCACATGAGGGGGTTTCATGAAAACAACATTAAATCTTCATCATCAATTGTCATAACATCACGTGGACTTTCTTCATTGGGCCGCCAACACAACACAATTATCCATCATCAATAGTGGGCGGCACATATATGACACACACATGTGGGCCGAACTCTAGTGATATTGGCACATGGATGGAGGACATTATCTTGTGGTTTATTATTTTAATCATTCATCATCATCATGGCAGATATTGGGAGAAACAATTAAAAGGGGTGTTATTATTGTTTTAATAAAATAAAACCATCATCAAGCAGACTTGTGATTGGGCCGCCAATACAAGTGGGTCAGCCAACATGAAGGACATAATGGATTTGTTTGATTGGGGCACATGGGCGACAGACCATCTAGGGGGTTTTCGAAACTTGTGAGCTGACTTTGGCATCCATATTGTCAGGTGCACATGAGGCTTTGTTCACAAGACTCTTGGTTGATTGGGCCAACAATACAAGTTGTGGACTAGGTGACATGTATGTTATGGGCAGCTGACTTGTGGAGTTGTTGGATTGGGCCGCGAAGCAACAACATCAAGGATTGGGTTCGGTGGACGGCAAGAAAAGACAACAATGATCATCATTTGACTTCTTGGGGCGGCACACGTGACATTGAGGCACAAAGCAAAACCATCAGGCGGTCGCCGTAAATTACGGTTCCACCGTAATTTACGGTGGACCTGATTTTGGCAAAGTTCCCACCGTAAATCAGTCTATTCGTACCGTAACATTTTCAAGATTACCGTAATTTACGGTATGATCGTAAATTACGGTGGACATGACGAGGAAACTTGTAACCGCTCATTAAAATCGGTTTTGATGGTGTCTTTTCACATATTATGATCATTGTTGGTTTTGGGAGCATCCTAGGGGCGAGTTGGCTGGTTCTTGCTTGGTTTTGGACAATCTCTAACATTCGGTTTGTGTCTTTGATCCGTATGAACAATAATATCTTTGTTATGATGTTGATTCGAGCCATGTGTGGCTAAACACTTTATGATTGTCCTAGATTGAAGGTTTGTTTGAGACATTTTGTATTTGATTTCCTAATTTCTAGAATAGCAATCCTTATCTTTATGGTTGGTTTGTTATGGTGTGTGATTGTTTGTTAGTAACTTGTTAATTCTTATGTTAATCTAGTTTGAAACCATACGTTCTTGGTGTCGTTGGCAATCGAGATATCATGGGTATAATTAGGATTGGGTAAGGGTTGATTGATCATCGGGTAACAACCTCACGTTCTAGGAATCTGAGTACTTAGTTCCCTTTCATCACTGCAAGTAATCACATATGAGCTATGTCTATGTAGTTCTTTCTAGTGGAATGATAATATGAATGTCGAAACAAACCGGAAATCTAGGATGGTCATTTGTCTCTAATTTGCTTACAACCGAATTTTTCTCTTGCAATTTACTTAGTTTAAATTAATCTAAAACCAATTCACTCACATAAACTCTCGAATCTTATTTATTTTGCAATTAGATTAATTTAGTTAAATTTGACAAACTTTCAAATAACACATATTCCACAAACTCCCTGTGTTCGATACCCACTTGCCACTATCTATATATAGTTGTTTTTGGGATTAAATTTGATTGTGACCGCGACATCACGTCACCGCACCAGTTAGAGTTATAATTAGAGTTATTATTATTAAACAGACCCCTAGACTGACTGGCTATGTACTCAACTTGCTCGAGTGTAACTGTGGGACAATCTAACGTGTCGTGGCCTCCCCTACAAACCTCACACCTATCAACTTTCTTCTTAATCTCATTCAACTCTTGTTTCAGACTCTCAAAAGAAGCAGCTACCAATGGATCCATGCCAACTTGGTTTACCCCTCGAGTGGCCGACGAGGTATGCACAGGAATGGAAGTCCTGCGGGTAGTGCTGTAATCCATATCAGAATGGGCGAAACTCTCAAACAAATCATTGCACTCATTAACTGTCTTTTTACCCATAAGCTGCCCTCCAGCTGAAGTATCGAAACGAGCTTTGATTTCAGGGGTGAGACCATTGTAAAACTTTTCAACTAGTGCCCAATCCGATAGACCATGCTGAGAACAACGAGAAAGCAAGGTCTGAAAACGCTCCCAGGCCAGGTGGTACGGATCATCAGGCTCCATGCGAAAGGAGTGAATCTGATCAGAAAGGCGGGATGCCTTGGCTGGTGGGGGCTAAGAAAGCATCGCGAAGACCAGCCCAAGTGGTGTAAGTGCCTGCTGGCTGAGAATCGAGCCAGGTGGCTGCGCGTCCTGCGAGTGAGAATGGGAAGACCTGAAGGTAACGAGCATCGAGGTTCACACCCTCGATGGAGAAGGTGCTGCAAAGGCGAGTGAGGCGGTTTATGTGAGCAGGTGCGTCCTCATCGTTGTGACCATGGAACTAGCAAGAATTGGTAATGGCCGTCATGATGTAAGATGGTATCTGCCAGGACCTCTCATTCGTAATGTCGGGAAGGGTGATGGGTGAAGTAGCACCGGTGAAACAAGTGGTAGCCTGCTCGTAGACGGTGCGGTTCGCCATTTGAATAGCGGGTGGAGGACTCTGAGGACGGGTGGGTGGTAGGGGATTGTGGGGTGAAGGCTTTGGCGTGAAGTCGAAATCTGGGATGGAATGCAAAAACGAAGAAGAGATAGAAGAACTTACCTCGGACGCAGAAGACGAGAAGGAAGACTTGATCGTAAACGGATTCGGCAGAGGTCCCTGCGAGCGCGTATGGGGCATCAACTGAAAAACCAAATACAAACAAGTAAGAAGACTCTAACAAATGACTCGACAAAAACTAAGAAAAATATTTTTGATTTTTATTTATTTTTATAATTAGACTCCTACGACTCAACGAACAAACAATTAGTACGTAATATGTCGAACAAGTCCAAACAAAGTAATTAACGCAATTTCCACAGAGTCCCCAGCAACGGCGCCAAAAACTTGATGTACTTGAAGTAGTTTAATAAAAACAAATAAAATTAACCTAAATCTAGACTCAAAGTAATACTCTAGACTCTCTAAACTCGACTAAACTACTAACCGGCAAGCGAACCGGTCGACTCTAGTAAAACTAAGTAAGTCCGGATATCGAACCCACGAGACTAAATTAAATTACGCTAAGACTCTATCTAGACTAAGACTGACACAACTTAACTAAATGATTATTTGATAAGGGGGGGGGGGTTACTAAAAATCCTAAAAATGCAAATAAAGATTAAACTAAATTAATTAAAACAACTAAACACGAACTTGGATGAAGATTTGAACCAGTGGCGATGAAGACTACCTAGGTAGACGCAAGTTTAATTTGGAATGGATTTCTATTCGAAAGTAATATGGTATGGAACCGGGATCTTTTAATGCTAAACCTATTAAGACACCAACTAAGCCCCTCAACCCTTCTCGAGGTGAAACTTATGGCACTACCTAGGCTGTTACGACTACCGGTAGCTAGATTTCCTTACAGTCCTCTAACTTCTTGAAAAGTGCCTTAATATGACGATCTACCTTACAGAGGCAACTATGGATTCTAACTTGGTTTAATAGACACGAGAATGATTAGGGAACTAAGACCGATTTCTTACAAAACCTAATCCTAACTATATATCAAACCGGGACCTATTAATAACCTCGAGCCTTACAACGACAATATTAGTAGAACACTTGATTTTATGAGATTACCGAATATTACTTCTAAGGTTTGATGGCCAATTAACCCTAAAGAATTAAAGATTTATTATGTGATATAGACACTCACCAAAATCTAAAACCCTAGCACGATTCTATTATGTGATAAAGACCGTCACCAAGACTCGTACGAAGCAATAATCAGCATTCAAACAATATCAAGCACGCATATACACCAAATCAAAATTCCATAATCGTTTACAATTCAAGAAAACCCATAAACCACATTAATAACGAATAAAAATCCAAACTTCATTAAACCATTGTCAAAAGCCTAGGTAGTAACGAAAGATTTAGCTGCTAAACATTATCAGTAACATAATAACAATCTTTAACAATTCTGAATTCATCGTATAACAACTTAAAACGAACGAAAACGAAAGAAACAGGAAGATTGAACCCGTAATCTTCACTCCCGAGCGCTCCAAAGTGTTACCTGAATGATTCCAAGCAACCGAGCACTTCCAAATACTTCAAACAACCTCTAATGATCGTCCAAGAAGTCCCAAATTCGCTCATCCTTGGCTGTTGACGAATGTGATGATTATATAAGTTCAAAAACCCTACTAGCCATTTGTTTATGAAGTCGGTGCTGAAAGTTCACGTTCTCGCGGCCCGCGTAATATATGGGCTTAAGTGTACGCGGCCCGTTTAGCTCCTATCTTCAAAAACCATTTTTTTAAGCATTGGCGGGGTGCGTAAGAAGTTATGGAAGTCTACGCGGCTCGCCTGGAAACTCCAGAATCAATTTTTCACCTCATTTTTGCTCCCGAGTTTCCATTTTCCGATCCGACACTTTGCTTTTCCAGATTTTAACTCGTTTCTGCTTATTTCGGCTAAAAAGACCTGGAAAACATAATTATATCAATAGTATGTACAATCTACACTAAAACGGAACTAAAACGATTAATTAACGACTAAAAACGGACGCGAATAAAGATGTATTTTACAATACGTCAAGGATCCCGGATCCTATGAAAACTTTGGATTCAGGATCCTGAGGATCCATCAGGATATCTTTCACATCTTGTTCTCTTGCCTCCAGGATATCTCTTGGAGGATACTTTAATTGTTATTGCTCCCTGGGTCTTGAGGCTGGCTTCATGGATGAAGTGTAACAATTTTTGGCTTCTTGTTAGTCACTTTCTATCGTCACCACACCCCATGGAGTAGGGAGTTTCACACATTGATGATACATAGATGGAACTGCTTTCATGTCATGTATCCATGGCCTGCCAAGGATAACATTGCAACAGGATAAGCAATCTATAACACAAAGTTTTTGAAAAGAATTAACTCCCTCTATGTAAATGGGAAGTTTAATGTCCCCCAATGTGTTCTTGGTTTCTCCACTGAATCCCACAAGAATTGATGATCTTCGGATAATTTCTGATTCAGGGATATTCATCTTCTTGAGGACATCAAGTTGAATGATGTTCACTGAGCTTCCTCCATCTATTAGAATCCTGCGAATAAAATGATTAGAAATAAACAATGTAATAACAAGACCATCATGATGAGGATCCTGAATATCCACACGATCATCCTCATCAAAGGATATAATTTTCTCCTGTGTAAGGATTGAGGTTCGAATGGGTCTATCCCTATTATCCATCTTTGTCTCTTTAGCATGCCTCTTGGCTGCTGAAAAGGAAGTGCCACATATGTCTGATCCACCAGATATGAAGTTGATAATTTGTGCATCAGTTGGAGGAGCAGGAGCTCTTTCTGGAATCTTTTCAGGATCCTGGATCCTTGACTTTTTTCTTCTAAGCAGCTCTTCAAATGTCCTTTGCTTAATAGGTAACCAATCTCTTTCCTGAGTGCTATGCATTCATCAGTGAGATGACCGAAATCTTCATGATAGGCACACCATTTGGATTTATCTTTTGTAGCAGCTGGCTTATCACTCTTTCTGGGCCATCTTGCCTTTTCACCTAGATTCTACATTGCAAGGATTAGTTCATTATTATCAACAACAAAGCAATATTCAGAAATGGGTGGATAATCTTCATCATCCTCTTCTTCCTCCACGGCATGCACATTTTGATTATCAGACTTGTTATATGATTTGGACTTGTTGTTCCTGAAGTAGGATCCTTGCTTTTCCTACTTAGAGGATCCTAACAGTCTCTCCTGGATCCTTTTATCACCCTCTAAACGGATGAATCTAAGGGCCCTGGTTCTTACTTCATCGAGATTCCTGCAAGGGGTCATGACAAGATCATCATAGAATTGTGAATCCTTAAGTAAACCCATTTTGAAAGCTTCTACAGCCGTAGCAATATCCATATTAGGAATCTCTAAGTATTCTTTACTAAATTTAGTGATATAATCTCTAAGTGGTTCATTTTAACCTTGTGTTATCCTATATAGATCACTAGTTAAACGTTCAAATCTCCTACTACATGAGAATTGGCTATTAAATAAATTAACTAGATTAGCAAATGAAGTAATAAAGTAAGGGGGAAGACTTAGCAGCCATTTAAGAGCTGATCCTGTCAGTGTAGATCCGAAACCCTTGCATAGACATGCTTCTTTCAACCTTTCAGGAATGGGATTGATCTCCATTCTTTCTCTGTACTGAACTACATGCTCTTCTGGATCAGTTGAGCCATCATACAGTTTCATGTTTGGTGTTTGAAACCTCTTTAGTATCTCTGCATCACAAATAGGTGGTGCAAAACGAGATATCTTGTGACTCCCATCTGGAATTTCAGGAATGGGCTTAACCACTCCTGGAACGCTGGATATCATATCCTTGAGTTTTTGCAATTCCCTAGCCATAACTTGGTTGATTCCTGTATCTTGCACAAAGCCATGGTTAGCATTATAAGAAGTATTCAAAGTGTTTCCTTCTGATGGATTCAAGGTTGGAATTCCTGATGTGAATCCATATCGGTGCGATTCTGGCATGATTGAGGGACTAGATGAATCAATAGTTTGCATAGGTATGAAGTCTCCCAAGTGAATCTCTGAACTTCTGGGTTGTACACTCCTTAAGGATCCTTGATCCTGAAAGATGCTGGATCCTTGATACATCAAAGCTGGGGGTCTTGGAGGATAATCCATGGATCCGTGAGCCTGAGATGAGGATCCTTGACCCTGAGATGAGGATCCTGGACACTGAGAGTAGGATCCCTGAACTGTCTGCGTCCCCATGTATCCTCCTGAACTAAAGAAGGATCCTTGATGCTGGAAGGAGGATCCTTGAGGCTGAAGAGAGGATCATGAAGGCTGAAAGTAGGATCCTAGAGCCTGCATCATTTTCGATGATCCATAGCGTATACTTGATAATCCTCCCTGATGCTGGACATCTGATGCTGCAGAATGCTGGGCGGTTGTGGCTAGAGTGTCAAAATTTTGTGACCTCGGCACCAATGGAGAGTGATCCTCCGCTGATCTTTTCAGTTTTTTGATCTCATCAATCTCTCGAAGGATCCTGTCATTAGTTCTGTCCTGCTGCTGCATGTAATCCTTCATCTGCAAAATCAAAGAATAAAGATCATTGTTAGTATGACCAGAAGTAACAACAATAGTTGATTTTAAGAAAACGGTGGTTTGTTTCTTTGCAACATTCTCAGCATTCTTCTGGGATCTAGAAGAAACAGGAGGCAAAGGTGGAATGCCCTGTGAAGAGGTGATCGTCGGCATGGAACTTGAAGTGTTCTTCGCTTGAGAAGCCACGTAGTTGAAGGCAACTAACAGAGATGAATGAAATGAACAAAATTTTCAAGAATGAAGCACCGATTGCTCCACGGTGGGTGCCAAACTGTTTTGGACAAAAATCACACAAGGATAATGCAACCAAATCTGATTTTGTGAGGTGTGATGCTTAGTTAAATGATCGAATATATGCATAATGAATGAATGAAATGAATGATGAACACAAGGATTTATACGAGGAAAAAGCCCTTGATCAATGAATGATCTCCGGCACAAAAAACCTCGGGTGATGGAAACTACCGATCACCAACTATATTAAATAAACAAGGTTTACAAATCGGGATGATTACAAGCTTGGTACAAGGATCACTATAGTGCAAAAGTGTATAATCGCAGAGAGTTCTTGAGAGCTCGAGTGTGGTGTGGTTGTGTTGCTAATAATAATAATAATAATAATGAAGCTTGTTATCCCCTTAAAAATAGAAATAATCTAACTAACAAACTATCCGAATAAGGTGCAAGTCCCCCACGATCACCATAAAGGTCGAAGAGCTCATGCACGTGCAAAAATGTCAAGCATATTCCCATGGAATCTCGGTTGGACCAAGTCCTACTCGAATACACCTGCAAACAAGTTCAAAAATGATGGAAACAATTGTTAGTATTAGGATAATAATGAGGATCCTGGATCCTTAGTCCTGCAACGTCTTCTGAGGATCCTTAATTCAGACTGAACTGAGGATCCGTGATCCATGCCGCACTTGAGGATCCGTGATCCATATGCTATGAAATTCTATCCCTAACACATATATCATAGCATTATAGCTGAATAAGGAAACAAAAAAGTTAAATACCTTCCAAATATTTGAAACACACAGATTACAAGAGTTTTTTTTTTTTTTTCTAAAAGAGTGTTGGTAGAAATAATATTTGTCAAAATGGTGTTGTTTCAAAAATATTTACTAAAATGGTGTTTTAGTTGTAAAGAGGAAGGTTAACGTACATTACGGCTTAACGTACATCACGTACGACATGTAATTACGCACGTTCATTTTAAAATCACGCATGTTATAACTCAAAAATCCAAAATAACGCATGTTGAAACACAATAATTACGCATATTGAAAACATTAATCACGCATGTTATAGAACAAATCATGCACGTTGTTGTATGTGAAGTACGTTAAGCCGTAATGTACGATATACTTTTCTAGTTGTAAAATCCAATGAAAATTTCACTAACAAGTTTCTCACTGCTAATCTCATTGAATGACTTCAATTTGCTAAATAATTATTTATTACTCATTTTTTTAATATAATAAAATTGTTATAATATAAAAACGTTATTTTTTTTCTTATCACTTCCTCATACAATTATTGTTCCGATCATTATTACCTCAAAATTGCAATTTAATATGTGTTTAGCAGTAAAAATAGAAAATTATATGTTCTAAACTTTAGATTAAATCATACAGTAGTATTCTTGGAGCATCCAATTCCTACTTTATTCATTTTTTTCACTTGTGCTACTCAAATTGAAATTAGTTTTCAACATACAAGTAATATTTCATTTGTTAGCGTGAGAATGATTTAATGTGAGGCTCCGTAGGTACGTAAAGAAATATAATGTGAATTTTAAACAACTTCATAAAAGAATATGAAAATATAATGTGTCGCTTCGTAAAATTATTTTCATATGATTTTGTATTTTATGTGGGCTAATTGCAACCTGGATTCAAAATTGTTATTCGAATTTGGTTCCGTCCCTTCCCGTTCATATTTTGTTGTTTTCGGGTCCCATTCGAATAGTGAGTTGTTTAAAACACGATAATGAACTGATGATCCAAACTGAATTCCGAGTTCCGAACTCAGTTTTTTAATCGATTTATAGACTCATTGTTTCTACATATAGTAAAAAATAACATTGTTAGTTACAAGTGAAATTACAATTTTGAGTAAATATTTGAGGTGAACTGGAGAATGTAATAACAAAAAAAAAACATTCTTATATTTTAACAAATCCTCATGTTAGTGATAACAAAAAAAATTCTTATATTTTAACAAATTTCTCATGTTAAAAAATTAATTAAATCAGTAATTATTCCATGAATTGAAGTTCTCCGATGAAATTAGGAGTGATAAACTTGTAACTTAGATTTATCTTGAATTTTACAACTAAAACACCATTTTGGTAAAATATTTTTAAAACAACACCATTTTGGCAAATACTTTTTCCACCAACACTCTTTTTGGAAAAAAAAAACTCCAGATTACAATCTGATAATTATAATGCAAATATAGATGCAATATAGGATTGGAAAGTAGCAGAAAGCATGTAAATACCTTGAAGCGGTCTTGCCATCTAGTAAGCATATATTGTTCGATAGATGGAAAGAGATACCTAGTGAAATTACTCACCGTAGGCCTGTGCAAGTTGAACCTTAAGCTGATCTATGAAATCTCATGTGCCGTTGGAGCACCCTTGCCGCCGCTGGTTCGGCTTGAAACCACCAAACCATCCCATCACTGTTATTATTCACGGCTGAACGCTAGCTGCCATCAATTACGTCCTTCCTATATGCTATATATTATAGTATAGATATCCAAACAATGACGATGATGTCATCACCAGCCCAAATACACATTTTTTAAGTAGAAAACAGAAAACTCTTCTTGATGTGATTTCGTGATTTTCTCTCACTCCTGCTGAATTCTTTTGAATCCGGTTCCACTATGGGTTGGGCTCCAGCATTCACAGACAGATCAACTTCATATGATGTCAAAAGGAGATGAAAATACAACGCTACTTCCCACAACTAATACCTTCTCTGTTTGATCTACAGAAACAGAAGAAGCTGAACCCGTCAAAAAGAAGGCAATAAAAACATGAAAACCCTACGTTTTTGTATAATCAAGGTCATAATCCTAGCATCTGCTTAGTAAAGGAAATGAAAATAGGCTACATGTTTTGTATGATCAAGGTTATTTCTTACGCACTTATTCTGTATCAGAAAATGTTTTTTATACAAGGAGAATGGTTATAAAAGACGTTTATGCAATAAAATCTGTATGTGGTTTCACTGCCCTATAACTTCGAGCGAACACAGGTGTATGTGACAGGACCCACTACAAGACTCACAAACACAAACATTTTCCCCAAAAACATCATTAATCTTGCGATGCTTCCACATATCTGTAACACAAATCATGAATTTTAGAAGGTATCTCATTACTGATTCAGTAAAAAAGACTACAAAACCTTCCTCAAGTGAATCATCAATTTGAGAGTCGTCAAAAATGTTCTTCTTCCCAAAAAGAGACAAAATAAGGTAGGTCTTTAAGTATATTTTTATAATTTATTAGTGAGTTGATCAATCTACAGACTAAGCTTTTTTGTATATCACTTTTTTTTTCATTTTTATCATAAAATCATGGCTGGGATCTATGAAAAATACTCTAAGAACAAACCATGCTTTCAAAATTATAATAAAACGGAATGATATTACCTTTGAGATTTTTAGGGAAAGCAACAAATTGATGACAACTGACCCAACACGAAGTAACACATATTACTCGTCTTGGCCCGTTACCAACCAGCCCAACAAGTTTTCTAATTGTAAGTTTTACCTGGAAATTGATACTTCTGATAATTCCATCAACATTCAGCACCTACACATATTTAGACATAAAAAAGTTCTTCAATTGATCATTATTTAATCAATAATTAACCATCAATTAACCATTATCTAATCATGGATATGCAGATCTACAAAACTATATTGATTTAAATTGATATAATTAGGCCAGAACTCAGAAATAAAACTGATAACATATTTGTAACAACAAATCAAACAAAAAGTAGGGAGGAGATAGAGGTGAAATTAGTACTGTAGCTTCATTATGACAATGGTGACAACCGTAGATCTCATTGCAACAGGGAGCACCAATCATACATCATCTCTGATAGTGCTTGCATCTATAAAAACCAACAAATTCAATACAATTCATATATCGTCTCCAATTGTCAACGACGAAATCATTGAAACCTAATTGATGATTATTCAATACTTTGCCCTAAATCTGTACAAAGGAAAGCAAACAGCAGCATACCTGGATGTCGCCTTCTGATCTGTTGTAACACCCCGAAAACGGGTTTGGTAATTAAACCCCCTTAATACTATAGAGCGGGTATAATACCGTTAGCAGAAAAGATTAAACCGGAAATTATTAGGATTTAAATAAATAAGCTTAATAATAAATAAAACGAGGATAAATACTTTGAGAAAACAAAGTATATAGAAGGCCCGAGTTAACAGGACTTAAAATAAAACGGGTTATGACTTCCCGAACCCATTAAGTTAACTAGGAATAATTAACCTAGTTAGTAATATATGATTAAGTGATGAATAATGAATTATAGCTTCTTTTGAAACAAAATAAACATGAGGGGCCAAAAGGGTTAACTTGAAAGTTAACTAAATAAATAACAAAAAAAAGAAGAAACACACAGTGTGTGTTCGTAGGAGCGACCAGGAGAAGAGGGGAGGGAGCCAACCCTAGTTCTTCAAGAATCTTCAAATTGAAGCTCAATTCAGGCCCTAAATCGATGCATGAACACATAAAAACGATCACCAAGCTTAGGGGATCATGAGGTATGTCAAATTTTTTATATTTATGAAGTTGAGATTCTTGATGAACTTATGAAAATCGAAATTCAAGCTTGAATGATTGATGTTTGGGTGAAACTAGGATGAATTCATGTTTAGGAACGAACCCTAGTCAATAAATTTATGAATTTGTGTTCATGATTATGAACTTCCTAATCACCCACTTAGTTGTTAAATGGGTTTTGTAGGATGAGGAAGAACACTAGAATTTTGATTATGAGATGGGTGTTGTTTGAATTCCATGAAGTGAATTTAGGGTTGATATGTATGTTAGATATAATGAAATTGAGAATGATGTAAAATTTGGTAGAAATAATTAGTTATGAACTAGTTTATAAATATGTAAAAATTATGCCCACTAGGTGTTTGTTAAAATGCCTAAGTGAAATCGCGCGTCTACTCGGTTGTAAGTAGAACTTGATTTGGTTAGGTATCCATAGGAATGCCTAATAACATGATAAAAAAGGGGGTTTCATTTATAGACGAAAACCCGTAGAAGTTGTCTAAATGAATAAAGTGTCTTTGATAATTGATGAGATTGCCTAAACGAGTCATTGAATGCAAATTTGCATTTTTATGATTAAGGGTAGATTACTTTTATAAGTCAAATTAACCGGTGAAGAAGTCGAATAGTAGTTTCGACATAGAATTTGTAAGATGGAATAGTCGTGATTGACAATGACTAAACTAACTATCTTACGAATTATAATGATAGTTTAAACGCTTAACAAGCTAGGTGGGAGCTTGTGGAGGAAGCGGGTCAAACGGATCAAGAACGAAAAGAAAAGCGTGGTTTGGATGCAAGGTAAGTAAAAGCTTACACCCTTTTATAGTATACATCAGTTGTGTGTATTGAAAATGAATAGAGAAAAATCCGTATATGAATTTTGATATTCCGACGTGAATAATATGGGTCGGAACAAGTGAAAGTGATGAAAACCATGATGGTTGTAAAAAAGGGGGTAAAATAGTAAATTAGTCACGAGTTTTGACACGATATTTGACCAGAAGTTGGTTTACAACATAAAGGATGTTTAGTAATTTTTATAGATTTTTATAAAGTCGTTTGACAAGGTTTTCGCAGATGTTTTGTCAATAAATTAGTTGTTGACAGCAACAGTTCCGCTACTTGCAGAAATTATTTCGAGGTCTTAACCATCGAGTTTTGACACGATATTTGACCAGAAGTTGGTTTACAACATAAAGGATGTTTAGTAATTCTTATAGATTTTTATAAAGTCGTTTGACGAGGTTTTCGCGGATGTTTTGTCAATAAATTAGTTGTTGACAGCAACAGTTCATCAACCACCCCCACTACACAAACTTCCGCCGTGTGGCCTATTTCATTGCAATTAGTGCACACGTTGTACACTTGGTTCGTGGTTTGAACATTGCCACTCTCTACTCCATGCACTTGGGGCCTTTGAATCACATGCCTTGCCCTTCTTGAAGATTGGGCCTTCCTCTTGGAATTTACCGCCATTTGTTCTAAAAACGCCCAATCAACATGTTCATAATTGGTACCGAATGTACCGTTGGTGATCGACATCAAATCCCGTGCATCCTCTGAACTCAACCCTTCATGAAATGCATTCAACAACTCCCATAATTGGATCCCATGATGAGGGCAATTCCGTAACATCATATTAAATCTTTCAAAGGCTTCATGAAACATCTCCCCCGATTGTTGTTGGAAGCTTCTCAAACCTCTTCTTGCATCATTAGTCTTTTGAGAGGTGTAATATTCATCCAAGAATATTTGTTGCATATCAGCCCATGTAAAGATCGATGCGGAAGGTAGAGTGTGAAACCATCTCTTTGCTTTATCTTCTAGGGAAAATTGGAAAACGACCAACTTGACATCATCCGAGGAGAAACCTTGACCTCCAATGGTATTGCAAATAGAATCATATGTCTCCAAATGAAAATAGGGTTCTTCCGTTGCTAACCCTTTGAATTTTGGTAAACTTTGGAGAGCGGTTGTTCTAACTTCAAAAGTTCTTCCATCCGCATGATGAGGAATCACTACCGGCGAGGGATTGTTAGTGATTATAGGCCGGAAGTGAGCTTCAATTCCCCGTACAACCTCTCGATGATGTCTTTGAGGGGCACCCAATGGTGCTCGTGGTTGACCCATTTGCATAGGCCCTTGAGGTGCAAAGGGTGGTTGAACTTGGTATTGCGGCATTGGCGGTTGTTGAATTGGTCTTTGATATTGCGGTTGTGTATTTTGTGGACGCACTTGTTGTAGCGGTGTAGGACGTTGCAGTTGTGGCCCTTGCGGTCTAATGTGTTGCACCCCAACTGGCAATCTACTCGTATCTTGAAATTGTTGAATCGGTTGACTTTGTTGACCCGCTCCTCCTTGTGGTCCCAAGTATCCTCCGTCGCCCCCATAATAGAAACCTTCCTCTTCATACCCTCTAAACTCCTCTTCATAGCCATCATCATATCCATCCCCTTGAATACCCGAAGATTGCCCAAAGGGAAGAGTGGAGTAATGGAAACCCGATTGGTTCGATGGTCTAGTTGTTGAAGAAGCATGGACAATGGTTGAATTGGGTGGTATTGGGTAATTAGGGGATGATTGACCCGTATTTGGGGGAAAGAAATGTGATAATGGTGGAATGGTGGAAGATGGGCTAAAGGTAAGACTGGGTTCGACTTGAGTAGTAATCGGTTGTGTAGTGTTGGATGGTGTAGTATCATGAGGTGGAGTAGGAATTGTAGTGGTGTTAGGTATAGTGGTGTTTGGTGATGGTTGTGTGGAAGTAGGTATGAATGATGAGGTCGTTTGGCCCGTTGTGGGTGGTACTTGTGTTTCTTCCATGATGTTTCTTGGTGTAATGGGTGAAGTGGGTGAACCAAACGATTCTGTTTTCTCTTAGTAAAACTCTGTTTTTCCTTAGTGTTCTTTCAATCTCCGGATCAAATGACAATGGTGAAGACTTGTGAGAGCCTCTAGTATGCATGCACCTGTAGAACCTGCACACTAAACACACCAGTGTAAACCCGAAAATAACAAAACAAAACTAACAAACGGACACACGTTGCGCACAACTCCCCGGAAACGGCGCCAAAATTTGACTTGATGTCGTGGTACACGCAAATTTAATCCAAATAACAACTATAGATAGTGGTAAATGGGTATCGAACTCAGGGAGTATGTGGAAAATGTGTTGATTTTATAGCCTTGCACTTTAACTAAAATTAACCTAATTTGCAGAAAGTAAAAATAAATAATTTGGATTGTTTTGGTTTTAAAACTAAAATTAACTAAATAACTTCAAATCAAAGGTTGGTTGTAAAGCAGATTAGGAGAAAGCGACCATCCTAAACTTCCAGTTTGCTTTTGACGGTTGTGTTTAAATTCACTAGAAAGAATCACATAGACATGATTCATGTATGATTGTTTGTTCGTGATAAAAGGGAACTAAGTACTCGGATTATGAAAATGCAAGGTTGTTACCCGATAACCAATTGACTAATATCCAACCCTAATCCCTCCCGTGATATCTCGATTGTCAGCGACACCAAGAACGTACGGTTTAGAATATGATCAAAACATCAATCAACAATTTACAAACAAACATTGACACATCATAATAAACAAACAAACATTGCAAGTCTATTATTCTAGAAATTCGAATCCAAACACAAAAGTCATAGACAAACCTTCAATTTAGGATGATCACCATAAGTTTAGCCACACATAGCTTGGTGAATCATCATAGCAACAAGTTTAATGTTCATATGAATCGAAAACACAAACCAAATGTTTAGAATTGTTTAGAACCAAGCAACAACAGCCAAAATCGCCCCTAAGATGCCAGAGAAACGTCCAATGATGAGATATGTGAAAAGACACCCCAAAAACTGATTAAATGAGGCAGTTACGAAATTCTTCGCAGCGTCCACCATAAATTACGGTACCACCGTAAGTTACGGTGGACATCAAACATTTACGGTAGATCTCTCCTGAGTTACGGTGGAGAATTGTGTAGATTTCAGGGCCACCGTAAATTACGGTGGCCACCGTAATTTACGGTGGCACCCTGACTTGTGTGTTTCGTTTCTTCATTCCTCCCACGCATGACCCGTTCATCTCCAAACCGTCCAAAGCTGCGTTTTATCCCTTTTTAGCCCCCGAACCGCACCTGAAACATAAGCAACCGTAGTCATCTAATTCAAGATAATTACGCGATTAAGTGGAGAATAAATTCGTCTTTTAACATCATTAAGGGTTGTCCTATGGACCACCCGTCACATCCCCACACTTAACCGTTGGTTGTCCCAAGCAACTCATCAAATCATTTTCAAAACAAGCGATCAATGTAAACCAAGCAATAACATGTAATCCTTTTACTAACCCTTTTTAACACCCAAAATAATGCACCCCTCGCTAAGTCTCTCCTCTCGGTAACAAGTAAGCACTAGCAATTGTAAACTAGACACACAAAGGCTAACGGGCGGTTGCACAACTATAGGCTTGTACCTAAATCAATCCTTCTCCTAAAACGTGTCAAACATGAATGCAAATCAAAGGGACTTTTAAGGTTGTAACGTGGCTAGGTGTACAGGTAGGAAATGGAATATATATGAAGTAGCGAAACTTAACCCGGTCTTTTATTACACAAAGAAACGAACAAACAACTACCAAACTAAACTACTATATACAAGATAACTAAACATCACTTCTTTTTTTTTCATTTTTCATTGCTTTTTCTCTTTTTTTTTAAGTTTTTTTAGACAATAACTTTCAACATAACATCAAATAAAATTACATAATACTAAATAATCACTAACACTATAATACCGGGTCAAGTTAGGTAATTTTTTAGGAACTAGCTAAAGGGTAACAAACGATAGGCTTTTAGGCACAAAAATTGGGCAACTAAATGTCCAAACCCCCGCCCCTCTCGCAACCATGCTCATATATATAATTTATGAGGTCCAACCCCCCAAATCCCACACTCACACACACTAAAGACGAGGCTACCTAAATGCCCTTATCCTTTTCGCATTCACGCCCAACTAAGGACTCAAACCGTATCAAGGCACAAGTTCTAATGCACCCCCACCCGTAGCCACTCTCATCAAAGATAAGTATTATTTATTTACATGTGTGGCTTCAACTCTCACCAAGAATAAAAAGGGTATCAAGATTTGCCGGTGCATCAATTGGGGTTAATCTAGGGTGTTCAAATTCTCACATTGTTTTACTTGATTTAATTTTTTTTCAAAATCTTCAAAAATTCCCCCCATCCCCACACTTGGGATACATTGACCCCAATGTATGGTTTTAGGAGGATTTGATCACTAAACATCTTTCACATCATCCAAAAGCTCAACACTCAAACCACAAATTTCTTTTTGGATTTTTTTCATTTTTATATTTTTATATTTTTTCTTCTTTTAAAAATATCACACCGCCAACTCGCACCAACCCAAACATAACATCACAAACTAACACCACCCAACCACCCGACCATAAACAAAACAAGCTAACAAGTATTCACAAAATATACAAGGAAGGAACACAACCTGACTAGTAATAGCGTGGCTGCGGAGGTCCAAAAATGGAAGACATCATGTCATTCCATTCTCCAAATGCGTATGAACCGCTACTACTCCCACCTTGTTGTGGAGCTCCTTCTTGTTGGCGCGGGTCGATCCATTGTGATTGATGAAGCGGCGGGGTTGGATACGAAACACTACCATCATAAGGTGGTAGAGACGCATAATCCACATGTTGTGGATCCACAACCACCGGCCGCCCGGCATGCCAATCTGCATGCAATCTTCTTGCTTGATCATCATTGTATCGACTATTCATTTCCAATTCATGGGAATACGCGTGTGTGCGATTCCACGCCTCTTGACGATCAAAACTGTGTTTCAAAGACCGCTCCATGCTTGCACTCATCATTGTATGTGGATCAAATAACGTCCGCTCCGAACCCGACCATGACTCAAAAATGGGTGCCGGAGGACGTTGGTTTTCGATAACCTCTTGCATCGTGCCATCATAAGCCCAATTTGGCTGATAAGAACACTCCGTATAATCGTAAAAAGCACCACCATAACCTCTACCTAAGCCCCCTTGGCCTACATTCTCACCACCATGCGGCTCGTCCGCATAATCATCATCACCACTCGGAGCCTCCACATCACTTTCCGGCTCATCCGCTTCTCCCGGTAGAAGATCCCTTGCACCCACCTTTAATGCTCTCCATCTCTGCCCCTCCGACTTGAGTTTATGGTACCGTTCCGATTGCGTGTAAGTCCAACCAATCCCCAACTTGTCTAAAGTAAAAGGCTGATGCCTTTTTGGTGCCCCTTTATCCTCTGACGTGATTGCCTTTTGTTGCTTCATCAATCCCGTGAAGATTCGGCAATATGGGACAATATCTCTCCCATAGGTGGTTCATGATCAAGTATCGGATTGGAAAACGCGGAGACCCATTGAGTAGCGAATAGAGAACAGGTACTTCCGGGTACCTCACTTGCTCCTTATCCCCCCTTCGCGGAATGACATTTAAAATGCAGATTGCTAGCAACAACTTCGCTTCTATCTTCAAATTCCTCCGGTACAAGACTCCACTGTAAGTACCGGGCAAAAACAACGCTGCTAACATATCATTCCAACGAGGATGCTTATCCGGTTTGTGAAACAAATCATCGAGGCTAGGGATCATGTACTCACGAGCATGTAAACTGTCATACTTCCCCAATTTCTTTAGCGTGTCAAATGACATCTCTACCGGGATCCCATTCACTTCACCTATCAACTTCATTTGCGATGGCTTTTCGTATGTGTTGCACTTGAGGGTTGCCATCCATTCTTGAATTTCAGTCATGAACAAGTTCTTGCTATCCTTATCATAGCAACTAAGCGCCCCCTCCCATCCTAAAGAGCAGAATTTGGCAAACACACCAAACGGACTAAATTCAACCTCACGAACTTCTCTCTCGCAAATAAATGCGGCAGCTCTGTTTTTCAATCGATTCATACTGTCGTGAAAGAGTGTCGGTTGCCAATGCTCCGGATGGTCTTCCAATGAACCTGACTCCCATCTTGGCTTTTCAGCCGGGTCTAACTCCATTTCTTCACCCTCGCTTTCACTTTCATCAACTCGACCCAAATATTGCCTTTTTCTCGGTTGTTGTTCCGGTTGCTTGCCCTTATCTTTAGACGAAGAAGACGAACTTGCTCCGATTTTTTCCTTCGTTCGTGCCATTTTCCTACACACATAAAGGCAAACAACACAACCAAACACAATAAATTAGACCCTTTTCACCAAAATATCCCCACACTTGCTTGTTACTATGGTTGTAGATGCTAGTGAACCAAAAAGTTTATAAATCTTTTTCAAAAATTGGGCATGGTGTCTCTAGAATGTAAAGATTCCCAAAAAGTTCACTACTTTACCATCAATCCTACATCTACAACCCATAACAATGTTCAAATAGCTATTTTCATAACAAAATCTAAGAACAAGCAAGTGGGTATGAACAACTAACACAAATAACCTTACTTTTCACAATGCATCATCAAAACATAATAAATAAACTTCCATACCTTTGCTTGAAGATGCTAGAATGCTTGTGAAACGAAAACTTCAAAAACCCCCAAAATTTTTCAGACCTAGGGTTTGTGATTCGGACTAGAAAGCTTCGTTTTTTCGCAAGTCTCTTCTCAAAATCAGAAAGTTCGTGAAAAATTAGTCAAGTTAGACCTAAATTTCACTTGATTTGGCTAAGAATTGAACAAGATATGAAGCTTGGAAGGTTATGGATTTTGGGGATTTTGTGGGGAACTTGAGAAAGTGATGGATGATGATAGATAGAGGGTAAAGTGGAAGGGAATCGAATGGCTGGGGTTATTCACGTGATCTGATTGTTTATTATATTTTTTTTATGTACTGCGCTGTACAGGACTGATGGATCAACTTTCCAGGTCTACCGTAAATTACGGTATCACCGTAACTTACGCTGGAACCTGGACAACAAATTCTACCGTAAAACAGTAGCGTTTTACTGTAAACCCAAAAAAATGTTTCTCCCCACCTTAAATTACGGTACCACCGTAAATTATGGTGGTACCTGGGCATTTCTCCTTCGCCAAAAACTTGAATTTTAGGAATATTTTTTTATATTTTTTCAGTTTTTTCGATTTTTTTTTGTGTTTTTAAAATTTTTCAAAAACATGTAAAAATTACCCTACCCCCTCAAAAGTCCCGTGTTGTCCTCAACACAATGTTAGAGCAATTCGTGATCCGAATGTCCCCACAATTGTTTCAAACACAAGCATCAAGCGAGTACGGTAATTGTGCAAACTATACAAAACCAACAAAATGAAATGCTACTATTTACACTACCAAACCTGGGCCTCTCATGGTTGTTCCTCATCGACCGGGCGTAAAATGTAGCCCGCTTTATCAAGCTCCAAGTTGTTGATATCGTTCCCTTCGAAGTATGGCTTCAACCTATGGCCATTCACCGTTTGTTGTTTTAGTGTTTGCTCATCTTGGATATCTACATCACCAAACCTCCCAACTCGCCGAACGACATACGGGCCCATCCATTTGCTTTTAAGCTTGCCTGCAAACATCTTGAGTCTTGAATTGTACAACCAAACCTTTTGACCCACTTCAAAGGTTTTCTTCCTCAACTTTGCATCGTGTACTTTCTTAAGCTTGTCTTTGTAAGCCGATGCACACTCATACGCCTCGTCTCTAATTTCTTCAATTTCGCTTAATTGCAACTTCCTTATCTTCCCCGCTTCATCGTAATCCGCATTCATCGTCTTGATAGCCCAATGTGCCCGATGTGCTAACTCCATTGGCAAATGACAACCCTTTCCGTAAACCATCCGATAAGGGGTTGTGCCAATTGGAGTCTTGTAGGCCGTTCGGTATGCCCACAACGCATCATCCAACTTGCTCGACCAATCCTTCCTATTTGTTCTAACCGTCTTCATGAGAATTTCCTTTATTTGACGGTTGGACACTTCGACTTGTCCACTCGTTTGCGGATGGTAAGGTATGGCAATCCGATGATTCACGCTATATCTCTTCAATAATTTCCCGAAGTTAAAGTTCTTGAAATGCGAACCACCATCACTTATAATAACACGCGAAATACCAAAATGAGAGAAGATGTTGGATTGAACAAATTTACAAACAACCGAATGGTCGTTTGTGCGTGTTGCAATAACTTCAATCCACTTTGAGACGTAATCCACCGCTACCAAATTGTATAGAAAACCATTTGAATTCGGGAAGGGACCCATAAAGTCAATACCCCAAACATTGAATATTTCCACAACCAAGATTGGTTGCAATGGCAGCTCATCCCTTTTCGATATGCTTCCCATCTTTTGGCAGTTTACACAGTTTCTAGCGAACTCACATGCATCCTTGAAAATTGTGGGCCAATAAAACCCACATGAGAGAACCCAGTAACCCGTCTTATGCCCACTAAAGTGACCTCTACATGCGGATGAATGAGCATGAGTCAAAATTTCCATCACCTCCGTTTCGGGCACACACCTCCGAATAACTTGATCCAGCCCGATCTTGAAAAGATACGGTTCATCCCAAATGTATTGCTTCACTTGGAACATAAATTGTTGTCGTCGCTTTTTGGTCCAATGACTTGGGATGGCACCCGTGGCTAAGTAGTTTACATAATGAGCATACCATGGTGCAACGAAAGTGGATACGGCTAGGAGTTGCTCATCGGGAAACGTTTCATTTATTTCACTAACATCATCAATTCCTTCAACCGGAATCCGAGACAAGTGATCCGCCACTACGTTCTCACTTCCCTTTTTGTCTCAGATTTCTAAATCGAACTCTTGCAACAACAACACCCATAGAATTAACCGAGGCTTCGCGTCCTTTTTCTCCATCAAATATCGGACCGCACTATGATCCGAATAAACCACCACCTTGTTCCCCCAAATATACGCACGAAACTTATCCAAAGCATACACCACCGCTAATAACTCCTTTTCGATTGTGGTGTAATTGAGTTGCGCTTCGGATAAAGTCTTGCTTGCATAATAAATCACTACCGGCTTCTTATCAACCCGTTGACCCAAAACTGCACCAATAGTAGTGTCGCTTGCATCACACATTATCTTGAACGGCTTTGACCAATCCGGTGGTTGCAAGATAGGAGCTTTGACCAAGTGATCCTTCAAAACAGTGAAAGCTTGCATACACTCATTAGTAAAATCAAATGGGACATCTTTTAATAACAAGTTGCATAAAGGTTTGGTGATGACCCTAAAACCTTTTATGAAACGTCTATAGAACCCCGCGTGTCCCAAAAAAGACCTTACACCCTTAACATTTTTCGGAGGTGGCAAAGATGCTATTACCCGTATTTTTGCCTTATCCACATCTATTCCCCTTTCCGAAATTACGTGACCCAACACAATGCCCTCTTGCACCATAAAGTGACTTTTCTCCCAACTAAGCACTAAATTTTTCTCAACACATCTTTTTAAAACTTTGTGTAATTCGTTTAGACAAGATTCAAAACTAGTGCCAAAGATTGAAAAGTCATCCATAAACACTTCAAGCGACTCTCCAACCATGTCCGAGAAGATACTCATCATACATCATTGGAAAGTTGCCGGTGCATTGCACAAGCCAAATGGCATTCACCGAAAGGCAAAGGTGCCATATGGACATGTGAAGGTGGTCTTGTGTTGGTCATCCGGGTGTATTGCTATTTGATTGTAACCCGAATACCCGTCCAAAAAGCAGTAATATTTTTGACCCGATAATTTTTCAATGATTTGGTCAATAAAAGGCAACGGGAAATGGTCCTTAGAAGTGGCGGCATTCAATTTTCGGTAGTCAATACATACACGCCACCCGGTGACCGGTCGGGTGGCAATTTGTTCACCATTTTCATCTTTGACTACTTGAATGTCGGCCTTCTTAGGCACAACTTGGGTGGGACTCACCCAAGCACTATCCGAAATCAGATAGATGATTCCCGCGTCCAACCATTTGATTACCTCCTTTTTTACTACCTCCCTTAGGTTCGGATTCAATCGCCTTTGAGCTTCTCGTGTTGGTTTTGCATCTTCGGTGGTAATAATCTTGTGCATGACGATTGATGGACTAATTCCTTTGAGATCGGCAATCGTCCATCCAATAGCTCCCTTGTTTTCTTTCAAAACTTCCAACAATGCTTGCTCTTGCACCAACTCTAAATTAGAGGCAATAATGACCGGTAGAGTGTCATTATCCCCTAAGAAAGCATACTTCAAGTGGCTCGGCAAGTCTTTAAGTTCCAACTTTGGCGGTTCCTCTAACGATGGTTTAGTACCCGAACTTATTTCCGCCGGTAAACCTTCGAATTGATGAGTCCATGGTGGTCGACCTTCCTGCAAAGCCATGGCATCCTGTTTTTCCTCTTCAATCCGTAGTGCAAAAGCATGTACCTGTTCAGAAAAATCACACAAGCAAACATCCATACCATCCTCCTCATACTCATGCGGGTTGCATCCATCAACTAAATCTGCCATGAAACACTCATCAACACCATTAGCATTAGAATTGTTAGTAAAAACATTCAAGCGCATTTTTCGATTTCCAAAAGTCATATCGACTGTACCAAATCTACAATCGATCACAGCATGCGCGGTGCTCAAAAATGGCCGACCCAAAATTACGTTTTGTTGTTGTTTTGGGTCCGCGGACGAGTAGTCCAAAACTAGAAAGTCAACGGGGTAATAAAACTCATCAATTTTAACAATTACATTTTGAACCATCCCCCGAGGTAACTTATGAGACAAATCGGCCAAAACAATCGTTGTCTCCACCCTTGCTAACGGACCAAAATCGTATTGGTCATATAAGCCCCCGGTAAAATGCTCACTCCGGCTCCAAGATCTAGTAACGCCTTTGCCATTTGAAAATTACCAACTTGAATGTTAATTAATGGCGTACCCGGATCTTGGAGCTTAGGAGGAAGCTCCCCATTCAAAACCGCACTCACTTGCCCAGTCAAATCCACCCGCTTAGGCATTTTCTTCTTTTGTTACCTTTTTTGTGTACATAATTCCTTTAGAAATTTAGCATAAGCGGGTACTTGTTTTATTGCATCAAGTAATGGAAGATTAATTTTTACTTGTTTAAACATGTCCCACAATTCTTCTTTTTGGGGACCTCTTGATGCAATAAAGTTTTTCCTACCCGGGTCAAGTAAAGCCGATGGAAACGGGACTTGACTCGGTTCACCCTCAACTTTTTCACTTTTCTCATTTTCACCCAAACTCGGTTTGTTAACATTTGATTCTTTAGGTTTAACCGGTGAAATTTCATCATCACTATCATTACCCATGATGTCCTCAACTACCCCCTCAACCAAATCCGGTGACAAATTGGCTTTAAATTCTTTCCCACTTCTTAAAACACTAACATAATGAACATTAACATTACCTCGTGACGAACCATGTGAAGGATTTACCTTAGTGTCGCTAGGAAGTTGGCCCTTGCTTTTCTTCAATTCCGCCACATCGGTTGCCAATTGACCCACTTGGGTTGTTAGTGATTGGATGCTCTTGTCACGAACCTCATCCTTTTGCATTCGAACTTCATCAAGTTGATTTCGCTTTCGCATATCTTGTTGCATAGCCCGAAGCATATCCATAACTTCATTCCCGCATGACGAAGGTTGACCCGAAACACTTTGACCCGTTTGTTGAAATTGCCCTTGGTACCCATAATTGTTTCCACCTCTATAGTTGCCTTGATTGTATTGTTGGTGAGGTACAAAGTTACCTTGAGCTCCTTGAAAGTTTGGGTTAGCTTGGTTCGCCGCGTTCCCGTAACGGAAATTAGGATGGTTTCATAATCCGGGGTGGTATGTGTTGGAGTTCATATTGAAATTTCTACCACCCCCTCCTTGAATTGCATTTACTTCCTCTACTTGCTCATCAACCACCCCCACTACACAAACTTTCCTCGTGTGGCCTATTTCATTGCAATTAGTGCACACGTTGTACACTTGGTTCGTGGTTTGAACATTGCCACTCTCTACTCCATGTACTTGGGGCCTTTGAATCACATGCCTTGCCCTTCTTGAAGATTGGGCCTTCCTCTTGGAATTTACCGCCATTTGTTCTAAAAACGCCCCAATCAACATGTTCATAATTGGTATCGAATGTACCGTTGGTGATCGACATCAAATCCCGTGCATCCTCTGAACTCAACCCTTCATGAAATGCATTCAACAACTCCCATAATTGGATCCCATGATGAGGGCAATTCCGTAACATCATATTAAATCTTTCAAAGGCTTCATGAAACATCTCCCCCGATTGTTGTTGGAAGCTTCTCAAACCTCTTCTTGCATCATTAGTCTTTTGAGAGGTGTAATATTCATCCAAGAATATTTGTTGCATATCGGCCCATGTAAAGATCGATGCGGAAGGTAGAGTGTGAAACCATCTCTTTGCTTTATCTTCTAGGGAAAATTGGAAAAGGACCTACTTGACATCATCCGAGGAGAAACCTTGGCCTCCAATGGTATTGCAAATAGAATCATATGTCTCCAAAT
Organism: Helianthus tuberosus; assembly: GCA_030545235.1. Taxonomy (NCBI): domain Eukaryota; kingdom Viridiplantae; phylum Streptophyta; class Magnoliopsida; order Asterales; family Asteraceae; genus Helianthus; species Helianthus tuberosus. The sequence continues at coordinate 138,630,400 of CM060426.1, read as the reverse complement.
GAAAATAGGGTTCTTCCGTTGCTAACCCTTTGAATTTTGGTAAACTTTGGAGTGCGGTTGTTCTAACTTCAAAAGTTCTTCCATCCGCATGATGAGGAATCACTACCGGCAAGGGATTGTTAGTGATTATAGGCCGGAAGTGAGCTTCAATTCCCCGTACAACCTCTCAATGATGTCTTTGAGGGGCACCCAATGGTGCTCGTGGTTGACCCATTTGCATAGGCCCTTGAGGTGCAAAGGGTGGTTGAACTTGGTATTGCGGCATTGGCGGTTGTTGAATTGGTCTTTGATATTGCGGTTGTGTATTTTGTGGACGCACTTGTTGTAGCGGTGTAGGGCGTTGCAGTTGTGGCCCTTGCGGTCTAATGTGTTGCACCCCAACTGGCAATCTACTCGTATCTTGAAATTGTTGAATCGGTTGACTTTGTTGATCCGCTCCTCCTTGAGGTCCCAAGTATCCTCCGTCGCCCCCATAATAGAAACCTTCCTCTTCATACCCTCTAAACTCCTCTTCATAGCCATCATCTTATCCATCCCCTTGAATACCCGAAGATTGCCCAAAGGGAAGAGTGGAGTAATGGAAACCCGATTGGTTCGATGGTCTAGTTGTTGAAGTAGCATGGACAATGGTTGAATTGGGTGGTATTGGGTAATTAGAGGATGATTGACCCGTATTTGGGGGAAAGAAATGTGATAATGGTGGAATGGTGGAAAATGTGCTAAAGGTAAGACTGGGTTCGACTTGAGTAGTAATCGGTTGTGTAGTGTTGGATGGTGTAGTATCATGAGGTGGAGTAGGAATTGTAGTGGTGTTAGGTATAGTGGTGTTTGGTGATGGTTGTGTGGAAGTAGGTATGAATGATGAGGTCGTTTGGCCCGTTGTGGGTGGTGCTTGTGTTTCTTCCATGATGTTTCTTGGTGTAATGGGTGAAGTGGGTGAACCAACGATTCTGTTTTCTCTTAGTAAAACTCTGTTTTGCCTTAGTGTTCTTTCAATCTCCGGATCAAATGACAATGGTGAAGACTTGTGAGAGCCTCTAGTATGCATGCACCTGTAGAACCTGCACACTAAACACACCAGTGTAAACCCGAAAATAACAAAACAAAACTAACAAACTGACACACGTTGCGCACAACTCCCCGGCAACGGCACCAAAATTTGACGTGATGTCGTGGTACACGCAAATTTAATCCAAATAACAACTATAGATAGCGGTAAATGGGTATCGAACTCAGGGAGTATGTGGAAAATGTGTTGATTTTATAGCCTTGCACTTTAACTAAAATTAACCTAATTTGCAGAAAGTAAAGATCAATAATTTGGATTTTTTTGGTTTTAAAACTAAAATTAACTAAATAACTTCAAATCAAAGGTTGGTTGTAAAGCAGATTAGGAGAAAGCGACCATCCTAAACTTCCGGTTTGCTTTTGACAGTTGTGTTTAAATTCACTAGAAAGAATCACATAGACATGATTCATGTATGATTGTTTATTCGTGATAAAAGGGAACTAAGTACTCGGATTATGAAAATGCGAGGTTGTTACCCGATAACCAATTGACTAATATCCAACCCTAATCCCTCCCGTGATATCTCGATTGTCAGCGACACCAAGAACGTATGGTTTAGAATATGATCATAACATCAATCAACAATTTACAAACAAACATTCACACATCATAATAAACAAACAAACATTGCAAGTCTATTATTCTAGAAATACGAATCCAAACACAAAAGTCATAGACAAACCTTCAATTTAGGATGATCACCATAAGTTTAGCCACACATAGCTTGGTGAATCATCATAGCAACAAGTTTAATGTTCATATGAATCGAAAACACAAACCAAATGTTTAGAATTGTTTAGAACCAAGCAACAACAGCCAAAATCGCCCCTAAGATGCCATAGAAACGTCCAATGATGAGATATGTGAAAAGACACCCCAAAAACTGATTAAATGAGGCAGTTACAGAATTCTTCGCAGCGTCCACCGTAAATTACGGTACCACCGTAAGTTACGGTGGACATCAAACATTTACGGTAGATCTCTCCTGAGTTACGGTGGAGAATCACCGTAATTTACGGTGGCACCCTGAATTGTGTGTTTTGTTTCTTCATTCCTCCCACGCACGACCCGTTCATCTCCAAACCGTCCAAAGCTGCGTTTTATCCCTTTTTAGATTCCGAAACGCACCTGAAACATAAGCAACCGTAGTCATCTAATTCAAGATAATTACGCGATTAAGTGGAGGATAAATTCGTCTTTTAACATCATTAAGGGTTGTCCTATGGACCACCCGTCATCCACCACGAGTATAGTTGTGGTGAAATGTGAGTAGATAATTCAAATTGGGGAAAATGATGCACTACAACAAAAATGGCTTTTTAGGACCTTTTCTGTGGGACGCTTGTAAAAGAGGGTCCTAAAAAACTATTTAATAGGACTAATGAATTTTTGGGGTCCTTTTAGAATATACTCTACTAAACCGATGTCCTAAAAAACTATTTAATAGGATGGATGATTTTTTTGGGTCCTATAATCATATAATTTAATAGGACACTTAAAATGTAGATCCTAATAAAGTACTTTATAAGACATTTAATTGTTAGTGTCCCATTATGTGGTACTGTATTAGGACACTTGATCATCTGGGGTCCTATTATAACATAACTTAATAGGACACGTTGTAGTTAAGTAATAAAATGTTCAGTGTTATAGGACCCTTTCTAGTCGAAGTCATATTAGAACTTAACTTAGTAGGACACTTGACACTTGGGTCTTATAACTTTAAACTTTATAGGACGCTTAATCATTGTGGTGTTATTATAATACACCGTAATAGGACACTTGATATTTGAGTCATAAAACATTAGTTTTATAGGACGCTTATTCGCTAGAGTTTTATTATAATATAACTTAAAAAGACAATTGACACTTGGGTCTTATAAATTTAACATTTATAGTACGCTTAATCATTATGGTGTTATTATAATACATTGTAATAGGACACCTGATATTTGAGTCATAAAACATCAGTTTTATAGAATTTAAATATGATATACGATCACATTATACATTTTGTGGATAAAATTTAATACATATGGTTATGTATATTATTTTCTGTGACCAAAGGTTATACAATATCTACACTTAAAATTTAAAAATAAATCACGGGCCTTTACATAACATTCATCACATCATTGTCACTTTGTTTATTTTCGTGTGACGAAATATTATCAAATGTCATGAAAAAATGTGTAACTAAATGTTAAACTTACAATACATTACAAAATTTCCCAAAATTATTTCATTCTAAAACTTCTCACCAAAATATTTTTCCGAGAATTTTAATTTTCCTTCAAAATATTTAATCCTAAAACTTCCCACCAATATATTTCATCTTAAAACTTCCCACCAAAATATTTCATCCTAAAAGTTAAACTTACCCCCAAAATAACTTCCCCCCAAAATATTTCATTCTAAAACTTCCCACCAAAATATTTCATTCTAAAACTTCCCACCAAAATATTTCATTCAAAACTCCTCTCAATTAATATTCTCATTTGAAAAATTATATTATTTAATATTATAAAACAAAAATTAATCTTACTACATATTTAAAAATTTATCCTATTATTAATGTTATATATTCTAACGATATGTGTTTTCTTCTAAATAATATGTAAGAGTATGCATATTAGTTACGTTTATATACATTTTTAATGTATGCAAAATTAGTACTAGTGCCAAATTTCTCGTACCGAATTATTTTCGGTACCCACTTTTTGGCGTTTTCGGTACGGTACCAATATTACACCGAGTTTAATTTTCAAATACCGGTAACGTCGAGTATTGTACTGAACATTTTCAGCACTGGTGCCTGTACCCATAGTTGACGATTTTCGGTAGCGGTATTTTCGTACCGATACTGAGCTCATCCTTAATCATATATGTATTAATAGACCATATTGGGCCTTAATGGATCACAATGGCCAATAGTGGGCCGTATATATGTGTTACTGGACCATATTTGGCCTTAATGGATAATAATAAAGAATAGTAGTCAAACATGTCTTAATGGACCATGTTGGGCCTAAATGGATCAGAATGGCAAATAGTGGATCATACATGTCTTAATGGACCATATTGGACCTTAGTGGATCATACATGTCTTAATGGACCGTATTGGGCCTAAATGAATTACAAAGACAAATAATGGATCATATATGTGTTAATCGACCACAATGCACAATAGTAGATCGTACAAGTCATAATGGACAATATTGGGCCTTAATGGATCACAATAAACAATAGTAGATCATATATGTGTTAATGGACCATATTAGGCCTAAATAATTCACAACGGCCAAATAGTATATCGTACAAGTCTTAATGGACAATATTGGGCCTTAATGGATCACGATAAACAATAGTAGATCATATATGTGTTAATGGACCATATTGGGCCTAAATAATTCACAACGGCCAAATAGTGGATCGTATATGTCTTAATGGACCATATGTCCCTTAATGGATCAAAGTGGACAATAGTTGATCATACATGTTTTAATGGAACATATTAGGCCTAAATGGAGCACGATGGATAATAGTATATCATACATGTTTTAATGGACCATATTAGGCCTTAATGGATCAGAATGGACAATATTAGATCATACATGTCTTAATGGACAATGTTGGGCCTGAATGGATCATAGTGCACAATAGTAGATCATACTTGCTTTAATGGACCATATTGGCTCTTAATGGGTCACAATGGACAACAGTAGATCATACATGTCTTAATAGACAATGTTGGGCCTTAATGGATAATAAAGGACAATGGTAGATCACAAATGTCTTAATGGACCATATTGGTATTTAATGGATCACGATGGACAATAGGAGATCACACATGTCATAATGGACCATGTTAGGTCTTAATGGATCACAATGGACAATGGTAGATTATACATGTCTAAGTGGACCATATTGGGCCCTAATAGATCACAATGGACAATAGTAGATCATACATGAGTAGAGATGGGCATAATGGGTTCCTTTTTATACCCGGAACCGGTTCCTGAATGTGTGTCAATGGAACCGGTCTTGTTGTAACCAGTGCCGGTTCCTACCCGGGTTTTAACCATTAAAACTAAAACCGAGTGTAACCGGTTCGGGTCGGGTCAAAATTAGCTAAAAGAAGCTAAACCATAAAAATAGGAGCATCCAACTTTTTAGAATTTGTTGTTGTTCCCTTGAGATTTCCTCAATTTTCTCAATCCCTCCCAACCCCTCTTCAAATTTCTCACACACACACACACACACACCAAGCCCTAGCTCTGTATCTATCTGCCCTACACCTGTATCTATCACTCATACATACACATCGGACCTATACAGGCCATTCAACCTTTTGGTATCTTCTTTCTCTCTCTCTTCCATATGCTTTTTTCTATTTTCTCTCTTTAGAATAACATAACAAGCACTCTGTTCTTTGTAAGTAGATTTATAGGGTTTATTTACAAGATTTCTTGAATTTTCTTTAAATTTAGACGCTTTTTTATGTGTGTTGTGTATTTTTTTTGGTTGTTTTTTTTTTGTTTGACTGTGGTTTTTTGCTAGGGTTTCGAACAGTGCGAGGTTATGGCGTCTGCAGATTCTGAGCTGGAGCGACAGCTTAAGGAGATAGGGAAACAGTTATCGCATCCGCATGATTCGGTTGAGGAACTCCTTCATGTTCTTGATGTAAGCTATTACTGTTTTGAGTTTTGATTGTGATAAAAAAGTTTAGTTTTTGATGCTTGAAATTTGGATATTTGAATCTTAAGTAAACCAACTTTTGTTAGTTTTTAAGTTTACAAATGGATTGACATGTGGAAAGCTTTGTGAAATTATGGGCAACGTTTGAATCACTCGGGGCGACATATAATGTTAATCATCATAGAATTTCTCCTGTTGACTTTTTGACCGATTGAATTCATCGAAGGGTGGTAAGAGTTAAACTCATTAATCATTATAAGACATTTGGATTCCAATTTTGTAATGTTTACTTTGATACAGAACCCTGCAATTTTCGAATCACTCTCAACACATAAGTAACAGTAGCATCAAGCCAGTTCAATGATTAAACATTAAATTATCAGCAACTTTATAACATCTTTTGATATTTAATTTTCTTTATTTTTATAAACATCAAGTAAATTTCAAATTTTCTAAACAACTTTTCGTTCCTGTTTTTTTAATCCTCAAATTGTTAAAGCTTGAAATACAATAAAAAATGATTCACTTAACCATCAAATGCCTTTAAAAATGTTTAAATTGAAAATATCATAATGTCAAAGATAAAGAGATTAAAAAAAAACAAAATGTAACCATACTTGTGTACTTATGTGTTGTCTTTAAATGCATCGTTATTAAAAGCCATCGCCTCTTGCGCCTAGGCTCAATTTCCTAGCGAGGCGAGGCAATTGCGCCTTAAGTCAAGGCAGTTGCGCTTTGATTCTCCAGGTGATGGTTCATGCGCAGATTCTGGCGAGATTCCTAGATTCTTGAGAGTTTTCGACCAAATTCTCTAAATTTTGACAAGATTCTAGCTAGATTTCTACTTTTATCAAACGAAACTACTTTTCTACACTAATAAACTAGCATTTTATAACTTTTGGTACTAAATAGACGATATTAACTGTTATATAACAGCTTTAGTTTATTTTATTTGAAGAGTAGTAAAAATTTTCTATTATATAAAAATAATTTTAGTTTTTTTTGTTGTACGCTTTTTTTTCTCAGGCCCACGCTATTTTTGCGCCTTGCTCCTAGGCCCCAGGCGAGACCTATGCGCCTTGAGCGCGCCTAACGCCTTTAATACCTATGTTTAAATGTATTAATTTGATTTAATACGGTATGTGTAATTACTGGAATTAGTTATTAATACTTTCCCTTCCTGTTCCTTTCAGACCAATGATGAATAAGAGACCTTTTTGAATGCGTGAGGTATTTATGTGTGTTTTTAATTATAAAAACATACTTGGAACAGTCGGTATTGGGGCTGATCTTGTATGGAATATTGACACCACATTTGGATGGGAGGCTGGCAGCATTTGCTGAGTTGATCCCGGGGTTGGACTGGTAGGCACTCTTAAGACTGCCACAGGCGAGCTTCCTGTCAGCGCTGTTGCTAGCAGCACTGTTAAAGTCTTTTAACACCAGCACACCGGTTCGTAGGTAAGTCAGGCATGAAATCATGTTGCTAACCACCGTACCACATATGATGGCTGATTCTGCATGGGGTGCTAACACCACCATGCAAGCCACAACCACACAAGCCATCTTCATCAACATACTAGCAGCCATTGTTCTATGTTTTGGTGAAGAGAAATGTGTGGAGTATACGGTGTTTATATAGAGCTAGCTAGCTAGCTAATAGTTATGAATCCCTTCCCGACCACCACCACATGCTATTTTATTATAATCTAATCTAATATTTTGGTATGGGAAAAGCAGAAAATGTTGCCATATAGATATAATTACGATATTGTCGGTTTGTACATTTCTTATTGATACGATAGGACAATTAAGACCAGCGAACTAACCTAAAAAATGCGGCTACGTCACCCATGCCCACCTATGTCCAGGCTTTAACCCCTCTGACAGTCACAACATAAAACTCAAAAAACACTCCTTATTTTTTGTGTTCTTAAAGCACAAACATCACTCTTCCGCACAAAGAATGTATTGTTGACTGTATAGCTAATGCTCAACTACTGCTAATTTGTGTAAACATTATTGGTGATTTGTTGAGGACTTGAGGCATATGGAATTAAGTACTGTGATTGCTATTTGGCTTTTAGATGTTGTTTGCTAGATTTCTGAATGAAAGTTTGATGCTAGCATTTGGTTGTTTCTTTTGTCTGTGCTATTCAGAAAGTGGAGAAGCTTCTATTGAAGGTTGACCAGTCGCCGAAATGGTCGATGCTAGTTGCACTGAGGCCATCAATGAATGCGTTGATCAAAGATAGTCTATCAAAACATTCAGATATCGACATGAAAGTAGCGGTCGCTTCCTGCATCAGTGAAATAACAAGAATTAGAGCTCTTGATGCATCCTACACTGATGACCAAATGATGGTACGCCATAACAAACTGCACCGTACTTCCTATAATTCTATAGCATATGTATTCTAAACCTCTTTTTATGCACAGGATGTCTTTGAGTTAATTGTATCTTCTTTTGAGGATTTATCCGACCGCCCCAGCCGCTCTTACAACAAGCGGGCCTCGATTCTTGAAACTGTTTCTAAAGTCAAACAGCCGACCTAGGGTTTTAGAATCAATAATGGCAACATAAGGACTAAGATTCAGGCGCCGGCGAACCTCTTATCTACGCCGTCAACGGCGAGGAGCTTATGCACGTGTTATTTTGTTTATTCTACACGTGTTAGTTCCTATTATTTTATTCTACACCTGTACAAAAGGATTGGGTTGACCCGAACATGTTACCCGACCCGGCCCGGCCACATTGCCACCTCTACTTTATCTCTTCTAGTGTTAAATGTTATCTTATGCAACTTACATGCTTGTTTCAGATGAAGTTGATCCGGAATGGGATTCATCACAAACCACAATTGGTCATGTGGATGGAAACAGCGACCTAGCTCACAGTGTGCTTGAGGTATTTTTTTATTTTATTATTCTCAATCTGCACACATTATTTAACATGATGCTGAGATCAAGCAAGTAATCTTTTATGTTAGTATTTCATTATACTTAATCAACAATCTGAATTTCTGAATAGAACTGATTTAGAATGCATTGGTGCATCCATCGCATGCCCTATCCGTTCATCTCAGTATGTATTTGTTAAACTTGTGATACAAATAATTTTAATATCATGGAACTTAATGCTTATAGATGGATGGTTTATTTGTAGGTAGTCCATGAGGATTGAGGACGCATGATGACTCAAGATTTTATGTTTCTTATTTCTTTAATTGCTTTTAGTTTCTTTGTTAAATGTTAGGCTTTATGTTAGATAATGTTATAACTTATTTATGGTTAGTGTTTTTGTTATGAACATGCTTAGTTGAAATATAATGAAGTTTTATTTATTTCATAAGTTGATGTTATACAATAACTATTAGGATGTTATATGTTGATGGTCTGTTTATAAAATTAGTTTTATAATCTTATTTAGGATATTAGGACCATTTTCTTGATATTAAAGTAGCTATAACGTTACATCATAAGGGTCCTATAAATTAATTTTTAAGGACGCTTGTATGTGTATCAAAAGATTAAAACTAGGTAATCACATATTAGAACATTGTAAAAGTGTCGTAATATGTTCTTTTTAGGACGCTATTTAAGTTGTCTATAGACATATTATGCGACCATAAAATTGGTTTCAAAATCTTATTTGTTATGTTAGGACCCTTTTCTTGGTACTAAATTAACTATAATGTTACATCATAAGGGTCCTATCAATTAATTTTTAAGGACGCTTGTAAGTGTATCAAAAAATTAAAAGAATGTAAGCACATGTTAGAACATCGTAAAAGTGTCCTAATATGTTTTTATTAGGACACTATTTTGGTTGTTCAAAGACATATTACGCGACCATAAAATTGGTTTCATAATCTTATTTGAGATGTTAGGACGCTTTTTTAGTTCCCGGACTTATTACGACCCCTTTACATGAAACGCTTTTGCCGTTGGTCCTATTAAATGAAAGGTCCTATAAAATAGCATTTTAGGACGCTTTTGCGCGTACTAAAAACCCAGTTTTCTTGTAGTGATGGGTGAAAAGAATGAGTGAAATTTAAACTTAAAAGTTTAAATTCTCTAAACGGTTCAAAACGAATTACGCGCATAACTTGGGTATTGGTTGCGTAATTCACAAAAGTTAAAAATCTGAAATAAAGATTTTGAATTAAATACTTTGGTGTATGATTTATGATTAACTAGAAACAAGTGTGTGATGTTATAAGGGCAAACAACCTTTAAGAGTTGTTTAGAAATAAGCATTTTGTTAAATTGAGTCCTTGGAATATGTATAAAAATGAAGGTAGGATGTAAACCAAAACGAAGCATGATTTAAGCTTGAAAATGTTAAATACCCTTAACGGGTCAAAATAAGTGAATATGCAAAACGGGTTAAGATTTGCATAAGAACCCGTAATTTGAACCTTGAATATTGGTAAACTGATATAATGTGATTTGCATGACATTTTAAAGGTAATTAACATGTGTGTTTGATTAAATCATAAACGGGTCAAAAGTGTTAAAAGGGATTTCAAGCCGAGAACTTGAAATCTGAATTTTTGAAGTAGTCTAATATCAGGTGGTGACTCCATGAGATGGAGAATTAAATTTCGAACGCGTAGGAAAAAGAATCGGGTAAAACGGACTTGTAAATAAAAAGTTAACACTTTAAAGTTCGTTTTATGACTACAACTATAGCTGGACAGACATGCAGGTTCCAGAGACGGACCTGCTGGAAAATGGTTTCCCCCGCGCCACGCTACGGAGGTGTCACACCCCGATATTTCCACATTTTACCGGTGGGCCCCGTAGGGGAGTATCGTGACGTAGTTGATATCATCATGGTCAAACAACACAATATTTAATATGCACAGCGGAAGAAAAAGATAGATATATTTCAACCGAATATAATTGTAATATCAAGTATCACAAACAGTTGAAAATGATCAACAGGTGGATCAAAATAAAATGGAAACATTGTTCAACAGTTTTGACATCCAAGCTTGCGAGACTTATTGTGGACGCTAGGAGAAAGCCAGCCTATTACAAGTAGTACCTACACTTAACCTTTTTGAGAAAATACGTCAGTTTACACTAGTAAATACAATCAACCGACTCATTTTGAAAAGTTTAATAAAATTGATTTGAATGCACGAGGCACAAACTTTTTATAACTTGGGATAATTATTTGAATATAATCTTGTAAAAGAATTACATGTTCCTTATGCGTTCAGTAGCCCGATCCGCAGACCGGGTTAAAGATCAATAGACACACCACATTATTTATTTAGGCACTGACGGGTGTACGCCTACACCCCGTGCTTAGGTCGTGGCCATTTCGTAAAATGATGCCAAGGATATCCGGGACATGGTCATTAACCCCCCAAAGGCTTTAAGCAAACAAGACATTTTCAAACGGGACATCTCAATGATTTAACTTTCATGCAATTAAGGATTCAATGCCCGACCAACCGGTATTTTATATACCGTACCCCAAGCCCGTATAGGGAAAATAAGTTAAAAGTATTTACCTTTGCAAGTATCAATCACAAATAGAAAGTGCATGTAGCTTTTACCGGGTCTCCTATTCTGGAACGAAGGTTTATAATAACCTATTAGAATCCTAACAGGTCTTTAATTAAGCCTAAACTTAGACCGGTTAGTTTTAAGGAAATATACGGTTCAAACGCACGATTAAGCGAAGACCGGAATAGAATGTGATTTAGACCCGACAAGTTTGAAGAGTTGTATAATATGGGTAATCTAACCACATTCTGGATTTTGAGATAAAAACGATAAGGTTTGACCCGTTTCGGCTAATTTATGCAAACTAGTTACATAAACCGAACCGAACGCGCAAGAAGCGTAACGGGTAACCATAAGAGTCATTTACAGGTTTCCTAAGTAAATATGCCTTAGATATGTTGTGATATCAGTAGGATACCTTCCATTATGCCCAAAACGAGTTTAATTTTAATTTTAAGCCCCGTAGGGGTATTTTGGTCATTTTAAAGATTATAAAAGGGATTAAATGAAATTCAGGTCCGAATACATCAGTAAAATAAATTATTTTAATAGGTCATATCAGTTGGTAATAAGTCTTATATGACAAAATGGTTTTTAACCCATACTAGGTGTTTAATACGCGTAAAAAGCCATTTTAAGCGATTTCCGGGTTATACAGGAAATCTGAGTTTTCTAAACAGGTTATAAAGTTCAAAATACTTCACTTATTATATAAAATCAGTAGCAATTGGATTGGTGTCAAAATACTATGTAGAACTCATTTTATAAACAAAAAGGGTATAATCGGTATTTACCGAATCAACGCCATAACCTTAGGTTATGAGCAGGTTAAAAATAATTAAAAATCTTTAAAATCTCAAAATATTATATTACATCCGTGGATAAAAGGTTTGGTGTCAAAAATTGGGTTTAGATGGGCTTTATGCTAATTGCGCCGTTTAATTAACAAAAAGCTTTTTAAGTGTGCTATTGAGCATAACTCCTAATCTAGACCTCTAACTGATATGAAATTTTAGGGACATGTTTATAATTCAGCAACAAAGATTATTGTCCTCTCACATACCCAAAATTCTCGTTTTATGGTAAAAATGGCATATTGGTCAACATTAGGCAATTAACGGAAACATGTAAACGAATCGGACAATCAACGAACCAACCACAGAGGGTTATACTATCATGTAACCTGGTCCTAAGGAAGCTCTAAGGCATTTCCAAATCATACTAAATCATGTCAGAACTGAAGTCAAAGCAAAAGTCAAAGTTTTGCGACTTTCGGTTCCGAACCGGGTCTAAACAGCAAAATTGTCGGGTTGAACATGTTTAGACATGTTCTTACATTTATTACTAAGTTATAAGAGTGGTAAAATAGGTTACATGCCTTCTACATTGCTTAATTACATGTTAATTCACAAATTAAGTTTCTGTTGACTTTTTATAAACAACTTTGACCCGACATTTGATCTAGTTAGATTGGGAATCAGAGGGTGCCCTTTTAAGGGTTTATTGCCCACATAATTACCAACTTATAACTACCTTCAATTCGACTAATCACTGGACCATTAATGATTAATCTCTAAGTCAAACGTTAATTACGACGGTTTGACTTTTAAGCTAATAACTAAGCAAAACTCAATTAAGGAAGGTCAAGGGTACTTACCAAAGTCTAATGCACGACCAGAGATGCTTAGAGAAGGCTCTTGAGCTCCAGAGATGATCAGAAGATGAGTTGTGGGTGAATGATCAAAGTTGCAACCAAAGGGGCCTTATATAGTGCTTTTAATTGCTTGTGATCTTGACAAATCATGCTATAACTGATCTTGGATCACCCACAAGTGTCCCTAAGGTCTAAAAGCAAGCTTAGGCAGCCCTTGGTGTTGAGAAAAGGCAAAGTAAGTCGGTTACAATGGACATAGCAGACACCAGCCAAGTTTTTCGGCATCAGAGGGCCCCTCGCGTCACGCGTAGGTCCCCTAGGGGTCCTTCGCGTCGCGTGACGCCCCCTCTGATCCAAATCAAACTTTCAGATTTTTTTGTTTTGGTCCTTGGTCCATATAAAGTGGTTTCGACTTTATTTCTTGCATTATGAGCCCTCCAAATTTACTTATAAGGGCTTCAAGACTTATACCCGCTTTGTTAAGTCCTTGGTTAACTTTGTTATCACCCGAAAAGTCATAAACTTCATCGTTGACGCTTTTAACCCCTCGTATACGAATCTTATCATAACTTTCTCATACGATAACGAAACTTGGTGAAATTTTTATCATGTATTCTAGTGAGCATAATTAATCGTTACAAGGCTTTGGGTTTTCTAAAAGTTCACTTAGAGGTATACCTTAAACATGTTGACACATTTAACCCCTGTAGTTTGTAATCTCTCACTTTCTTTCACAATTAGCTTCGTATGATCCATGATTCATTCGTTTAAGGGTATAAGCATCATGTAGGGTTATTGTAAAGTATATTTATCCATTGTTGACATTTTGAACCCTTATATTCACATACTTTCCATGTTTGTCAACTTTAGTCCCTCTAGAGTATTCTTTCACACGTTCAAGCTTATGACACGTGTCAATACATTATAGGACGTGAATTTTCGAGGTGTTACATCCTCACCCCCTTAAAAGAAATCTCGACCTCGAGATTTACTGAAATAAATGTGGGTACTTTTCTTTCATTGTGGACTCAACCTCCCATGTGTACTTGGGACCTCTACGGGCATCCCATTTAACCTTTACAATTGGTACATGCTTCCTTCGAAGCTTCTTAACCTGTCGATCCTCGATTGAAACAGGTTTTTCAACAAACTTCAAGCTCTCTTCTATGTGCACATCTGTATGTGGTATGACTAGTGATTCATTAGCAAAACACTTCTTCAGATTGCAGATGTGGAATACATTGTGAATTCCACTGAGCTCTTTAGGCAAATTTAACTTATAAGCAACTGATCCGACACATTCGATGATCTCAAATGGTCCTATGTACCTCGGGCTTAACTTGCCTTTCTTACCAAATCGCATCACTCCCTTCCAGGGTGATACTTTAAGCAACACTTTATCACCTACCTCGAATTTCAGAGGTTTACGCTTTAGATCCGCGTAGCTTTTCTGCCTATCCCTGGCAGCTTTCAGGCGGTCACGAATCTGTACGATCTTGTCCGTTGTTTCAAAGACTATTTCAGGTCCTGTCAGTTGGACATCTCCAACTTCCGCCCAACAAACGGGCGTTCTGCACTTTCTACCGTACAAGGCCTCGAAGGGCGCGGCCTTGATGCTCGTATGATAGCTATTGTTGTACGAGAACTCGATTAATGGCAGGTGGTTATCCCAACTACCACCTAAGTCAATCACACATGCACGAAGCATGTGTTCCAAAGTTTGGATTGTACGCTCACTCTGGCCGTCCGTCTGAGGATGGTAAGCCGTACTAAAATTTAAGCGCGTGCCTAAAGACTGTTGGAAACTTTTCCAAAAATGTGACGTGTATCTAGTATCTCTGTCAGAGATAATAGACACTGGTACTCCATGTAGAGATACAATCTTATCAACGTACAATTGGGCTAACATGTCGGAGTTATAGGTCTCCTTGATGGGTAGGAAATGTGCTGACTTAGTCAGTCTATCCACTATCACCCATATAGTATCATTTCCTTTCCTTGTCTTTGGCAACTTGGTGATGAAATCCATTATCACCATTTCCCACTTCCAGGTGGGAAGTTCAGGTTGTTGTAGCAAGCCTGATGGCTTTTGATGTTCAGCTTTTACTTGCGCACATGTCAAACATTTAGCTACATAGGTAGCTATAGACTTCTTCAAGCCTATCCACCAAAAATTTGCCTTCAGATCCTGGTACATCTTGTCAGCTCCAGGATGAATGGAGTATTTAGAACTGTGGGGTTCCTGGAGGATAACAACCCGAAGTCCTCCATAAATTGGAACCCATATTCGTCCATTTAACCTCAGAATTCCGTCCTTGCCATGAGATAACTGTTCTTCGGTTACTCCTAGCTTTTCATTAGGATAGTTAGCTTCCATCACAGCTTCCTTCTGTGCAGCTAACAACCTTTCATTCAAACTGTTCTTTATTTCAATGCTCTTGGCATTGATTCTGATGGGTTTCACCCTTTTCCTTTCGACTCAAGGCATCGGCGACTACATTCGCCTTGCCGGGATGGTATCTTATCTCACAGTCATAATCATTCAAAGTTTCCATCCAACGTCGTTGCCTCATGTTCAAATCCTTTTGGTTAAACAGGTGCTGGAGGCTCTTGTGATCAGAATAGATCACATACTTGATACCATATAAATAGTGCCTCCATAGCTTTAGTGCAAATACAACGGCACCCAACTCCAAGTCATGGGTGGTGTAATTCTTTTCATGCACCTTTAACTGACGTGAAGCATAGGCAATAACCTTTCCTTTCTGCATAAGCACGCATCCCATGCCAGTGTGTGATGCGTCGCAGTAAACCACGAATTCTTCGGTACCTTCAGGCAATGTCAAAATAGGAGCATTGCTCAACTTTTGTTTGAGAATATCGAAGGATTCTTGTTGCTTCGGTCCCCAATTGAACTTAATATCGTTTCTAGTCAAAGAAGTTAGGGGTGCAGCAATCCTTGAAAATTTTTCAATAAAGCGCCTGTAGTATCCTGCCAATCCCAAGAAACTGCGAATCTCTGTGGGCGTCTTTGGCTCTTGCCAATTCATGACAGCTTCAACCTTAGCGGGATCCACCTGGATTCCGCGTTCACTAACCACATGTCCAAGAAATTGGACTTCACGAAGCCAAAATTCACATTTAGAGAATTTGGCGTAGAGTTTCTCCTGCTGAAGTAGTGAAAGAATACATCGAAGATGCTTCTCATGGTCGGCCTGATTCTTTGAATAAATCAGAATGTCATCAATGAAGACAATAACAAATTTGTCCAAGTATGGTTTGCATACACGATTCATGAGATCCATGAATGTCGCTGGTGCATTAGTGAGCCCAAAAGGCATCACTAGGAACTCGTAATGACCATAACGAGTCCTAAATGCAGTCTTGTGTACGTCTTCATCTCTAACCTTCAGTTGATGATAGCCTGACCTTAAGTCAATTTTAGAGAAGTAACTTGCCCCTTGAAGTTGATCGAACAGATCGTCGATCCTGGGCAATGGATACCTATTCTTGATAGTGACCTTATTAAGCTCATGGTAATCGATGCACAGACGCATCAATCCATCCTTCTTCTTGACAAATAAGATTGGCGCTCCCCAAGGAGACGAACTAGGTCTAATGAAACCTTTGGCTAGCAATTCATCTAGTTGTGTTCTCAATTCCTTCATCTCTGTTGGTGCCAACCTATAAGGCGCCCTTGCTACTGGTGCTGCTCTAGGGATAATGTCAATTATGAATTCTACTTGTCTATCTGGTGGTAAACCAGGTAGTTCTTCAGGAAAAACTTCAGTGTATTCAGAAATGATGGGGATATCCTCAATCTTGGGCTTTGGCTCGTCAATAGTCACTTGTGCCATGTAGATGACACAACCCTTTTTCAAACACCTAGAGGCCTTGAGCATAGTCACTTGCTCAGGAAGTCCATACTGGGTATCTCCCTGGATGGTAAGTGATTCACCAGACGGAGTCTTGATCACCACTTGCTTCTTATTGCAGACAATCTGGGCCTGGTTATGAGATAACTAGTCCATGGCTAAAACTATGTCGAAACCGGCTAACTTCAAAGGAAGTAGGGACAAAGGAAAAGAGTGGTTCTTAATGGATATGAAACATCCATATAATATGGTTGAGCCGGTTTCTAAGGTGCCATCTGCTAATTCCACCTCATATTTCACACTTAAGGTTTTAACAGGTAAATTCAGCAACTTACAAAACTTATTATCTACAAATAATTTATCAGCTCCTGAATCAAATAGCACTCTTGCATAAACATCATTTATAAGGAAGGTACCTGTGATCACATTTTCGTCCTGCACAACTTATTTTGCATCCATCCTGAAGACCCTAGCATTGGTCTTCTTTCCTTCATCAGCTTTCTTTGCTTGTTTTGGGCAATTTGTCTTAATGTGCCCCTTTTCGTTGCAACTGTAGCACGTTGCGTCCTTCAGTTTCTTGCACTCTAGGGTCTTATGTTCCGAAGATTTGAAAATCCCACAAGGCCTCGGCTGAGATTGGGATTTTGAGTCAAGTCTGCACCTCCCAAAGTGGTGCTTCTGACAAATCTTACACTTGGGCTTATCTCCAGATTGATGCCCATCCTTCTTAGAACCAGACCCCTTCTTGTGGTCATTGTTTCCCCTGTGCTTCTTATCTGACCGTCGTGAATTGTCATCTTCACGTTTCCTTTTCTCGGCATCCGTGTTCCTCAGCGATCTCTGCCTGACCGCGTCCAGTGTGAGGGACAAGGATATATCAGCTGCAGACCTGAATGTAGCTGGCCGAGAGGCTTTTACACTTGCCTTAATCTCTGGGGCTAAACCCCCAATGAAACGAGGTATTCTTTTGGGTTCCGGGGTCACCAGATAAGGAACCAACCTTGACATTGTATTAAAGCTCGTAAGGTAAGCTTGGCAATCCAGATTTTTCATTACCAATGACAGAAAATCCGACTCAATCTTTTCGACCTCGTGCTGAGGACAGTAGTTCTCCTTGATGAGGGTAACAAATTGTTCCCATGTCATATTGTACAGTGGAATCTTCCCGGTAGCTTGAACCAACGATCTCCACCAGGCCAAGGCCTCACCTTTGAACGATTGAGACACAAACTTTACCACATCATTCTCAGCGCATCCGCTGATATCAACTACTGTGTCCATTTCATCCAACCATGTCATGCAGTCTATAGCTCCTTTCTCCCCAGTGAAATCCCTGGGTTTGCATGAAACAAAATACTTGTAGGAGCAACCCTTGTCACGGGGTCCTTGGTTCAGTACGATCTTTTGAGATGGAACACTTTGTTGATTTGAGGACTGACGATCGTCATCAACTTTCTTTGGTTCTTCCTTCTTAGAGGGTGGTGGCTTGTTGTGAGCCTCAGAATGAGTCTTAGGCTTGGAATGTGGTGCGGATAGGGTCCTACCCCGAGTCCCGCTATATTCCTGATACTGCCGCTCTATTGCTTTGGTAACCGCATTGTCTATCAATGCTTGTAGTTCTTCACCCGCGATATTAATTCGGGTATTACCATGATCCTCCCTAGGGTGACTGTTGATCTCATCCGAGTCAGCCATTTTGATCTGTTACATAAGATATTGCCAATACTTTATTTGGGAGCTTATTATGGAATTGTCTTTTAGGGTAATTCATTAACCATGGTAAACATAGACCATATTTGGTTAATTTGTTAATCATAATCATTTAGGATTTTTATTATAATTTATCATAATTATAAAACAAATAACAGTTTTATTAGTGGCACAAAAGGCCTAGTCACTGGGACATCCTAGATTATAAGCCATGATTTCAGAGAATCAAGGCATGAAGGTTTGAACATAGTTCTTTACCTTTTTCTGATAGGGAGTCGTAGACTACTACTGTCTTTTGTCTTATATGACAATGAGTATGGCCCGTAGGCACTACATCACTAATGGATGTTTAATATGTGATCATCTTAATTGATGATTTAAACCCATGATTTATAGATCATTAAGTTAGGTTGGGAATCTTTTGAAGAATCCTTATATAAGAATGACGTGTGTGATTTTTTTTAACGAATCACGTTTGCCAGGAGCGTTAACATGTTTTCAGATGTTAACAGGGATCCGAATCTTTTAAACAGGTCTTACCATCTTGGCCAAGTCTTATAATGACATGCAGGCTAGGTTATACCTTTAAGATTCTCTTTTAAAATTTAATAGGCAGGTTATTTTAAAAAAGGAATGATTTTGATGTGTTTATTTCATATATTTATGCATACAATGACAAAAGTGAAATTTATAAACTTAACATTCCATTAATTATTAAAGGATTACACATTGCCCTAAATGGGACTTTTTAACAGAACAACTTGCCCACGCAGGGGTTAAACTGAAATACAAGTCCACGCAGGGACTAAGTACTAAAACAAATGTCCACGCAGGGACTAGAAAGACAAGTCCACGCAGAGACTAAATACAAAGATGAATGTCCACGCAGGGACTTAATTGAAAAGTAGGAAATACAACAATACATGTAGGGATTTAATGATCCCTTTTCTTCTTCCCCTTTAGCAAGCTCGTTGGGCCCTTGAGGAAACCCTTGTTGTTCCTGCATTCTTCTTGAAATTCATGCTCCACCCGACTTAGTCTTTGGAGGATTTCCTCCTGTTTCGGTGGGAAAATCATGGTGTCTGCGAATGTTGCCGAATCAGTGGTCGTGCAGGTACTTGATACCCATGAGTTGGATATCCCATTCCCCAAGGGGTTCCATATGGTCCTTTAGGATGAAGGACGAGGTAGTTTGATGCCACTTGGTAAGGGTCTTCAGCATAGTTATAATGAGTGTGAGCCGGCTGCTCAAACGGATTGTACGCCATTGAACCGGCGTATGCAGGAATCGGGTTATCAAAACCCAATGGTGGCGGCTGTGGTGCAACTGGTGCAGAACTCACCTCTGGAATTGGGTTTGAGGACCCACCCATCTGTGGTGCAACTGGTGCAGAACTCACCTCTGGCGGCTGTGGTGCAACGGCTGTGGTGTAATTGGGTTTGAGGACCCACCCATCTGTGGGTCTTCATGCAGTGGCGGGTAGTGACTGCCACTTGAGTGATGGGGGGTGCTGAAGTGAAAATCCCCTCCTCGCGCAGATATACGTGCGCCCGTTCACCTACGCCTTGGTGGTTCTGGAGGTGCTTGATGAACTGGCGGCGGTGAAGGCGGTGGCGTGACAGCCACGAAACGTGAATCCCCAGAGGGATCCTGCTGCTGCTGCTGGTGAGGTGATGAATGGTGAGAAGGTATGAAGTACCATTCATGCTGGTTAAACCTTGCTTGGAAACTGTCTGGACCACCATAAGGTGATCCGTGGAAGGATGAACCATCAGAGACCTCAATAGGGTGTGTGGGGGTTCCAGTCGGCGGTTCCATAGGGTCGGTGTCCTCATCCATATCCATGGCGTGATCGCCGGAAAAATGATCCTCCGGTCCCAATGGGTTAAATCCCACTGGTTCTTGAATATAGTTTGCCGGGTTAAACCGGCCTTGAAAGACAGGAGTGGGGTTGCCAAAGGAATTGTGCGAAAGGGATCGCTGGAGAGGTATATATGAAGGTTGTGGGTTATTGGGCTCGTTTTTCGAATGTGGCCCAAAGGAATGACGATAGGAAGGTGTTGAGCTGTGCGAGATAGACCGTCAAGCGGGCTCCGTATGGGTCCTCCAGTTTCCCTGAGGATCGGCACTCATAGTATTGGAAGTAGCTCGCCGGTGAGAAGGCCTGGCTTCGTGATCGTTGGGGGCAGTGATCGGCCCCTTACCTCGTCCTCCTCTTCTAAATCTTGGCGGCATATTAATCCTGTCAACACAAATAAAAGATACAACAAGAAATATAAAGGACAAAGTTAAAATTAAGAAAACAAAATTTGGATTTGTCCTAAGTTCTTTGTCTAGACTCGAAAATTTAGGAATGTGCAATTATGTCATTGAGATTAAACACAAAAGGCTAGTGTTTAATTCACTCAATGTTGGCTCTGATACCAACCTGTCACACCCCGATATTTCCACATTTTACCGGTGGGCCCGGTAGGGGAGTATCGTGACGTAGTTGATATCATCATGGTCAAACAACACAATATTTAATATGCACAGCGGAAGCAAAAGATAGATATATTTCAACCGGATATAATTGTAATATCAAGTATCACAAACAGTTGAAAATAATCAACAGGTGGATCAAAATAAAATGGAAACATTGTTCAACAGTTTTGACATCCAAGCTTGCGAGACTTATTGTGGACGCTAGGAGAAAGCCAGCCTATTACGAGTAGTACCTGCAATTAACCTTTTTGAGAAAATACGTCAGTTTACACTGGTAAATACAATCAACCGACTCATTTTGAAAAGTTTAATAAAATTGATTTGAATGCACGAGGCACATACTTTTTATAACTTGGGATAATTATTTGAATATAATCTTGTAAAAGAATTACATGTTCCTTATGCGTTCAGTAGCCCGATCCGCAGACTGGGTTAAAGATCAATAGACACACCACATTATTTATTTAGGCACTGACGGGTGTACGCCTACACCCCGTGCTTAGGTCGTAGCCATTTCGTAAAATGATGCCAAGGATATCCGGGACATGGTCATTAACCCCCCAAAGGCTTTAAGCAAACAAGACATTTTCAAACGGGACATCTCAATGATTTAACTTTCATGCAATTAAAGATTCAATGCCCGACCAACCGGTATTTTATATACCGTACCCCAAGCCCGTATAGGGAAAATAAGTTAAAAGTATTTACCTTTGCAAGTATCAATCACAAATAGCAAGTGCGTGTAGCTTTTACCAGGTCTCCTATTCTGGAACGAAGGTTTATAATAACCTATTAGAATCCTAACGGGTCTTTAATTAAGCCTAAACTTAGACCGGTTAGTTTTAAGGAAAGATACGGTTCAAACGCACGATTAAGCGAAGACCGGAATAGAATGTGATTTAGACCCGACAAGTTTGAAGACTTGTATAATATGGGTAATCTAACCACATTCTGGATTTTGAGATAAAAACGATAAGGTTTGACCCGTTTCGGCTAATTTATGCAAACTAGTTACATAAACTGAACCGAACGCGCAAGAAGCGTAACGGGTAACCATAAGAGTCATTTACAGGTTTCCTAAGTTAATATGCCTTAGATATGTTGTGATATCAGTAGGATACCTTCCATTATGCCCAAAACGAGTTTAATTTTAATTTTAAGCCCCGTAGGGGTATTTTGGTCATTTTAAAGATTATAAAAGGGATTAAATGAAATTCAGGTCCGAATACATCAGTAAAATAACTTATTTTAATAGGTCATATCAGTTGGTAATAAGTCTTATATGACAAAATGGGTTTTAACCCATACTAGGTGTTTAATACGCGTAAAAAGCCATTTTAAGCGATTTCCGGGTTATACAGGAAATCTGGGTTTTCTAAACAGGTTATAAAGTTCAAAATACTTCATTTATTATATAAAATCAGTAGCAATTGGATTGGTGTCAAAATACTATGTAGAACTCATTTTATAAACAAAAAGGGTATAATCGGTATTTACCGAATCAACGCCATAACCTTAGGTTATGAGCATGTTAAAAATAATTAAAAATCCCTAAAAATCTCAAAATATTATATTACATCAGTGGGTAAAAGGTTTGGTGTCAAAAATTGGGTTTAGATGGGCTTTATGCTAATTGCGCCGTTTAATTAACAAAAAGCTTTTTAAGTGTGCTATTGAGCATAACTCCTAATCTAGACCTCTAACTGATATGAAATTTTAGGGACATGTTTATAATTCAGCAACAAAGATTATTGTCCTCTCACATATCCAAAATTCTCGTTTTATGGTAAAAAGGGCATATTGGTCAACATTAGGCAATTAACGGAAACATGTAAACGAATCGGACAATTAACGAACCAACCACAGAGGGTTATACTATCATGTAACCTGGTCCTAAGGAAGCTCTAAGGCATTTCCAAATCATACTAAATCGGGTCAGAACTGAAGTCAATGCAAAAGTCAAACTTTGCGACTTTCGGTTCCGAACCGGGTCTAAACAGAAAATTGTCGGGTCGAACATGTTTTGACATGTTCTTACATTTATTACTAAGTTATAAGAGTGGTAAAATAAGTTACATGCCTTCTACATTGCTTAATTACATGTTAATTCGCAAATTAAGTTTCTGTTGACTTTTTATAAACAACTTTGACCCGACATTTGATCTAGTTAGAGTGGGAATCAGAGGGTGCCCTTTTAAGGGTTTATTGCCCACATAATTACCAACTTAAAACTACCTTCAATTCGACTAATCACTGGACCATTAATGATTAATCGCTAAGTCAAACGTTAATTATGATGGTTTGACTTTTAAGCTAATAACTAAGCAAAACTCAATTAAGGAAGGTCAAGGGTACTTACCAAAGCCTAATGCTCGACCAGAGATGCTTAGAGAAGGCTCTTGAGCTCCAGAGATGATCAGAAGATTAGTTGTGGGTGAATGATCAAAGTTGCAACCAAAGGGGCCTTATATAGTGCTTTTAATTGCTTCTGATCTTGACAAATCATGTTATAACTGATCATGGATCACCCACAAGTGTCACTAAGGTCTAAAAGCAAGCTTAGGCAGCCCTTGGTGTTGAGAAAAGGCAAAGTAAGTCGGTTACAATGGACATAGCAGACACCAGCCAAGTTTTTCGGCATCAGAGGGCCCCTCGCGTCACGCGTAGGTCCCCTAGGGGTCCTTTGCGTCGCGCGACGCCCCCTCTGATCCAAATCAAACTTTTAGATTTTTATGTTTTGGTCCTTGGTCCATATAAAGTTGTTTCGACTTTATTTCTTGCATTATGAGCCCTCCAAATTGACTTATAAGGGCTTCAAGACTTATACCCACTTTGTTAAGTCCTTGGTTAACTTTGTTATCACCCGAAAAGTCATAAACTTCATCGTTGAAGCTTTTAACCCCTCGTATACGAATCTTATCATAACTTTCTCATACGATAAGGAAACTTGGTGAAATTTTTATCATGTATTCTAGTGAGCATAATTTATCGTTAAAAGGCTTCGGGTTTGCTAAAAGGTCACTCAGAGGTATACCTTAAACATGTTGACACATTTAACCCCTGTAGTTTGTAATCTCTCACTTTCTTTCACAATTAGATTCGTATGATCAATGATTCATTCGTTTAAGGGTATAAGCATCATGTAGGGTTATTGTAAAGTATATTTATCCATTGTTGACATTTTGAACCCTTATATTCACATACTTTCCATGTTTGTCAACTTTAGTCCCTCTAGAGTATTCTTTCACACGTTCAAGCTTATGACACGTGTCAATACATTATAGGACGTGAATTTTTGAGGTGTTACAGGAGGACATAGCCCGGGGTACGACACGCGACTACCGTCGCAACACGCAACAGGTTTTGTGAACGCCGTCGCGACACGCGACGGCTTAAAATTTTGGAAATTTTTGTTGATCTTGTTGTTGGCTTATTTTGACCCACAAACTGGTTCAATTATGTTTATAAACGCCGAATGACTAACTTATTTCATGTTTTATGAAATGTAGGTATATTATACAGCAACCGAAGATGATCAAGCTTGAAGAAGAACCGAACACGTGAAAAAGAAGCTTCCGCACATTGTTTCGTCGTTAATTTTTAAATGACAAATTCTTTTACATCATGTTGTATTACTTTTAATGTAAAAGTTTTAAATAAACCCGTATTTTTATAAGTATATGCTATCGGAATTCTGCATTAGTTACCGATAATTATACGAAAATCTAAAATAAATAGACAGGGTGTTACATCTGTAGTCGTGGTTTAAATCCTTGCCAAAGCAACCGCATCATTTCAGTTTGGATTAGATAAGATAGAGAGAGTAGGAAGATGAGAAATGAATTGTACCCTCCATTGTAACCACCACCATTGCAGTT
Organism: Helianthus tuberosus; assembly: GCA_030545235.1. Taxonomy (NCBI): domain Eukaryota; kingdom Viridiplantae; phylum Streptophyta; class Magnoliopsida; order Asterales; family Asteraceae; genus Helianthus; species Helianthus tuberosus. The sequence goes on along the minus strand of CM060426.1, from coordinate 138,605,508 downwards.
ATTGCCATAAAGAAAGAAAGTGAAAAGGTGGCTAAAATGCGAACATTCAATCCCATTGAAAAATCACAATTTTAGCCTACAGGCGTCTTAAAAATAAAGCCAAATCTCTATTGCATCGGGTTCCACTGTCTTGTAAATGTTGCTTCAAAACTTGTATTTGTGGTAAAATTACAATCTACAAGGGTAGAAAAGGAAGAAAAATGTAAAAATATAGGAATTTGTTCTAGCTTTTGGTATGCCATCTTAAAAAAAGGATGGAAATTACACTTGTAGACATAGGTCATAGGAGATGCTTTATATAGTATTATAGATTATAGATTATAGATTAAGTGAGGGTATTTCAGTCATTTCATGCGTATTTAACTAAACAAACTAAAATCCATCCACTGTAGGGACTATACGAGTAACAAGTGAGCTAACCATAGGGAGCAAACATGCTATTTTGAAAAGGTATGGACTAAAGGTGAAAAACTTGCAAACCATAGGGACTATCCGGGCAATTAACTCTTTTATATATTTTGTAACGTGTCATGTCATATTGTATAGTATTCTTTTTCAATGTTAGTTTTAAAAGTATACACTTTCTATTGTATCGTATCGTATTGTGTCTTATTGTATCAAATCGTATCGTATATTTTTCAATATTAATTTAAACATTTTACATATCTTGTATTGAATCGTGTCGTGTCGTATATCATATTGTATCGTTACGTGTCGTGTTGTGTTGTATTGTATTGTATCATATCGTATTGTATGACATTATACTTTATACGTAACTAACCAACCATTCAAAACATTATACAAATATAAACAACTGAAAATATGAATACATTACAAGTGTGTACATAGATACATAACAAAATCAAAATACAACAAAATGTGAAATACAAAAAAAGACAACAAACTATCCTAAACATACCTCTGACCTCTGTGGATCCTGACTCGCCACCGGTGGATCTGGATGGGTCGGATCATCGTCTGGATATGGTCGCGGTGGTGGTACGGTCGGGGCTCGCAACCAAGATCCCATGCCCTATCCATATCCCATGGATAACCTGTACCAAAATATCCTTAATACGGACATGGTGACGGTCTACCCGGCGTTGTAACTGACACTGTTGGGGGATCGAACAGGTCAAACACGAACAACAATCAACACAGAACTCACACACACACGCAATTAAGAATACAAAGATTTATAGTGGTTCGGTCGGTTCTGACCTACATCCACTCTCGGTAACTAGGAATATTTGTATTAAGCTTGGTACCATTTTACAGATACATAACAATCTCATATATATAAGATTGTGGAAAGAGAAGAATGTCCCAAAACATGATCCTGTGAAATCTAGATCACCAAGACTTTTATTCTCTTATCAACTTGATCAGCTTTGCTGACCTCAGGTTGATCAAGTTGTCAAGTGGCTTGGCTTCACACTCAAGAATCTCCCACTTGAAGCGATGGAATAATCTTCACATGTGCTTCAACTGTGCATCAGTATATCTGTAAAAACTTTGATCTTATCACATTCCTAGTTACCTGGCCTTCTCTTCAATTATCCTGAAGGCCAGTTGAAGTTATGCAAAGCTTCAACTTCTCTAAGGTGACAACCTTAGTCAACATATAAGATGGATTTTCACTTCCTTTGATCTTCTTCAACTTCAGAGTGCTTTCACTAACTTGTTCTCTGATGAAGTGATATCTCAGTTGTATGTGCTTTGTCTTCGAATGAAAGACATGATTCTTTGCAAGATGAATTACACTTTGATTGTCACAAAACAGTGCACAATCAACTTGTTCCTTGCCGAGCTCTTTGAGAAAATTCTTCAACCATATAAGCTCTTTGCTTGCTTCAGCAACTGCCATATACTCTGCTTCTGTGGTTGAAAGGGCAACACTTTTCTGCAGTCTGGACATCCAGCTTACTGCAGTGCCTCCCACTGTAAAGACATATCCGGTGGTGCTTTTGTAAGATTCTTTACAACCACCAAGGTCAGCATCTGCAAAACCCTTCAGAATAACCTCTTTCCCCTTAAACTGTAATGCCACTTTTGAAGTCCCCTTTCAAATATCTTAGCAGCCATTTAACTGCTTCCCAATGTTCTCTCCCTGGATTGGACATAAACCGACTAACAACTCCCATTGCATGAGCTATATCTGGTCTCGTGCATACCATTGCATACATGAGGCTACCAACTGCCGATGCATACGGAACTCATGCCATTTCTGCTTTGTCTTCATCTGATCTGGGTGACTGAACTATAGAAAGCTTAAAGTGACTTCCCAAAGGTGTGCTTCGAATCTTGGCATCTTTAAGGCTGAATCTTTCTAACACTTTCTCAATGTACTTCTCTTGAGAGAGTGTCAAAGAACCATCTTCTTTGTTTCTGAAAATACTCATCCCGAGTATTTGGTTTGCAGCTCCCAAGTCTTTCATCTCAAACTCTTCAGACATCTGCTTCTTCAGCTTCTTGATCTCTGTCATGTCTGAACCTGCAATCAACATATCATCCACATATAGTAGTAGAATGATATAAGAACCCTTAAACCTCTTGATGTAACAACAATGGTCATTGTCACATCTCTTGTATCCGACTCTTCCCATGAAGTTATCAAACTTCAAATACCATTGTCTGGGCGCTTGTTTCAGACCATACAAACTCTTCTTCAACTTATACACCAAGTTTTCTTTGCCTTTAACCTAAAAACCTTCTGGTTGTGTCATGTAGATATCTTCTTCTAGGTCATGTAACACCCCGAAAATGGGTTTGGTAATCAAACCCCGTTAATACAAATAGACGGGTAAAGTACCGTTAGTGATAAAAGTAACCCGGTAAATATTAGGATTTAAATAAATAATCCTAATATTAATTAAAAAGCGGATAAGAGTTTTCAAAAAATAAAATAAAATGGATAAAAGGCCCGAGTTAACGGAACTTAAAATAAACGGGTTAGAACTCCCGGAACTCACTAAGTTAACTAGGGGTAATTAACCTAGTTAATTATTTGTTTAAAAACAATAAAGAAGCATGGACTAGTAAGCCTTTTATAAACCATGGGTATTTGAGGGACCAAAGTTGGACAATTGCAAAGTGGTATTATTAAAACAAAAATTAAACAACAAACACACACTTGTGTGTGTGTCTGGTTCGATCAAAAATACAGGGGGCGACCAAGTTCTTCCACCAAACCCTAGTTCATGCTAAATTGTCCAAATTGAAGGCCTAAATCAGTTCCAAAACGAAATCTGAGCATAGATTGGTGATCTCCTCTGAAAATGGATCATAAGGTATGTAAATTTTGTAGAAAATTTCCATCTAAATTTCTGGAGGAACTTAGAGAAATCGAAAATTTATGTTGCATGAATGATATGTAGACAAATATATATTGAAATCATGCTTAGCTCAAGTAAATTCAGATTTTGTTGATGCTAAATTCATGTATGAGATGTTTTTAGGGTTTTGATTGCTAAAAATTAGTGTTATGATGTCAAGAACATGCTTAAATTGAAAGCTGAATTCAAACAGCTTCTGATCAGAATTTACAGCCGACTTGTATTGGCTATAACCTGAACAAAACGTGACAAAAACATGTGTTTCTTGAGTCTAAAATGTAATTCCAGGAAATATCTTTAAAACCCCACTGGAATCGCATTTTTTCGACGAAAATTGAGCGTTTTATAATTTTTTCCGTATCAAAGGTTCAAGCTGCGTTTTCTGGCAGAATTTGCAGCCCATTACGAATGTCATAACTCAATTTAGGGATTGAGTTATGATCTCAAATTCTTACTGTAGAAAGTTTTAAGTGATTAAAATAATTTCCAATTGGAATTTCGTCAATCGGATAAACGAGGAATTTTTAGTGAATTTTTCCGTAAGCTGCAGTCAGAAGTGACGAATCTGATTGCAGCGTAGTAAATGAATTTTTACGAATTTTTGGTAAAGAGTTAGATCTTGAAATTTTAACACAAGGTCTAACCCTCCGAGAGGTATGCCACATAAAAAATCATAATTTTTGAAGACATGTAAACATGTTAAACAGGTCACCAAAAACAGTCGATTTTCAGTGATACGAAACTTGATTGTTGATGTTATAAATTATGCCCACAATGTTCATATGTTGAAATTATGAATCAAACGCGTAATTTCCTAGTTCGACTAATTACGTGTGATGTGGGGTAATACAAATTTTAATTATGAAGTCGATTTAGCTTATATGCACATATCATATAATTAAGGGTAGTTAACTTTTGAAGAGTTAAACTAACCATGGACGGAGTCGAATAGTAGTTTTGACATAGAAAATACGTAAGGTGGAATAGTCGTGGTTATAATGACTAATCTAACCACCTTGTGAATTATGATGATAGTTCGACTCTTGACAAGCTAGATGGAGGCTTGGGAATGAAGCGGGTCAAACGGAGCAAGTACAAAAAGGAAAGCGTAATTTGGATGCGAGGTAATTTAAGCTTACACCCCCTTGGTATTATGATACATTTACTTGTGAGTATTGATTTTTGAATTATGACAAATATTTGAAAATACTATATTTCGGCATGATACAATGTACGCCGGAATAAGGAAATATGGTAAGAAACCATAAACTATGGTAAAAAGGGGTAAAAACGGTAGACTAGTCGGGTGAAGACTAACCAATATGGATATTTTGAACATCACGTTATAGGGTGAACCGTAATGGGTAAAGGTGATTGAATAAAAAAATCCGTACATGAGTTGACGGATAGATAAAAGGTTTGAAAAGATAACCATTTGGTGTAAATCTTAACGGGTCAAATGGTAAGTTAATACCATTTGACAATAATACTAATTGATGGCCGCTTGTTAAGTGTTGTGATTTCAGGAAAGGACATACGGTTTGTAATGCTTTTATCTAGAAAATTTAAAAGCATAAGATATTTAAACGGGTCAATATGTTGACCCGAGCCAGGTACACATATTTTGAATTATAGCTAGAAGTAATAAGATGGTCAAATATTAGTGAAAACCCTTCGCCGTATACTGAGGGACTGAAGTTGACCAAAATATCCTTGAACACTGAACCGGGTAAACGATTCTTATGAGCCGTTTAAGAACGTGTTTTACAATCATGTAAGTTATAGGTAAATATCAAGTGGCCTGTGCATAACAAAAGGGAAAGATTTAAACTTAATGTGACAACCCGCACTAAACCAGGTATCCGTACGACTTAATTAGTAATTAATTACTGCTGAATTACTGTGCTTACTTGAACTTGTGATTAAACTGCTACTTGAATACTGATACATGTACTTACTTGCATCATACTTGCTTGCTGTCACTACATTATTTACATGCTGAACCTTAGTGACAAACATGATGCACAAAAAGCACAGTAGCACAATACACGGATAACCTATTGAACATGCTGATAAAGCCAGCATCAGGCAGACACTGACTCCAAGGCCTGTAAGAGCCTGAAATATTTTGCTACACTAGTAGTGAGTGTAGGGATACAAGGATTGTAGAACTGCGTCTCTAGGAATAAGTCACAATGACTGGATGTGCCTAAAACGTACTCTAAGTACAAAACTCAGCACTTTACAAAATAATACAGCTTTTAGCTACCTAATAAAGTGCCAAAACATGAGAAAAATATTACTAGACACTTTCCAAAGTGTCAGAAATAAGTTGTGTCACTAAATGTAATTATAACGACACTTTAACGCTTTGTTAAGCGCTTTAACGGATTACTATCCAACCGAACAACAGGACTATACCCGGAGCATGAAAATATTGTTATTTTCATTACTTCTCTTTTTCTGAGCCAGTTAGGGTCCCCGTATACCCTAACACCCGCTTTAAAGCACTATACACAAGTAACCAAGCTAAACATTTAACTTAACCTAAGTATCTAACTAATGCTTAATGATTAGTTGAAATGGAACCGAACTACCCCCCCCCCCCCCCCATAACCGAAACCGTCCCCAAGGGGACATACCTTGTACTTGTTGATTATTTAATTCCCAATTGCTTAATATCTAGGAGGCACATTAACCCTTGGATAATTATCATTAACTTTGTCTATAAGTACTAAACTAAACCCAACATGTTCATTCATCACATCTCACAACACTCACACCACTCTCTCCCTCCCTACAAGCTTACGGCCGAACACACCCACCCCCCATCCATCATCTTCGAGTTTTGATCAAGCCATTCCAAGCTCACACACGCGTTAAGGGTCACGTATTAGGAAGCTTGGAGCAAACGGAACGCGAAGGACCTCTTTATCTTGCTTTTATCCAAGCCATTTTCGTCAAGATTCTTCCCTAGCCTCGAGCTAGTGGTATGTTGCTTAGAACACTTTCTCAATCTATTCTAAAGTGGTTAAAAGGATTTGTATCGGTTAAAACTCGTTAACATGCAAGATGATGCTTTAAAGTTTACTAAAAACACTAAAAATAGTGGTTAAAAGCTTATATGTTGTGTAAATGATGTAGTATTCGAAATGTATGGTTATCTAGGCCCGATCTATGATGTGGTAGCTCGGATCATCGTTTAACCCGGTTTGGTAAGATCATGGATCTTAACATAAGCTTGTTTTGAATGATACAAGGGTTAAAAGGTGAAACTCTACCACACGCGAATCATGAACTTGTGTAAAAGAGTTTTACTTGTGAAATTATGTTTAAAACTAGCAGATCCACGCATCTGCAAGTGGTATTTTCAAAGAACCACATATCAAAGAAATCATGTATTTAAAAGGATGGATTTTACACTAACACGCATGATTTTTATAAACGACAAGTGTGTAAACACTTGTGAAATGAAAAGATCCGACAAATAACAGTTTTTGTAAAAGATGACTGGAAGTTGTAAAGATGGATTTTCTCTAAAAACGAGGTTTTTACAAGATCAAATTACCTTATATGAAGATCTACTAAATTTAAGGGGATTTACACCACAGTTTTGGGAAAACTGCAAGTTCATGTAATTTTTGGCAATTTGCACTTATGTTGATTAGTTGTTGTGATGAAAGTTGTTTTGATCAAATAAAGAAAATTGTTGAGTTGATTTGTTAAAGAAAACGATACGCTTGAAAGCGTGGCCACCTCCAGTTACAGAGGAAACTATGGCGAAGTTTTTTTAAAAAACCTAACACTTAGAACTATTTACACTACAAGTGTTAGAATTATTTTTGACATGTTTTCGAAATATGAATTTCGCCATGACTTTATTTACTAAATATTCGGAGGTGGGATTTTCACAAAATTTAACGTGATAAATATATATTTTTCACACACTATTTATGATTATTTTGTGAAAATACATAAATATTATTTTTAGAGTAAAAATAATATTTACGAACGTTAACAAATCCAAAATAATACGAACGCTTTCACCATAAATATATAAGTTACACCGGTAAGTATATTACCACTCGATTGTTAAAACGTTGTTGCTGACAGAGCTATTGAAGCTGAAGCTATCCAAAGACCAAAGACAGTGCAAGATTACATGAAGATTGCAAGAAGACTGAAGACAAAGTTATTTTATGAAGCTATTGTCAAGGGGGAGTTTGTTGGTGCATGTTTGTGACAACAGCTTAGATTTGGTCTTTGGATATCTTGTAATTAGTTAAATGATAAACAGTTAGCGGGTTTAGCTTTGTATTAGTGAGATAATAGAGTTTGGGCTAAACAAAACCCACATTGGGTGATGGGGGACGATTTGGGCCTAGCCCATGTAGGAACCCATGCCTAATGTTGAAACCTTGTGTTATATAAACAAGGTTAGGCTTTAGGGTTTAGGTTAATCAGCCAGAACATTGTTTGAGAGCAATTTCGTGAGAGCTTTAGGGTTTGGACGAAATTGTTAGTTGGTTAGGGATCTTGATTGATTGTAATCACTTTGATAGATAATCAATAAAGATCCAGTTTGAAAGTGATTTTCTGTTTCTGTTTCCTACACGTTTTCTGCTAATTCTGATCAAGAGGATTCCGCACTCTTGATTGGAAAGACAATTCTGTTGAAGATCCATACGAATAGGGGACCTACAAACGTAACTTACGCACTTACGGAAATATTTATGAACGCGCATTTTAACAACGTATTATTGGAGAAAAATTATGTGAAATGAAAATATAATATTTTTGAGAAAAATACTTATATTTTGGAATTGGAAATATATATATATATTAAGTGAGACTTAATGATATAATTTGAACGCACATGTATTGAATCCCCCATCCTTGGGAAGGAGAACAACTACCAAGTATATACAGAATGTAAACACGAAATAGTTGGCTAACTATTTCCTAAAAACTTAAACTATAATGCTAAGGCACGGCCGTCCGTCTAATAGAAATTAGCACCTGTAGGTCGTCGCACAGCTGCCTGATTTGGAGTACTTGGTAGAGACGCACCGACTGTGAGTTCATGTCCCCCTTTTCTCTAACTGTTTTCAGTTTTCTTAACTGCGGGGGTGAAATACATGTTACTTTGATTACAAGTACTTTATACACGGTATGGTTAGCGTAAGGAGGTTTACTACTTAGATCATGTGAGTGGGTAGGAGCAATATGAGGCCATTAGTCCTCATAACGGGACCGAGGGACAGGAGCGGTAGATCTATCTGGGTGTAGCGAGCCCAGCCCCAGGCCAAACTAGAAACGGACCTTGGGGTGACTTTGTCCACATACTATTGCCGTGGCGAAATCTGCTAGGTTTGAGTCTCCCTATTTGCACTTCACATATATCAGTGGCCTTGCAAACCATTGGTGATCTCAATTCCCTTATTTGCTACATACCAAAACTATTTTTATACTCACAAAGGTTTACTTACTCACTTACACATGAACTCGCTCAACATTATTGTTGATTTTTCAACTTACATGTATTTCAGGAAATTAAAGATCTGGCGCGGTATGTTATGTTTTCCCGCTGCATAAGGGTTCCGAGGTCATCCGGGTTTAGGAAATGTGACTTTTTCCTGGACGAGTCACAAATCTTAAACTGCGTTTATTTCATGTTGATGTTTATGTTTTTCAAGACAATGTTTTATGTTATGAGGTTGTAAGTCCCTAAGACAATGTTATGTTACTCTGGTTTTAAAACTTAATCGTATGGATGATCTTGCATGATTTTATTTCATATAGCTTTGTTATGGTTAAGCTATGGTATTAAGAAGTCACACCAAAATTAACCACGCTTCCGCAAAGCCAGGGTGTGACAGCTTGGTATCAGAGCCCTGATCATAGCGAACTAGGATTCTTTCTCGAGTCTAGACTATGATCACTAGGGCTCTCACAAAAACATTTTTCTGCATACCACTTAAGTCCAGATCCAAAACTTTTTACAAACAAATGTTGAGCACGTTGATTTATTATAGGCTCAGCCTGGAGGGCTGAGGCTCGGTCTGGAGGATCGAGGCTCGGTCTAGGTGACCGAGGTAGTTGGCTAGTGAGGCTAGGAAGAGTAGGCTCAGTCATGAAGACTGAGGCTCGGTCAAGGGGACCGAGGCTCGATCTAAGAGGTCGAGGTGGAGGATAGAGCAGTCTTAGAGACTGGGAGGAATTTGGCTAGTGGGACTAGGAGAATTATGTGATACCTTACTTGGTGACTTATGTGATTATCTGATTGTATGACTGATTATTTGAGCATATTTGTGTTTATGTTACAGACTCATGGACTCAGCCGGTACTGGCGTTTCGGACACCACTGGACCCATACCTATCGTATCTGATGACCTCACATCCTCCGAGCATGAGGTGTACACATCTTACTATACCAGTACTGACGAGGATGATTTCCAGCCTTTCGCACTACCCGATGGTGCTGATGAGCCTGCAGATGACCCTCCCGCTGAGTACCTACCTCTAGTAGAGATTCCGGCCCCTATACCCTTAGCCGTTTATCCAGCATATGATCTTCTTCTTGATGCCGAGGCTGATGGCGATATTGACCTGTTTGAGGATGAGCCCTTTGAGGATGAGATCCAGGGCGAGGCCCTTCTTCCTACGGACGATCTTCTGATGATCGCTGACGTTCCCGCTGAGGATTCGCCTGCACATTCTCCTGTCCCAGACTCCTTCGAGTCTGTGGCATCCGCACCTTCTCACACATTGAGCGCACAGCACTTTGCGCATGATTCTGATCCTGACCAGGCATCCTCTGTTGCACCTATTCCTAGCTTTGCGTTTGACCATGATGACATAGAGGATTCTGATCCTATCTTTCCCCCGGGATTCGACCCGGATCATGATATCGAGTTTATACCTATGGATAGCCCATGGAGGATCCAGCTGACCTAGTAGATCCTACCGACCCTGAGTTTGACTTCGAGATGGCTTTTGATGATCCCAAGCCTGCCGTCGCCCCTGAGCAGGCAGCCGCTCTAGACCCCATACTTGAGCATGACCCCGTACATGCTGGCATCCCTATTGAGCCTGTTATAGCAGACCCATCTGTTGATGATCTCCCCGTGGATGTTCCTTTGTTAGGGGGTGATCATGTTGTTGTTGATCCTGTTGTTCCTCTACCTGTTGTTGATATACCTGTTGACCATCATGTTGAGCACATTGCACCTGTTCACCCTTTTGTTGCTCCCCCACCTGATCCCATCCCACTAGAGCCCGAGCATGCACTGTTCGCGGCACACATGGATCCACCAGATGAGCATGCACAGCACGGTTGGATACCTGCTGATGAGGATGTTCCACCTTTTCCCCCTCAGATCCCTGATACACGACATGTTGATTTTTCTTTTCGGGTTCCTCAGTTTGTACCTCCAGCGAGGACTGGAGAGGGTTCTTCAGCCCAACCTTTTGGGCATGTACCGATGTCTATCCCCTTCATGCCCCAGATGTCATCTGTTCCACCCTCTGTTGCTCCATTTCATGTGGCACCTTTTGATCCCACCAGTGAGCCGTCCCTTTGGGCACCAGACTCTGCTATGCCACCTACTGACCCCTACCATCGTTTCCACATGGGGTATACTATTGAGGACGTTTTGATGTCTTTTGTCGCCCAGCACGAGTCACACACGCAGCGCATCCAGGAGCTTGAGAGAGCTCAGCTGCCACCATGCCAGTGCCATGGTCAGACACACTCTCCTCTGCAGCCATTTCGACCCTTACCTCCAGATTATGCTGCCCATCTCTTTACACTAGAGCAGCAGGTTGCTTCTATCATTCGTACCCAGCGAGCCATGGAGGAGGACTGGCTCCAGTTACGTCATTTGTTTTACACCCACTTTCCCCCTCCTCCACCGCCATCTGTATAGAGCTCATCAGTGCTGTTTGGGTAGACGAGGGTGAGAAGACGGCGATTGTTGGACTGCACAGCATTTTTGGAGACTACTTTATGATCCTGACTTTTGCTGACATGTATTTGACGTATTTGACACTGACATGACATAGTTTTTGGACAGGGGTGATGTAGCCCCTAGTTGATTGATGATTGTATGACACAGGGATGTACTGATACACTTACTATGTGGTCTCGATATATGGCAATCGCAGTATTCTCACCATATTTGATTCGCTTGATTGCTTATTTATATTTTTATGATATGGGATGTTGTGTGATTGGTATTTGTGATGTGTTGATAACATGAGATGTTATGTGCTATTACTATTACTATATACGTACGTTTTACTATGGCCTGACCAACGTAAACCATCTTTTAGAAGATGCTGCCGAGACGTGAGACACACATGCCTACTAATGAGGCAGAACTCCAGCAAATTATCGCTGCTGCCATTGCACAATACGCCGCTTCGCAAGGAGGACCCAGCGGCAGCAGCACGAACAACAATGGCAACAACAATAATCCACCTCATGGGTGCACCTACAAGCAGTTTCTGGACTGCAAACCAGTCAACTTTGATGGCACAGGAGGTGCTGTCGCCTTTGTTCGTTGGGCTGAGAAAACCGAATATGTTCTTCGCATGAGCAAGTGCGCGCTGGATCAGCAAGTCACCTATATCTCAGGGCTGTTTCTAGATGGAGCCCTATCCTGGTGGAATCTACAAGTACAGACACTTGGTGAAGCTGCTGCCTACGCGCTAACCTGGACCGAACTGAAGGCACTTATGCGCAAGAAGTACTGCTCCCGCGCGGAAATCCAAAGATTGGAAACCGAGTTCTGGCATTTGAAAATGGATGGTCCAAAGATCGCAGAGTACGTTCAAAGGTTCCATGACTTATCGCATGTGGTACCCTACATGGTCACTCCTGAGTTCAAGAGAATTGAACGCTTCATTTGGGGACTAGCTCCTCAAATCATAAGCATGGTAACCTCATCCAAGCCTGCGACCATTACTGAGGCGATCGATTTGAGCGTAGCTCTCACTGAGGAGGCTATTCGTTTGAACAAGTTTGATGAAGCAGAGCCGAAGAAGAAAGAGACTCACGTCGAGTCATCAGGAGGTAACAAACGGAAGTTCTCAAACTTCAAGCAGGGCGCCAGTGTGGCGGTTAAGAAAGGAGGATCAGCTGGTAGTGGAAAGAAAGGAAAAGGATATCAGGGCACCCAGCCCAAGTGTAATACCTGTCAACGCCATCATACTGGCCATTGTAGTGTGAAAGTATGCGAAGCATGTGGAAAGCCGGGCCACTCGAAAGATTCTTGTTGGGCTAGTGCTGGCCGGGGAGGCCAGGGAGGATTTGGGAATAGAAATAATAACCGTGGTGGTATTGGAAATCGCCCACAGGGGAACAATGGAGGAAACGGGAATCGGGTCAACAATGTGAACCAAGCTGGCAATGCAAACCAAAACAACAACCAAGCTGGAAATGGAGGTGGAAACGGGCAAAGACTTGGATGCTATAACTGCGGTGATATTGGGCATTTTAAGAAGAACTGCCCAGAGTTAAACCAAGCCCGTGGAAGAGTGTTCCAAATCGAAGCTAGGGAAGCGCGCCAGGACCCCAATGTTGTTACAGGTACGTTCCCTGTAAATCAACGCTATGCATCCGTTTTGTTTGATACTGGCGCCGATTATAGCTTCGTGTCGTTAGAATTTAAGAATATGCTTGGGTTAGCCGCTAATAAGTTAGATATTCCGTACTCAATCGAATTGGCCAATGGGAAGTTAGTTGAAGCCAATGAAGTTATCAGAGGTTGTGCGATCGAATTAGGAGAGCGTGAGTTTGCTTTAGATCTACTACTAGTCCAGTTGGGAAGCTTCGACGTGGTGGTAGGAATGGATTGGTTATCAGGCAACAAGGCTGAGATAGTTTGCCACGAAAAGATCGTTCGTATCCCAACCGAAGATGGCGAAACAATTGTGGTTCACGGAGAGAAGCGTGATACGCCGTTAAGGATTATCAGCTGCCTGAAATCGCGAAAGTGTTTGCAGAAGGGATGTGTTGCCTTCCTGGCACACATTGTGGATAAGAAGGCTGCTGAGCCAAGAATCGAAGACATCCCTGTCATGAGGGAATACCCAGAAGTCTTCCCAGAAGACTTACCTGGACTGCCACCTCAGAGACAAGTAGAGTTTCACATTGACTTAGTTCCAGGCGCCGCGCCTGTGGCTAAGGCACCCTATAGACTTGCTCCGTCTGAGATGCAAGAATTGTCGACACAACTTCAAGAGTTGTTAGACAAGGGTTTTATCCGACCAAGCTTCTCGCCTTGGGGAGCTCCGGTCCTGTTTGTCAAAAAGAAGGACGGTAGTTTCCGTATGTGCATCGACTACCGGGAGCTGAACAAGCTGACGATCAAGAATAGGTATCCTCTGCCAAGAATTGATGATCTGTTCGACCAACTTCAAGGTTCAAGCTTTTATTCAAAGATCGATCTTCGATCTGGATACCATCAGTTAAGGATACAAGAGGAAAGTATCCCAAAGACAGCCTTCAGAACTCGTTATGGACACTACGAGTTCCTTGTTATGCCGTTTGGGTTGACAAACGCACCTGCAGTCTTTATGGATTTGATGAATAGAGTTTGCAAGCCGTACTTGGACAAGTTCGTGATTGTGTTTATCGACGACATCTTGATCTATTCAAGAACAAAGGCCGAGCACGAACAACATCTAAGAGCTATTTTGGAGCTGCTAAAGAAGGAACAGCTGTATGCCAAATTCTCCAAGTGCGAATTTTGGCTACGTGAAGTCCAATTCCTTGGGCATGTGGTAAATGGAGATGGAATCCATGTGGATCCAACCAAGATCGAGGCGATCAAGGATTGGGAAACGCCAAAGACGCCAACCAAGATTCGCAATTCTTGGGATTGGCAGGCTACTATCGAAGGTTCATTGAGAATTTTTCGAAGATCGCTCAACCATTGACGCTCCTCACCCAGAAAGATAAGAAGTTTGATTGGGGAATCAAACAGGAAGAAGCGTTCCAGATATTGAAGGAGAAGCTCTGCAATGCGCCAATCTTAGCACTACCGGAAGGTACAGATGATTTTGTGGTATACTGTGACGCTTCGCGTCAAGGATTAGGTTGTGTGTTGATGCAACGCCAAAATGTTATTGCTTACGCATCGCGTCAACTGAAAGTGCACGAAAAGAACTATACCACACATGATTTGGAACTTGGCGCAGTGGTTTTTGCATTGAAGATCTGGAGACACTACCTTTATGGTACAAAGTGTACAATTTTTACAGATCACAAGAGCCTACAGCACATATTCAATCAGAAGGAGCTGAATATGAGGCAAAGACGATGGGTTGAGTTGCTAAACGATTACGACTGCGAGATAAAGTATCATCCAGGGAAGGCGAATGTAGTCGCCGATGCCCTAAGTCGAAAGGAGAGGATCAAGCCCATAAGGGCTAGAGCTTTAGAAATGGTTATCCAAACCGATCTTTCCTTGCGCATTCGTGCCGCGCAGAAAGAAGCTCTCAAGGAAGGAAACCTTGAAGAAGAATATCTCCGTGGGATGGAGAAGCTACTGGTACCAAACGAGGAAGGAACGTTATGTTTTGAGAAAAGGATTTGGGTTCCTTTGTTTGGAGATTTAAGGAAGGTTATTTTCGATGAGGCTCACAAGTCGCGGTACTCTATCCATCCTGGAGCGGATAAGATGTACCAGGATCTCAAAGATTATTATTGGTGGCCTAGGATGAAAGGCGATGTTGCTGTGTATGTGAGCAAATGTTTAACATGCGCTAAGGTTAAAGCCGAATACCAGAAGCCTTCAGGACTTCTACAACAACCTGAGATTCCCAAGTGGAAATGGGAACAAATCTCCATGGATTTTATTACAAAGCTGCCAAGAACGCCGAGAGGCCATGACACTATTTGGGTAATAGTGGATCGATTAACGAAGTCAGCACACTTCTTACCTATCAGAGAGAAGGATAATACGAGCAAGTTGGCCGAAATTTACATGAGAGAGATCGTCGCACGTCATGGAGTGCCTCTCTCAATCATTTCTGATAGAGACGGAAGGTTTGTGTCAAGGATATGGCAATCCTTCCAAGAAGCCTTTGGCTCACAATTGAATCTGAGCACTGCGTTTCATCCGCAAACTGACGGTCAGAGCGAGCGAACGATACAGACTTTGGAAGACATGCTGAGAGCGTGTGTCATGGATTTGGGCGGTAGCTGGGATAAGCATTTGCCTTTGGTCGAAATTTCGTACAACAACAGCTACCACACCAGTATTGGTGTCGCGCCATTTGAAGCCCTTTTACGGACGCAAGTGCCGATCACCCTTATGTTAGGCTGACGCAGGTGATAGGCAGCTTGCTGGTCCCGAAATCGTCCAAGAGACGACAGACAAGATCGCGCAGATTCTTAAACGCATCGAAGCAGCTCGCCACAGACAGAAGGCCTATGCGGATCCAAACCCGAAACATTTGGAATTCCATGTTGGAGAAATGGTGTTATTGAAAGTTTCACCCTGGAAGGGTGTGGCACGCTTCGGAAAGCGTGGGAAGTTAAATCCACGCTACATTGGTCCCTTCAGAATTCTGGAAAGAATAGGACTAGTAGCATACAAGTTGGACCTACCTGCTGAACTGAATGGTGTTCACGACACCATTCATGTATCCAATCTAAAGAAAAGTCCAACTCAAGTCACCATTGCCATTCCCGCCGACGAGATTCATGTTGACGACACGCTCCACTTCGTTGAAGAACCTGTTGAGGTCACGGATTGGAAAGTTAACAAGACCCGCCGGAGCAGTGTCAGGCTCGTCAAAGTTCGTTGGAATGCCAGACATGGTCCTGAATACACCTGGGAACGTGAGGACCGGATGAAAGAGAAATACCCCCACCTTTTTCCTAAGAACCCTGCATCTACAAGCAGAACTTAAATTTCGGGACGAAATTTATTTAACGGGAGGAGAATGTGACAACCCGCACTAAACCAGGTATCCGTACGACTTAATTAGTAATTAATTACTGCTGAATTACTGTGCTTACTTGAACTTGTGATTAAACTGCTACTTGAATAATGATACATGTACTTACTTGCATCATACTTGCTTGCTGTCACTACATTATTTACATGCTGAACTTTAGTGACAAACATGATGCACAAAAAGCACAGTAGCACAATACACGGATAACCTATTGAACATGCTGATAAAGCCAGCATCAGGCAGACACTGCCTCCAAGGCCTGTAAGAGCCTGAAATATTTTGCTACACTAGTAGTGAGTGTAGGGATACAAGGATTGTAGAACTGCGTCTCTAGGAATAAGTCACAATGACTGGATGTGCCTAAAACGTACTCTAAGTACAAAACTCAGCACTTTACAAAATAATACAGCTTTTAGCTACCTAATAAAGTGCCAAAACATGAGAAAAATATTACTAGACACTTTCCAAAGTGTCAGAAATAAGTTGTGTCACTAAATGTAATTATAACGACACTTTAACGCTTTGTTAAGCGCTTTAACGGATTACTATCCAACCGAACAACCGGACTATACCCGGAGCATGAAAATATTGTTATTTTCATTACTTCTCTTTTTCTGAGCCAGTTAGGGTCCCCGTATACCCTAACACCCGCTTTAAAGCACTATACACAAGTAACCAAGTTAAACACTTAACTTAACCTAAGTATCTAACTAATGCTTAATGATTAGTTGAAATGGAACCGAACTACCCCCCCCCTTAACCGAAACCGTCCCCAAGGGGACATACCTTGTACTTGTTGATTATTTAATTCCCAATTGCTTAATATCTAGGAGGCACATTAACCCTTGGATAATTATCATTAACTTTGTCTATAAGTACTAAACTAAACCCAACATGTTCATTCATCACATCTCACAACACTCACACCACTCTCTCCCTCCCTACAAGCTTACGGCCGAACACACCCACCCCCCATCCATCATCTTCGAGTTTTGATCAAGCCATTCCAAGCTCACACACGCGTTAAGGGTCACGTATTAGGAAGCTTGGAGCAAACGGAACGCGAATGACCTCTTTATCTTGCTTTTATCCACGCCATTTTCGTCAAGATTCTTCCCTAGCCTCGAGCTAGTGGTATGTTGCTTAGAACACTTTCTCAATCTATTCTAAAGTGGTTAAAAGGATTTGTATCGGTTAAAACTCGTTAACATGCAAGATGATGCTTTAAAGTTTACTAAAAACACTAAAAATAGTGGTTAAAAGCTTATATGTTGTGTAAATGATGTAGTATTCGAAATGTATGGTTATCTAGGCCCGATCTATGATGTGGTAGCTCGGATCATCGTTTAACCCGGTTTGGTAAGATCATGGATCTTAACATAAGCTTGTTTTGAATGATACAAGGGTTAAAAGGTGAAACTCTACCACACGCGAATCATGAACTTGTGTAAAAGAGTTTTACTTGTGAAATTGTGTTTAAAACTAGCAGATCTACGCATCTGCAAGTGGTATTTTCAAAGAACCACGTATCAAAGAAATCATGTATTTAAAAGGATGGATTTTACACTAACACGCATGATTTTTATAAACCACAAGTGTGTAAACACTTGTGAAATGAAAAGATCCGACAGATAACAATTTTTGTAAAAGATGACTGGAAGTTGTAAAGATGGATTTTCTCTAAAAACGAGGTTTTTACAAGATCAAATTACCTTATATGAAGATCTACTAAATTTAAGGGGATTTACACCACAGTTTTGGGAAAACTGCAAGTTCATGTAATTTTTGGCAATTTGCACTTATGTTGATTAGTTGTTGTGATGAAAGTTGTTTTGATCAAATAAAGAAAATTGTTGAGTTGATTTGTTAAAGAAAACGATACGCTTGAAAGCGTGGCCACCTCCAGTTACAGAGGAAACTCTGGCGAAGTTTTTTTTTAAAACCTAACACTTAGAACTATTTACACTGTAGGTCCCCTATTCGTATGGATCTTCAACAGAATTGTCTTTCCAATCAAGAGTGCGGAATCCTCTTGATCAGAATTAGCAGAAAACGTGTAGGAAACAGAAACAGCAAATCACTTTCAAACTGGATCTTTATTGATTATCTATCAAAGTGATTACAATCAATCAAGATCCCTAACCAACTAACAATTTCGTCCAAACCCTAAAGCTCTCACGAAATTGCTCTCAAACAATGTTCTGGCTGATTAACCTAAACCCTAAAGCCTAACCTTGTTTATATAACACAAGGTTTCAACATTAGGCATGGGTTCCTACATGGGCTAGGCCCAAATCGTCCCCCATCACCCAATGTGGGTTTTGTTTAGCCCAAACTCTATTATCTCACTAATACAAAGCTAAACCCGCTAACTGTTTATCATTTAACTAATTACAAGATATCCAAAGACCAAATCTAAGCTGTTGTCACAAACATGCACCAACAAACTCCCCCTTGACAATAGCTTCATAAAATAACTTTGTCTTCAGTCTTCTTGCAATCTTCATGTAATCTTGCACTGTCTTTGGTCTTTGGATAGCTTCAGCTTCAATAGCTCTGTCAGCAACAGACTCCCCCTAAGCTGATGCATCCAATCACCAAATCTTCAAAAACTTTAGCGTTTGAGTAAACTCCAGTTCAGCATTTGTATAGCAATCTTCAAACTCTTCAACTTTGTCTGCAATATAGAAAGGAGGTTCTACCATGCATCCAATCAAACTCTCATCTTCACAGCAACTCATCACTTTAACTTCTCAGCAACATACTGCTTCAATCTATTTACTATAAAACAAACATCTCGCGAAACCATAAGAATTTTTCAACATAAGTTAAACAAATTATTATTATTCAAGAGATTTGTCAAACTGTATAACAGATTAAGCATTTTCCAATTTATCACCAACACGCAAAACTTTTTAATCACACACCCTATAACCCGCATGATTTAAAATTTTGAACTCACTTTCTAACACCGTCTCCCCCTATCAGTAACAATTCCTCCAAGAATAACAGTTTTCCGTACGTTAAGAATTTTAAACAGAAAAAGACACTATTTTTGTATTTTTGTATTTTCTGAAAGCAAATAAATACGAAAAGCAATAAACACTCTATTTTTGTGAGAATCACTGGTAAGAAGATCATATCAACAAAATCAAACTGTTTCACACTATTAGATAATCCTTTATTTAATTTTTCGTGAAAAGCAATTCAAGATGATTACCAGTATGTTTGTCATCTTAAACAAAAGGCATGAACATTTCAAGTACCATTACCATATGATACGTTAAGGTAATTTTAATTCTGATATACTAGTGTGTCCCACTTCAGGATATACCCCCGCGATCAAGGTATGCACAAAGATTCATCGTAGTAGGTGAGTATACTGATATCATCCTTTAAGATATCCTGACAGTGTCTTGGTCTGCATATAATCTGTTTTATCATGTTTTGATTGCTTAACAATGAACACCCAAATAAATACTAATCAAATCCTGGAAATATAAACAACACACTCTATCATGCAAGTATCTTCCCTACCACATATTTCACAAGTCCAATCCAGATTTCTGAAATCTTAACTGGGAATAGGTTGAGAAGAGAACAGAATAGATCTTTAGGAGAGATGGTATAATATACAGATCAAATGAGTTTTTCTCAGTTTGATATAGGTTTCTTGGGTTTCTTTTGGGCACTTGAGGGCCTCTTTCGGGTGTATTAGATCTATAGCGCGACAACGTACAGCTAGGTCAGCATGTATCTGGATGCAGCAGAAGCTGTCGTTGCCTAGCACCTCCAGGTCAGCATATATCTGGATGCAGCAGAGGAGGTACACGACTTTTTTTCAGAGAAGATTTCAGAATCAGATCAAAATTGTGTGTATCGGGACAACATACAGACATTCAAATAGAAATGTGCTAATTCCAAGTGACTTTCTTTCCTGAGGTCATGTACAATTTTAGTTCTGAACAGAAAGACAGTCAAGATATCCCCAGATGAAATAACAGTATAAAGACCCAAAACTTCAGATTTTGGCAATCTATCAACGCAAGATTTAAGGTCATTAAACCATACACCACTGATGTGTTCCCCACTCATACACAGTTCATTTATGTTTATATCACATTGGTAAGTTGATTATTTCATGCTTTTGCCTACTGGTACATCATATGATGAAGCTGCTATCACACTTAAGCATTTTAATTTCAGTTTCAGTGTGACAGTCTAACTTGCTGATGTACTATCATTTCTCCTTTTTCACACAGTGATAACTCATTTTTGTTTTTCTATTTTTTTTATGTTTTTGATTTTTCAAATTTTTTTTTTATTTTATTTTTGATTTTTAAGAAAAGCAGTAAACTATTTACAAAAATTCTTATGAAAAACCAGTTATTCAGGATTCCTCATCCCGTTGAGTTCGACTAAATGTTCAAAGCGAGCCCTGTCAAAAGCTTTAGTATAAAGATCTGCCAGGTTATCTTCGGTGTCGACTCGATGTAATTCAATTAGTCGTTTTTCAGCACAATCCCGTATAAAATGATGACGTATGTCAATATGTTTTGTGCGACTGTGTTTTACGGGATTATTTGTTATAGAAATTGTGGCATTATTGTCTATCATAATAGGAGTACGAGTGAACTCCAAACCGTAATCGCGCATTTGCTGTTGAATCCAGAGAACCTGAGAGCAGCAGCTACCTGCAGCAATATATTCAGCTTCACACGTAGATGTAGACACACAGGATTGCTTCTTGCATTGCCAAGACACGATCCTGCCTCCTAAGAACTGACAACCACCTGTTGTAGACTTTCTGTTCGACTTGCATCCTCCAAAGTCTGAGTCAGTGTAAGCGACAAAATTCAGATCACTATCAGCTGGATACCACAACCCAAGTTTAGGTTTCCCCTTCAAGTAACGAAGAATACGCTTCACTGCTTTCATGTGTGACTCTTTTGGATTTGCCTGATATCTAGCACACAAGCATACTGCAAACATAATGTCAGGTCTTGAAGCAGTCAAGTACATTAGAGAACCAATCATCGCCCTATATTGAGTAGGATCAACGTCTTCAGTACTTTCATGATCTGGGCCAAGATTGTGATTTTCACATATGGGTGTGTTGAAAGTAGAGCAATCATTCATCTTGAACCGACTCAAGATGTCATACACATACTTTGTTTGATGAATAAACATCCCATCCTCCTTCTGTTCAACTTGTAATCCCAGAAAGTAAGATAGCTCACCCATAGCGCTCATTTTTAACAAGGTAATTCATTTTTCGATAGTGAATATGGGCCATGCGTCTGTGCCACAACATCGATTCAGCTTCAGATGCTTTTGATAGTAAACACGCCACCACAGCAGTTGGATCCTTAACACCCATGTCCATGACATAAGTGTCATTTTTCCTTGGCGCTCGCATCACTATCCAATCGTCCGGAATCTTCAAACCTGGTTTCAACACTAATGCTTCATTCTTGGTAAAATGGACCGAGTGACCCTTGTCGCAGACTTGAGACACGCTCATCAGATTGTGTTTAAGCTGCTCCACATAGTTCACTTTGTCCAGTGTGATCTTCCCATTGGTCACCTTTCCTCGTCCTGTTATTCTACCACCTTTAGCACCCGCAAAATTCACCTTTCCACCATCATAATCTTCAAATTCAGTCAACAATCTCGCATCCCCCGTCATGTGCCTGGAGCAGCCATTATCAACATAAGTTGATAATCCTCCTTAGCAGCTCCTGCACACACCAACTAAGAAATTAGTTAGATTGGGGGACCCAAGCCTTAATGGTCTTGGGTCGTCCAAATTCACCAACTACTGGAACATCCATCCAATATCCATTACTCCTAACTGGAGTCTTGGATCTTAGACCTGTTGATGGAATTTGATTTTGATTTCCACTAGGTCTTTGGTCCTGAGGGTTCCTATATGTATTTGGACTATTTGACCTTTGGAAATTTTGATTTGGGTATCTTGAATTTTGATTCCAAGAAGCATTATTGTTGTAATTTCTAAAGCCATTGTTATAAAAAGTTCGACCACCATTATTTTGGTATCGATTTTGATATTGACCTTGACTTCTGAAATTATTAGCATTATAATTGTTCATTCTTGGTGAACTGCTTCTAGGTCTCTCAAATCTGCCTGGTGGAGATCTAGGCTGAAATCTTTGTTGATTTCTTTGAAAACGTGGAACTTGTGGAGTTCCTTTTCCAGCCTTATCTACACTTACACCAACAGCAACATTCTCCCGTTGCTTAGAAGCAGATTTCCTTTGAGAATTTGATCCTTTCTCCTCACTATCACCTTCCTTCACTGGTAATTTCCCTCTCTGTTTTTCACTAAGTTGTGCTTCACTCTTTTTGTTAGGACAGCAGCTTGCTACATGTCCCTTGACGTGACATTTGAAGCACGATCTCTTTCTCGAAGACTTCTTAGCTGGAGTCTCTGAGGTAGATCCCTTATCAGATGGTGATGATCCCTTGGATGAACCTTGTTCAGTTTGCTTAATTTTAGATTTTTCTATGCTCTTATTTTTGGCAAACTCTACATTCGATTCATTTTCAATAACAGTAGTTTCATTTTTCATATCACTACCTTGAACAAAATTAATCTTTTTAACAAAAGCTTGATTTTTATTCTTAGGCTGTGAATTTTTCCTTTTCAAATCATCACTCTCAGATCCATCACCTTGACTTGATGTGGATGCGAAACTACTTGGTGTAGATGCCATAAAGTCTGCTAGCTCATTTTCACTAGGCAGGAATGAATAGTCATGACTAAGAGGAGGTGGAACTTCATTAAAGCCCTGGAAGCCCACACTGGTCTTGTCATTACTCTTCTTTAACCCACCCATCATGTGTTTCATAACAAAAGACGAATCTCTGAATTGACTCAATTTCTTTTCAAGTTCAACAATTTTGAGTTGTGCATCTGACAACTCTTTGCATTTATCAGAAATCTCTTTTGTTTTCTCAGCCATCATGTCATGAGCTAAGTCTATGACTTGAAGTTTTTCATTTAGTTTGCAAGTTAAAGCTTCAATTTCAGCTTCACAGCCTTTTATTTTCTTCAAGTATGACGATTCATTTCTTTTAACAAAAAAGTTTGCTTCTTTTATGTTAGACATCTCACTTACCAGACTTTGGTTTTGTGTTGTCAACCTGGCAACCTCACCCTGTAGTTCACGACATCTCAAACATACTGAATTAGATTGTACCTCTTTCTCATGAACTTCTGAGGTTCCATCAGTAACAACCTGTTCAGCTTCACTCTCTTTCTCTGCTTCATCATTCTCCACTTGAGCTTCAGCATTTTTCACTTCAGATTCAGCATCACTCACAGTAGTTCCAGCCTCATCAACTGGCACTATCTCTGCCATGAATGCCTGAGTGGCACTCTCATTTCCCTGATATCGCTTTTGTAATGCATCCCACATATCCTTTGAATTAGTGTACTTTTTGAAGGTATGCTTGATGCTATCAGGTAAGGACATTTTAATTGTAGCCAATGCTCTCTTTTCAGCGTCATACTTCCTTTTATCTTCTTCTTTCATGTTCACATAGTCTGTTCTACGTTGTCTGCCCTCAAAATCGTGTGTTGGGTTTATGTACCCATCTTCAATGCAGATCCACATGCGTGCATCCTGAGATTCAATGAAAGATTTGAAGTTGTCCTTCCATGTAAGATAGTTCTCCACCTTCATCATCTTAGGTGCATTCAATTTTCGTCATGTTTGACATTTTAACGCAACAGACTGGGTTTACCACTGTTTTCGGAGATATACTGTACGGGTTTACCAGTGATCTGCAAATATTCTGTACGGGTAACCACTGTTTACCAGTCTGTTGCGTTAATATTTGCAATGATTTGCAGATCACTGGTCCAGAACATGTGGTAGACACAACCGAACAAATTGCTCAAATACGAAAACGCATGGCGGCAGCTCGTGACCGTCAGAAAGTCTACGCCGATAAGGGCAGGAAACCACTTGAGCTCCAGGTTGGGGAGCGGGTACTACTCAAAGTTTCACCCTGGAAGGGTGTGGTTCGTTTTGGTAAACGAGGCAAACTTAACCCACGATACGTCGGACCTTTCGAAATCATCGAGAAAATAGGCAGGGTGGCCTACAGACTAAACTTACCAGGGGAACTCAGTGCAGTTCACAACGTTTTCCACGTGTCGAATCTGAAGAAGTGTCTGTCAGATGAGACCCACGTAGTTCCTCTGAAGGAACTCACTATCGACGAGCAGTTACGATTCGTCAAGGAACCAGTTGAAATCACGGACCGGGATGTTAAGGTCCTCAAGAGCACTAGAATACCTCTCGTTCGAGTTCGTTGGAACTCACGTCGCGGCCCAGAGTTCACCTGGGAGCGCGAAGATCAGATGAAACAAAAGTATCCCCAACTGTTCGCAAACAGTACAACCACTACTGAGGCTGAAGCTACGGAATTTCGGGACGAAATTCCAGATCAACGGGGGGAGGATGTGACACCCCAGGAAAACCGGGAAAACCATACAACTTAACTAGCTTCCTCAGTGAGTGCTTACCAAATTTCGGGACGAAATTTCTTTCAACTTGGGGATGATGTGACAACTCGAAATTTAGAACCCTTCATTGTATCTCGATGTAACATGCTTGAACATATGTGACTAGTTAACTTGTCGGTTTAATGAAAGATATAAGTAAATTTATGTGATTATGTGTTGTGCTTGTATGTATAGTATGTATATATGTATAAGTGAGCCGAGAACCATGAACCTGACTCGAGACCACTCGGTCTCGAGTGAACAGTTAACAGCGGTTGGGCCGCACCTCCTTAGCCCACTCGAAACCCTTGTAGGGTGCACCACCCAAACCGGGTATAAAACCCCCATCCACCCTTTTTCCCTTACACTCTCACACACTCTCTCCCTCACTAAAACCCTAGAACTACAAGACCTCCTCTCCTTTCTCTCAGACCAAACCGGTGATAACAAGGACACTCGGCTCGATTCAAGCTCGGAATCATCACTCGGAAGCTCACCCATCGACTCTTCATACCCTCACACTTCGAGTCTCTACCGGTTAGTGTTCTAATGTGTCCTAGGTGTTATATGTGTGCTAGATGTCATGTGTGCTTGATGAATGAAACATATGCTTAACCTCTTTTGTATGATCTTGATTGACCTAATGAGTAAGAATCATGAAATATATGAAGATTGTTGTTGTTCATCTATGATGTAGATGCTTGATTTCTAGATAAAGTCATGGTTAGGAAGAATAGAGTGGTTTGTTAATGATCATGCTAACTTGACATATGAATAAGTAGAAAAATGTTTGAATATGGTGCTATTATGTTCTCGGTTGGATGTGTGAATGATGAGGATCGATGGTGCATTAAACTAGGTGGATTATGCTAGCATAAATCGGTTTAAATGAGCATGTTTGTTTAAGATGAAAACCCTAAAGATGAACTAGATGAATATGTGTTGAATATGGTATGAAGATTGGATAATATTTGAAAATGCTTTTTTTGATCCATTTTGGTTAAGTGTTAGACAAATACACATGTTTGTAGAACCTCATTGGATAGTACATAAAAATCACAACAGTGAAATTCTGTTGGATAGTACAACGCGGGCAAATGCATCAGAATCAGCAGGTGAACGAGTCGAAACCACTGGTCTCGACTCGAGACCATGAAGCTACAACTCGAGACCGCAACGGTTGCGACTCGAGACCCAGACCAAGCAACACAAAAACGGACTTCAGGGACTCGAGACCATCAAGGTCTCGACTCGAGACCACATGGTGACAACTCGAGACGGGACTCGAAACCTCGGAGGTTGAGAGTCATGCCTGCACCACTCGAGACCAACCATTACAAGTCGAGACCTCCTGGTTGCGACTCGAGACCGCATGTTCTCGAGTCGGGATCACCTTGTCTCGCCTGGCCTGCTCACTTCAGTTATTGGGCCACAACGTGATTTGTTTGGGCTGCCTGTTTAACTGAACTATGTGTTAGTTGCTACTGTTGACTGATCCAATAGTAGAACAGGCCCAATTACTCAACATATAACTGTATGCATGCTATGTGTTAGACTATGTGTAAAACATACGTGCATTTCTTGGTTTGAACCTGACATGTATGATAACCATGTTAGGACGTGGTTGACCACTAGCATCTAGACTTGACTTTCTGTGTATCTGCCAAGCAAACCAAGGTGAGTTCACACCCTCTACAAAAGCATGGGATTCCCAGGGGTTGGGAATGGGGTTAAGGAACATGGGTTCCTCGTCCTTTCTTGGGTAGGACAGTATCGGTTCAGGAATGTAATTTCCTCGTCCTCATGGACAGATAACTCGTAATAGACCAAAACTCTGTCATGAAGTCCATCCTTTTTATATCGACATAATCGTCGGGCCAATGGCGAGCGGGTCATTAGTTAGATAGCGCTATTTAGGTCTGACAAGCCTCACACCGTGCCGCAGAGGACGGGCGTGAACTAATGGATCTGGGCACGTCAATGATGATAGACATTGACAGTTCAGGGCACATAAACATGACTACAGTCAGCAGTCGATATGGTAACGAGTCTAGTGTATACATGGGGTAGCCCCCACGGCCGAAATGCCAGATAACTAACAAGGGGTAGCCCCCACGGCAGGATTGCCAGAGTAACCTTGAATAAACAAGTCGCGTTTTCAACTATGGGGTAACCCCCACGGCAGGATGCCAGATAAAGGAAACTGTTTTCGGAACAACTTAAAATGAACACCCAACCGTGAACTCACTCAACTTGTTGTTGACTCGTTACTACATGCTTTGCAGGTCAATAGGTACTTAGCTGGAGCTTGCATGGAAGAGAGTCGTTGTGGGACATGGACAGTTGTGTGCCATGTTAAACTTTGAAACAATTAAACTTATGTTTTGGTTTTAAAACGATATGCTTCCGCTTGCAACTTAAATTATGTTTTGTGTGGACACCAATTGTATTGGTTGAACTTATATAATTACATGTTTACCTGTTCAATATGATTGGTGGCTGGATCCTGGTCAGTCACGCCTCCAAGCGGTGGTATTCCGCAGGTGGAGTTTGGGGGTGTGACAGATTGGTATCAGAGCCATTGGTTATAGTGAACTTGGTTTTAATAAGGGAAAAAGTTTTATTAAAATCAGACTATCACCTGTACAGTGCTCTACGATCCACAACGACGCTTCACTCCACATGCAAGGCTCGACTCTCTAGGTGATATGATCTGTGTATATATTGCCTACTTGATAGTTACATAGTGCATTGCTTCTGGTATGCTTAGTTAGTATAACTACTGTTGCATGAACCCGTGTGTGCTTACTCTCTTCTGTCATCGCACTTTCACGAACCTCTCTCACTCATGTTTCTCTTGATATGAAGATCATGTCTGGACGCGTTAACATGACTCAAGCCCAGTTGACGGCTCTGATTAACGAACGAGTTGCTGCGGCACTTGCAGCTGCACACGCAGGAGGTATATCCTGCAGTCCAAACTCATTCTAGGATCTTTAGATCCTACTCTCGTGAACCAACCTTTGTGTTAAACTCTGTCTTTTCTTTCACCCACAATAGGTCAACATGCTCAGCCACCTGTGTGCACCTTTAAAACTTTTATGGACTGCCGACCCACTACTTTTAGCGGCACTGAAGGAGCTGTAGGTCTCCTCCACTGGTTTGAGAAGCTCGAGTCAGTCTTCGAAATGTGTGAATGCCCTGAGGCGCGCAGGGTGAAGTATGCTACCGGTACTCTCGAGGGCTTAGCCCTCACATGGTGGAACGCCCATGTTCAAATGCTGGGGTTGGTTGCTGCTAACGCCACCCCATAGGAAACTTTTAAGGAGATGATCAAGGAGGAATACTGCAGTCGTGATGGCATTCATAAGCTAGAAGTCGAGTTCTACAACCTCAAGATGACGGGGTCAGAAATTGAGGCGTATACTAAGAGATCGAATGAGCTAGCATTACTATGTCCTACTATGGTGGACCCTCCAATTAAGCGAATTGAACTCTTTCTCAAGGGCTTGGTGCCAGAGATCCAAAGTCATGTGACTTCAGCAAACCTTGCCACTATTCAGCAGGTGGTTCAGTTGGCTCACCGTCTTACTGATCAGGCGGTGGAGCAGAACAGGTTGCCCAAGCGCATCAGTGCTATAGCTACTTCGGATGCTCCTAGTGACAACAAACGGAAATGGGATGGAGCTTCAAGCAAGGGTTCAACTTCTGTGCAATCTCAGTCTTAGCAGAGAAAGACTGATGACTACAAGAGCCCCAGTCAGCAATCATCTGGTGGTCAGAGTCATGGTGGGTACAAGGGGAATCACCCCCAAGTGCAATCGCTGCAACCTACACCACAGCGGGCCATGCACCAGGGGTAACTGTCATCGATGCAACAAGCCGGGTCACGCCGCCAAAGATTGCAGAAGCTTGTACCCCGCCAACCAGAATCGTCAACAACAGGCCTCTCAGAACCAGCGACAGCAGCAGCAGCAGCAGCAGGGTAACAACAAAGGGTGCTTTCAGTGTGGAGCTGAAGGCCACTTCAAGAAAGACTGTCCCCAACTGAACAGGAACCAGAACAACAACAACAACAACAACAATCAGGGGAATGGTAACAATGGGAACAACAACAACAATGGAGCCAGGGGGCGGGTGTTCGTGATTGGCCAAGGTGAAGCTAGGAACGATCCCAACGTGGTGACGGGTAAGTTCCTCCTCGACGACTTTTATGTTACAGTTTTGTTTGATTTGGGTGCCGATACTAGCTACGTGTCAGTAGAATTTAGTCAAATGCTTAAGCGTATTCCAATACCCTTGAATAACAAGCACACAGTAGAGCTAGCAAATGGTAAGAGTTTAGAGGCTGCACACGTAGTCAAGGGTTGTAAACTTATTCTCGCTGACCAGGCCTTCTCTATCGACCTTATTCCTATCGTCTTGGGTAGTTTCGATGTTGTCATTGGGATGGATTGGCTATCCCAACACCGAGCAGAGATTCTTTGCAACGAGAAGGTTGTCCGTATTCCAGGTCCCGGTAGTGAACCTCTCATGATTCGTGGCGACAAAAGGAGTGCTGTTGAGAATGTCATCTCTTTCCTTAAAGCCTAGAAGTGCTTGCGAAAGGGCCACACTGCCATTTTGGCTCTTGTTACTGACACCTCGGAGAAAGAGAAGAAGATAGAAGATTTTCCAGTTGTACGCGACTATCCTGAGGTATTTCCTGAGGAATTACCCGGCCTTCCGCCACATCGCCAAGTCGAGTTTCAGATTGAACTAGCTCCTGGAGCTGCGCCTATAGCTCGTGCACCTTATCGTTTAGCTCCATCAGAGTTGGAAGAACTCTCTACACAACTACAAGAACTCTTGGATAAGGGTTTTATTCGTCCTAGCTCATCGCCTTGGGGAGCTCCAGTGCTATTTATGAAGAAGAAAGACGGTACCTTTAGAATGTGTATCGACTATCGTGAACTCAACAAGGTGACAGTGAAGAATCGTTATCCTCTTCCACGTATCGACGACTTGTTCGACCAGCTGCAAGGGTCGAGCTACTATTCGAAAATCGATTTGAGATCAGGATATCACCAGCTGAGAGTCCGAGAAGAGGACGTCTCCAAAACATCTTTTAGAACTCGTTATGGGCACTATGAGTTTTTGGTCATGCCTTTTGGGCTGACAAACGCACCTGCGGTTTTCATGGACTTGATGAATCGAGTGTGCAAGCCTTACCTGGACAAGTTCGTTATAGTCTTCATCGACGACATCCTGATCTACTCTAAGAGTCAGGAGGAACACGAGCAGCATCTACGACTTATTTTGGAACTCCTTCGAACGGAACAACTTTACGCAAAGTTCTCGAAATGCGACTTCTGGCTTCGTGAAGTCCATTTCCTAGACCATGTGGTAAACAAGGATGGGATTCACGTTGATCCATCCAAGGTGGACTCGATTAAGAACTGGCCTGCACCTCGTACACCAAAGGAAATTCGCCAATTCTTGGGTTTGGCAGGTTACTACAGGAGGTTCATTAAGGATTTTTCCAAGATTGCACAGCCTCTCACCTCGCTAACGCAGAAAAGCGTCGTGTATCGATGGGGAAATGCACAGGAATTAGCATTTCAACATCTAAAGGATAGACTTTGCAGCGCCCCTATCCTTTCCTTGCCAGAGGGCACAGACGACTTCGTGGTCTACTGCGACGCATCAATTCAGGGTCTTGGTTGTGTATTGATGCAACGAGATAAAGTTATAGCCTACGCCTCACGCCAACTTAAAGTTCATGAAAGGAACTACACTACGCATGATTTAGAGCTGGGAGCTGTTGTTTTTGCACTTAAAATATGGCGACATTACTTGTACGGTACCAAGTGCGCCATCTACACCGACCACAGGAGCCTCGAGCACATCTTCAAACAGAAAGAACTGAATATGCGACAACGACGATGGGTCGAACTACTGAATGACTATGAATGCTCGATCAGGTATCACCCGGGCAAGGCCAATGTTGGGGCTGACGCCCTCAGTCGAAAGGACACCGCGCCTAAGCGCGTGCGAGCGTTGCAACTCACCATACATTCTAGCCTTCCTTCCCAAATACGAGCTGCTCAGGTTGAAGCATTGAAACCGGAGAACGTCAGAGCTGAAGCCCTACGCGGCTCAAGGCAACGCTTAGAACAGAAGGAAGACGGTGCTTACTACGTAACGGGACGCATTTGGATCCCACTCTATGGCAACCTACGAGAGCTTGTGATGGATGAAGCACACAAGTCTCGCTACTCGGTACACCCTGGTTCGGATAAGATGTACCACGATATCAAAACTACGTATTGGTGGCCTAGCATGAAGGCCCACATAGCAACTTACGTCAGCAAGTGTTTGACTTGTGCGAGAGTCAAGACGGAATACCAGAAACCCTCAGGCCTACTCCAACAACCAGAGATACCACAATGGAAATGGGAGCAAATTTCCATGGATTTCGTTACTGGCCTGCCTAGATCCCAGCGCGGAAATGATACTATTTGGGTGATCGTGGATCGACTCACAAAGTCTGCGCGCTTCCTGGCTATCAAGGAGACGGATAAGTTCTCCACTCTAGCAGAAGTATACCTCAAGGAAATTGTTTCGAGGCACGGGGTGCCCACCTCCATTATCTCGGATCGAGATGCGCGTTTTACTTCAGAGCTGTGGCAGGCGATGCACAAATCCTTTGGCTCACGGTTAGACATGAGCACAGCGTATCACCCTCAGACTGACGGGCAGTCCGAGCGCACTATTCAAACCTTAGAAGACATGCTTCGTGCATGTGTAATCGACTTCGGCAACAGCTGGGAAAAGCATCTACCACTTGTGGAGTTCTCGTACAATAATAGCTACCACACCAGCATTAAAGCTGCTCCGTTTGAGGCATTGTACGGACGTAAATGCCGGTCACCTCTTTGTTGGGCAGAGGTGGGAGATAGTCAGATCACTGGTCCAGAACATGTGGTAGACACAACCGAACAAATTGCTCAAATAATAAAACGCATGGCGGCAGCTCGTGACCGTCAGAAAGTCTACGCCGATAAGGGCAGGAAACCACTTGAGCTCCAGGTTGGGGAGCGGGTACTACTCAAAGTTTCACCCTGGAAGGGTGTGGTTCGTTTTGGTAAACGAGGCAAACTTAACCCACGATACGTCGGACCTTTCGAAATCATCGAGAAAATAGGCAGGGTGGCCTACAGACTGAACTTACCAGCGGAACTCAGTGCAGTTCACAACGTTTTCCACGTGTCGAATCTGAAGAAGTGTCTGTCAGATGAGACCCACGTAGTTCCTCTGAAGGAACTCACTATCGACGAGCAGTTATGATTCGTCGAGGAACCCGTTGAAATCACGGACCGGGATGTTAAGGTCCTCAAGAGCACTAGAATACCTCTCGTTCGAGTTCGTTGGAACTCACGTCGCGGCCCAGAGTTCACCTGGGAGCGCGAAGATCAGATGAAACAAAAGTATCCCCAACTGTTCGCAAACAGTACAACCACTACTGAGGCTGAAGCTACGGAATTTCGGGACGAAATTCCAGATCAACGGGGGGAGGATGTGACACCCCAGGAAAACCGGGAAAACCATACAACTTAACTAGCTTCCTCAGTGAGTGCTTACCAAATTTCAGGACGAAATTTCTTTCAACTTGGGGATGATGTGACAACTCGAAATTTAGAACCCTTCATTGTATCTCGATGTAACATGCTTGAACATATGTGACTAGTTAACTTGTCGGTTTAATGAAAGATATAAGTAAATTTATGTGATTATGTGTTGTGCTTGTATGTATAGTATGTATATATGTATAAGTGAGCCGAGAACCATGAACCCGACTCGAGACCACTCGGTCTCGAGTGAACAGTTAACAGCGGTTGGGCCGCACCTCCTTAGCCCACTCGAAACCCTTGTAGGGTGCACCACCCAAACCGGGTATAAAACCCCCATCCACCCTTTTTCCCTTACACTCTCACACACTCTCTCCCTCACTAAAACCCTAGAACTACAAGACCTCCTCTCCTTTCTCTCGGACCAAACCAGTGATAACAAGGACACTCGGCTCGATTCAAGCTCGGAATCATCACTCGAAAGCTCACCCATCGACTCTTCATACCCTCACACTTCGAGTCTCTACCGGTTAGTGTTCTAATGTGTCCTAGGTGTTATATGTGTGCTAGATGTCATGTGTGCTTGATGAATGAAACATATGCTTAACCTCTTTTGTATGATCTTGATTGACCTAATGAGTAAGAATCATGAAATATATGAAGATTGTTGTTGTTCATCTATGATGTAGATGCTTGATTTCTAGATAAAGTCATGGTTAGGAAGAATAGAGTGGTTTGTTAATGATCATGCTAACTTGACATATGAATAAGTAGAAAAATGTTTGAATATGGTGCTATTATGTTCTCGGTTGGATGTGTGAATGATGAGGATCGATGGTGCATTAAACTAGGTGGATTATGCTAGCATAAATCGGTTTAAATGAGCATGTTTGTTTAGGATGAAAACCCTAAAGATGAACTAGATGAATATGTGTTGAATATGGTATGAAGATTGGATAATATTTGAAAATGCTTGTTTTGATCCATTTTGGTTAAGTGTTAGACAAATAGACATGTTTGTAGAACCTCATTGGATAGTACATAAAAATCACAACAGTGAAATTCTGTTGGATAGTACAACGCGGGCAGATGCATCAGAATCAGCAGGTGAACGAGTCGAAACCACTGGTCTCGACTCGAGACCATGAAGCTACAACTCGAGACCGCAACGGTTGCGACTCGAGACCCAGACCAAGCAACTCAAAAACGGACTTCAGGGACTCGAGACCATCAAGGTCTCGACTCGAGACCACATCGTGACAACTCGAGACGGGACTCGAAACCTCGGAGGTTGAGAGTCATGCCTGCACCACTCGAGACCAACCATTACAAGTCGAGACCTCCTGGTTGCGACTCGAGACTGCATGTTCTCGAGTCGGGATCACCTTGTCTCGCCTGGCCTGGTCACTTCAGTTATTGGGCCACAACGTGATTTGTTTGGGCTGCCTGTTTAACTGAACTATGTGTTAGTTGCTACTGTTGACTGATCCAATAGTAGAACAGGCCCAATAACTCAACATATAACTGTATGCATGCTATGTGTTAGACTATGTGTAAAACATACGTGCATTTCTTGGTTTGAACCTGACATGTATGATAACCATGTTAGGACGTGGTTGACCACTAGCATCTAGACTTGACTTTCTGTGTATCTGCCGAGCAAACCAAGGTGAGTTCACACCCTCTACAAAAGCATGGGATTCCCAGGGGTTGGGAATGGGGTTAAGGAACATGGGTTCCTCGTCCTTTCTTGGGTAGGACAGTATCGGTTCAGGAATGTAATTTCCTCGTCCTCATGGACAGATAACTCGTACTAGACCAAAGCTCTATCATGAAGTCCATCCTTTTTATATCGACATAATCGCCGGGCCAATGGCGAGCGGGTCATTAGTTAGATAGCGCTATTTAGGTCTGACAAGCCTCACACCGTGCCGCAGAGGACGGGCGTGAACTAATGGATCTGGGCACGTCAATGATGATAGACATTGACAGTTCAGGGCACATAAACATGACTACAGTCAGCAGTCGATATGGTAACGAGTCTAGTGTATACATGGGGTAGCCCCCACGGCCGAAATGCCAGATAACTAACAAGGGGTAGCCCCCACGGCAGGATTGCCAGAGTAACCTTGAATAAACAAGTCACGTTTTCAACTATGGGGTAACCCCCACGGCAGGATGCCAGATGAAGGAAACTGTTTTCGGAACAACTTAAAATGAACACCCAACCGTGAACTCACTCAACTTGTTGTTGACTCGTTACTACATGCTTTGCAGGTCAATAGGTACTTAGCTGGAGCTTGCATGGAAGAGAGTCGTTGTGGGACATGGACAGTTGTGTGCCATGTTAAACTTTGAAACAATTAAACTTATGTTTTGGTTTTAAAACGATATGCTTCCGCTTGCAACTTAAATTATGTTTTGTGTGGACACCAATTGTATTGGTTGAACTTATATAATTACATGTTTACCTGTTCAATATGATTGGTGGCTGGATCCTGGTCAGTCACGCCTCCAAGGTTTGAAAAGATAACCATTTCGTGTACATCTTAACGGGTCAAATGGTAAGTTAATACCATTTGACAATAATACTAATTGATGACCGCTTGTTAAGTGTTGTGATTTTAGAAAAGGACATACAGTTTGTAATGCTTTTATCTAGAAAATTTAAAAGCATAAGATATTTAAACGGGTCAATATGTTGACCCGAGCCAGGTACGCATATTTTGAATTATAGCTAGAAGTAATAAGATGGTCAAATATTAGTGAAAACCCTTCACCGTATACTGAGGGACTGAAGTTGACCAAAATATCCTTGAACACTGAACCGGGTAAACGATTCTTATGAGCCGTTTAAGAACGTGTTTTACAATCATGTAAGTTATAGGTAAATATCAAGTGGACTGTGCATAACAAAAGGGAAAGATTTAAACTTAAAAGGTTTAAATCTTCGAAACGGGTCAAAAGTTTTAGTAAAATAATTTCAAGCCAAGGGCTTGAAATTCTATATTTTGAGAAGTTAGATATCAGGTTTTAACTCCATAAGATGGAGAATCCAAATACGGTCCCGTAGGAAAAAGAATCACCTAAAACGGACTTGTAGATAAAAAGTTATGGCCATTTGAAGTTTAGTTTTTGTTAAAAACTTGAGCTGGGCAAAAAACTTGAGCTGGGCAGAAAATGCAGATCCAGAAACGGACATGCTGGAAATTAGTTTCCCCCGCGCCACGCGACGGGATCCAGTAATTGGGGCGCGACACGCGACAGAACAATGGACTCCTCCCCCGTGTCGCGGGAGGCATGATTTGGAAAAATTTATTTTATTTTCATTTGTTTGATAAAGGGACTTGATAAAACTAATTATATTAGTATCAAAACTAACATTGGTGTTGGTTTTGATTACAGGTAAACTTTAGTAAGCTTACAGATGAAGATCAAGCTCGTTGTAGGACCGAACACAATCAAGATACAAGCTTCCGCACGGCGTTTCGTTGTCATTTTGAACGACAAACTTATTATTTTTTTTATGTTGTAAATTTTTAAGTTGCAAAATATTAAAATTTCTCGTATTTTCTACGGATCGTTAATCGTAATTACATGTTTATTTTCGTTATATAAACGAAAAACTTTAAAATAATAACAAGGGTGTTACAGGTCACCATGTAGAAAAGTTGTCTTGACATCTAGCTGCTCTAGATGCAAGCCTTCTGCTGCTACAATACTGATAACAAGTCTGATGGTAGTCATTTTCACCACTGGAGAAAATATTTCATTGAAATCAATTCACTCTTTCTGCTGAAATCCCTTGACCACTAATCTTGCTTTGTACCGTTTGGTACCATCATGTTCATCCTTGACCCTGAAAACCCACTTGTTCTGAAGAGCATTCTTCCCAGCCGGAAGTTTTGTTTAGTGCCAGGTCTTGTTCTTCTCAAGCGACTTCATCTCATCTTTCATTGCTAACTCCCACTGCAATGAATCTTTCAACCCCATGGCTTCTGAGTAACACTGGGGTTCACCATTTTCTGTCAAAAGTATGTAATTGACGGATGGTGAATATCTGTCTGGTGGTCTAACGACTCTGGAGGATCTTCTTGGTTGAAATTGAGGAATTTCCGGGGATTCTGGAATTTGAGGAGCGACCTATTCTTCTTCTGCAGAATCATTACTAGAATCATCCCCTGAATTCTTTTGAATCCGGTTCTATGGGTTGGGCTCCAGCGTTCACAGACAGATCAACTTCATATGATGTCAAAAGGAGATGAAAATACAAAGCTACTTTCCACAACTAATACCTTCTCTGTTTGATCTACAGAAACAGAAGAAGCTGAACTCGTCAAAAAGAAGGCAATAACAACATAAAAACCCTACGTTTTTGTATAATCAAGGTCATAATCCTAGCATCTGCTTAGTAAAGGAAATGAAAATAGGCTACATGTTTTGTATGTTAAAAGTTATTTCTTACACACTTATTCTGTATCAGAAAATGTTTTTTATACAAGGAGAATGGTTATAAAAGACGTTTATGCAATAAAATCTGTATGTGGTTTCACTGCCCTATAACTTCGAGCGAACACAGGTGTATGTGACAGGACCCACTGCAAGACTCACATACACAAACATTTTCCCTAGAAACATCATTAATCTTGCGATGCTTCCACATATCTGCAACACAAATCATGAATTTTAGTAGGTATCTCATTAGTGATTCGGTAAAAAAAGACTACAAAACCTTCCTCAAGTGAATCATCAATTTGAGAGTCGTCAAAAATGTTCTTCTTCCCAAAAAGAGACAAAATAAGGTAGGTCCTTAAGTATATTTTTATAATTTATTAGTGAGTTGATCAATCTACAGACCAAGCATTTTTGTATATCATTTTTTTTCATTTTTATCATAAAATCATGGCTGGGATCTATGAAAAATACTCTAAGAACAAACCATGCTTTCAAAATTATAATAAAACAGAATGATATTACCTTTGAGATTTTTAGGGAAACCAACAAATTGATGACAACTGACCCAACACGAAGTACCACATATTACTCGTCTTGGCCCGTTACCAACCAGCCCAACACGTTTTCTGATTGTAAGTTTTACCTGGAAATTGATACCTCTGGTAATTCCATCAACATTCAGCACCTACACATATTTAGACATAAAAAAGTTCTTCAATTGATCATTATTTAATCAATAATTAACTATCAATTAACCACTATTTAATCATGGATATGCAGATCTACCAAAACTATATTGATTTGCATTGATATAATTAGGCCAGAACTCAGAAATAAAACTGATAACATATTTGTAACAACAAATCAAACAAAAAGTAGGGAGGAGATAGAGGTGAAATTAGTACTGTAGCTTCATTATGACAATGGTGACCACCGTAGATCTCGTTGCAACAGGGAGCACCAATCATACATCATCTCTGATAGTGCTTGCTTCTATAAAAACCAATAAATTCAATACAATTCATATATCGTCTCCAATTGTCAACGACGAAATCATTGAAACCTAATTGATGATTATTCAATACTTTGCCCTAAATCTGTACAAAGGAAAGCAAACAGCAGCATACCTGGATGTCGCCTCTGATTCCGTCTCAGCTTGATTTTCCGATCTGTAGTCATGGTTTAAATCCTGGCCAAAGCAACCGCATCATTTCAGTTTGGATTAGATAAGATAGAGAGAGTAGGAAGATGAGAAATGAACTGTACCCTCCATTGTAACCACCACCATTGCAGTTATTGCCATAAAGAAAGAAAGTGAAGAGGTGGCTATAATGCGAACATTCAATCCCATTGCAAAATCACAATTTTAGCCTACAGGCGTCTTAAAAATAAAGCCAAATCTCTATTGCATCGGATTCCACTGTCTTGTAAATGTTGATTCAAAACTTGTATTTGTGGTAAAATTACAATCTACAAGGGTAGAAAAGGAAGAAAAATGTAAAAATATAAGAATTTGTTCTAGCTTTTGGTATGCCATCTTAAAAAAAGGATGGAAATTACATTTGTAGACATAGGTCATAGGAGATGCTTTATATAGTATTATAGATTATAGATTATAGATTAAGAGTAAGGGTATTTCAGTCATTTCATGCGTATTTAACTAAACAAACTAAAATCCATCCACTGTAGGGACTATACGAGTAATAAGTGAGCTAACCATAGGGAGCAAACATGCTATTTTGAAAAGGTATGGACTGAAGGTGAAAAACTTGCAAACCATAGGGACTATCTGGGCAATTAACTCTTTTATATATTTTGTATCGTGTCATGTCATATTGTATAGTATTCTTTTTCAATATTAGTTTAAAAACTATACAATTTCTATTGTATCGTATCGTATTGTGTCTTATTGTATCAAATCGTATCGTATATTTTTCAATATTAATTTAAACATTTTATATATCTTGTATTGAATCGTGTCGTATATCATATTGTATCGTTACGTGTCGTGTTGTGTTGTGTTGTGCTGTGTTGTATCGTATTGTATCATATCGTATCGTATGACATTATACTTTATACGTAACCAACCAACCATTCAAAACATTATACAAATATAAACAACTGAAAATATAAATACATTACAAGTCTGTACATAGATACATAACAAAATCAAAATAATACAAAAAAAGACAACAAACTATCCTAAACATACCTCTGACCCCTGTGGATCCTGACTCGCCACCGGTGGATCTGGATGGGTCGGATCATCGTCTGGTTATGGTCGCGGCGGTGGTACGGTCGGGGCTCGCGACCAAGATCCCATGCCCTATCCATATCCCATGGATAACCTGTACCAAAATATCCTTAATACGGGCATGGTGACGGTCTACCCGGCGTTGTAATCGACGCTCCATCCCCTTAAATGTCGCCACGATAGCCGGAGGCAAATCAGCGTAAACGCGTCGCCACGATAGCAGGAGGCAAATCAGCATAAGCATGCTGGGATGCTGGGGTACTGAGGCACCCTGTGTGGCGGTGGTGGGATATCAGCGTCGACCAGAGTGACACCCTCATCCACGGGCTCGGCCACCTTCTGAAAAAGAGGTATGACCTCCAACAACGGCCCCGGGATAAATATGGTCATCCCTCCCAAGAAAGCGAAGGCCAACCACATACTCAAGCATAATGCCCATGCTTTATCAACGTCTTCCGACATAGTCTTGTCGGCTGGATCATTGTAGACAAATGGGGGTCACCATCCGGAGCGACGCCCAACGAGCGGGCGATAGCAGTGATGTATGCCCCTCCGTACAACGACGAGCGCTCCTATCGGTGATGCGCTGAGGCCAATCACTCCGCGAGGCTCCTGGTCAGGGGCACAACAGTCTGTACAGTAAACAATGCAAATAAAATAGGTCGCCTTAATTGCACCACTCGCAACTCATCTCACATGGTGCAATTGATGTATCCAAAAGTCTGCAAATATTGGTACAGGGGTCTCTAGTGGCGGTGACCCTCGCTTTGGTCCTGCCGAAGCGGGAATCTGCGATCACCATGACCCTGACGATAGTGGATCGGTCAACGATCCTGATCCTATTAGTGTAAAGTGTCGTAGCCGTCTCCGGCTTTGTATATAAGCCGGAGATCCAGACAAAACGGTGAAGAGGCATCTGAAATGTGTAGCGAGGTAAACAAAAACTGACCTCGTAGAACGGGTGGTCTGGGTCATCCATATCCTTTGGTTGATTGGCCGACCGAGGCGTGAAAGTGAATGAGGCGACAGACTAGACAACCAACTCGCGAAATTTTGGTAATTGTTGGTCCATGTTTTTGGTCCATCTTTGATTAGAAAACAAATCAAAATACATATACCAGATCTATTTTTTCTGAATTATCTGACTAAGATTTCGAATAACCTAAGAAATACTTCAATACGTGACGGATACTACAATTTATATAGACTTAAGGAATATCACCAACATACATTTGTATTTTTAGTTGTAATTTGCAATATTAAAGTAAGAACATGAAAAAAATATCAATTAGATATATATTGAAAGGTAATTTTCCTTTCTGAGGAAAAGTTACTGTAGAGGTTCTACAACTTTTGTAGCATAAGTTACAATCACTTAATGCATGAATTCCATTAGATTCTGGTGGCAATTTTGCCAAAACTCTGGCCACCAGCGACAACCACCCCTTCACTCCACATTAACCACAACCGTCATCCCTTCCTTATCCCATCTTGTCGTTACTTTCGGTTCTAAGTAGAGCCATGTGACAACAACACCATGATGGTGGTTTGACGAGTTGTTTCGGTTACGATGATGCGTATACGTTAGGGAGGGGGAGGGTGTTGTGACAGCCACACTTTCGATGACGTCAACCCTTGGAGGCGGTGGCTGCGACAAGCTTTACAGGCTTAGGCTTAGGAACGATCGTGGTGGTGGTATTTGATGGCCAAGGGTCGTTTAGGCCACATTAGTTTTCCAATGGCCACCGTAAGTGATAGTAGCCGATTTCTCCAGATCTAGCGGCGTTGATGAGGGTTTAGTTGTGGATGAGCGACAGAAGGGTGGCGTCCCGATGGTTCGTAACGACAAGGTGAGGGTTTGGACCCTTTCAAGTTTTGTGTTTATGATCTGGAACCACCAATGGGTGGTGGTCCATTAACAAAAGCAAAACCTTTAAATACCTAGCTTTGGAAGAAGGAGGTATTAGGTTCAAGTCTCATATGGAACATATGACAAGGATTAATAGAAATTCGCCGCTAAAGAAAAGGTTGTATCTTAGTTAACCTAAAAAACTCGTGTCATATTTAAATTCACGTGTCTAATATGATTTTATATTCGTGCTATATTCGGGTTGTATCTTACATCATATAATCATATATTGAAGGGTAAATTACACTTTCCGTCCTTTTTGTTTGTAGCGGTTTGCAATAGATGACATTTAACTTCAATAATTATAGTCACAATCCTTTATTTAGAAAACTCATTACACCTTTCGTCCTTTAACACTAATAGGTTAAAATTTTAAGTTAAATCCATTCACTTAAGGGTATCTTGGTCATTTCATGCTTTTATTTAAGTTTTTCTTAATAAATAAAACAAAAAATTACATATATAGGGCATGTTTGGCTAAGCTTTTCAAAACAACTTATTGGCTTATTGACTTATCAAAAAGCCAATAAGTTGTTTTTGTGTTTGGCTAAGCCAAAAGTCCTTTTAGAAATGGCTTTTTGCAAAGAAGAAAAAGGAGGTTTCAAGAAGTCACAATATTGTGACTTTTTTGCCTGCTTTTAACTTTTCAAACTACAAATTACCAATATACCCCTTCTTTACCCCCTTATATCTAAAAGAATGCCCATTTTAGTCATTTTACATCAATAAGCTAATCCAAACACTTTTTTTAAAAACTCCTTTTCAAAAAGTCATTTTCCCAAAAGTCTTTTTCCAAAAGTCCTTTTTAACTATAATAAGCTTAGCCAAACATGCCCATAACATATTTCCCCCAATTCCTAACCCTAATCACTTAGTCATCTCTCTGCTTCTTTCTCCCTCTATCTCTCTCTATATATATCCACCCTCCACCACCACTAATAAATACAGCCACCACCCACTGTATCCCACCTTTCAACTATGTCTCACAACTTGTCACCCGAAGCTTGTCACCATCTGAAGCCACTCATTGTCGTCGGACGCCACAGCCACTTGTCTCCGGTGGTGGTGATTTGGGCGTGATTGTCAGCCGCTACCAATCGTTTTTCCGATTCACCATCGCAGATCTGGTTCAGATCTGATCTGCAACCTAACAGAGATAGGGAGACAGTGACCGATAAAAGTGAGCAGGTAGAGAGAGGGTGGGGCAGGTCGTGGTTGTCGGATGGTTGTTTATGGTGGTTGTGGTGTTGATGTTAAGACGGTGGTGAGATGTTAGTAGTGGACCAGTGGTTGTTGTGTTTCGTAAATGATTTTAAAGATTGGTAGTGATAGTGGAGGTTTTTGGTTGGAGATGCGAATTGGTTGCAATGGGTGGAGCTTTTTGAGTTTCCATCAGTACGTACAACGTTGTGGTCGTCCGTTGCGCAGCGGAGTACCTTGAGATAACAGAGGATATCGAAAGAGGCAATTAATATTCAAAATTGATGTGCTTTTCAATTCGAGTATTCTCAATAGCCGGAAGGACTCCATTATCGCACTACAAACTACCTGTCACACCCTGTCTTTTGCGGAAGTGTATGATGTGTGACTAGCTTGTTATCATTGCATTCAATCGTAATAAACAAATACATGATCAAAACGATGTTCATCCATTCATGAAAATTTGAGTATTACAAACACGTGTTATTTAAGTTTTCAAAACACGACCTTTGACAAGGTTACAATTCAACAAAAGTGGATGACATCTAAACTTGTAGTCTACTTCTAGTTATGACACTTGCGCCCAAGATCCATCCTGTCACCTGAAATACATGTAATTTTGGAAAACATCAACATAAAGTTGAGCGAGTTCATGCATTTTGCATATCTTGTATGAAAACATTGTATGTATCTTGTATAAATAAAGTGTTCATGTATAAATCAAGTTTTCTTGTGTACACCACGAACTAATTGAATGTTTGTACAAGGACATTAAGGCATGTGAGGACATATGGAGCATTAGTGTTGGCTCCTTTAAGGCATGTGAGCATATGGAGCATTAGTGTTGGCTCCTTTACTGTGTCGATTACCCTCGACTGTGTCAATTTCCCTTGACTGTGTCGATTACCCTCGACTGTGTCAATTAACCTCGACTGTGTCGATTTCCCTCGACTGGGACACCGAAGCACTCATGAGGTCACATAAGGACCATGAGTGGGGCTCGGCCGTACCCGTTAGATCTAACCCTCGTCCCTAATTAAGTATTAATGGCATCTCAATATCTAGTTTAAGCTCACATGATCTAGTATTTTCTAGGCTTTTCTTAAAGCTCATCATATTGCACTCACCACGAGTGCTTCTCGTATTCTTTTGTATTCTCAAATCATATTGCACTCGGTACTCGTTCTCACCAAGAGTGCTTCTCGTATTTTTACCATTTGTAAAAATTATAATATTTGTAACATGTATTTCACCCCCGAGAGTTATAAAACCAAAAACAGTTAAAGAAAAGGGGGAGCATGAACTCACAACTTTGCGTTCCTGTGCGTCGTAAACTTCACCGGATTTTGCTTATAGAGCGTCGTGACCTAAACGTGTTTTATTATCGTTAGTCACTAGACTTGCGTCGCACAAGTACAGTCACTCTCTTTTGTGTATATATTCTTGTGTTAAAAATATTTTATATTTTTAACTAAGTATCTCACTTATATTATTTTTTTCTCAAAAATTAATATAAGTATCTTGTGTTTTTGCACTTTGCACCCGAATTATGTATCTTGTATGTTGCATGTGTATTTTTATGTTTATACTCCTCATGAGTGTTTAGTGTATTTTTTTAAGTCTTAATACACTAGCACGTATAACACATACTATATACACTTAGCACAAAAGTTGGTGATAAAATAATATATATTTTTCTCTAAAAAATATACATACTTATATCCATTTTTATTCTTGAAGAAATCCTCATTTATTATCACCAAAAATTAGGGAAACCTTGGTAATACTTTAAATACATTTTTAGGGAATAAGTTTCCCAAAAACTTATATTTTTCTAAGTGTCAAAATTTATAAAAATTTTGACAGAGTTTCCCCTAAAAATGGAGGTTTCCCATGTTTTCAAAACATGTGTTTATTTTCTTTTAAATCGTCAACAATCATCAACAACAATTATCAACAATAATTGTTGATGCATATTTTGGCTATCGCCTTCGTCAATCTGAACTGTA
The DNA here is from genome assembly GCA_030545235.1 of Helianthus tuberosus. Taxonomy (NCBI): domain Eukaryota; kingdom Viridiplantae; phylum Streptophyta; class Magnoliopsida; order Asterales; family Asteraceae; genus Helianthus; species Helianthus tuberosus. The sequence continues at coordinate 138,561,228 of CM060426.1, read as the reverse complement.
GTGAAGAATTGAAGAAACCGAGTCGTAAATGTCTAATATTTAGTGAAAAAGGCAAGGTGGCAAACTTGTAATTAATGAAGTTTCATTAAAGTTGCCTTGACCTATAAATAGGGAGTGTTAGTGTTATGTTTAAGACTTTTGCTCATTTGTGACATTAGAGAAGATCTTGTAGAGAGAGAAAGTCTAGAGAGAGAAAACTCTCTCAAGTGATTGTACACGTGTATTTTCAATAGAATCAAGGTTCTAGTACGTTCTCGTGTGTTCGGTCACGCACGTTCACGGTTTCCGCACGTCGAACGTGTCGTTACGCAATCGAACGGTGTCAAAACCGGTCCTACAAGTGGTATCAGAGCTAGGAGCTCGATTGCGCTGACCAAACACATTGATTCGTACCTGTTTTCAGCGGATTCAGATCTGATTTTCATCTATTTCTTCAAATTTTTCATTTTTTTCACGTTTTTGACGGTTTTTCGTCAAATTGAACGGGTTTTACTGGTCCGAATCGGATGATTTTTTAGTATAGTGTGCGAAAATACATGTTTTAAAACCCTACCAAGTTTCAGATCGAAATTCCTTGTCGTTTAGGAGTAATTTGAATTTTTGTGATCGGATTTCTTTGCAATCAGCGAGATTTCGCTTGAAAACATTGATTGTTTGAAGCGAAATAGTTAATTTCGCTTGAAAAATCCTTTTTCTGAAGATTTCGCTTGAGATAACTAAGAGATTTCGCTTCAAGAGTTCAACAGTTGATTTCGCTTCAAGAGTTCAACAGTTGATTTCGCTTCAAGAGTTTAACAGTTGATTTCGCTTCAACATAATAGTGTTGATTTCGCTTCAAGACATAAAGTCTGATTTCGCTTCAACTGATTAACACATGATTTCGCTTGAAAGCTGTTGACTAGCTGATTTCACTTGAAAACTATTGTCTAACTGATTTCGCTTCAAGCTGATTGACTGATTGATTTCGCTTGAACCAACTATTTCAGAGTACATCGATTTCGCTTGAAAGATTAGTGGTTGATTTCGCTTCAAACATCCGTCGATTCCACTTGAGAGTTATCAGTGTGTGATCTGAGGAGATTTGACAAGTTTCAGATACACGCTAGAACTAATCTTCACTCGACTCATTGTTACCGGATTGTTGTCACTAAATCGGATATCTATCTGATTCAGTGGATTGACACAGTGATTGAATTGACTTCAGTTTGTGATTCGAAAATCTATTGTTGAAAAATCTTTCATTAACGAAACATGGATTGTGAGTCGTATCGTGTTCAGAATCCAGCAAATATTGCACAGAAAAAATTTGATAATTTTGCAGGTATCAAGGGAGAGTCTATAAAAGAATTGTTTGATCGATATTGTCTTCTAGTTTTGGAAATGGGAAAATTAGGGATAACCAAGTCTAATAAGGAGTGGGTTGACAAAGTGGCAAATGTTTTACCATGTGATGTGTGGAGAACGTATTTGTTAGATTTGAAGGATAGACATTCAGACATGAATTTGAGCACGTTCATTGAGAAGATTGAAACTCAAGAACTTGAGTTCCAAAAGATTAGAAAAACGAAATCTGAAGAAAATGTTCAAGTGATAGAGAAGCTAGTTGATGAAATTTCAGCTTTGAAAGTTGAGAAGAAAGCTGATGATGAACAGATTCTGGAGTTGCGATTGAATTGTGAAAAGATGAAAGTTGAAAATGACAAACTGTTAAATGACATGAACAGTTTGACATTGGAAAACAAAGTTTTGAAAGAAAAAGAAAAAGATTTTGAAAATGAAAAATTGAAAATTGAAAAAGATTTTCAAAATCAAATCAAGATTTTAGAAGATGAGAGAGATATTTTTGGTAAAGATAATCTTGAAAAACAAATTGAAATCAATTCTCATCTTGCTAAAATCATTCAGCTTGAAAAAGAAGCTGAAAGTGATCGGATTAAAATTGCAGAGTTAGAAAGTAAGTTGAAAGGTTTTGTGACTTCTGCACCTTATGTGTGTCCAGAACCGATCAATTCAGATTGTGATGAGAAAACTGATGATGAAAATGGAAAAAATGAGGAAAAGAAATTAAAAGAAAAATTTCAAGGAACTGTTCTGCAATCGACTGAAAAGGGTGAATGCTCTACGCAAAAACCTTTGAAGAAGAAAGTGGAACAGAAACAAAAAATTAAAAAATCAGAAAATGTTCAAAACCAGATTAAAAACTCATCAGTTCAGTCATCCAATCGTTATAAAAAACCACAAAAAGTTGAAAATTTAAACTCACAAAAAGTTGGTGATATGTGGTGCAGGTTTGACCACAGTGCTTCAAAGCCAAATCCAGTTTTCAAGAGGAGTGATGATTACCACAAAGCCAGACAATGCTATGATCTGAGTGTTTGGTGTGAGGGTGGTGAATGGTACGATAACAGAGTGTGTTACTCTTGTGGTAGTCAAGGACACATTGCTGTTAACTGCCAGAATCAGTGGTTTGAGACGAGGAGATGCTATAATTGCCAAATCAAAGGACACATTGCAAGAGATTGCCCAATGAGATCAACTGAAAGATCGAGGGCTGCATCTCAGAAAAAGGTGATAGAATCAGTCAAAGTCAAAGAAAAGCCCAAGGAACTGAAAGTTTCAGAACAGAAAGTGAAAGAACAGAAAGTGAAACTTTCACAAGGGCAGAAAAACCGACTGAGAAAGAAAAGAAAGAAAGCAAAAGAGTATTTTGAAAGGATTTTGTCCTCGGATACAACAAGTAAAACAGAGAAAAGTTCTGATAAATCGTCTTGCTCACCAAAGAACAACAAATCAAGCAAAACGAATTCATCAGATGCAAATCTGAGGACAGAATGGTGTTTGAAGAAGAAGAAAATGGTCGGCGATGAATCTGACATGTCAAAGTCAGACAAGCCACCTTCAGGCGATGAATCTGGCTTTTCAAAGTCAGACAAGCCACATTCAGGCAATGATTCTGGTTCATCAAAGCCAGAAGAGCCGGTAGTTGAGGTAAAAACTGAGAATTCAGGTTTAACAATGGATGATGCAAACTATCCACCATTGTTGAACAAGAATTCTAAATCACCCAAGGACTGTCAGGCTTGGGTGAATTTGTTCAAATGAAAAACCTGACTTGCCGGAACTCCCAGGTTGGTAATTGGGGAGTAGGAATCGGCACATTTCTTGAGAAATTTCACTCTGGTGATTTTTCGCCTTACAAGTGGTTAATCAAGGACATTAAGTTGTACTTGATTTAACTATCTTACAAGTGGTAACTGTGTTTGTCATAAACCTACAAGAAGTTGAAAAAAATGTGATGATTAAACCCCAAGTTTGTGAAACGACACACAAAACTAATTTTCCGAAAAAAACCATTTTGATTAAAACAAACTTAAGTGTTTTGAAATCATAATGGGAAAATAGTTTGTTGTCAGGGGGAGTTCTGATTGTTTATGCCAAGTGGATGGCGAATTGAGGCAATTCTCATCAGTTTGTCACTTTACTTTGTACAGTTTATTGCATTTATTTTCAAATTTTCCGGAAAATCAAAATTGAAACATATTTTGATTTTAGGGGGAGTAAAAATTTTAAAAAAATTAGAAAATTTGAAATGAGTTTTGTTGAGAACAAGAGGAAATGATAGTAAATCAGTTGGACTGTCACAGCATGCTAAAGAAATGAAAAGTCTAAATGTGATAAACGATCTCACTAAAGATGTGACGGTAGGCTCAGCTAGACTAGTAGATTTGCGATAACGATACAAACTTAAATGGAAAAGCCTAGTTCTAGTGGGAAACATGGTCAAAAGCATAGTACTTAGTTTTGTCCTTCTTGATTGTGTGCCTGCTCAGTAATCGCTGAATGCCAAAAAGCATAAAACTGGTTAAGTTTGTGAACTTTCACAACTTTGCTGAAAAGTCGCTGTGATTGTGCATTTCATTTTGCAAAGATTTAAACTTGTTTTATTTCTTTATTTTGTTTAAGCATCGGACATCCTCTGCGTATACGTGAGTATCGACCTGGATGTTGTTGCCTAAACGTTCTGCTTTATTTTCTTTGGTGTTTCGTTTAAGCTTTGGATCACCTCTGCGTATACGGGAGTATCGACCTGGTTGTTAAAGCCTAAACAACTTCAACTTGTTTTATTTTTCTTATTTTGTTTAAACATTGGACTTTCTCTGCGTATACGGAAGTATCGACCTGATTGTTAATGTTTAAACATTCTGCTTTGTTTTCGCACAATTCACAGTTGATGAAAAGTTTAAAGGCATTACTTGAGTTAGTGTATTGCATGATGAGGGGATATGCTGAGATTGTGGGGTCCATAAGAACTTAGTGCAAAATTAATATACCTTAACGTATCGGTAAGCATTTCGAAAGTTTTTAGATTGAGCTTAAGAGGACAATTATATCGTCAATCAACGTGAATCGCTTAGAACTTAAAACGATTAAAAGCTTAACGGTGCTTGTGATGTGTCTCAAAAACTGATATGATCCTTTTTCGCAAACTCACAAAAATATGTTTGTACATATTTCTTACTGCATTTTATTTCATTCAAAATCCAAAAAGATTTTAGTGTGTTTTAGCTTAAATTTTTGAAAAATCCAAAAAGATTTTTGACAACTGATGTTGAAAAGCTGATATTCAAAATCTCAAAGGCTAAACAAGATGAACAATTGGTTTGGTTAAGATGATGAGAAATTGGAAGATAATCCTCAAATGTTTAGATGATTCATTAATTTGAATCACAATATTGTGTGTTATATGATTGTCTTACAAGAGGTTGAGATGTGTAGGTTTTTTGATTCTTTGGCTACGGAAAGCAAGGCGTCGATCCCAAAAGCACGGAAGCTTGACGAAAGGGGGAGCCTGAAGAGACTACCAAAAGGGGGAGCTGAAACTGAAAACAGATCCACCGGGATTTTGTTCATGCAAGAGGAAGTCTGTGTTTGCTGAAGTAAAGAAGAATCAAGAGAGAGAGAAAGACAAGTCACTACAAGTTTGACTAAGGATTGACTTCGGCAATATCCAAGGGGGAGATTGTTGATGCATATTTTGGCTATCGCCTTCGTCAATCTGAACTGTAGTGAAGAATTGAAGAAACCGAGTCGTAAATGTCTAATATTTAGTGAAAAAGGCAAGGTGGCAAACTTGTAATTAATGAAGTTTCATTAAAGTTGCCTTGACCTATAAATAGGGAGTGTTAGTGTTATGTTTAAGACTTTTGCTCATTTGTGACATTAGAGAAGATCTTGTAGAGAGAGAAAGTCTAGAGAGAGAAAACTCTCTCAAGTGATTGTACACGTGTATTTTCAATAGAATCAAGGTTCTAGTACGTTCTCGTGTGTTCGGTCATGCACGTTCACGGTTTCCGCACGTCGAACGTGTCGTTACGCAATCGAACGGTGTCAAAACCGGTCCTACAATAATCATCAACCACAATCACTAATTTCTCCATTTCATGAACTTGAATATTTACAAAAATGTGTAGTAACTTACTAGCACATTTAGTAAGTCTTGTTATCTTTAAAAATAAGTTTAATTTCTTAAAAACTTTATTTTTAAAGAACATGAAGTTTCACAACTTCTAGTCGGTTTTTACGAAAATTATTTCTTTGTTAAAACTTTTGTTACACAAGTGTCCACACACTTGTTTGTTCATAAAAACACCTCTATTTCATGAAAGATCCGGTTTTAAAACATGGTTTCATCTTACAGTTGGTTTTTCGAAAATACCACTTGTAGATCTTTAGATCTACTAGTTTAGAACTTCATTTTACAAGAAAAATTCCTTTTACGCAAGTTCATGTTATTATGTAGTAGTGTTCATCATCTTGCCCTTTTTATACTTTAACATACACTAGTTCATGCTCTATGAACATAACCTAGCCGGGTTAGATGACGATCCGAACTACTACTAGCATTAAACAACACAAAATAATCATCACAAAACAAGTTTAACAAGTTTTACACCATTACTTTCCTTTTATCCATTAAGTTCATCATTTTACAAGACTTTTAGTTGGTGATCTTTAGTGTTTATGATTTTTAGCCATTAAATCATCTATTAACCATCATAAACGAGAACAAGAAGATGTTTAGAAGCACTTACTACTAGCACAAGGCAAGGGGAGTTCAAGAGGACAAAAGAGGTGGATAAAAGCAAATGAAGAAGGTCCTTCAAGATCCGCTTGCACCGAGCTTCGTTAGTGGCCTTCTTACTCCTCAATATCACCTTGGAATGGATGGATGAGTTGGAAAATGAGGGTGGCGGTGGTGCTTGGTTGGGCCGAGAACAAGGGAGGGAGAGAGGGAAGTGAAGGTGGAGTGATGAAATGGTGGTATTTATAGACCTTCCATATAGCATATTCCTTGCATATTCCTGGCATATTCCTGGCATATTCCCGGCATATTCCTGGTATATTCCCGGCATATTCCTGGTATATTCCTGGCATATTCCTGACATATTCCTGGTATATTCCTGACATATTCCTGGTATATTCCTGGGTTTGCTGCGTTGTCTGCGTTTTGCAGTGTAAGCATTGTGTCGCGTAGGAACACACGGTACGCGCTTAAACTTGAGAAATAACGTTTTTAAGCGTTTTAATTTATTTTTCAACACGAACCTGATTAAAATAAAATTTTAATCATAACAGAATATTTGTGGGATTAAATATTATCCGGGCGGTATATATGTAACCCTCGTATGTATCCTTGAGTTTTAATGTATTTTTGACGTTGGACCTACACCTAGGCCCTAATTCTAATGTCTGACTGCTTTCTGCAGTTCTGTTGACACGATGTGTCTTACCGGTGAGTTTACTAATTTTTGACGCAACGCTATCATAACGTAATTCTTGTAGCATATATCATGCATGAATTCACTTGCATGGAATTCAGGAATTTATTTGTCTGGTAAACTAGATCATGTATAGTCATTAAAGCACAAATTACTGTTCATCTAGTGTACGGAATGTACGGAAAAGTGACGGTTGTCACAGTCTCCCCCCGTTAAAAGAATTTCGTCCCGAAATTCAAGCGATGCCATCGGTCGCAGGGGAGTTGTGAAACCAATATGGTCACTTAGATTCATGATTTGTCTTTATGTTCCCATGAAATCTCTGGGTCATGTCATGAATTCTATCGTACTCCAGTAAGTCAATCCTGACTTTTCTGTATCTCGTGGACTCTTGGTCCATAACCTCAACAGGTTTCTATAGTATCACGGACTCTTGGTCCAAAACCTCAACAGGTTTCTATAGTATTTCTTGTCGTTTGTCATTGACGTGAATCTTATTTGTGGGAACAACGACTGTTCCTTAAGTCAGACTCCTCTACAGACTAGACACATGAATGTGTCGCGATCACTACTGATCTTTTTCTGGGAGCTTCATCTTGTGAGCAATGGTTCTGATCCCTACACCGGGGATTCAACCTTTTCGTTTTCCAAAACACACTACGCCTTCTCTAGGCGAGGCTCTCATTTTAGTCACACTTCTTGTCTCAAATTCATACGATTTATGCCGTTCATCGGCGTAATCTTTCTGTATTCTGCGGGCTGTCCTGATATGATCACATATCTGAAGGATCTGGCCTCTAGTTTTCTTGGGCCATCTCGGGCCAGTTGATTGTTTATTTCTGTATCCGTTCAATCATGACGGGAATTGACTCGTTATGTTCCGTCTAAAGCTTTACACGAAGCGGTTTAGACGGCGGTGTGATAGATACCGTTGTAGGAAAACTCCACTAAGGGCAAGTGAGTGTTCCGACTTTTCATTAAAGTTTATCACACAAGCACGTATTGTGTTCATACAGTCTGCATCGTTCAGCAGCTCAGTTCATATTCGAGTTCTTACGATCATCGGTGTGCTGCAACCCTTGTGATCATTAAAGATCATGCAGCGCTTCCTCTCAGGTAATGACGTCCAGTTTGTGGTGCGCAATTACTGTATATATCTCAAGGTCTCTTCTCATGATTCCTTAATCAATGTGCCGCGTATGCAATGTCGTGGTCTTGTTGCATCGACGTACAATCGAGACTTTGTCGAGAGACGTCACATAATTGCAACTATAGCTCCTTAGCTCTTGGTTGCAGGGTTGGCATGAATTTCGTTCTTATCCACCATGTATCTTCAGTTCTCCCTTCGCGAACTCGAAATCCGCTTTTCGTCATCATTGCACATAACTGTGCTTTCTCTAAGAGTTGCAAGGTAAACTGCAGCTGTTGCTCACGACCTTCCTTGGTCGTTGGCCATATAAGAATGTAGTCAACAAGTATATGACTTATCCAGGTATGGTTCACACGTTCGATTCATGAGGTCCATGAATATTGTCGATGCATGTGTTAAGCCAAATGATATGACAAGGATCTCGTAATGCTCGAAGCAAGTCCTAAAGGTCGTTTTAAGGATATTTCCTTCTTGTATTCACCGTGGGGGATATCTTGTCCTCAAATCGATCCTTGAGTGGTAACTAGGATCTTACGATTTGTCTGTTTTATGTCATCAGTCCTTGGCAAAGGATTCTGATTTTCAATTCTCTGGAATTTATGCAAAAATGAAACTGTCAGCTTTCTCCTCAAGTCCTTATCTAAGGATGTTATGTCCTTAATTTCCTCTGTCTAGCCGCCCTTGCGGTTATATCAGAGGTTTATGCTTCGCGGACGAAGCCAGTCGGTAAGGCGTCATTCGTCACTGGTGCTGCTCCTGGCACGCGATTTATTCTGAACTCCTCTCGTCGCTACGGAGAGGCGTTCCTGGCAAGTCTTCCGAAAAGGCTGCTGGGACTTCTTCTATCACAGGGATGTTCTCAGGCTCTGCAGTCTACTCGGAGGCGTTTCTATGCCTCTTCGACCAATGAGGGATGTCGTAGATCTGCCGCCTTGTGGGGTCTAGCATCCTTACACCTATTGCAGGAAAGTTAGGTTTCATCATCCGCAAGAGGGATGCGTCTGATTTCCTCATATCGAACGACTTCAGCTCTATACTTGTATTTCTGATCCATGCTGACTTATCATAATATGACTTCGCGAGTCAATGGTAACAGAAGGTTCCGGCCTTCTGAGTCCCTACATACAATCCTTAATCGCTTAGTCTGATTAAACTAGCCTTCTATACGCCCATTTCTAAGGAATACGGGACATCTATTTTACTTGAAACTAGGCCAAGCGGTTTCTTAAGTTCTAAGCATGTAAGGTTAACGTTGATGCCAGTATTAATTAAAAGTAGATGCATAGGGTTGGTTAATAGGGAACGCACCCGTAACCGCATCTGGATCCTGGCGCGCTTCACGAGCTTCGATCGTGAAAACCCTTCCTTGCTTGCTTCTTCCTAGGGCAATCTTTCCTAACGTGCCCTGCTTTACCACATTTGTAGCAGCCTGGTATTCTCTTATTCCTTCCATCTGGGTCCTTCGCCCAACAGGCGTCCTTGTTGTGCCCTTCTTTTCCACACTTTCCACACTTAGGCCTCAGACATCGACCTTCATGGTGAAAATTGCATTCTCCGCACTTCGGCTTAGTCCCCGAGTAGATTTTACCACCGGCCTTATAAGTGGCTCCATCAGTTTTCCTGTAATGCGGCGGTTTCACTTTCTTTCTTTTGCCTGTTTTAGAGCTTCCATAGTTGACTTGGGTGCTCATCTTTAGGTTTGAGGACTTCCTCTTCTTGTTGCTTGACGACTCCACATGAGTCTCTTTCTTGTTATCCTCAGATTCCGAAAATTTTCCCGCATGTAGAGCTTCTTCAGTAAGAGTGACACTCATATCGATAGCCTCTGTAATAGTTGAGGGCTTTGAGGTAGTAACCATACTCCTGATCTGAGGTGCAAGTCCCCAAATGAATCGCTCAACCCTTTTGAATTCCGGTTTGTCTAAGTAGGGGACGACCCTAGACAAGTCGTGAAATCGTTGGACGTATTCAGGAATCTTCGGTCCATCCATTTTCAAATTCCAGAACTCCACCTCAATCTTCTGGATTTCCGTCCTAGAACAGTACTTCTTTTCCATCATTTCCTTGAGCTCGTCCCAGCTCAGTGCATAAGCTGCATCTGCACCAAGGGTTTGAACCTGAAGGTTCCACCAGGAGAGTGCGCCATCTATGAATAACCCTGAGATATAGGTAACACTCTGTTGGGGCGAACAGTTACTCATTCTTAGAATGGAGTCAGTCTTTTCTGCCCAACGAACAAATGCAACGGCACCTCCTGTGCCATCAAAATTCAATGGCTTGCAGTCCAGGAATTGTTTATAGGTGCAGCCAGTTGGAGGGTTATTTTCAGTAGTGCCATCGTTGTGCTTAGAGCGGAGGGCTTCATGTCGCGCAATTGCCTGTGAGATGCATTCTTGCAGCTCGGCTTCCGTCCTTGGCAACGTACTGGTGTTTGTGTCTCGCCTGGGCGGCATTCTCTTCTGCCAAAATGGTATGAAGTAGGTTAGACAACATTTCAATTGTCTATGATATACATAGCACCATAAGCCACCCAATTTCACACGTATATATAATCAGTGTATAAGCGAGGAAACAGTTATTGAGCCTTCACATAGGCTTGCCAACTTGGCTTATTGTTTGAAATGAACTCGAGGCTACATCGCCTTGGTCATTCAAGTTTTAGTTATTTCCTGCTACACTGGTTTTCTTAGGTCTTTAGCTTTACTGGTGCGTATATTTCCCCTTTGATGGGGTGGTTTGTGTAGAGGTGGTGGAGAGTGTATCATCGCTGATTCTTCCTGAATGTCATTCCACCTCTCTTGCTTAAATATCGTTTTCTCAAACGTCTCGTATGCAGGTAGAAGTATCGGTCACGAAGTAGGCTAAGACAGGCTTCCTACTTTCTAACGTGCTAAAGCACTGATCTATGTGTTGTTCTACCAGATGAAGGTGAGGGCACCTATAGATTAATTTTGTATGGTTTTCATTAGCTTGGCCCGCAGAGTCCACCAGGGTTTCTGTGCACTACAAGTCGTTATTACGTGGGCCCCCGTAATAATAAACTGTCTTGCACAGTTACCCCAATTTTCTCTCGTCCAAGCAGATGATCAATCAAGGAGGGGACACTACTGTCCTCATGCCTCTTGTCATGGAAGGGACCTTTGCGATGGTCCACGCGCTAACATTCGTTATTGTTACGCGCGTATAGGCACGATGATTAGATGGAATAGGAATAGAGAGAATTCCTAGTAGTTGGAGGGGCACCTTCGAGATGAATACTTCATCTTCCTTTTCTGGTCAAGTATGTCGTCAATCTTGCTTCACATAAGCCGTAGGGATCTCGTCCCGTTGATTGAGAATTCATTCAAGGTTGCCGCCTCGGCCTCGTCATCATCACCGTAGTTAGGCATCTTCACGATCGAGAGGGAAGAGCAGCCACCTCCTACGGAAGCAAGCTCAGCATCTTGTTTGGTAATCACTCCCAGCCATGAGCTTTGCAAAGGACGCGAGGTCGGTAGCTTCATCGTGCGAGTCACGTACAGTAATAGGAGTCGGAGTCGAAAGTATCTTATTCACGTCGATAATCATTCCGTACACTTATTTGTATGTATGTATATCAATAACATATATGCTACTTAGCATAATCAAGCAATTTAATGTATCATATCGCGTATAACTCTCGTTTTTGGGGGTCATTTTGTTTTTGGCAAGTCTAACTCGTGTAGACTATGCTTTGGTTGGCACCTTATTTTAAAGGTATTCCTCACTAATGTCCTTGCCTTGTCACTTTTTGAAAAGTGTCTGACTTGTGGATCTTGGCGCTTTCGTGAATGCAATGAAAACCTTTTTGTAAAATGTTTTCGTGAGAGAACTCTAGTGATTGTAGTCTAGACTCGAGAAAGCATCCTAGTTCACTACAATCGAAGCTCTGATACCAAACTGTCACACCCTGTCTTTTGCGGAAGCGTATGATGTGTGACTAGCTTGTTATCATTGCATTCAATCGTAATAAACAAATACATGATCAAAACGATGTTCATCCATTCATGAAAATTTAAGTATTACAAACACGTGTTATTTAAGTTTTCAAAACACGACCTTTGACAAGGTTACAATTCAACAAAAGTGGATGACATCTAAACTTGTAGTCTACTTCTAGTTATGACACTTGCGCCCAAGATCCATCCTGTCACCTGAAATACATGTAATTTTGGAAAACATCAACATAAAGTTGAGCGAGTTCATGCATTTTGCATATCTTGTATGAAAACATTGTATGTATCTTGTATAAATAAAGTGTTCATGTATAAATCAAGTTTTCTTGTGTACACCACGAACTAATTGAATGTTTGTACAAGGACATTAAGGCATGTGAGGACATATGGAGCATTAGTGTTGGCTCCTTTAAGGCATGTGAGCATATGGAGCATTAGTGTTGGCTCCTTTACTGTGTCGATTACCCTCGACTGTGTCAATTTCCCTTGACTGTGTCGATTACCCTCGACTGTGTCAATTAACCTCGACTGTGTCGATTTCCCTCGACTGGGACACCGAAGCACTCATGAGGTCACATAAGGACCATGAGTGGGGCTCGGCCGTACCCGTTAGATCTAACCCTCGTCCCTAATTAAGTATTAATGGCATCTCAATATCTAGTTTAAGCTCACATGATCTAGTATTTTCTAGGCTTTTCTTAAAGCTCATCATATTGCACTCACCACGAGTGCTTCTCGTATTCTTTTGTATTCTCAAATCATATTGCACTCGGTACTCGTTCTCACCAAGAGTGCTTCTCGTATTTTTACCATTTGTAAAAATTATAATATTTGTAACATGTATTTCACCCCCGAGAGTTATAAAACCAAAAACAGTTAAAGAAAAGGGGGAGCATGAACTCACAACTTTGCGTTCCTGTGCGTCGTAAACTTCACCGGATTTTGCTTATAGAGCGTCGTGACCTAAACGTGTTTTATTATCGTTAGTCACTAGACTTGCGTCGCACAAGTACAGTCACTCTCTTTTGTGTATATATTCTTGTGTTAAAAATATTTTATATTTTTAACTAAGTATCTCACTTATATTATTTTTTTCTCAAAAATTAATATAAGTATCTTGTGTTTTTGCACTTTGCACCCGAATTATGTATCTTGTATGTTGCATGTGTATTTTTATGTTTATACTCCTCATGAGTGTTTAGTGTATTTTTTTTAAGTCTTAATACACTAGCACGTATAACACATACTATATACACTTAGCACAAAAGTTGGTGATAAAATAATATATATTTTTCTCTAAAAAATATACATACTTATATCCATTTTTATTCTTGAAGAAATCCTCATTTATTATCACCAAAAATTAGGGAAACCTTGGTAATACTTTAAATACATTTTTAGGGAATAAGTTTCCCAAAAACTTATATTTTTCTAAGTGTCAAAATTTATAAAAATTTTGACAGAGTTTCCCCTAAAAATGGAGGTTTCCCATGTTTTCAAAACATGTGTTTATTTTCTTTTAAATCGTCAACAATCATCAACAACAATTATCAACAATAATCATCAACCACAATCACTAATTTCTCCATTTCATGAACTTGAATATTTACAAAAATGTGTAGTAACTTACTAGCACATTTAGTAAGTCTTGTTATCTTTAAAAATAAGTTTAATTTCTTAAAAACTTTATTTTTAAAGAACATGAAGTTTCACAACTTCTAGTCGGTTTTTACGAAAATTATTTCTTTGTTAAAACTTTTGTTACACAAGTGTCCACACACTTGTTTGTTCATAAAAACACCTCTATTTCATGAAAGATCCGGTTTTAAAACATGGTTTCATCTTACAGTTGGTTTTTCGAAAATACCACTTGTAGATCTTTAGATCTACTAGTTTAGAACTTCATTTTACAAGAAAAATTCCTTTTACGCAAGTTCATGTTATTATGTAGTAGTGTTCATCATCTTGCCCTTTTTATACTTTAACATACACTAGTTCATGCTCTATGAACATAACCTAGCCGGGTTAGATGACGATCCGAACTACTACTAGCATTAAACAACACAAAATAATCATCACAAAACAAGTTTAACAAGTTTTACACCATTACTTTCCTTTTATCCATTAAGTTCATCATTATACAAGACTTTTAGTTGGTGATCTTTAGTGTTTATGATTTTTAGCCATTAAATCATCTATTAACCATCATAAACGAGAACAAGAAGATGTTTAGAAGCACTTACTACTAGCACAAGGCTATGGGAGTTCAAGAGGACAAAAGAGGTGGATAAAAGCAAATGAAGAAAGTCCTTCAAGATCCGCTTGCACCGAGCTTCGTTAGTGGCCTTCTTACTCCTCAATATCACCTTGGAATGGATGGATGAGTTGGAAAATGAGGGTGGCGGTGGTGCTTGGTTGGGCCGAGAACAAAGGAGGGAGAGAGGGAAGTGAAGGTGGAGTGATGAAATGGTGGTATTTATAGACCTTCCATATAGCATATTCCTGGCATATTCCTGGCATATTCCCGGCATATTCCTGGTATATTCCTGACATATTCCTGGTATATTCCTGGGTTTGCTGCGTTGTCTGCGTTTTGCAGTGTAAGCATTGTGTCGCGTAGGAACACACGGTACGCGCTTAAACTTGAAAAATAACGTTTTTAAGCGTTTTAATTTATTTTTCAACACGAACCTGATTAAAATAAAATTTTAATCATAACAGAATATTTGTGGGATTAAATATTATCCGGGCGGTATATATGTAACCCTTGTATGTATCCTTGAGTTTTAATGTATTTTTTACGTTGGACCTACACCTAGGCCCTAATTCTAATGTCTGACTGCTTTCTGCAGTTCTGTTGACACGATGTGTCTTACCGGTGAGTTTACTAATTTTTGACGCAACGCTATCATAACGTAATTCTTGTAGCATATATCATGCATGAATTCACTTGCATGGAATTCAGGAATTTATTTGTCTGGTAAACTAGATCATGTATAGTCATTAAAGCACAAATTACTGTTCATCTAGTGTACGGAATGTACGGAAAAGTGACGGTTGTCACAGTCTCCCCCCGTTAAAAGAATTTCGTCCCGAAATTCAAGCGATGCCATCGGTCGCAGGGGAGTTGTGAAACCAATATGGTCACTTAGATTCATGATTTGTCTTTATGTTCCCATGAAATCTCTGGGTCATGTCATGAATTCTATCGTACTCCAGTAAGTCAATCCTGACTTTTCTGTATCTCGTGGACTCTTGGTCCATAACCTCAACAGGTTTCTATAGTATCACGGACTCTTGGTCCAAAACCTCAACAGGTTTCTATAGTATTTCTTGTCGTTTGTCATTGACGTGAATCTTATTTGTGGGAACAACGACTGTTCCTTAAGTCAGACTCCTCTACAGACTAGACACATGAATGTGTCACGATCACTACTGATCTTTTTCTGGGAGCTTCATCTTGTGAGCAATGGTTCTGATCCCTACACCGGGGATTCAACCTTTTCGTTTTCCAAAACACACTACGCCTTCTCTAGGCGAGGCTCTCATTTTAGTCACACTTCTTGTCTCAAATTCATACGATTTATGCCGTTCATCGGCGTAATCTTTCTGTATTCTGCGGGCTGTCCTGATATGATCACATATCTGAAGGATCTGGCCTCTAGTTTTCTTGGGCCATCTCGGGCCAGTTGATTGTTTATTTCTGTATCCGTTCAATCATGACGGGAATTGACTCGTTATGTTCCGTCTAAAGCTTTACAAGAAGCGGTTTAGACGGCGGTGTGATAGATACCGTTGTAGGAAAACTCCACTAAGGGCAAGTGAGTGTTCCGACTTTTCATTAAAGTTTATCACACAAGCACGTATTGTGTTCATACAGTCTGCATCGTTCAGCAGCTCAGTTCATATTCGAGTTCTTACGATCATCGGTGTGCTGCAACCCTTGTGATCATTAAAGATCATGCAGCGCTTCCTCTCAGGTAATGACGTCCAGTTTGTGGTGCGCAATTACTGTATCTATCTCAAGGTCTCTTCTCATGATTCCTTAATCAATGTGCCGCGTATGCAATGTCGTGGTCTCGTTGCATCGACGTACAATCGAGACTTTGTCGAGAGACGTCACATAATTGCAACTATAGCTCCTTAGCTCTTGGTTGCAGGGTTGGCATGAATTTCGTTCTTATCCACCATGTATCTTCAGTTCTCCCTTCGCGAACTCGAAATCCGCTTTTCGTCATCATTGCACATAACTGTGCTTTCTCTAAGAGTTGCAAGGTAAACTGCAGCTGTTGCTCACGACCTTCCTTGGTCGTTGGCCATATAAGAATGTAGTCAACAAGTATATGACTTATCCAGGTATGGCTCACACGTTCGATTCATGAGGTCCATGAATATTGTCGATGCATGTGTTAAGCCAAATGATATGACAAGGATCTCGTAATGCTCGAAGCAAGTCCTAAAGGTCGTTTTAAGGATATTTCCTTCTTGTATTCACCGTGGGGGATATCTTGTCCTCAAATCGATCCTTGAGTGGTAACTAGGATCTTACGATTTGTCTGTTTTATGTCATCAGTCCTTGGCAAAGGATTCTGATTTTCAATTCTCTGGAATTTATGCAAAAATGAAACTGTCAGCTTTCTCCTCAAGTCCTTATCTAAGGATGTTATGTCCTTAATTTCCTCTGTCTAGCCGCCCTTGCGGTTATATCAGAGGTTTATGCTTCGCGGACGAAGCCAGTCGGTAAGGCGTCATTCGTCACTGGTGCTGCTCCTGGCACGCGATTTATTCTGAACTCCTCTCGTCGCTACGGAGAGGCGTTCCTGGCAAGTCTTCCGAAAAGGCTGTTGGGACTTCTTCTATCACAGGGATGTTCTCAGGCTCTGCAGTCTACTCGGAGGCGTTTCTATGCCTCTTCGACCAATGAGGGATGTCGTAGATCTGCCGCCTTGTGGGGTCTAGCATCCTTACACCTATTGCAGGAAAGTTAGGTTTCATCATCCGCAAGAGGGATGCGTCTGATTTCCTCATATCGAACGACTTCAGCTCTATACTTGTATTTCTGATCCATGCTGACTTATCATAATATGACTTCGCGAGTCAATGGTAACAGAAGGTTCCGGCCTTCTGAGTCCCTACATACAATCCTTAATCGCTTAGTCTGATTAAACTAGCCTTCTATACGCCCATTTCTAAGGAATACGGGACATCTATTTTACTTGAAACTAGGCCAAGCGGTTTCTTAAGTTCTAAGCATGTAAGGTTAACGTTGATGCCAGTATTAATTAAAAGTAGATGCATAGGGTTGGTTAATAGGGAACGGACCCGTAACCGCATCTGGATCCTGGCGCGCTTCACGAGCTTCGATCGTGAAAACCCTTCCTTGCTTGCTTCTTCCTAGGGCAATCTTTCCTAACGTGCCCTGCTTTACCACATTTGTAGCAGCCTGGTATTCTCTTATTCCTTCCATCTGGGTCCTTCGCCCAACAGGCGTCCTTGCTGTGCCCTTCTTTTCCACACTTTCCACACTTAGGCCTCAGACATCGACCTTCATGGTGAAAATTGCATTCTCCGCACTTCGGCTTAGTCCCCGAGTAGATTTTACCACCGGCCTTATAAGTGGCTCCATCAGTTTTCCTGTAATGCGGCGGTTTCACTTTCTTTCTTTTGCCTGTTTTAGAGCTTCCATAGTTGACTTGGGTGCTCATCTTTAGGTTTGAGGACTTCCTCTTCTTGTTGCTTGACGACTCCACATGAGTCTCTTTCTTGTTATCCTCAGATTCCGAAAATTTTCCCGCACGTAGAGCTTCTTCAGTAAGAGTGACACTCATATCGATAGCCTCTGTAATAGTTGAGGGCTTTGAGGTAGTAACCATACTCCTGATCTGAGGTGCAAGTCCCCAAATGAATCGCTCAACCCTTTTGAATTCCGGTTTTTCTAAGTAGGGGACGACCCTAGACAAGTCGTGAAATCGTTGGACGTATTCAGGAATCTTCGGTCCATCCATTTTCAAATTCCAGAACTCCACCTCAATCTTCTGGATTTCCGTCCTAGAACAGTACTTCTTTTCCATCATTTCCTTGAGCTCGTCCCAGCTCAGTGCATAAGCAGCATCTGCACCAAGGGTTTGAACCTGAAGGTTCCACCAGGAGAGTGCGCCATCTATGAATAACCCTGAGATATAGGTAACACTCTGTTGGGGCGAACAGTTACTCATTCTTAGAATGGAGTCAGTCTTTTCTGCCCAACGAACAAATGCAACGGCACCTCCTGTGCCATCAAAATTCAATGGCTTGCAGTCCAGGAATTGTTTATAGGTGCAGCCAGTTGGAGGGTTATTTTCAGTAGTGCCATCGTTGTGCTTAGAGCGGAGGGCTTCATGTCGCGCAATTGCCTGTGAGATGCATTCTTGCAGCTCGGCTTCCGTCCTTGGCAACGTACTGGTGTTTGTGTCTCGCCTGGGCGGCATTCTCTTCTGCCAAAATGGTATGAAGTAGGTTAGACAACATTTCAATTGTCTATGATATACATAGCACCATAAGCCACCCAATTTCACACGTATATATAATCAGTGTATAAGCGAGGAAACAGTTATTGAGCCTTCACATAGGCTTGCCAACTTGGCTTATTGTTTGAAATGAACTCGAGGCTACATCGCCTTGGTCATTCAAGTTTTAGTTATTTCCTGCTACACTGGTTTTCTTAGGTCTTTAGCTTTACTGGTGCGTATATTTCCCCTTTGATGGGGTGGTTTGTGTAGAGGTGGTGGAGAGTGTATCATCGCTGATTCTTCCTGAATGTCATTCCACCTCTCTTGCTTAAATATCGTTTTCTCAAACGTCTCGTATGCAGGTAGAAGTGTCGGTCACGAAGTAGGCTAAGACAGGCTTCCTACTTTCTAACGTGCTAAAGCACTGATCTATGTGTTGTTCTACCAGATGAAGGTGAGGGCACCTATAGATTAATTTTGTATGGTTTTCATTAGCTTGGCCCGCAGAGTCCACCAGGGTTTCTGTGCACTACAAGTCGTTATTACGTGGGCCCCCGTAATAATAAACTGTCTTGCACAGTTACCCCAATTTTCTCTCGTCCAAGCAGATGATCAATCAAGGAGGGGACACTACTGTCCTCATGCCTCTTGTCATGGAAGGGACCTTTGCGATGGTCCACGCGCTAACATTCGTTATTGTTACGCGCGTATAGGCACGATGATTAGATGGAATAGGAATAGAGAGAATTCCTAGTAGTTGGAGGGGCACCTTCGAGATGAATACTTCATCTTCCTTTTCTGGTCAAGTATGTCGTCAATCTTGCTTCACATAAGCCGTAGGGATCTCGTCCCATTGATTGAGAATTCATTCAAGGTTGCCGCCTCGGCCTCGTCATCATCACCGTAGTTAGGCATCTTCACGATCGAGAGGGAAGAGCAGCCACCTCCTACGGAAGCAAGCTCAGCATCTTGTTTGGTAATCACTCCCAGCCATGAGCTTTGCAAAGGACGCGAGGTCGGTAGCTTCATCGTGCGAGTCACGTACAGTAATAGGAGTCGGAGTCGAAAGTATCTTATTCACGTCGATAATCATTCCGTACACTTATTTGTATGTATGTATGTATATCAATAACATATATGCTACTTAGCATAATCAAGCAATTTAATGTATCATATCGCGTATAACTCTCGTTTTTGGGGGTCATTTTGTTTTTGGCAAGTCTAACTCGTGTAGACTATGCTTTGGTTGGCACCTTATTTTAAAGGTATTCCTCACTAATGTCCTTGCCTTGTCACTTTTTGAAAAGTGTCTGACTTGTGGATCTTGGCGCTTTCGTGAATGCAATGAAAACCTTTTTGTAAAATGTTTTCGTGAGAGAACTCTAGTGATTGTAGTCTAGACTCGAGAAAGCATCCTAGTTCACTACAATCGAAGCTCTGATACCAAACTGTCACACCCTGTCTTTTGCGGAAGCGTATGATGTGTGACTAGCTTGTTATCATTGCATTCAATCGTAATAAACAAATACATGATCAAAACGATGTTCATCCATTCATGAAAATTTGAGTATTACAAACACGTGTTATTTAAGTTTTCAAAACACGACCTTTGACAAGGTTACAATTCAACAAAAGTGGATGACATCTAAACTTGTAGTCTACTTCTAGTTATGACACTTGCGCCCAAGATCCATCCTGTCACCTGAAATACATGTAATTTTGGAAAACATCAACATAAAGTTGAGCGAGTTCATGCATTTTGCATATCTTGTATGAAAACATTGTATGTATCTTGTATAAATAAAGTGTGCATGTATAAATCAAGTTTTCTTGTGTACACCACGAACTAATTGAATGTTTGTACAAGGACATTAAGGCATGTGAGGACATATGGAGCATTAGTGTTGGCTCCTTTAAGGCATGTGAGCATATGGAGCATTAGTGTTGGCTCCTTTACTGTGTCGATTACCCTCGACTGTGTCAATTTCCCTTGACTGTGTCGATTACCCTCGACTGTGTCAATTAACCTCGACTGTGTCGATTTCCCTCGACTGGGACACCGAAGCACTCATGAGGTCACATAAGGACCATGAGTGGGGCTCGGCCGTACCCGTTAGATCTAACCCTCGTCCCTAATTAAGTATTAATGGCATCTCAATATCTAGTTTAAGCTCACATGATCTAGTATTTTCTAGGCTTTTCTTAAAGCTCATCATATTGCACTCACCACGAGTGCTTCTCGTATTCTTTTGTATTCTCAAATCATATTGCACTCGGTACTCGTTCTCACCAAGAGTGCTTCTCGTATTTTTACCATTTGTAAAAATTATAATATTTGTAACATGTATTTCACCCCCGAGAGTTATAAAACCAAAAACAGTTAAAGAAAAGGGGGAGCATGAACTCACAACTTTGCGTTCCTGTGCGTCGTAAACTTCACCGGATTTTGCTTATAGAGCGTCGTGACCTAAACGTGTTTTATTATCGTTAGTCACTAGACTTGCGTCGCACAAGTACAATCACTCTCTTTTGTGTATATATTCTTGTGTTAAAAATATTTTATATTTTTAACTAAGTATCTCACTTATATTATTTTTTTCTCAAAAATTAATATAAGTATCTTGTGTTTTTGCACTTTGCACCCGAATTATGTATCTTGTATCTTGCATGTGTATTTTTATGTTTATACTCCTCATGAGTGTTTAGTGTATTTTTTTTAAGTCTTAATACACTAGCACGTATAACACATACTATATACACTTAGCACAAAAGTTGGTGATAAAATAATATATATTTTTCTCTAAAAAATATACATACTTATATCCATTTTTATTCTTGAAGAAATCCTCATTTATTATCACCAAAAATTAGGGAAACCTTGGTAATACTTTAAATACATTTTTAGGGAATAAGTTTCCCAAAAACTTATATTTTTCTAAGTGTCAAAATTTATAAAAATTTTGACAGAGTTTCCCCTAAAAATGGAGGTTTCCCATGTTTTCAAAACATGTGTTTATTTTCTTTTAAATCGTCAACAATCATCAACAACAATTATCAACAATAATCATCAACCACAATCACTAATTTCTCCATTTCATGAACTTGAATATTTACAAAAATGTGTAGTAACTTACTAGCACATTTAGTAAGTCTTGTTATCTTTAAAAATAAGTTTAATTTCTTAAAAACTTTATTTTTAAAGAACATGAAGTTTCACAACTTCTAGTCGGTTTTTACGAAAATTATTTCTTTGTTAAAACTTTTGTTACACAAGTGTCCACACACTTGTTTGTTCATAAAAACACCTCTATTTCATGAAAGATCCGGTTTTAAAACATGGTTTCGTCTTACAGTTGGTTTTTCGAAAATACCACTTGTAGATCTTTAGATCTACTAGTTTAGAACTTCATTTTACAAGAAAAATTTCTTTTACGCAAGTTCATGTTATTATGTAGTAGTGTTCATCATCTTGCCCTTTTTATACTTTAACATACACTAGTTCATGCTCTATGAACATAACCTAGCCGGGTTAGATGACGATCCGAACTACTACTAGCATTAAACAACACAAAATAATCATCACAAAACAAGTTTAACAAGTTTTACACCATTACTTTCCTTTTATCCATTAAGTTCATCATTTTACAAGACTTTTAGTTGGTGATCTTTAGTGTTTATGATTTTTAGCCATTAAATCATCTATTAACCATCATAAACGAGAACAAGAAGATGTTTAGAAGCACTTACTACTAGCACAAGGCTATGGGAGTTCAAGAGGACAAAAGAGGTGGATAAAAGCAAATGAAGAAAGTCCTTCAAGATCCGCTTGCACCGAGCTTCGTTAGTGGCCTTCTTACTCCTCAATATCACCTTGGAATGGATGGATGAGTTGGAAAATGAGGGTGGCGGTGGTGCTTGGTTGGGCCGAGAACAAAGGAGGGAGAGAGGGAAGTGAAGGTGGAGTGATGAAATGGTGGTATTTATAGACCTTCCATATAGCATATTCCTGGCATATTCCTGGCATATTCCCGGCATATTCCTGGTATATTCCTGACATATTCCTGGTATATTCCTGGGTTTGCTGCGTTGTCTGCGTTTTGCAGTGTAAGCATTGTGTCGCGTAGGAACACACGGTACGCGCTTAAACTTGAAAAATAACGTTTTTAAGCGTTTTAATTTATTTTTCAACACGAACCTGATTAAAATAAAATTTTAATCATAACAGAATATTTGTGGGATTAAATATTATCCGGGCGGTATATATGTAACCCTTGTATGTATCCTTGAGTTTTAATGTATTTTTGACGTTGGACCTACACCTAGGCCCTAATTCTAATGTCTGACTGCTTTCTGCAGTTCTGTTGACACGATGTGTCTTACCGGTGAGTTTACTAATTTTTGACGCAACGCTATCATAACGTAATTCTTGTAGCATATATCATGCATGAATTCACTTGCATGGAATTCAGGAATTTATTTGTCTGGTAAACTAGATCATGTACAGTCATTAAAGCACAAATTACTGTTCATCTAGTGTACGGAATGTACGGAAAAGTGACGGTTGTCACACTACCATAGCTCTTCCAGAGTATTATGAAGATCTCGAGTAAAAGTTGTTTTTTTCTTAATTTTGTTATCATCCTCTTTTTTTTTTTTTTTGCTAACTTACGAAGATCAATTAGTAGATCTCTATAGATTATTTCAAAGATTATATCATATCTTCATCAGTACATTAGAGGTTCTTCTGCGTCATCCTATTTTTTTAATCTAATTACGAAGATTATTATGGTAGACGATAGTATTGTAATTCTATAATTTTTTTAAATTCGTTTCTAATATGATCGTCAGTTACATGTCCTATTTCTTAGGAATATTTACGAGATCTCAGTTGATTATATTCAAGATTCCATCATATATTCAACTAATGATTTCGAATTTCATTATTCTTTTCATTTTTTTTTGTATCAAATAACGACGTTGATCATGGAGGATGCTCATAGTAGTGACTCTAATAGACAAGATGCAAGACAACAATCAGATTTGAATCCAGTTTTTTACACAATCATGAATCGTCCAGGTTTAGTATTTTATATGTTTTGTGTTGCTACGTTAACGAATCGTTCATGTTTTTTTTATCAGCTTCTGTGAATCGACCAGGTTTATGTGATCAGTTTTTAGTTCATCGCATTTTTTTATTTGAATCAGGCGGTTGATTTATGTTTTCATGGGTAACGTGTATTCATCTGCTCAATAAAGTATTAGCTATATCAGCTACGATAGATATTTGTACATTGTGTATATACACTGATACATATATACACATATGTATAACAGAACAATACACATGTGTAAAGTGGAACATACACTTGTGTATAACTGAGTAAACTGATAATATAATATAAAACCCCTACATTAACTTACATTATTTTTGCCCCTGTCCATATAATAGCCTAATCATAACGTATTATATTAAACAATTTAAATATTAACCGTACTCATAAAACAATATTCTTTCCCAAATTACACATGTGTATTGTTCTGTTGTATATATTTTCACCAATTTCCATTTCTTTCTACATTCTCCACCCATTTGGTTGGAAGCCTTAGTCTGATGGCTCTCATTTTTTGTATCACCACAAATTTCTCAGTTATCAACTGCAGAAAAGTTTCAATATCGCTTAAGTGTCTTTAGTTAAGTGGTTAACAAAATTTTTAAAATCAAAGAATACAACAATCATTTACATACCTCTCTTGTCAGTTCCTTTCTCTTCGCATCTTTGATCTGACATGTTCAACCATTTCTTTTCGATCCTAACATCACCAATATTCTCACAAACAGAACCTACGATTAAAAAATATTAAATATTATGTAATCAATTTCAACAAAAACAGACTGAAGCATACACAACATTACCTTTATTACTCTTATCCACACTATCAATCTTTGGCTCTCGGTCAGTATCTACACACATCTCCGACAAATCATTTCCATCGCATAACACTTCCTTACGATTAGCACTATTCACTTTTGACATCTTATCAACTGTATCAACATATTTATGTTAAAAAAAAACGTTTATAAAACATACAAAACTCTAAAAAATGTTATGTTCAACAACACAAACTATAGTATCAGCTTCATTAATAAATAAAAGTCACCTATGATGTCCATTTCCTCTTATTATAATTCGAACATTATTTACTACCTTAAAACGTGTTTATTTTTTAAAAATGTAAACAAATGCACTCTTATAGACACAAATTACCTACAAATGTAAACCAAATTGCATTGCTTAATTACATAAGTAAATTGAATGTATTAATATTGTTGAAACAATGAAAACAAATGCACTCTTATAGACACAAATTAGTTATACACCAATGTCTGTTTTTATCATAATATCACATCGCTCATTTATGGATTAAAACCTAAAATACACAAGTGTATACTCTTTAGGACGCTATACACAAGTGTATACCAAACTAAAGTACACACTATACACAAGTGTACATCAAGTTTCATACAACATAACAATCTAATAAAAAAAGCCAAACATTAATACGATACAAAAAAATCTAATAAAAATTCACTACAACAATGACTGATCAAAACAAACAATCGGACAAAACCTCATTATTTAACAACAAGTAGAACATATTACTGAAATCCTAACTTCCGATTTGAACCAAAACAAACAATCTCTATACTGAAACCCTAACTTCCGTTTTTGAAGACATAAGAAGAAGTCTAAAATATACACAATGTGCACCGAGTTGACAAAGCAGATTAACACTTACAGCCGGCGTCTGGTTACCTTTTGCTCGCGAAATCGTTAGAGTTATCCGGCAACAGCTTCAATTCGACGGTCGTATTTTAGATATAAAGTTGCTCTGCTTTTTGAATAAAAGTTGAATATAGGGTTTTATCAAACTGATTTGTAAAATAATAGGGATTGATGGAATCAAGAAACATTTGGAAACTATTCGGTCTCCGATTATTGTTAAAACAAAATGTGTATTTACACTAATACCGTAATACATCTAATAAAAGGTCATAACTAACTAAATAATTACCATCATGCCATTCATTTAAAATCACTAGATGATGAAAATCAAGGGTCCAGATCTGTTCACATGGTTCACAAATGGGAGGTTGTTTACCCTAGAACTCTACTCTCTCTCTCTCTCTCTCTCTATATATATATATATAAAGACCGTGGGAGGGAATAATGGCGGCGCTGCTGCCTAACACTTTCCCCAATTGACCCTAACAAATTACGATTTTACTCCACTTCAGAATTACTATTGTGCCTCCAGTTCAAAATTACGATTTTGTAATTACAGTCTTGCCATCGTTGTAGTTTCTGATAGGGGTGAGCAAATTAACCACCAACCGATAACCGAACCATAACCGACATAACCGAACCACTAATAACCGATAACCAATATAACCAATGGTTATGGTTATGAAACTTTGTATAACCGCTCAATCGGTTATGGTTATGAAGCTTTGGTTAACCGAATATAACCGAAACCGAACCGAAGTTGTGATGTTAACTTTATATAATAGATTTGTGTTTTACAAAACCATATAGAGGGTTTTTACTAAGATAAAACTATGTTAGTAACAAAATGATCTTGATATAGATGTCATTTATTTTGATAAAGAACTAAGGTGTTATGGCCATAATTGTTTTTGTTTGAAAATTACCTTATTAAAAAGAACTCTAAATCGGTAGTTTAACCAAAAAGTTTAGTCTACGTTATCTTATAAAATAGGGTCAAGCTAAGTTCAAATCGTGCACAACCCTATTTATTTCAAACTTTGCTTGGTTACTTAACCGAAATTAACCAAAACCGAACCATAACCGACTTCATAACCGATTAACCATAACCGAAGTTTGGTTATGGTTATGGTTATGGTTACCAAAACTCCATAACCGAACTAGCGGTTATGGTTATGGATAATAGTAAAAACCGACCCATGCACACCCCTAGTTTCTGACAAATTATGATTTTACCCCTAGTTATTATTCAATAATAATAATGAAAAGAGTAAAATGCCAAAATGGTCCTTGAGTTTAGACCACTTCAGTCCAAAAATAAAACTTTTTGTATTTGGGTCTCTAAGGTTTCATTATTTTTGCCAGTTTCATCCATCTGACAAACTAGGTTCGAACTTTCTGTTAACTTTTTCTTTTTTTGTCGTTTTCATCACTTAAATGATCGGTATAATCTTTGTTTTATGCCATAATATATTTTAATTGAATGAGGAAAACGACATAAAAGGGGAGAAGTTAACAGAAAATTCCAACCTAATTTAGAAATTAGATAAAAATAAAAAACAAAAATAAAATCTCGACACATACAAAGAGACTGAAGTGACAAAAGTAAATTTACGATCAATCACTCGTGCTCATGAGTCCGTGACTCAGCAAATAAACCCACCAAAACTCGTACTACAATCAATCACACCGTAAACCCTAAAAATCCGCTCGGAGGTCACCAAACCCTCTAGTAAGTATCATTTCATCTTCTCGATCGTTTGATTTTCAATTTTATCATACTCTATTCGTCAGGTTACTAATTTAGGGCTAAATTGATTGCCATTTCACCTAATTTTGTGTTGTAATCAATATAATCGTCTGATTTTGTGTTATATGTAGACGATTTGCATGTTTGTTCTATAATAATCACAATGCACAATCCTTAGAATACATTGTGGCCTGTTAGACGATTTGCAAGTGTGATTTTT
The DNA here is from genome assembly GCA_030545235.1 of Helianthus tuberosus. Taxonomy (NCBI): domain Eukaryota; kingdom Viridiplantae; phylum Streptophyta; class Magnoliopsida; order Asterales; family Asteraceae; genus Helianthus; species Helianthus tuberosus. Next base: position 138,534,082 of record CM060426.1, on the reverse strand, counting down.
AGGGTTTTGAGTGGAAATTTATTTGAAAGGTTATGTGATTAGGTGTGTATCTGGAGTTGTTTGCAAGCAAGGTTTTTTTTTTTTTTTTTTTTTTTTTTTTTCTAATCTTGTTTAGTTTTTTTAATCATTTAAATTAGGTATACTGTTCTGCTTCATTTTTCCTAATGATGTTCATAATCTTAGAAAAAAATCCATTCTTGTTCTGTCCAAAATCTAGTGATTCTGCTTAATAAGAGGATGGTGCAACTTGCACAATATACAGTAGGTATTCTGGATGGTTGAATGTATGGTCTCAAATAGAAAAAAGTAGCTAAAAAGGTACAAGTCAAATAGGTCAAACATGTGGAGAATTGTCTAAAGTCTATTTACAATGCATAGTTGCATACTTATAATTAGTGTAATAATATTGTTTTATAATCATAGTTAGACAGTTAGTTCGTTAGTTATTTATAACAGTTAAAAAAGATATAGGCAATATTGAAAAAAAAGGTTTCTTGTTTGTTTATCTGTTTGACATCTAACCCGAACCCATTACAACCATCTTGACCCGTTTTGAATTTACCTAAATCGACATGTTTTAAAATCTAACCCAAACCCATTACAACCTACCACTCAATCTGTGTGTTAATGTTCTTTTATTGTGTCCTATTGTAGCAGTCACAAAACCCTCTACAAGTATCATCTTGTCATCTCACATCTGCATTGTTTGATTTCGATTTTCAGTTTTCGTGAGCGTATTGTACTCGGCAGATTTACTAGATTCGGAAAAAATTAGTTGTGATTCCTCCTAAATTTGTGATGTAATTCAAATATTTGTCTGTTTTTGTGTTATATGAAGAATATTTGCATGTGTGTTTAATCATAATCCCAATGCACAAATCACAATCATACCTTCATCTCCTTCAATCTTCATGTTCTTGGTTGATGTGATCCTTAAGATCGTAGTTAATTTTGTCTTGAAATACATTGGGGCCTGTTCGATAACGCTGCGATAATAAGTGTGTTTCGAAGAGGTAATACACTTTTTATTTGAATTAGGGTTTATGATTCTAATATGTTTTTTCTAATGGTGTTAGTAATCTTTTGAAATAGATTCTTGCTCAGCAAAATTCCATTTTGTTTTGTTGAACATAGAATTCAGCTTCAGTTATTATCTAGGGATTCTGCTAATCAGACGATGATGCAGCTTAGGTATTCTGGATAGTTGAATGTATGGTCTCAAAACGGGTCAAATAGGTCAAACATGTGGAGAGTTGTCTAAAGTCTATTTTCAATGCCTACTGCCTTATAAATAGTTGAGTAAATTGCCAAAATCGTCCCTGAGGTTTGGCCGTATTTGCATGTTTCATCCAAAACGACTTTTTTGTGCATTGCAGTCCTTCACCTTTGGTTTTTTTTTGCCATTTTCATCCTTGAGGTTGGCAATTTATTGCGACTTTTGTCTCTCGAAAAATGGCCCTCAAGGATGAAATGGCAAGATTTCAAACTTTTTGGATGAAAATGACACCTCAGGGACGAAAGTTGCAAAAGTGGCCAAACCTCAGGGACGAAATGGCATTTTACTCTAAATAGTTTTACGTATAGTTAATGTAATAATATAGTTTTGCAATCATAAGTTTTAATATAAGTTTCTTTTTCCTATTAGGTGCGGTAAGATTGAAAAATGTTTCTCAAGGTACAACTGAATTGGAACGTGGTAATACCAGCCGAGAATCTCGACATCAAAGGGTTGATGTTACAAAAGGCGATTCTCGTTCGTTTGCTTGATGACTTCTCCGCCAAGAAAGCAACCAAAGATCTCGGGTACCTTCTATGCGTGACCACTTTGGACAAGATCGGTGAAGGGAAAGTACGAGAGCACTCGGGTGATGTCTTGTTTCCCGTCACCTTCACTTGCTTGAGCTTCAAGGTATTCCGAGGTGAAGTGATAGAAGGAGTGGTTCACAAGATTCTTAAACATGGGGTTTTCTTGAGGTGCGGACCAATCGAAAACCTTTATCTGTCTAACCAGAAAATGAGTGATTATCAATACCAAATTGCAGAAAACCCGTGTTTCTTGAATTCGAAAACTGGGTCCAGGATCGAGAAGGATGCGACTCTGAGGTGTATTGTGATCGGGGTGAAGTATATGGAGGCCCAGAAGGAGTTTCAGGCGGTTGTGGGCTTGGAGGGCGATTACTTGGGCCCAGTCTAGTACCTGTTGTGTGGGTTTAGGTCTGCATAGTTTGACCCAGTTTGATGTTATGAGTTATGGCAATGTAAAAAGATGCTCATTTTGATGTGGTTCCAACTTCTAAGGTTGTTTGGTGATTGGAAACATGTTGTGTTGACTAATCATTCTGCATAGTTTGACCCTGTTTGAAGTTATGAGTTATGACAATGTAAAAAGATGATCATTTCAATCAAACTTGCATGTAGGTAATGTAGCACTAGCAGCTGCAGCTGCTGTCAATGGTGATTGAACAGACACAAACCTTGACCATCATCACTACGGTTGACTGCAACCTTCCGCTAGACCACAACACTCATCAGCGTTCCGACTTCTAACCCTTTACCATCATCATCACGTCGTAAAACCACTACAAGTTAAAGCCATAACCCTGTCCAAGTTTAAATCTTTAGAAAGAAGGCAATAGATAACCAAGTAGTGTGAGAAAATGATTCTGTTGGGGAGTTGGATATCCAAGTTACTAAATAGTATTCTCTAATACAAATAGTCATTTGGCTCTTGTGTCCGTAAGGATTTGTCCAGCCCCTTCATTATTTTATTGGATAATTATGTTTAAACTTTTAACTATGTATAAGTAATCTATTAACTAACTATTTTATGTTGTTTAAAATAAAATTTGTACAACTTATAAAAGGAAAGCATCAAAATTGGAATTTGATCTTGAGGGACTATAAGTCAAATGTACACGGGTATATGTTTTGTTAGTCAATTTGGGGCCAAATGACTTGGTAGTGACACATGCTTTTTAGATGAGACGTATTCATGTTCAAACATGCCAGAGGCGGTTCTTAGGGTGGCCGAGGAGGACCTCCAGCCATGGCACATTTTTATTTTTATAACATTCGTATATATGAGTGTATATATATGATTTTTTTTTTTTTTTTTTTTTTGCTTATGAAACATTAATCACGAGTTTTTTTTTTTAAATAAATAAATTTTTTTTTAAGAGAAATGAACAATATTATTCCAAATTAGCAAATTACAAACAAGTGGCAGGTAAACGAGCAAAAAGCTGCGCCGCAACCCCCTTTTGAATTGCAAAACCAATCCTACTAAAGACGAAACGACCCTTAAAGGTTGAGAGATTACTATTCACAACCTGTTGGACCCTGTTTAGAAATTCCACAGCCTCTGGGGCTAGGGAACCAAATGTATCAAAAGCGAATGGGATAAACACATGTTGATTCTCTAAACAAGCCTTCTCGTGTTTAGCGACTTTGCTTGATTCCGCTTTCAACGCAGCTTGGCCAGCAGCAAACCCATTATCCTTGAGCCCAACAAGAGGGGACACTCCTGTAAGGTCCACACAAGCATGTTTTCCCCTGGCCCACCCAAACACAAGAATATCAGCTGGTCGAAGAGTAGACCTCCCATCAAGCGGATCCGTTAGAAAGTTCACCGGAGCCTCCTTTTTCGACGAAATCCCCGCCCGCTTTAAAACATCAAACATAATATCCCTTACCAAATCATGTCTGTATTTAAAACCAGGCAACTCCTTACAATGCACCGCATGCTCGCCAAAAGTATCTAAACAAACCTTGCGGCAAATTGGGCAAGGCTCATCAACCGGAAACAGAGGGATCATTAGCCGGTACTTAAGAATTGCCCGGTATTCCACTGCCGACATGTGTTGGCCTAGTCCTTCAATGGGGATGACTGTCAGGAAATCCTGAGCATGAGGAGCCCGGAGACAATCGAACACGGCTTTCTGACGAGGGGATAGACTAAACTTCTCTCCCAAACTTTGGACAGTTTTACTAAATAGGGCACTCGCCAAAGCATTCTGGGCTTTAGGAGGGGCGGTGTCCTTATTAGAGAAACCGCCAAGATCGAAATCCGGAAGGGACATATGCATGCAATCCAACGCACACACATAATCAGAATCTAACCCGACAATACCACAGTCCCGAAGAATGTGGTCCTGCAAACTCCAAGATTGTGCCCTCGAGGCCACGAAAGCATACGTAGATACATCCTCAGCCGAACATAAACCCAAACCCCCAAAACGGATCGGAAGGGATGCAAGCCTCCATTGAAGATCCCCAAAAAATGGACCCCCGCAAACCACAATATCCTTGATAGCTCTCCTAAGGCCTTTGTCAAAAACCGAAACAGCCTCCCCAACAAACGTGGGTTGGCACGTTCTAAGGCCGAATAACAACTTAGCAACACCCATGCAAGAGCGTAGTAAGAGGAGCTCGCATTGAGGGTCCCGCAGATGTGGAAGATAGCTCATCAGATCCACTGCACAATATGCCCTTTTCACGGCCAAGCTACTGATAAAACCCGCATCCCGACTAACAGCGCCCCCGAGGAGTTTGACACCCGACGCCGGCCTTCCAATCCCACTAGGAAACAAACCCTTTTGCTTCTTAACTCCATTGCACGATGGCCAAAAAACTTCTGTTTTCTTGACGTTAAGTTGAAGCCCCAAACAAGGCCCCTTAGTCCTGATGATTTCTAAAGCTTTAGCCACCTCTTTAGCATCTCCTATAATCGTACCATCATCCAAGTACCAAGCATGGAAGAGTAACTTGCATCTATCTCGTATCTGATGAATGAGGGGATGCAAAACTAAGGCAAAGAGAAGAGGCCCTAAGGGGTCTCCCTGCTGAACCCCGGTGGTGGACCAAATATGGTCGTCTCCGACATATAATCTAGCCGGCTGTCCATATAGAAAATCCACCCATAAAGAAATGGACGGGCATCGGGTCCAAACTTCTGACAAAAGGGCGGTTCTATCCACCAGGTTGAAAGCATTAGAGAAATCAACAGTAATCATGGCCAACGACCCATCCGAGTGGAACGCGTTTAAGAACCTGTTCGCACTATGGAGCACAGCCTCAGCCCCGCTAGGAATACCCACCCCAAATTGAAAATCACCGAGATATTTAGCCATCTCCTTCCCGACCCCCCTCATAGCTTCCTTAGAGACTAACCTCCTCCAAATTGCGCCCACAACAATAGGCCTAATCCCATTGTCTGGTTTAAGTAAGGGCGTGAGGGGCGCAGAAGCAACAAACTCCGCCAAGACCCTAGGGCACCTCCCACCCAAGCACAAGTTAACCACCTCAGAAATAGCCCTAAGCAGCCCGCAAGCGATCACCGACCCCTCTCCACAAAGAGCATCCAAAATGTGTTGTGCCCTCAACCCATCCCTCCCACAAGAGGTCCCTTTGGGGAAAGATTTAATGCACCCAAGAACGTTATCAACATCCACAGTAAGGGGTGGCTCCGATAGTAAGGACCCAGGCATAACCGGAGGAGGTACGACAGGATGTTTAGCCACCAACGCTTTCATAGTATCCTCACCAAGAGGTGCAACCCCCGAAGAACATAAAACCTTAACCGCCGCAGTGAAATGGCCATCTGCAACTTTCCGTAAACATTGCTTAACGTTGGTGCTCACCTTAGAATTATTAGACTCATGGGAAGGCTCGTTAGGGCGCGTAACCACCTCTGATGTTTCGGCAAAAAGTGATAGGATGAGTTCAGCAAATCCATCCCTATTGCCCCACGCTGCCAGGGCCCGCTGAATACTAAGACATTGTAAGGACTTCCTATTCCCCGACCTGCGCTCCTGACGGTTAGAAGGCCTGAAAATCCGCAACGTGCAACGTGGCAACAACAAAAGTCTCACCCACGCCTCAACAGACTCTGGCGTAGCCACCACCTTGCACAAAGATGTCGTAAAAGCCTGGGAAAAGGCCATTCGACAACTATGAGGGATGCTCTTAACTGTTTTGATGGGAAGAGAAAAGACACGTTCAAGCAAACCCACGTCTACCTCCAAACCTCCAAAAGAAACAATCTCCTTTCCAACATGTGGCTTAGGAATCCCCACCATAAACTCCTCCGCATTTCCCGTAACCAACTTGAACCGTGCCACCCCATCTGCATGATGGCACCCCCGACTAAGAGCATGTAAACACATACACTCCCCACATAACCATTGGCCGGAGACCTTAAGAGCCTCACCAACTGAAACAAACAAATCCCAATCCGCAGATATGGCATCCCGCATGGCCCACTTCTTGTCATCTGAAGACAAATGAAGCCACTTGATATGGGCCACCAACCTCGGGAACCCCTTAGCCCCTGCTTGTCCATCAGGAACCGCTTGATATGGGCCACTTCTTGTCATCTGAAGACAAATATATGTATGTATTTTATAAAATAGAAAACCCATCTAAAACTTATAACATTTATGCCCATTAAAAACCTAAAGTCTTAAACTTAGTTAAGACCCATTCTCAAAAGTCAAAACATATTAATAATTAGCTCAATACCCATTTTGACTAAAAAAACTAGCGCTAAACACAAAACACAACAACGTTGGCGCACTGTGGACCACACCGATCGACCCCACCTCATTGCCACCCACATCAACGCACTTATATGGTATAATATGTGAAGAGTTGACCCACCAATTTGCTATTAAAAATGTTATGAGAGCTTCACGAATCATGGGTTAGATATTAATCTATTAGAGTATCTAATTTCACTCATTCAAATACTATGATTTTGCTAATTGCTATGTTTATTGCTATAACTTTAATGATCGTTTAAAAAAACTAGTTTACATTATTTAATTTGTTAAGGCTTAAGGGGCGTATTTAAACAGCTCGGACATGACACCTAAGACCGTGGGGTATGGGGCGGGGGTTTGGGCGTGGGTTGGGGGAAAAAGCCCAAGCCACCACCCCGGGTGGGCTTGGGTTTGGGCGTGGCCCTAGGGGCTTGGCTTTCAAGCCGGGCGTAGGGGCGGTCTGGCCAAGCTGACATGGCTGAATCTCATTGGCTCACCCGCCACGTCAAGCGGTTTTTAAAATTTTGAATTTTAAAATTCAAACGGTCCCCCCATCTTCTCGAACCGCCACGCGGGTCCCCCAAAGGCCTATATATTTGTAACCCCAACCCACTGGTCCCCCATCCCACGAACCCAACAACCCCACCGGCTACCCACTTCTCTCGAACCGCTACCCCACTGGTCCACCCCAACCCCACCGGCTACCCACTTCTCTCGAACCGCTATGGCATCTTGGACTCATGAAGAGGAAATTGCTCTCGTCACAAGCGTCGTTGACGCTATGAAGGGTCGGCCACCGGGCCAAACAAAATATTGGGTGGAAGCATTCCAAGCCTACCGACATAACGTCGGTAACGACCGCCACAACCTCAACGCGTGCCAACATAAATGGCGCGAGCTACGGCCCAAGCTCGAGCGTTTCAAGGCTTACTACGAAGCCGTTCCCGGTGGCGAGTTAAGCCACGAGGACCGGGTGGCGGTGGCTAACATAGAGTTTCGAGGCAAGGAAAAAAAGGCGTTCGATAAGATCGACCTTTTTGAAATTTTTTTAACGCTTTAGGTTTGTTATTTTGTAATTTTTAGGATTATGTAATGTTTTAAATTTTAATGAAGTTGTAGGTTTTTTTATAATTGTTGTGTGATTTTTTATAAATTTTTTTGTATTTTTTTTAATTACTCTGCCACGCGGTGCACCCAACCCAAGCCCAACCCACGCCCCACCGACACGTAACCAGGAGGTGGGGGGCTCCCATTCCACGTGTCACCAAATGCCTCAACCCACGCCCAACCCCCGCCCCACCAAAACCATACCCTAGGGTCTAAATACTCAGAGCCACCATTGATATTTGTGCAATTGAAGTAATTTAGAATTATTGATGAATAAGCATGTGAACAAAATGGTGAGGGTGACCCTGAGCCACCAACACTCCTCCTTCACCTACCCCCTTTCTTCAAATACCAAACTGCAACGGCTCCACCAGATTTCTCATTTCTCTTCTCACCTACCATTCTCCCCCTCATCATCACCCAATCCACCAACCCCATGGCAGCAGCGACGGCGGCAACCGCCTCTTATTCCACACTCTCCACCAAACACAACCTCTCCATCTCCACCACTCACCACATCAATAAAAATCATTCTCTAGGTTTTCCTTTCCTATCTGAAACCTCTGTCCGTATTCGCCCCCTTTCCCTTTCCCGTTCTGCGAAACTTCCGGTGAAAGTTATGGCTACTTCCGCCGCCACTCCGGTGAAGAAGACTAGCGGATTGAGTTCCGGTGCTGTTGCTCCTACTGTAGTTGATGTGGATTTAGGTGATCGGAGTTATCCGATTTATATCGGATCTGGTTTACTTAATCAACCGGATCTTCTACAGAGGTATTAATGATTATAATTATAATTGTGATTTTGTAGTTCCGGTTTTGTTATTTAATTATTTAATTTGATTTATAAGTTTAGGTTGTTTGAACATGATCAGTTATAGTGTGGTTGCATCAATTTGATTAATTAGGATTACTGGATTAGGAACCTATGCTTTGCTATGCTTTTAGTACAATTGTGCAGGAGGTTTGTTGATTAATTTGTAATGATATTAGTTTATTACTGATTATATAGTTCCATTTAGATGGTGATATCACATAGGAAAAGCTAGATAGTCACATATGAACTGTATAAAAACGTTTTTGCTACTGAGTAGAGAATTAAAGTAGTTATTCTCAGAATGTTGAAACTCAGGGCTGGTTTAGTAGTTTATTGTGTGTGATCAGATACATTTTATGTATTTAGTTTATTGGATAGAAGATAGATACTTCACGGTTTTAAGTTTTAGTAAGTGAAGGATGAAAATGCAAATGTATGAATAAAGGTTTACACGTGAGATTTTGGTATCGGACTATTGGACTAAGAGTATTATGTTTCAGACGAATGTTTTACTTTGCTATGCTTTTAGATACAATAGGCTTGGGATGAAATCTGTATGACGGTATCTATGTTGTTGGAGCTAGGGGTGTGATTCTGTATGATATAGGTATGGTGCAGAAGGCTTGTTGATTAATTTATAATGATAGTACTCATAGAATTGTTTTATTTAGATGGTAATTATCACATATGAACTATGAGAAACATTTTTGCTATTTGTCATGAGTAGAGAATTAAGTTCTCAAAATGTTGTAGAAAAACAATAATGCAACTTAGACCAACCCAGGGCCGTTTTAGTAGTTGATTGTGTGATTAGATTTCTTTTATATAAAGTGTAGGATAGGTATTTCACGGTTTTGATGACCGCATCTAATGAATTTGCTGAAAATACAAATACATGAATAAAGGTTTACACCTATGTTGTCAAGGCGCATATGCCTAGCCTGGATCCTAGGCGCACGGTGTTTAAAAAGCGAGGGCTTTTTTAACTTAGGTTCATAGTATAAAAATATTGTTTTTAGGAGTTGTAGACTTGTTTTAGGCTTGTTTAAGGCTACTTTTCGCTGTTTTAGTTGATTCTAGGCTTATATAGGGGTTTTAGACATGTTCAAACAAGTTCAGGACCATTTTTGGCCAAAATTTGACCCGAAACTGCGCCTAGCCCGCTTTTGACAGCATAGATTTACATACGAGAATTCTGGATTGGACTACAGAATAACATGTTTTAGATGAATTGTTAGGAATAGTGGTGCAAATATCAGCGAGAAAAAATAGCTTTGTAGCTGTGTTTAGTCAATTAACAGTTAACCAAGTTTAAGTAGATGCTGGCAGTCATGGGTTCTTCTAGCTCATATTTTTCAATTTTTTATTGTTTGGCAATTTATTTTTAACACACATTATTATTACACCAATGATGAAATGATACACCGTACAAGTCATTGGATAAATTAGATGTGGGTAACATCCAATATATCTAGTTCTAGTACTTTTTAACTGTTTGTCTTTATACAAAATCATGTTTGCTTGTGCAACTGAACATGAGCAGCCAATAACCATGAAATGTTTCCGATACAAACCCTGTAATTTGATTCCATTTAGAGGAACGGTTGGGTTCAACCTTGGAGTGACTTGGATGCATTTTTGGCCTTTTTATTCAATTTTAAATTAGAGCATTTTGAGCCAACATACCCATGATGCTACAAGCCTACAATTAAGAACAAACTTGCAGCATGACATGATTACTTATATTTTATAGTTAACCATAGTTATTAAAGCGAGCGCCTAGGCGCAGGGCGGGAAGACGCCGCTTCGGGTTCCGAGGCATTTAATGCGCGTGGGGGGGGGGGGGGTAATTATTATTATTATTATTATTATTATTATTATTATTATTATCTTAAAGATTTGTATTTCAGCCTCTGTCTATAAGCGACCTTTCAAACTCCCGTGTTTGAAGTTGATGACGAGTCCGATGGTTGAATGTTTTAAGACTTTGGTACTTTGGTTTTGAAACTTTGGTTTTTTTGGTTGTTGTTTTGAATGTTTGGATTTGAAAATTTTGTTTTTTGCGTTAATGTTTTGAAAGTTTTGCTTTTATATGATGAATTTGGTACTTAGGTTTTGTTTTAAGATATATTTTTATATAATTATGTTACTTGCCCCTTTTTTTTTCGGGCCCACGCTTTTTTTGCGCTTCTCGCCTGGGCCCCGGGCCCAACAAATCGCCCCGAGTGCGCCTCGCGCCTTTAATAACTATGTAGTTAATACATTGTTTGGAAAATTAGATGCCAAATGTACTTCAGAGCGTTCTTCTATAGACTTTTAGCTTCATTAATAACTTTCAATAATTTATGCTGCCATGTACGGATGCAACCTCTTGGAATGCATTTTGATTTATATCAACATTACACATTGTCTGGTCGTAAATAACATCTGTTTTTCAATTCTCTAGACATATTCATGGGAAGAGAGTTCTTGTGGTCACTAACACCACAGTGGCACCACTATACTTGGATAAAGTTGTAAGTGCTTTGACAGTTGGAAACCCTAACGTTACAGTTGAAAGTGTGATTCTACCTGATGGTGAGAAGTACAAGGACATGGTAGGTATCTAGAGCCTTCATTAAATCCTTACATTTTCTTACAGGTGGCATATTTTGACCCATTTACTTCTGTATGGGTCAAAGTTGGTCACATTTTATCTGAAATTGCTCAAACAAAAAAAAAGTTAGCTTGAAAGGAAGTGGGTCAAATTTTGCCAATCGAAATAGTATAATATTTGTAATCATGTTTCGGTTCCTTTTTTTTTGTAAAGAGTTAAATGCCATTTTCGTCCCAGAGGTTTGGTCAGTTTTGCGACTTTCGTCCAAAGGTTTGTTTTTACGTGATAGAAATTACATACGTATTAGTATATGGTAATAGTGTAAGGGGGGGTTAGTGTAATTAATACTTCTATAAATAAGGCATTAGTCATTAGTGAAGGTTAGGAAGAGAATTGGTATATTGTTAGGCTCATTGCTTAGGCATGAGAAGGGCATAGCCCTGGACCACTTAGGTGGTTAGATATTTTGTATTGTCTTCTTCAATTATCAATATAGTTCAGATTTACTTTCATCACCTCTAAAAAAATATTCAGTCCCTATCATTGGTCCGACCTGCCACTCTGCTCTACTTCACTCTCCTCCTGCTTCAATCAGATCCAACTTCCGTTTCAACATCGTTCAATTTCTAACTCCAATTCGTTCCAGATCTGCGTCAATTTCACCCTCTGTTTCAATTTCCGCGTCCTAATTGCTCGATTTCTGAACACCATTCCTCGATTCCTTCTCGGATTTCAATTCCGATTTATTTTCACTCGCTAGTCTCAACTCTCTGTTACTGTTCTTTTTCGATTCAGTTTCGTATTCACCTTCTGATCTATTTTCCGCTCCCAATTTCTGTTTCCATTATGGTGAATCATAATGTTCGATTGGATGCTCATGATCAACAGATTCAGCAGTTACAAGCTGACGTTGCAGAAATTAGGGCTTCATTGCAGGTTTTGGAAGAGGATCGTTTGGAATCCTCTGAGTTTCGTAAAACTGTGTTAGCGTGGATGAACACGCAGGGGAAGAAGCATGGGGACGTTTCTTCTGGACCTGGACCTTCAGATCTGATGTTCTCGCCGCTCGGTCCCAAATCTGACTCTTCTGATCCACCGTCTGGCTTACCATGGGCTGTGAAGAAGGTGCACTTGCCTGAATTCTCTGGTTTTGATCCACAAGGCTGGATCCGGAAGGCGAACCTGTTCTTCGATCTCAATCAGACTCCTGAGGCTTCTCGTTTACAGCTTGCTCAGCTGAGTATGATTGGTGCTGCTCAACATTGGTTCACAATCATCACTCAGGTTCATCCGTCTTTGACTTGGCTCCAATTTCAGTCCGAATTATTGCAACGTTTCACTGGTCTCTCAATTCAGAATCCGTATGAACAGTTAGCTACTATTAAGCAATCGGAGTCCATTTTCGATTATATTGATGATTTTGAGTACGTGTTATCCTTGGTACCTCGTTTGCCGGAGTCGCAAACCATTGGTTATTTCATTGCGGGTTTGAAAGAGGATGTCAAGCAACACGTCCGTTTACATCGCCCTATTACTTGTATGGATGCTATGTACTTGGCTAAGGATGTGGAGTTGATGCTTCGGCCATCAAAATCCGGTTCGTTGATATCTCGTTTTCGGTATTTGTCACATATCGGGCTGCCTTCTATGGATGCGGGGTTCGACCATCGTGTGTGGGGTACTACGGGCTCTAAAATTGTTGGCAATGACGGGGCTGCTAATGTGCAAGTGGGTGTCCATGATCGCGGCATTCGTTCCTTATCTCGTGTCGAGTGGGAGGATCGGAAGAAGAAGGGATTGTGTTTTAAGTGTGGACAGGTTTACAGTCCTAGCCACAAGTGTTCGGCGGGTAGTCTTCGTGTCTTATTACTTGGGGATGATGAATGGGATGAACGAAACGAGCTGACTATGCATTCGGATGAGGGTGTTTAACAAGTTGTGGGCTCTATTCACAAGCCTTGAGGACAAGTCTTGACTTATGGAGGGAGTATTGATAGAAATTACATACGTATTAGTATATGGTAATAGTGTAAGGGGGGTTAGTGTAATTAATACTTCTATAAATAAGGCATTAGTCATTAGTGAAGGTTAGGAAGAGAATTGGTATATTGTTAGGCTCATTGCTTAGGCATGAGAAGGGCATAGCCCTGGACCACTTAGGTGGTTAGATATTTTGTATTGTCTTCTTCAATTATCAATATAGTTCAGATTTACTTTCATCACCTCTAAAAAAATATTCAGTCCCTATCATTACGCATCTGGATCCAAAAGTTTTGAAATCTTGCTATTTTCATGATGCTCGTGAACTCCATCCATTCTTCTCCGTTAAGGTAGGGGTATTTCCGGCTTTTTTGTTAACTTTAAGGGAAATTCGGTCTTTTTCAGGGGTATTCGTTCTTTGTACATAAAGTGAAAAAGACCGAATCGCCCTTAAAGTGAACAAAAAAGACGGAAATACCCCTGACTTGACGTTAAAGAATGGATGGAGTTAACGAGCTGGATGAAATTGGCAAGATTTCAAACCTTTTGGATCCAGATGCGTAAAAACAAACCTTTGGATGAAAGTCGTAAAACTGGCCAAACCTCAGGGACAAAAATGGCATTTTACTCTTTTGTAAAAGTTGAAAGATTTTGGACAAAAAGTGTTTCCAGTCAACCGACTCAGTCCCGACTTGCTTTGACCGTGCAAAATTATCTGTTGACCCGTTAGCTAACCCACTCGTGTTTCATGATAGGATACTCTAATGAAAGTATTTGACAAAGCAATAGAGTCTCGATTGGACAGACGGTGTACATTTGTTGCTCTTGGTGGCGGTGTCATCGGTGACATGTGCGGATACGCAGCAGCTTCGTTTCTCCGTGGTGTCAATTTCATTCAAATTCCTACAACTGTTATGGCACAGGTGGATTCTTCTGTTGGGGGCAAAACGGGAATAAACCACCGATTGGGGAAAAACTTAATCGGTGCATTCTACCAGCCACAATGCGTGCTCATAGACACCGACACATTGAACACTTTACCTGATAGAGAATTAGCATCTGGACTTGCTGAGGTCATCAAGTATGGTCTTATTAGAGATGCTGAATTTTTCGAGTGGCAAGAAAAGAACATACACGCGTTAATGGCTAGGTAAAAAAAGCTTCCCTTAATCACCATGATTTTCTAAAAAGACGATTAACAATTCGAATACTTCTAAATGCAAAATCTTATGTGATTTATGCATATTTTATAAAGTAAAATGCCATTTTCGTCCCTGAGGTTTGGCTAGTCTTGCGACTTTCGTACAAAGGTTTGTTTTTTCGCATCTGGATCCAAAAGGTTTGAAATCTTGCCATTTTCATCCGGCTCGTTAACTCCATCCATTTTTCTCCGTTAAATCAGGGGTATTTCCGTCTTTTTTAGTTAACTTAAAGGGCAATTCAGTTTTTTTTTCACTTTATGTACAAGCATTTAAAATACCCTTACTAACTAAAAAACAAAATATAATAAAAGTAAAAAAACAAAAATACCCCTCACTTAACGGAGAAAAATGGATGGAGTTAACGAGCCTTATGAAAATGGCAACATTTCAAACCTTTTGGATCCAGATGCGGAAAAACAAACCTTTGGATGAAAGTCGCCAAACTGACCAAACCTGGGGACGAAAATGGCATTTTACTCTTTTTTATACTCTGATGATTTTCAAAATATTATATCCGAGTTTATGCCTTGTTGTTTTGCAGGGACCCTGATGCGTTTGCATATGCTATCAAGCGATCGTGTGAAAACAAGGCTGAAGTTGTATCACAGGATGAGAAAGAAAGTGGACTAAGGGCGACACTAAACTTGGGTCATACGTTTGGTCATGTGAGTTTTTTGGTTTTGACTTTTGAATTATGCTATCTTCGCAGTTCGCACAAATATTTACTTTACCAACGGGTATCTTTCTCATTGTATTTTTCGGTTTACAGGCAATAGAAACTAGCTATGGTTACGGACATTGGCTTCATGGAGAAGCGGTTGCAGCTGGCACGGTATTTTATCTTTGTCACCCTAGTTGAGGTTTAAAAATGGGCGGGCGGGTCGGGTTGCGTTGGGGTTAAGTAATGGGTCAAAACGAGTTTGGGTTGGAAAGGGTAATTTTCTAGTATGAATAAAAAAAAGTTGATCCATAAACGATTTTTCGTTCTCATTATAAGTTTATTATGCGTTAAATTTAATACAAAATCCATATCATTAGAATAACCATAAGGCAAGATATGAGGCTGTATGGACTAAAAATTACACTTTGGGCGGATGTTGACTTGCGATGTTTTATTTTTTTAATTTTTTTATTTCATGCGTTTGACTTGTTTAGGGTGAGCAGAAAAACCAATCTAACCGAACTGCACAAAAAACCGAACCGAAATTTACGGTTCGGTTGCGGTTTGAGTTTTATGAAAACCGAAAAAACCGAACCTGAATAACCTAAAAAATCATTTTTTAATGTTTGTTATATATTTATTAAGGAATTATTAAGTTTATTCTTGAAAGTTGAGTATTTATAATAAGAACATTAACGTTAATTTATCTTTGAAATGATTTATCCATTGCCTACAAGAAATAACAAAATTTAACATATTATAAAAGAAAATGTCTTTAATAAAAACTTTGGAGAAACATAAAAATAGATTAGAAGGTTAGGTCTATGTGAACAATATTAATTAAAAAGGTTAAATATCTTAACTTAAATGTTAATATCTAAGAAAGATTTTTAAATCTTGGATTATACTGTTTTATGTTTGAATCTTACGTAATGTGTTCCAAAAACTGAACCAAACCATTGCTAAAACCGAAAAAACCGAAACCGAATTGAACCGTGCACACCCCTACCTGCTTGTGGGGTGAATAACGCCTCTAGCTTCTAGTATGACGTCAATGCATACTTGTATATTCTCTTGAGGGTACTTTTGTAATCTCAGGTAATGGCGGTTGACATGTCATACCGACTCGGTTGGATTGACGAATCCATCGTTGAACGAGTTCACAACATCCTAAAACAAGCCAAGCTGCCTACTAGTCCTCCCGAGATGATGACTGTAGACATGTTCAAATCTGTCATGGCGGTAAGTAAAAAACCAAAACGATAAAAACCTTCTACATCAAAAGTTTCTTGTAATTATTTTTATTTATTTTGTTTTGTTGCGGCAGGTTGATAAAAAGGTGGCTGATGGGTTACTAAGACTCATCCTCTTAAAAGGCCCATTAGGAGGCTGTGTTTTCACCGGAGACTATGACCGAAAGGCCCTTGATGAAACCCTACATGCATTTTGCAAATCTTGAGCACAGGTACAGTTCTTGTTATTGTTCGTTGTGTAAGATTTGTATACATACCATAATATGGTATAATTTATGTAATCATAAATGGCTTTTTAGTGGTCATTTTTTTTGGAATACAGACATTGGGTGTCGAATCTATAACCGCTAGTTATCAGTTTTGTTTTGCTTTAAACCTACAGTTGGTTATTCAGTGATGTAGCTCCTAAATGACCAAGCTCGTGCTAATGAACATAGATTTGGAAATTGAGAGGTTTGATTGGGAGAGAATCATGAAACAGTAACAAGTTTCAACTAGGGGTGTAAACGAGCCGAGCCCGACTAGCCTCGAGCTCGGCTCGGTTCGAGCCTACCGAGCTCAGCTCGCGAGTAAAACCCAAAGCTTGAGCTTGGTTTGACTTGGCTCGAGCTATTTAGAGAACAATCTCTAACGAGCTAAAATCTCGGCTCACCAATGTTATTAGTTTAAATCATATGGGCCTAAATTGAAACCGACTTGGGTTTTTTAGGATTGAGTTATAATCATCATTATCGTTATAATATATATAAAAAATAATTAAAATTTTGTTTGGGCTCGTTTAGGCTCAGCCTAAACGAGCCTAGTATTTCAGGCTCGAGCTCGGGTTTGATAACTAAACGAGCTATGTTTCTAGCTTGAGTCTGGGCTTGGGCTCGTTAAAGCTCGGCTTGTTCGAGCTTTTGACCGAGCCGATTCCGAGTAGCTCTCGAGCCTATGGGCTTGTTTACACCCCTAGTTTTTTTTTTCATAATTTATTAACCAAGTGATGTAAAATTTCTTTTTCCGAAACTTGATTACATTTTTTAGACAAACAAAAACAGCAAATCCTACAACAGAAGGGATGCCACACAACAAGAGCACAGCCACATAATATCAAATTTTATACACTTATGCCCATCTATACACGTGAACTTTGATCTATGAGTAAGTCGAAGGACTTCACGTTGCCGATAATGCCCCCAGTCTTGACACCCTTCCCTAAGAAAAGCTTCTAATTCCTTGCTTTCCAAATTCTTCAGCAAACAATTATTACAATCCCACGGAAGACGTCTTTCACCCTATCCTTTAGACCAATGTGCAAGTGCAATTCTAACAGATCCCTAACCGAAAAAGTGACGATTTGAGGAATATTACACAACGGGCTAACCGCCTGCCATATCACCAAGGTCACCCCACAAGCTGTGAAAATATGATCAGCAGTCTCAGGAGCTAAATCGCACATATTGCACCTTTGAGTAGACACCTCCGAATAAACACATTACATTTAACTGGAACCAATTTGCACCATTTCATCACGAAATTTTGACTCGAGTCCTTAGCCGATGTAGCATTTGAACTTTTGGGTTTGCCTTTCTTGATATGGTTCTGTAGCATATCTGAATATGGGTCGCGCTTTAACATTTATAATAAATTAAAGATTGATATTCGACATTTTGGAGATCTAACATAGATTATCCATATTCCCTATGGCATAGCATAGTGGGGCGGGAGGGGGGCGGCCGACCCCTCGAACTTTTCGCTCAGTAGTGGAGAGTATGTAGTTTTCGTATATAAATTTTTGGGCATATACGTTTTCGACCCTCTAGCTTTATAGAAAATTTTGGCTAAATACATTTTCGACCCCCGGTCGGAAATCTCAAGCTTCGCCACTGCGCATTCTATGAACAATCAAATCCCATATGTGATTAATACCGAGTTTCCCGGAACAATGGTAAGAATGGTACTTAATGCTGTAATAGATGGTAAACAAATCAAAATGTCGAATGAGCTAAGAAGTTATAAGTTAGATGTATTCAATTAATAAGTATCTTAATATAAGTTAGATTTATTCAATTAATAAGTATCTTAAAGTAACACCATCTTATATCTTCTAACATAATTGGATATCACTAAATAAGGTGAGCATTGGTCAGGTTGCTTCAACTTTTTGTTAAAATCAAACCTATAACCGATATTATTATTATTATTATTATTATTATTATTATTATTATTATTATTATTATTATATTATTTTATAATTGAACAGTTTCTGTTATAATTGGTTTGGTTGATGGAAAAGATGGTTTAGTTAATTTGGTTTCTTGACTTCGAGAAATTGTTGTGCACGAGTTTCGGCACTCTGTCCAGAAATCGACAACTTTGGGGGCAAGGGAATCAAAAGTATCAAAATCAAAGGGAATGAAAACATAGTAGTGTTTTCGGTAGGATCAAATTTGCTATTTAAAAGGGGATTGTGGCGCAACTTATTGCTCATTTAACTTTGGATGTGGTAGCTATTTTCAAGTAGCAAATCCAAACATATCTTGGGCTAAATAAGATGTTACCAATCCGGCAATCTCTTCTCTATAACAATAAATAAAAATAGGAATACACTTGGCTTATTCTTAGACTATCCACCTAGGATTTTGTCATTGGTCAACTCCATATTATTTCTCACTCTATTTGATTATTTATGGTAAAAAGCTAGAGATATTTTTTTTATATACTTTCCAATAGCAAAATAATACATCGATATTTAAAGTATCTTTTAAATTTTTGTTACAATTATCGTAACATGTTTTACATTACTTAGAAAAAAATCTTTAATTTGACTATAGTTTTGCTATACATTAAAAAAATAAACTTAAAAAAAAGTAGTTGCTGTGTTGTGCGTATAACATGAGTAATTATGTATATGCATAATTAACATATAAGTTGCATAATAATTTTTATAAGATACTTCATGTATGTACATAATTATAGCATGAGTTGCGTAATTAGCGGTATGTGTTGATTAATTATCATTACAAGTTTCATAATTATG